>JAJGRX010000375.1:0-678694 GCA_025461125.1 Carex kokanica | reverse complement strand
GGCAATTGGTTTTTCCTATTTGATCTATAGTCAATCTAGATTAAGGAAAATTAACTATTGATTAGTGAGTTAATTACCTGAGTTGTGCTTTCTCTTCTGGGCCTTACTCGTGGTAGAGGTAGGGTCACCTTGAGCTGTGAACCGAGGGCTTCTTCTCTTCTGGGCCTTACTCGTGGTAGAGGTAGGGTCACCTTGAGCTGTGAACCGAGGGCTTCTTCTGGGTCCAGGAGGGGGAGGTGGTTTGGTAGGAGCTTCAGCAGTTTTAGGAGTAGGGAGTTCAGTATCGGAATCAGAGAGTGGAATGGCTTTGGATGGTGTGGATCCAGGGCCCTCCCTTCGGGCTTTGGTGGAACTTCTAAGCTGCCTGCTCATACCACCACCAGTGGCAGATCCTGGACCAGAGAATTTGGGGGCACTGGTGCATTTTTTCTTCACTGATACATGGTGTGGGTTAGGTTTCTGTCTGCCCCAAGTGTACTTCTTTTTGGGAATAGAGGGAAATTGTTTCAGTTTGTCTGCCCACATTTTCTGGATATGAGATATATTGCCTTGTGCAACTGGAGCACTAGTACACTTGGGGCTAGCACTGCGACAACGCTTCCCTGTAGTCTTAGCCTTCATTCGAGGAGTCTGAGTGTCTGTTGTCAGGCCCAGTCGAGCAGCCATCTGTAAAATTGGTTCTTCATCACTATCACTAGTAATGGTTGGGTGATCATGTAGCCCCATGTCCTCAGCCCTGGGCAGCATAGGTTCATCACTGTGAATGGGTTTGTCTGGACTGTCAGCTGGTGGATCATTGACATGTGGGGGTGGAGCCTCCGCTGTGGATGATTTTTTGCATGGACTTTGAGGAGTCTGAGTGTTAGTTGTCAGGCCCAGTCGAGCAGCCATCTGTAAAATTGGTTCTTCATCAGTATCACTAGCAACGGTGGGATCATCATATAGCCCCATGTCCTCTGCCCTGGGCCGCATAGGTTCATCACTACTGCAAATGGGTTCGTCTGCACTGTCAACTGGTGGGTCATTGACAGGTGGGGGTGGATCCTCCACCGTGGATGTTTTTTTGCATGGACCAGCACAATGAGGGCCCTCAGTACCATAGTTTAATTTCTTGAAGTGAGCCAGCAAACTTTCATCATCAGATGAATCATAATCATTACCATCGTATCCAGAGGTATCAAGATGACAACCTGAAGTGGTATTGGGTGCTTTACCTTTTCTAACCTCTTGCATGATCTGGTCTTTGCTGTGCACGGCTGTACCATTGAGTCCAGTACCAGAAACCGTACCAGAATGGTTAAGTATTGGACCCCTTGGTTTGGAGGTGCCTTGAGGGCCCTCAGGTTCTTGGGGATTGCCGATTAGGTCCTGAACCCCTTCTTTTCTACCTGGAGGATGATCCACCTTCTCAGATTCGATCTCAAACTGGAGATCAAAACCCGAGACATAACCAGACGCATTGCGATGCATCATCCAGTGTTTTTTGGGGAGCAGATCTTTATCACAGATCCCAATACGAACCCTAACAATCTTCCAGTTACATCGTTGGCCAGCTCCTGGGTCCATTTCGAGGAGAACCGCCCCCAACGAATTGAGCATCCGATCTATCTCTACCCATTGCCAGAGCATGTGTGGATAACCCTTGATCTTTACCCAGAGAGATGTAAGTTTTTTACCTTCGATATAGCGGGGTTCCCAAGGCACCACCGGGAACTTAATCCCGTCAAGGCGGAGCATGCCTGTTGTTGTAGAAGACCGTTGCCAGTCGAGAGACGGGGCTCTAATCAGATACTTGTAGTCATCAAAGATCGTCACCTTCCAAGTAGGTTGATCCCACAACCGGAGGAGCGTACGTTCCACCCTATCGGGTCCCCATTTGGCCACATCAGAGAGTATGAAACTTTGTTGAAATTCACTAAGCTGAGCTTCCGATTCGGGAGTAGAGTTGAAGAGTAGGATCGGATGTCGGCTTCCCGCCATGGAGATCAAAGAAGAAGTGGAAACGACAGAGGAGGCCGGGGTAGGGTGATCGATTTGGGAAGAAGGTGAAACGCTGCGTGCCTCCCTCTGTTAAACAACACGATCTCGTGATCGGTGTCCATTTTTATTACACACCAGGCACAACGGTGAATTGCGACAATCGATAGCAATATGGCCTCGAGAACTGCATCTGTAGCAGATCGGATTTGCTGCAGTTGATCTTTTGCGGAAATCCTCTAGTTTTAGTTTGATCTAGTCGCTCGAAACTCGGGAATGGGCGATCGTGTGCATTCTGGCACAGGAAGTGGTTTTATCTGATCCGGACTACGAAACCACATTTTTAAACGAGGCCCTGGAAGTTGGCGCCCTGTTAGGTGGCCCATTAATTAGTCGGAATTATATTAATTGAAGTAAATTACATACTTTTGCTGTAGGGATGCAAACGAATTAAACCGAATTGAACTTATCTCAGTTTCGAGTTCGATTTCGAACCAATTTCGAACTGAACTGGTTTGATTTGAATCGATTCGAACTAGTTTTGAACCAAATTGGTTCGAAATTTAAGTAGGATTTAGAACTACCGAAGCATCCCTCACATATTATATTAATATATATATAACAAATTAAAGGGTAAATGTTTTCATGAAAAGCCAACTTAATTTGTGTGCATTTTGGATCATCTAGAGCGTATCTTGAGTTAACTTCCCTATTTTCAAAGCTTGGTAATTCAAACTCAAATTAGCTAATTGAGTTAGCTTAAATAATTAATAATTCTATAATTCTATACTAACCCATAGAAATGATGGGTTAACAAAAATAAGGGAGTGAGTTATTAATATTAATAAAATATTGATTCCTCTCAATTATAATTTGTTTAAATATCAAATTAGTATTGAGTAAAATATTTGATTTGTATTAAACAAATACATTATTAGATTAGATTAGTATTAAATAAAATTTTAGTTTGGATATTAAATGTAATATAATATTAATTTAAAATATAGACTAGCTAGTATTAAATAAATGGCTACGTACTACAAAAAGATTAATATTAAATAAAATGTTAGATTAAATATCATATTGTAGTCATATTAGATTAGTATTAAATAATTATAATATCATATTATATAGTATTAAATAAAACCGTGATTTTTATTTTTACCCAAAAACAAAATTATTTTAATATAAATAACCAAGATTTTGTAAAAAATTTATTTCTACCCAAGCCGTAAATATTATTTACGGTTTGAATTCTTAATTCAAACCATACATATTATGTACGGTTTGAATTAATAGCCGTAAATAGTCGGTCCCTAAAATTTAAGTGGAGGCTTAAATATAAAATTCAAATTTAGGAGGTCATAGAAGCTGGAGTGTTCCTATATATAAAGCGACAGATTTTACCTCTCCAGAAATAAAGTTAAAACTTGATGAGTTCCAATATTGTCAGACTGCAACCAACAATAAATGATGCATTCCCCTTCAAATAAAACAACAAACGATGCATCTCTTATTCAAAAGAATGCAGCACTGCACAAATGACAATAAAACAACGCATTATTAATGATCCACAGTGTAGTCAATAGTTTGTAGTTATTTCATTAAATTTCCCAGTGTTTCCAAATTAATTAATTTATTTTGATCAATTACATATTTGTTTTTACATTATGAAAAGTATAAGGTTTAGTGCTCGATTTATGACTAATGCAAGCATTGATATTTGATACTCACTTTCAGTTTTGAATTGTGTCAAAAAAATATTGTGTATATTCAATTAAGTCCACTAGATTTATGAGATTATGTATAAAATTCATGTTCATATTTTTAGTCACACCTATGTTTTCTTCGTCATAAAGTTTAGAATGTTATTACTGGTAGAGTAAAAACCATTGAAGCATATACCTCCTGTTACAAAGAAGAAAAAAGATAGGGGCTGGGGGAGAGAAAGAAGAGAGAGAGGGAAAATGGTGACAATGATAAGAGAGAGAAACAAGCTTTTTGTTAGTAGAAACCATCCAGCCTCTATTATTCTCAAAAGAAGAGAAATGGACAAGAGACAGGTAGCATGGATGATTCGAGAGAGAGAGAGAGATTTGGAATTGTGTTCAGAATTCCAAACCGTACAGAATATTTACGGTTTGAATTAGAGAATTCAAACCGTAAATAATCTGTACGTCTTGGGCAGAAATAAATTTTTTCCACAAACTTGGTTAGTTATATTAAAAATAATTTTTGTTTTTGGGTAAAAATAAAAATCACGGTAAATAAAATATTATATTAAATATAATATAATATTAGTTTAAATATTAAATGTAATATAATATTAGTTAAATGTTAAATGTAATATAAAATTACGTTAACTAGGTAGATTAGTATAAATAAACAAAATATCAAATATAGATTAGTTTTTAATAAAATGTTAGATTAAATATTATATAATATTACTTTAAATAAAATATCAAATTATAGTAATTTTAAATACAATTTTAGATAATATCATTGGGGTTATAGTGATCTCTCTGTCCAGATTATTCCCGAGGGTTTGTCCTCCTCGATAATGATTTAATACTTGGCGCCTGTGGCGGGACTTGATGAAATTGGACTCGTTGAAAATTGGTGGGACCGGTTTGTCCAACAGGCACACCTCGCGAATATAATGAAGGCACACCTCGCGGATATAGGTACCCTCGCGGATGGTTTCTGATAATAAGCACCTGAAATATACTATTCATGCACTAAGAGCACATGTGCCCAAATTAATGACAGAAATAAACGGTCGCTGGGACAGGCGAATGCAATCTCGTGGTGTTAGTAAGCTTCCAAGAACCAGAGGCACTGAAAGTAAACAACGTTACGTCCGGTTGTAATGTGTCCATTTTCACATAGAACTTAAGTTGGTACGGAAATCTAAATCGTCTATGTAGCAATTTGAGGGAACGGATTAGGCGGCCGTTTCGAGCAAAATGGAGAGCTCAAGGCAGTAATTAATGTGCGCTAGGAAAAACGAAAGTTGGAGCAATCCACATGGTTCTTCGCCAGAAAGGTAAGTTTGGAGGCGCACCTCACATCTCCAAGGTTCCGTTCAGAGGAATTTACCCAAACCCTAGCTACCCTCCCCGGCCCACTATCACGGCACATTCCGATCGAGGCGGATCCGACGTTCAATTAGTACAGTCCGGAAGAGCGACCTCAAGGGAACCATTTGCAAAGAGAATCACTGGATCGCAAAGCAGAGGATGAGTTCCGACACCCAGAAGTGTGTACCCTCCAACGCCATTAAATCGTCCGATCTGGTATTAACATTATATAGATAGATTATATATATATATATAATATTTAGAGCTTGGCTATGGTGAGTTGTGTAGTAAGAGTTATTACTGTTTTTAACTGATTCAGCTGTCCAGAAGTTCTTACTGTTTTTTACTGTTCACTCAAATCTTTTCAAACTGGCTTAACAAGTAGTGAAAAAAATGCCAAAAATATAAATTTGGTCTCCAAGCACATTTCAATATGGAGATCAAGTAGAACGGTTCGGATTGATGGTTTGGATTTTCAAAATGGGAATATGAGCGTCACAACTCACCGTTGTCTATCTATCTCTCTCTCTCTCTCTCTCTCCTCTATATATATATATATATATATATATATATATTATGTGTGTGTGTGTTCACATGTCTCGATTTCTTGTGTACATGTCAGGACTCCATTTTTTAGAATTCCAATAAATTTCTCTAATCCTAATATGCAACCATTACTACAATCTTCAATGTAAATCTCAACGGGAAAAAAAACCTAATCTGATGCAAATTTTATTTCCAGATAGTGCATCCTGCAGGCAACTACTAGGCACGAATATACTGCATTAGTTGTACTTGTTGATGAATATTAACTTGTAGTACAATTTCTTAATTAAATGGTTTTGGTGGTTTATGGGTAGTGACTAATGGTGGGTGACGGGAGGATGGAAAGAGCCGGAGGCCTCCATCACTCGGTCAGCATGCTGCTGTTACCGAACAGCGGAGGGCCTCATACCTCGTTCAGCACACTTGCTGTTTACCGAACAGCGGAGGCCTCATACTCGTCATCATGCGGCTGTTACTGAAACAGCGGAGGCCTCATACTCGTCAGCACGCTGCTGTTACCGAACAGCGGAGGCCTCATTCTCGTCAGCACGCTGCTGTTACCGAACAGCAGAAAACAAATTGGGGTTAAACCCGGTAGTGAGGCAGCAACAATGCGGACCAATGAAAGCAATGTGTGTATGAGAGGTCCAGCAACACGAGAGAAGCGCTGCGCCGGCAGATTGCTGATGCGTTGCGCGAGCAGCATGCTGGCAATCATCAGCAAAACGAAGTCGAGGTGCAGACCAGGAGTGTGGTTTTCCCCGAGAGTACTCCCACTCCATTTCTGGTGCACTCGAATGCTGGTTTATTACTTGAGAAACAACTTTGGCCGAATTGTATCGGTAAAAAGGAGGGTGGGCAGAACAATCCGGCGCTGACAATTCTTGCGTCAATGGCAGAGGTACATAGTCAGGTAATGTAGGGTGTACTTGTTGTCATCAAAATAACATGCTATGTGAGTGTGGTACAGCTGAAGCTTTTTTTCATACCCCTATTTTTAAACTCACAGGTCGATACTGATCCAGTAAGTTGTACTACTGTACCTCCTGAGTTGCAGGAGGCCCAACAAGAGGCGTTTCCACAACCACTGGAGCAGGAGCAACAGCAGCTGGACTCGCCAATTAACAACGGCACTGGGAATGAAGTCGGCAACAATGGTGAGGTGTATACGAGAAGGCTTGCAGCAGAGGGAAAAAAAGTAAGAGGGATACATAAGACCTTTTCAAAATGTCCAATTATTACTTTTTAGACCTAATATTTTTAGCGAAATTTCTAGCAATGTGTAGCAATGTAGCAATACATGAACATCTGAAGATGTATTTTAAATTTTAAATAAGGTAATACACTGACCACAAAAGGTAGTAGAACATTTTGAAAATTCCAATTTTCATACACACCCACTGAGGGAATAACAGCTTTAACTCCTTACAGCAAGCTACATATGTAAATGTGTTGTTGATTCTGCTAATTAGTTGCTTGCTGTCTTAAAAAAAAAACCATGTTTCTATATGAGTAGGGTACTTCTCCGGCATTTGTGAAGCTGAATTTGTTGTGATGTTACCTAGCTAAACAATGCTCTATTATAAGTTGGACTACTTTACATCCTAAGCTGCAGGAGCCCCTACAGAAGGCATATTCAAAGCCATTAGAGCAGGAGCAAAAGCAGCCGGACCAGCCAGACCACATTGGTGCCCGGTCTGAAGTCAGAAAATTCCGTAACACTTACACGAGAAGGCATACAGGAGAGAAAAAGAAAGTATTAGGGGTTAGTGGTTTTCTGACAATGTGCAATTATCTCGAATTAATGTAGGTTATTGTTATATATGGCAACGTTTATCTAGTAATTTTCAGATATATATATCTGCGACAAAGCTAGGGTGTGAAGTGCTCACCAAGAGGGTTTGGTGAGCACAACTCCAACAGTATATCGGATTGGGTTCAAACGACGAACCCAAACCATTGAAATTTTTGAATTTATTTGCTACTAGGTCAAGCGGTCAAAGAAATGATGAAAAATGAACATATAAACAATTTATAAAATAACTTATACAATGTTCATTTGTTTGACCGCTTGACCTTGTAGCAAATAAATTCGAAACTTTCAAATTTTGCATGTAGGTGCATAACTCATGAAGTACATGGATTTTAATGGTTTGGATTCGCCATTTGAAGCCGATCCGATATACTTTTGGAGTTGTGCTCACCAAACCCTCTTGGTGAGCACTTCACACCCTAGCTTTGTCGCAGATATATATATACATCAATATCTGGAATTGTAGGGTAATACGCGCGAGACAAGTTATTCGAAATGTATGACAATCTTACTTTGTTTTGTCAACTACAGGATTGGTTTACTATGATGCGCACTAATGTAAAACTGTTCTTAACAGGGGAATGTTGACCAGCATGAGGCACACCAACAGCAGCCGGATCATGTGGAGCATATGACCGTTGATGAGACATACCAGCGAGACCAGGCAGACGAGCCTGAACAGCCATATCAGGAAGACCAGGCAGAACAACATCAGGCCAGTGATCAACAAGTTTTTGAGGACCAGCATGAGGCAGCCCAACAGCAGCAAACTCATGTGGAGCATACGACCGTTGAGGAGACATGCCAGCGAGACCAGGCATACGAGCCCGAACAGCCATATCAGGAAGACCGGCCAGAACCACATCAAGCCGGCGATCAGCAAGTTTTTCAGGACCAGTACGAGGCAGCCCAACATCAGCAAACTCAAGTGGAGCATATTACCGTTAATGAGACATGTCCACCATATCAGGCTGATGAGTCCGAACAGCCACATCAGGAAGACAGGCCAGAACAACATCAGGCTGGCGATCAGCAAGTTTCCGAGGACCAGAATGAGGCAGCCCAACAGCAGAAAACTTGTCACCAGCAGGAGGTTGTGCCCGGTGACGATGACCTCAATGTTGAGCCAAATCAGTCACAGCAACAACAGCGAGACAAAGATGCTGTTCGAGGAAACCCACTGCGGGTGCACAAGAATTGTGCAGGTCGTCCCCGTGTTTTGAAGAAAAAAAGCCTTAGGGACTTGTTCTTCGGGCTAGAAATACAAAATTCCCCTCCATCAACGGCAGATGATGGTCGTATGAGGTACCGTCTTCAAAGGATATCAACAATGAATGCGGCAACTACTGATCGCACCTCAAATGTTCAACGCGAGCCGTCCCAACCGGCTTTGAGTGTGGAGAGCCATGATCAGCAATCTGAGAGTGGTAGTTCTGAGGAACCTGCTATGAGCCAGAAAAAGAGGCCACGTTGCGCGGATCCTCATCAGACAGATAATATATGTGGTGAGTCACACCAACTAGATTTCTGTGTGGAGAGCCAAGCTCAGTGTTTTGATGTTGGGAGTTCGAGCAAACCTGCACAGAGCAAGAAAAGAAAGGCACGTGTTGTGAATCCTGGTCATGCCAGAAATGGTGATGACGAGACAGCCCAACCAGATTTGAGTGTGGGGGGGCAACCTCGTAGTCCTGATGGTGTTTTTTCGGAACAACCACGACAGAAGAAAAAAAGGGGGGAACGTGGCCCGAGCAAACCCCGTGAACCAGCAACCCTTGGGAAAAGACCACTTCTTTATGTTGTTGGTCAGAAAGAATTCCGGGCAGTCCCCAAGTGCACGAAGATTGTCACTACAATCCGGATACTCACTTGCCGGGCAATGCCGGGACCTTGCCGCAGCTACCACCAATTTTCCGAAAATACTCGGAAGGAGATCTTAGACAGGTTCTTGACGATCTACTCTTGGGGTAAAGATGAAGATGTCGCAGCTTGCATAGATGTGTTCGAGAACATTGCTTCCGATGGGTACTGTCGGGAACTTACTGAGAGGCGACAAGAGCTCACAAAAAAATTTGGTAAAAACATAGAGGAGTGGAAATTGATGCCTCCTCATTGGTGCCCGGTGCCGAACTATTGGCGAGAACTTTGCGACATTTGGAAGACAAAGGGCTGGCAAGAGTGGAGCGAGAAATGCAAACACAACAAAGCTGTAGTACACCACGTCGCTGGCTCGAGGAGCACTTTTAACCACATGGAGGCCCTGGTAAGATCTTAAGAAATTGTATTTGCATTATTGAGAAAATTTGTTTTTTCTGATTAAATTTTTTTCCAAGTTTTAACTCTGTTGCAACCATGCATTGTAGCGTGATCAGAAAGGAGGTGATGTTTCACTGAAAGATGTGTTTGACAAGACCCACATAAGAAAGGGACCGGAGGGTCCTGTGTATGTCAATAAACGAGCAAAGACAGTTTCGGTGGGTAAATCAAACTCGATAGAATCAAATGTGTGATGGCCCTATTTTATTAATATGAAGGATGACACTTGATTAAATTGTACTATTGTAGGTAATGTTTGATTGGTGCAGACGGCATCCGCAAGCAGAAGGCATGAAAGATATCGATGTGTGGACAGAAATTGTCGGTGGGCCAATCAATGGAAGAATTTTTGGGCTTGGTGGTCGGTCAATTCAAATTGCTCCCACATGCGTTTCGGAGACTGGACCAACGAAGAGCACCGCAACCTCTGCAGAGGACCCTGCATACTTCACCGCAGAACAGACTGCTTTAATGATGCAGGAGGTGCTGGCCAAGCAAGAGGCCATTCACCGTGCGGAGTTGGACAAGATGAATAAGACAACGTCTCAATATAAATCACTCATCAAGACACTGTATGATCGGGGCGTGTTAACTCCTGATCCTGTGATTCCTGTAAGTACCACTACCGGATGAATTATCTCCTATTACTTTTCCTACGGTAACATATTCAGTAACTTCGTGCAAGTGGCTTAATTTAAATGCCTTCATAATTTACGCGCGCAGGGTACATCTGGTACAAGGCAAGATGCACAAGCCGGAAATAAAAATCTGTAGTGGCGATTGGGAGTGCGAAGTTACCAGAAAATTTTTCTAGTGGGACGAGTTATTGGTTTATAAATGGTTATAAATAGGGAAATAAATTTGATTTAGGTTGTTGTAACAACTTTGTTTGTAATAATTTCTGCTAAATTTGTGGATGTACGATTGGACTTTGCAGACTTGTATGTCGTGGATTCCTTAGTTTGTTGCTGATACAATGGATGTTATTTAGCTTGATCGAATAGGCAAATTGAACTGCTAAACAATTATAGGCAAATTGAACTCATTACTAACATACTTATAATACATAAAAAACCTTCATACTAAAACATAAAAAACAAAACACTGATAACAATGTAAAAACTAAAAAAAAAAAAAACTTCTTAGAACTTGATATATAGCTGCTTCCTCTTTACTTAAAAACGTCTTCTCCACCTCTTCTTCGATCCTTCCCAGCATCTACAGTTCTACACCCCTGCCATTTTGACTACCATTTCTGCCTGCTCCTTGGCTAGTGGGTCCAAAGTGTCATGATATTCCAATCTCACTGGCTTGACCTTCACAGTGCTCCTATTATACTTCCTCTTCCCATAATCATACCTGAGCCTGCCCTCCGAGTACTTTTCAGTCAGCCTCCTACTCTTTCTGACTTGCTGAGTAACCGCATTTCTGTCCTGCTGAACAATTTCTTCTTGTACAACTGGGATGATGTTGCTTCCCTTATTCACATGAGTACCCTCCTTTGCTGTAGAATCTAGAGACCCAAAGCCCGGGGGAGGGCCCTGGTTTGTATCATTTACCCGCTTTCTCAAGTCTTGTATCACCTGCTGATCAATACCAGAATTTGGTGCGGTACTGCTTTGCCCTTGCTCTAAAACCAGTCCAGAGGTGTTACTTTCTTCAATCAATTATAGGGAAGCCCCTTTTGGGCCAGTATTTCTATTTCCATTCCCAAAAACCATGTTATATCCCAGTTCAGTTTCTTGGATATACTCAACTGAGTTCGCTCTCTCATTGAGCATTCCCTTTTTAAAACAGACAAACTTAACTCCCCCTTTTGACATTTGATCATGGGTGGCAACAACCAACGTACCAGTATAAGCTTGACCATCATCATGCACAGTTGGTTGTGAAAATAGAACTTTAGTGCCCATCTTGTCAGTTGTAGGCATAACAGTACCTGGCTTGTAAAGGGTGACAGCTTTTCCTTTGTCCTTGCTCCCTTGCTCTGTATTTGTAACCTCATCATTACAGTAGCCTGGGGCAGTGAGAATCTGAATGCCTCCCTGCTGCACCTGTCCCACACCCGGTAGGAGACCTGCTGCTACCAGTTTCTCTCTCAAATCATCAACCCATCCTAACACTGCTCCAGATCGGTTTGATCCAGTGCTGGAGCAATTGCCATCATTCCTTGGACCCCTGTTTCCTTCTTGATCCCTGCTTCTTCTTCCCACTGGAGACCTTCGTGGTGAATTGTACCTTGCCCCGCTGCTACGACCCCTGTGACTCCTTCGTCCCCTGTCCCGTCTGTCCTGATTGTCATCACCATGATGTGGCGGTTGGGGTCTCTGGTGACTGAGCCAGCCGTCTAAATTAACCCTGATGTCTTTCTTATGTGGATTGACTTTGAGTTTGAGATAGAAAGGTATCTCCTCAGCCTTCTTACACGCAACCAGCATCGTTAGGTATTGATAATTCCCATCATTGAAGTAAGGAGCCACCCGCAGAGGGTAGCCAAAACCAGCCACTAGTGTTGCCATGTCGATTTTGTTCCAGTGGTTTAAAGGCACTCCGAACAGCCTGATACGGGCTCTTCCTCCAAGAGGGTCAAAAGCCAACTGAATGTCTGGAGAGTAAGGGTGGAGGGTAATCTCAATGTTGTTGCCGGCATAGAAAGACCCACGACCAATGGCTGCTTCTGCCATATCAGCATTAGGAAAAATGACGAGGACATCTCCAAAATCTTCATCAATGACATACACTCCAAACTCAGTTGCGTCACAGTGGAATTGCCGACACATGCAATTGGCAATCCTTTGCCTAAGATATGGGTCAGTACGACCCGGACCAGCAAAAATGAAAGCTGATCTTTCCAAGAAGAGGTTGGCTGGGCTGAGTTCATCCCTCGGTGCTAAATAGACATTAAGGTGGTGAGGTCGCTGTTGCCAAAGATCTCCTGGTTCATTCATGTTCATAGTTAACCAATTCGTTGGTGCCTCCATATATACTTTTAATTTCTTGAAAGGTCTTGTTTTTGGACAAAAGGCTTGCCAGAGGATTTTCCGGGAGGTTTCTGATTAGGAATAGCAGGAAAGCTTGCGTCTTTAGGCAGAGATGCTCCCCTTTTATAGAAAACCTTTCCATCCTGTGCGACTGTTAATTGATTAGGAATAGCAGGAAAGCTTGCGTCTTTAGGCTGATGGACAGTTCCGAACAATGTGCCCAGTCGTATTGCAGTGAAGGCAGCGCCTTGGATTCGCACACACCGCTTGGATGTGACCTTTCATCAGGCATTTGAAGCATTTCCGTTGTTGTCTTAGTTTGGAAGCATGAACCTGCTGGTTTCTTCTTTGTACAGACGCTTGGGCCGTTTTTTTTTTGGGGGAATTTCATGTATCCCCCTCAAAAACTTAAATATTACGTATTGCCCCCTCAAAATTTTGTAATATCATATTTACCCTTCAAAATAGTTGAAACTCACATATTTACCCAAAACTAATAAAACAATAAAATTTAACACTCAAAATTTAATAAAATAATATTAATAAAAAAAATAAGACCATTATACCCTCCATCCTTTCTCTCTTCTCTCTCTGTGACTTCTCTAGTTCCTGGCATCGAAACAAATTGATTTAGAGATTGTTCTCCTTCCATCGTCTCTACTCCTCTTCCACCATTATACAATTATTGGCTACCATGGTGTCTCTTTCTCTGAGGGGTCATTCAAACTTTTTTCTTTTTTTTCTGATTTTTGAAATGTATATGATAGTTTCCCCCTTTTGTGACAATTGAGAAGTATGTACCAAATCAGTACTCTCTGGGCCTCACTATTTTTTCTTTAAAATACCATAGAACTACATTTGTATTAAGTCAAAATTGTTAATTTGATTTATTCATGGAGCAAGTCACATTAATAAGAATTTTAATGTGACCAAAATGTAGTGGTGTTTAAGAAAGCGATATAATTTAAAATCAATTTGTGATACAATTTTAATTAAAACATATGTGTATATATACAATACTACAATAGCAACAGCTCAAAAATCCTGGTCCAATATGTCACAAGGAGAGTGGTACAGACACCACATCAAATGGCCAATTGGGCGAGAAGGACTGGGCAGTCAACACGAGGGACACAGTTGCAGGTTCCTGTAACACAATTAGAGCTTGAGCATTAATTAAATCCAGACTTTTTCCTGCTAAGATAGTTCATATTTCTTCTTAAGGATTGAGGTTGGTACCGGTACTATACCAGGTCCACACAGTCATCCAAGAATGTGTTGCCTTTTTTTAGTTTATTATCTCTTTTAGTTTTCAGTCTTTATTCTCAGTGTAGTTGTTGTTTATTTTTAGGAAATGAGAACCGGTACTGGTACCATATATACCAGGTCACTCCATCCTTTCTTTTGTTTTTAGTTGTTGTTTTGGTCTTTTATTGTTTTGTATCTCTTTAGCTTGTTGGCTGGTAAGTGGTAACATGTAATATTAGACGATGGAGGAAGGGAAGTAGAAACGATGGAAGGAGAACAGTCTCTAGAGCAATTTGTTTTGGCGGCAGGAACTAGAGAAGTGACGGAGAGAGAGAAGAGAGAAAGGATGGAGGGTATAATGATTTTTTTTTTAAAGTAATATTGTTATTAAATTTTAAGTATTTAATTTTGTTGTTTTATTGCTTTTGGGTAAATATGTGAGTTTCAACTATTTTGAAGGGTTAATATGATATTACAAAATTTTGAGGGGGATATACGTAATATTGAAGTTTTTGAGGGGGGTGCATGAACAATAGTTACCACAAAATAAAATAAAAATTAAATGATTACCACCCCTGTAGGGCTATTTCAAAAGGTACCACCCACGCGTACCCAGTCCGCGCACCAAATTGGATGGTTTCAGCTTTGTGAAGTAATAATCCCTTCTGAGAAATATTACGTCAATTGTATTTTGTAGAGTATTATTAGGACCACGAGCTTGATTTTGAAAGCTCTTGAAAGAGTCTTGACCCTCATAATTTGTTGGAGGAACTAGCCTAAGAATCGGGAGATCTCCTATCCGAAATAAACTTCCCTCTTTGTGAAGATTCTCCAGATTTGGCACAATCGATCATTGCAGGGATCTCTTCATCGATGGTCTTATTGACCTCCTTGTCGCAATGTCCTGACTCAGCATTACGATGTAGAAGTGTCTTGTTCGTCGTCTGTCACTTGTCCTTCCGCCGTTGAGAATCGCCTTTCGATCGCCATTAGGGTTTCCGCCATCTTCTAGATCATAAAGTTTTTGATATTGAATATATTGAAAATAGTCATATCCGATTACATCATTTCCAAATAAAATTACAAATTAAATCTACTAGAGTATGAGATAGCGACAAACTAAAATATAAAAAACTCATAAAATAAAAAGGCAAATTCTTCTATGGACACAAGGACTTATTTGTAAAATGAACATATTTTCATTTTCAAAGTTCAAGCAGTCGATCCGACCGTTCAACATTATCTCCATATTAAAATGTACTTGGAGGTCAAATTTTACATTTTTTTGAATTTGTTTACTATTTATTAAGTATTTTACAAAATTCAATGGTCTGAATTTGACTAGTTTTTGTAAAATACTTAATAAATAGTAAAAAAGTTCAAAAAAATGTAAAATTTGACTTCCAAGTACATTTTAATATGGAGATAATGTTGAACAGTCGGATTGACTGTTTGAACTTTGAAAATGAAAATATGTTAATTTTACAAATAGGTCCTTGTGTCCATAGAAGCATCTCTCAAATAAAAAACTTAACTCCGCTCCACAACCTCTTTAACTTCTTTCAACCGGCAAAATAAAAAAGATGGGGGGTCGGTCTGTAAGTTTCCTCCTCCCTTCTTCTAACATCCCCTTTCCCATTTACAAGCTAGCACCTCCGAAAAATCCTTTTGACGAAGATAATCTTAAATGATGCCGACTGAAATCTTTTTTCATTGCCTCATTTCAGAATCCCCCATAGCCACCTCTCTGTATGTTCTAGTCTGGTGCAAACGAGAAATGCAATTTGTTAAGTGTTTGCTCAATCTCCAGATGTGAGACACTGCTTGTAGTGGGGTACCAGTTGCATTTTTCCTTTTCTTCTAGCCCAGTTCGCCAATCGGTGTGGAGTGCTTACTGCCTTTCTTGTACATATCGTATGGTTATCTTGTGCCAGTTCGTACTATATTCCGGCTGTATAGACTTCATGACTGATTCTGCAGCCCTCCAGGACGGTAACTCCTCCATCCTTTTTGCCAATACGGCCTGTACCAGTATCTTTCTGTCAGAGAAAATAACAAAGTTTCCATTGTTTTCCCCTTCTAGCACATACTGTATTGCTTGAAACAAGGCCTTCCTGCATGAAAAGGATCCCTAGCTTCTATCTTACCATACTGCATATAAACTAAGTCTCATCTCCTGTTAAAGACGGTCATACCAGTACCCGCCCCATGCGTGGCATCCCATGATTCATTCACCAAAATGAGCCTTGCCCTGTCTGGTACCAGTATTGACTGTGGTTGTTGCATTCCATTTGGTCTTAGCAGCGGCGTTCGGCTTAACTGTGATGAACATGGTTGCTTCAGAGAAATTTAGTGGCAGTCCCTGAACCAATTCGACAGAATTTGTTCTCTGTTACCCTCCACTCACAATCATATAACAGTAATCTTCTGATTCCTCTCTTTTGAACATCCTACAGTCCCTTTGATTTCTGTCTCCTCCTGAACATTCTACGCTCTTCCAGCTCGAGAAAAATCACCTCTTCATCAGCTCCATTTTCTCTCTTTATTCCAAGGTCTGCATTTCTCTCTTCAATAAGGTAATTTTTCCTTTTCTAATTCTCTCTCTCTAACTTTTCCCTCTTTGCAAAAAAGTGTTTCAACTCTTGGACTTCACCTATTTTTCTAAGCTGGAAAAATAACAGGCTCAATTCCAGTTTTGAGAGAAATTAACAATACACCACTGTATAATAACAAATCATTTTGTAATTAGGAAGGAAGGACCTTAGAATTTGACAAAGGTGAGGTACCGAGGTTGAATCACGGATAAACCAATTTAGAGATCAGTAAATTAGGGTTTAGGGTTTTAGAATTCAGAATTCAGAATTAGGGTGAACTGGTTTTAGAATTCTGAATTACACTGTGATCGGAACCAACATTTTCTCATTAAATGAGAAATAGAATTGACGTATTTCGAAATTTTCAGATCGGAACGCTACGAGCGACGGGAAACGATTTCTTTTGACGCGATTTGGAGGGAAATTTTCCGCCCAAAATTTTCCCGTGAAAAACCAAGAGATTCGGCGGGAGTTCATTTGCCAAAATTTTGGAGGTATTTTATTTCCAGTGATACCCTTCCTCTTCCTTTTTATATTCTACTCCCAACTTGCGATACCCTTCTTCCTCTGCGAACTCACAAAGCTAAGAGGCAAGCTTTTATTGAGGAAGGTTTCAGCTTTTATTGAAGAAGGTTTCAGCAATTTGGGATGAGATTTTATTAATTATAGTAGGAAATTAATTAAATATAGTAGGAAATTAATTAATTATAGTAGTGATTTGGAGTTTCAGCGATTTGGGGTGAGATAAAATTGACCTCATTGAGAACCCTAGGTCCCAAAGCTGCCATGTTTCCTTTGATGAAAATCTACCACATATGAATTGAGATCCTACCTATCCCGGTTGACTTTCTTTTTCATTGGAAAGTGTTTATTGCATTTGTGAAAATTATGTGCATCTCTTTGCCCTTTTCGTTGGTGTCCTTCTCTTTGCCCTTTTCCCTTTTATTCCATGAATTTGCTATTGCAGCTTTGAGGAAGCTTTTATCCCTGATCTGGTTTGAGTTTGCAAATAAAACAGAATAATTGGCCTTTGCTGCCTCTTTCTTGTCTTTTCTCTTTAAGTGCTCTCTTTAATTCTTTTGTAAAATGACTAAGTAGCAAGGATATGAGAGTAGAAGCTTGACAGCTCCACTTGTATCTAACCTATTTAAATCATTTTATTTAAAGAATTAAGAGTAATAAATGGAAATTAATAAACATGAAATATAGAGCTTGACAGCTCCCTATGAAATCCTCTTTAAAAGAGCCTATTTTGCAAATATAAAGGTTAATTAATCAATATTCATGTACATGCTTACATGAAAATTGAGAAATTAAAGGATATGTATGCAAATAGTGAGGGAAGAAGGACTAATCTGCAAATAGGTAACAGCCATGCTGAATCTTGCCATTTGTACGATTCAATACCAATTTCTTGTTCAATCGGTACTGGTGCAGAACCTAAAACTGGAACTGGTACGATTTTGGTATTGGTACCAGTTCTGAGTTGAGATTAATTTAAATTGCCTAGATATGTGATTTTATTTGTGCTGTAAGATAAACTGATACCGGTACAGTGCCTTTGCAGCAGTTATTATTCTTTTGTTCTTGTTGTTTCTTCTTCTTTTGTTGGCTGTAGGAACTGATAAATTAGAAATGTAATGTATGAATTAAAAATGTAATGTATGAATTTAAAATTTAGTTAATCCTTTCTTTGGTCAAAGTTTGATTCATGCCAAAACTTGCAAACTATTGACTAATTGTTTATAATATGAGTACGGTACCAGTGGTATGAGCCTAGGTTGTGATTCTAGTAAATTAAGAGTTAGAGTGCAAAATTTGCTACTGACTATGTCAGGATATAATTTTGAAAATCAAAAGGAAAAAAACAGATGGATTTCTATGAGAAGTCTGAGTTTGATTCTTATTTAAATCTGTCCATTTGTGTAGATTGATTGATTGCATTTTGTAAGAAAACAATGTAATTTTTTTGAAGTACGGTTAAGTAGTTTTATACTTTTACGGTTCAGTTCTTATGGTATTTACCGGTACAATTGATCACTTGATACCGAATAAATATCATTTTGTGTTAACATGGGAGAAATTTTCATATCATTACTAATTATTTGTTTAAGGGTACAAGTGTCATTTTAATTTAAGTGAAATCATTTCTCTTGTATTATGTACACTTTCCAATCAAAAATGTGAGAAGAATTCAATTCCTTTTCATTCTTTTCCGATCAGCTAAATTCAATTGGAATTCATCTCTATTGAACTCTATTGAATTGAAATCAATTGAACTCCATTAAGTAGTGTGTTCCGATCATAGTGTTAGGGTTTAGGGATTTGGAATTCAGAATTCATAATTTAGGGTTTAGAGTTTAGATAGTACTGATGTACAACATGCCACTGGTTTCAAGAATCTATATCACAAATTTTAGGCAAACTTTTACCGGGCTCAATTTTTATTTAACGTATGACACAAAAAATTGCTCCTTGACCTTCAAGGCTTCAACCGTGCCTTCTCTGTGTCTGTTCTTACTCTAAATCATCATTTTTGTGGCTAATATTATATTCAATATGCCTTATAATTTTTAATTGCAAAACCTTATACTAATGCCATATAGAATAATCAGCATTCAGTCCAAACTAATAACCATTAGGCCCATTTTAAACCATATTATGATCTCCTTCTGTTTGTATTCTTTTTGTTTCAATTTTCTAATTAGCAGTGGTAATTGTTACATTGGGTTGCTCAGTGTCATTTCTAGCTAATTTTATCTAAGCGGCACTGCACAGTAACATTGCACGGCTTGATCTACGTACCCCACAGGCGTCTGCTCTTCATTTTCCAACGCTTAGGGTGAAAAGATGGGACAGAAATAGCTGTCGATCATGAGCTTCTTGTACAGTAAGTGTAATTTCTTGTGTAATCATTGAAATCAAATTGATGGACCATTTCAAATCTAAAAATTTGGGTTAATGTTATAAAATGGATCAAATGCACTTCCACTGTTTGATGAAATGTTTTAACATAAATATTTTTTTCTGTTGTACTGTGATCAGTAATCTCCTCACCAATGTAGACAATGTACATATAGCAGTATACTGATCTGGTGGCATGGAGCAGTCCTAACACATTGCAATATATATACACCACATCGAGCACATCACATTAATTTCCTACCCATACCCAGTTCAGCATTTATTGATTGGGTTACTTCGCTAAATTCCCCAGTTATCTTAGAAAATCTAGAGCAATTGATTCCACACACACACACACACTATAAATAATGTACGTACATCTTCTGATCACAGTTACCCCGCCTGATTTAGGCTAGATGACAACAGAATGCCCATGCATGCACCGTTTCTTCGATGGAAGTGTTGATCTATCTCACATATTCCCGGCATTCCCGGCAACAGTGATTTATATTGCTAATTGGTAAGCATCTAAATTGACTAACAATGTACATCCTTTTTTTGTTTAATTTGTCTTGATCAGAGAAGAAAGTACAAGGGGTGAAATTGAGATGTATACAAATTAATCATAACAGATTGTTTCTGTACGTAGGTAGGCTATCTGTCATACGTACACATCAATGGCCACCGACCGTTCCTGGATGTACGGACGGATTTTGAATGGAGCTATCAACCTAGCATTTGTGAATGGTGTGGAACATTTTATTGGTCACGCATTCAACCAGCCTGGTGTCTTCTCTGTAAGGCAAGGCATAAAATTTATTAAATGCCCTTGTAGGCGATGCGACAACACAGTTCTTAAGGATGAGGTGACGGTTACTGAGCATCTCTTGTCAGCCGGGTTCTGTCCCGGCTATAGTAGATGGTTCCACCATGGAGAACCTCGTCTTAGGGCGCAAGATCATCATACTGCCTTTCCTTCGAATGGAGCTGCAACTGGAATGAGTGCAATGCTACAAAATCTCGCAGGTCCTGACTATGATTGGGATCGTCGCCATGATGTGGAGGAACCACCAAATGCAGAGGCCAAGAAATTTTATGACATGGTGAAGGCTTGCGAGCAGCCCCTGTGGGAAATAGATTGTTCGGCGAGGACAGATACAATAAGTTGTGAAAAGCATTCTGTCCTCTCCGCCATTACAGAATGTTTGGCTTTGAAATCAGAGTACCATATGAGTGAGAAATGCTTCAGTCGATGGTTGTCGCTAGTCAAAACCATGCTTCCCGACCAGGGCAGATTATTACCGGACAATTTGTACCAAGCAAAAAAGGTTGTTGCAGGTTTGGGGCTCGGTTATAAGAAAATTGATGTATGCCCCAATAATTGCATGCTTTACTACAAACCAGTTAATGAGAACAAGGATAAATGCGATATCTGTGGCGAGCCGAGATACAAGCCTAATCCGAACAAGGATGGAAAGTTGTCCGCGCAGAAACAATTGAGATACTTACCAATAGGCCCCAGGCTGCAAAGGATGTACATGACCGAAGCTACTGCATCACATATGCGGTGGCACAAGGAGGGGTTTCGCGCAAAACCGGGAGTAATGGTGCACCCGGCTGATGGCGAAGATTGGAAACAATTTGTCGCCGCTCATAAAAATTTTTCTGCTGATCCTAGAAATGTGGTCCTCGGCTTCTCAGCCGATGGATTCGCCCCGTACACTGGCAATGTCGGCCTGTACACTTGTTGGCCTGTGTTCATTTTCCCGTACAATTTGCCTCCAGATATGGTATTAAAGGAGGACACCATGTTCTTAGCTCTACTTATTCCTGGACCCAAACATCCAGGACGGGACATTGACATCTTCCTTCAACCGTTGATCGATGAATTGAAGGATCTATGGAACAGTGGGCTGGAGACGTATGATATCTCACGTAAGCAAAATTTCACAATGAAGGCTGCCTTGATTTGGACGATTAATGACTTCCCGGCATATGAGCTGTTAAGCGGGTGGGGTACGAAGGGCAGACTCGCTTGCCCACATTGCATGGGGGACACAAAGGCATTCAGACTAAAACATGGAAGGAAGGCTGTTTGGTTCGATTGCCACCGTCAATTCTTACCCGAAGGACACCATTTCCGGTATCAAACTAACAAGTTCTTAAAAAACAGAAGAGAGACCGGTACAGCCCCGAGGCGATTGTCGGGGGAGGAGGTCAAGGAGATCGTTGGTGGTCTACGAGCCATCAAATGGGGGAAGACAGGTGATCTCGACCAACTTGATGGATATGGAGTCACACACCATTGGCAAAAGAAAAGTATATTCTGGGATTTACCATATTGGTCAACTTTGAATATTCGCCATAACTTAGATATGATGCACATAGAGAAAAACTTTGGAGACAACATCATGAACACGGTTTTTGACTTTAAAAAAAAAACCAAAGACAATCCCAAGGCCCGTCTTGACTTGGCTCTTTATTGCAACCGTCCAGAATTGCATCTTCAAGGGCAGGCACGGAAGAGCAAACCGAGAGCAACTTTTGCTTTAGGCCTCGCCGAGAAGAGGAAAGTGTTGAAATGGCTCCAGGAGGAAATCAAGTTTCCTGATGGATACGCCTCGAATTGGGCAAGATGCATTAACTTGGAGAAGTGTACGCTCACTGGGTTGAAAAGCCACGATGTTCATGTCTTTGTCGAGCGCCTCATGCCCCTTGCATTTCGAGACTTTGTTCCGAATGGCGTATGGGAGGCTCTGAATGAAATTTCAATTTTCTTTAGGGAGATTTGTGCAAAGGAGTTGGATTGTGGTATGGTGGACAAGTTGGAGAAGGACATTATTGTTACGATATGTAAACTAGAGAAGATCTTTCCACCTTCCTTTTTTGACTCTATGGAACACCTTGTAGTTCATGTTGCACATGAGGCCAGAATGGGTGGACCCGTCCAATTTCGCTGGATGTATTCGTCTGAACGGTACTCCTTTTAACCCTTGAAGGACATACATTTGTTTTACTCATTCTCGTCAACTTAATGTAATAGTCTCAACATAATTATGTGGAATGATTTGTAGGCGAAACAAAGATGCAAGGGCCAGCATCACCAACAAGGCACGGGTAGAGGGATCCATTGTTGAGGCATATGTCGCAAAAGAGATAACTAGCACTTGTGCTCATTATTTCGATCATGATCAAGGCATACGAAGATTGCGCAAGGAAAGACATTACGTTGGCCCGGAGACCCCGTTAGATGGGAAACCTCCGATCTTAAACTACCCGGGTCGTGCTCACCATCAGGGGGTTCGAAGACTTCTAGATGACCGAGAGTACAGTGCTGCAAACCGCCATGTGTTGTATAATTTCGAAGATATTCGACATTACATGGAGTAAGTTCTCCCTGCCATCCCCTCTTACTTAGATTCACTCGAGTTAATTATCACCCTGGTCATTTTAACTAAGCATAGTAATATCCTAATTTTTAAAATACATTAGCCTTCCAAATGCATATGTAACTATTCAATTTGTTATTCCCCAAAACTCCTACCACACTTATGCAAGGAATGCACAAAAAAATGACCAGATGGAGCCAGCCCATAGTCAATGCAAAATATATAATTGATCAGGAATTAAATGAACTGTGCTTAATTCACTAATTGTTCTGACAGCTGCTGAGCATTCTAACCTAATTTGACCCCTTACTAGTGAATCACTAACTAAAATAAATTTGTATACACTATGCATTAAGCACACGCCCCCATACACCTGTCAGTCCTGAATTGTACCTGACAACTTCTACTACATCGATCTCTCGATGTTATCGATCAATACTGCACAAAAGCTGAAAGTATGCTGGAAGCTGGTACCATCTGAGAACCATATTTCCAATTCATAATCACCAACCATTAAAGTATATACCAGTAATATATGTGAGGATCACCCCTACCTATAGCACCATTTAGAATGAAGGTCAATGTTTGTAGTGTCCAAATTAAGCACATACTAACTTCCAATCAACAACAGTTACTTTTTTACTGACTGTACTACCCCCATACCATAGAAAACTTCTTCTCGAACTGATCTTTAATTTTATTTCGCTGCGTATTTTTCAGTGCCTTTGATGCAGAATTTTTAGGAAATCGTCGGAATCCAGCAGTTCGGGAGCGAATCTGGGGTGAAAAGTTCCCTGAATGGGTAAGGAAGAAGCTTCTGATTGATCGTGTTACCGACACGCATGTCAAAAACATATGTCATGGACCTGATAAACATGTCAGATGTTATGGCGCATATGACATCAATGGTTTCCGATTTCACACCAGGTCATACGGCCAGCACAAATCAGTGGACAACTGCGGGGTTTGCATCCGAGGAGAGGGCGGTATTGACTACTACGGATTTCTAGAAGAGGTAGTCGAGTTACATTACTCAGGATGTGGTAGCAAGGTTGTGCTATTCAATTGCACTTGGTTTGACCCAATAAATGGAGTCAAGGTAGATAAGAACCATGGTCTTGTTGAGGTCAACCATAGATCTAGACTTCGAAATTATGACCCCTATTGCCTGGCTTGCCAAGCAATTCAAGTCTACTACCTACCGTATGCATCACCTGATCGATCTGATTGGTGGGTACCCTACAAGACTAGACGCAAACCAAATTTTAGTCATGAAGGGGAAACAGAAGACCTTAATATTTTTCAAGAGGAGATGCAGAGCTGCGACTACGTGGTTTCTGCCGGAGACGAACTAGATGTACCTTCTGTTTTGGTACGACAAGGTGTTCTAGACCCGGTGGATCCAGAAGATCTCACAGTAGCACCCAGAAGATCTCGCAGTAACACAGAATCAGATGTTGGCGACAATGGGTCTGAAAGCGAAGATGATGTGCCTAATTAGTACATTTATTTTGTCAGTTAGCTCTATTAATATTTTTGGCTCTTAAGCATTTGGATTCAAAGTATTTATAATTTATAAATTAATTAGTTAAATTTGTTTGTCGGTAATATACATTGGCGCAGAAATATATTCATTTTCAGGTTCTATATGCGCTCACAGAAGATGCTAATTATATTCTAAGAAAAACAAAAAAGAAAATATTATCACCTTGGTAATTATTTTATTCCCGTGTATATAATAACTATGGTAATTATTTTCTGTTGCGTATTATTACCGTGCATAGTTTAGGCACGAAATTTAGGCACAAAATTTATTTAATGTACGTATAACTTATCTGCGAGGTAATTTATTAGCCTCGCAGATACCTTCTATCCCCGAGCGTTTCATCCCATTATTGCCGACCCAATTTCATTAGCCTCGGTAATAATTTATCCGCGAGGCTAATTAAATTTTCCTCGCAAACGTATATTATTAGCCTCGCGGAAGCCCAGAATTCTTGTTGTGTAGTGTGGTACCGAAGGTGATCCTTTTGCTCCGTTTTTTATATTTTTCTTCATCTTCTTCTTCTCTTATCTTGAAGAAAATTATGATAGTCATTTGCATGGTCTGACATATCTAATATGATTAGAAGTATTTACTTATTGCCATTTTACATCATCCTTTATAAGTGCATGCATTCAATTATGGTTGCATGCTACTGTATCTGGCTTCGTAATACTAGCTTTGACTAGTCAAAGACAGCTCATACAATGCATACTTATTTACTACACTCATCCTGTCATTCATTAATGGATGCATAATTATTAACTAGCAACAGGACGTACAATATAGAGCAAATTAATTTCCGAAAAGAAACAGAAATCCTCGGGTTTATCCTTCTTTTCTTAAAAAAAAAATAATAATATACATAGAGCAAAAGGGAGGTACCAAAAGAAAAACATAGAAACCCAAACTCCATATGTAACTGATGCCTTCTTTTGTGTAGGATTTCTTGCATGAAAAGATCGGCAACATACGCCTGACCCTAAATTTTTGAATTATGTTAGTACAAAGTCAAGGGGTAAAAAAACCCATGAAAAATGAACGTATTAAAATTAACTTATAAATATTTTTTTTTTTACCGCTTGACTTTGTAATAAATTAATTCGAAAATTTATAAATTTGAATTTTTTATTTGAAGCATTTCGATATATAGGTTTTAGAGTTTTTGGTGAGCTTAGTTCACCGAAATTTTTATTAATCGAAAAAAAATAAAAATAATATCGAAAAAGGGCGTAACTTTTGCGGTATATTTAAAAGTAGGTAGAACGGTAATTTTATTACCGTCCCATGGGACGGGAATATCCTCACCGTCCGGGATTACTATTTCGCTAATGATTCTGGGCGCTAATCATATCCAAGGACGGTAATAACCTCCCCGTCCGACGGAAAAAAAAAAAAAAAAATAGAAAAGGATGGGACGGTGAGACCCTCCCCGGCCAAGGAATTGGTGTGAACAGCTGCATTTCTCCATTTCCCATTGTTTAATTTCTCCATTTCCCATTGTTTTATTATTTTATTAGAGGATGTGTCTGAGAAGAATTGGTGTGAACAGCTGCATTTCTTTATTAGTTTCCCAATTTGGCAGTTTGGCTGCCGACATTTTTATTATATCAAAAGTTAATTACAAAATAATAAAAATGTCCAGACCCGCTTGGTTTTATTAAAAATGCTCATATCGGTCAGAAAATAGCCGGTCCCTTATTTAAATAAATCGGCTATTTTCTGATCGGTACTCTATTATTTAAATAAGGGACCGGCTATTTTCTGACCGATATGAGCATTTTTAATAAAACCAAGCGGGTCTGGACATTTTTATTATTTTGTAATTAACTTTGGATATAATAAAAATGTCGGCAGCCAAACTGCCAAATTGGGAAACTAACAAAGAAATGCAGCTGTTCACACCAATTCTTCTCAGACACATCCTCTAATAAAATAATAAAATAATGGGAAATGGAGAAATTAAACAATGGGAAATGGAGAAATGCAGCTGTTCACACCAATTCCTTGGCCGGGGAGGAGCTCACCGTCCCTGCCTTTTTTTTTTTTTTTTTTTCCGTCGGACGGGGAGGTTATTACCGTCCTTGGATATGATTAGCGCCCAGAATCATTAGCGAAATGGTAATCCCGGACGGTGAGGATATTCCCGTCCCATGGGACGGTAATAAAATTACCGTTCTACCTACTTTTAAATATACCGCAAAAGTTACGCCCTTTTTCGATATTATTTTTATTTTTTTTCGATTAATAAAAATTTCGGCTTAGTTCACCCTAGTAATTATTGAAGTATATGCACTCTATTTTAAACACGGATGTGTGGGGTACGATAGTAATTATTGAAGTATTATTCCCTATTAATTAACGCAGATCAAATTAAGGTACATGTGTTGTCAGATGTACTGCGCAATCCTTCATGATTCACGCAAGGGACAGGTTTATTGTCTACGCTGTACAAAGTACAAACTGATTAAACAATGTGAAGTACGTATATACAACAATATAATTCAACGGACTAGTTTCTGACATATACACTAAACCTACAGTTTGCAGTTAAACCTAGTCGAGTACTCATCAAATTGACAGCAAGTCTGAAAGCATGAGGAAGAAATTTCGCCAACAACGAATCTTGTTTTAAGAGTAAAATACATAGGCTTATATACAATTAATACGCGCTTCCACCCTGAAATTTCATTTACTGGTTAATTGAAACCCTACATGTGCTTAGCCTCTAGGTCCATGTGGCACCACGTACTCGGTTTCCTCCTTCATTCCCTCCTATATAATCACCACAAGGAAAGCACTATTGCATTCCTCAGATTTTGACTTTAATTGCATCTATCTATCTATCTCTGATCTACCATTCTTCATCCCCTCTCTCTATACTCTTTCTAATGGTGAAGCTCGAGTTCTTCAATTTGTTCGTCTTTGTCGCTACATGCTTTATGCATACACATGTCGTCAAAGGTTATGATGGTTCATGGTACCAATCCCATGCAACATTCTACGGAGGTGCCGATGCCTCTGGCACTATGGGTAAGCCACTAATAAATGGTTCCATTATCGATTGTCATTGTCATTTTTATCTTTGCAAGCATGTCAATTAAAAAAGTGGTTCAATCTCAGTAAAAACTTTAATTAATTATAGGTGGTGCATGTGGTTATGGAAACCTTTACACGTTGGGTTACGGGACGAACACTGCTGCAGTGAGCACAGCTCTGTTCAACAACGGTGCCTCTTGCGGGCAGTGCTTCCAAATCTCCTGTGACGCCAGCAAAGTCCCCCAGTGGTGTTTACAGGGAACTTCAATCACCATTACAGCAACTAATTTTTGCCCACCAAATTGGAATAGACCCAGCGATAACGGTGGCTGGTGCAACCCACCGCGTACACACTTTGACATGGCTGAACCTGCATTTAGGAAGATAGCAATACCTAAAGCCGGCATCGTACCAGTGTGGTACCGAAGGTGATCCTTCTGCTCCATCCTTTTATGTTTTTTGACCTTATTTGATCAAAAAGAGAATTATGATAGGAATTTGCATCGTCTGCCTATAACATTTTATTAATTTAATGTCAAACAAAATGAATTATAAATACGTTATAAAAGGAGTAGAACTAGGGTGTGCTGTACTCACCAAACTCTTTGGTGAGTATAACTCCATAATTTATTGTATTCACTTCAAACGAGATAAATCTAAACCGTTGAAACCAATGTACTTCACGAGTGATGTGCGTACATGCAAAAAATTTAATGTTTCGAATTTATTTAGTACAAAATCAAGCGGTCAAAATTGATGAAAAATAAATGTATTAAAATAACTTCTAAAACTTTATTTTGGATAATTCATTTTTCATCAATTTTGACCACTTGACTTTAGACTAAATGAATTCAAAAAATTCAAAATTTTGCATGTACGCGCATCACTCGTGAAATACATCGGTTTCAACGGTTTGGATTCATCTCGTTTGAAGTAAATCCGATAGATTATGAAGTTATGCACACCAAAGAGTTTGGTGAGCACATCACACCCTAGTTCTACTCAAAGTATAAAACCAAAATAATAATTAAAAAAATGCACCAATATAATCCTGTGAGAAGAATAAACTACAAAAAACATAAAAAAGAGTACAAATCAGCACTCCTGATCTTGAATCAGAGTAAAGAAAAGTCAAAATAAAATAGTACGGTTTGCTGTCGACTAAACTATAGTTTGCATGTTACTGTGTTGACTTCTGATCATGCTCCTAGCTTGACTTTTAATTATTAGTTTAAATAGCCAATTAGACAACTCATCAAGTTCTCACCTACATCCTGCATAGCTCAACAAATTCTCACCTAGCTACATCCTGCTTAGGTTAATTTGTTCTCTTCTATTTTTCATGCTGAGATAGCAGGGCCATGTTATCCAAATCGCAATTACCAGATTAGATCCAAGGATCATCCAGCTGCCAAACGGACCAGATAAAATAAGCCCATGAATTAATTATTAATTAATTAGTAATTAATGGGTCTGCTACTGTCTGATATCTAGACTCCATAGCTTGGCATGATTTTCATTTTAAATAGTCAAATACAACCACACCTAATTAACCTCGGTTTATTATTGCATGAACTCCCCATATATTCAGGGTTTCTTGCGGGAAGAAGGGCAATATCAGGATCACGTTTAATGGATTTGATTACTTCAACCTCTATCTCATATGGAACGTTGGTGGGGTCGGCTCAATTGCCCAAGTGAATGTTAAGGGCGATAAAAGCAATTGGATGCGATTAACACGGAACTGGGGAGCGAACTGGCAGGCGAATAGCGTCTTTCTCAGGGGACAAGGGCTAACTTTCGAAATATATAATTCAGATTGGGAAAAACGTAGTTACCCTTATGTTATCCCTAACTCCTGGAAATATGGCCAAACCTATGAATTATGGTCAAATTTCTACTGAAGGTTTAGTTCACCACTTTACCTCCTTGGGAGCTTTATTTGCATGTGTTTAAAAGTCTAGTTGTCAGTAGGGTGTCTACGGGAAAATGGGTATTTGTAGGGGTACATATGCAAATATCCCATCTTCTTATAATTCATGCGTACGTCTTGGCCTTTTGTACTTGCATTGCCCTGCCATTAATTATTGGATATGGAGTTATTTGTTTTGTATATAATAAGTTGGCTGTTTGGCCTATGTTACAGAGTCGTATAGAGGCCATTATTATTATGTAAGGTTTATTTGTACTTCTATTTTTCATTTTCATATTTTAATTTTGGTAAATTTATTATATATGTATGGCAATATACGATTAATTGATAAAGCCTCTCTTTCTCTTTCTGTTTTTTTTTTTTTAAAGTTTCTCTCTCACTATTTCTTTTTCCTAGAAAATAACTAATAATTTTATTAAACATAAATCTAAAACGAAGTACCATAAGATTAAAATGTCTGAAAAATGCGCAAACTAGCTAGCTGGAGCAGAAAATAAGTTAGCAATGAAATCTCTCTTGCTCTCCCTCAAATTCTTATCAACTAAAGTAACTCAAATTTTGAGTTCAGATCGAACCGTCAAATCTGTTTTGGCTCGAATATTAAAGGGGCTCCGTGTATTCCACCTATGATCGAATTGATCTGCATTCTGACCGGCCGATCCGCATCTAAATTCAAAGTTTGAGTTATTCCAGAGAGGATCCTAACTCCTTACAATTAGTGGATAATATTTTCCTTCATCACGTTAATTTATTCACTAGATTCTATCAAAACTGCCTCTGTATATATTCTTAAGCATTTTACCACTTTATACGGGGAAGTTTGGTCATTTCATTGGAAATTTATACGGGGGTATACATGTGTTGTTTTTTCCCTTCATTTTAATCAATTAATCACAATAAACATGTGCACGGACCCTTCATTTTTTTTTCATCAGAACATTTTTGCAACGACCATTTAATTATGAATTACAATATGTCCAGAACGAATATATATATATATATATATATATAGAGAGAGAGAGAGATTGACTATGGTGAGTTGTGAAGTAAAACGTCGTTTTACTTCACGCTCATACTCTATTTTGGAAATCTAAACAACCGATCCGAACCGCTCAACATGTTCTTCATATTGAAATGTGCTTGGAGACCAAATTTTACATTTTTTGGAATTTTTTTACTATTTATTAAGCCACTTTGAAAATCTCAGATCCGGATGAACAGTAAAAAACAGTAAAAAAATCTGGACCATTCGATCAGCGATTTTCAAAGTGGCATAATAAATAGTAAAAAAATTCCAAAAAATATAAAATTTGATCTCCAAGCACATTTCAATATGAAGAACATGTTGAGCGGTTCGGTTCAGTTGTTTAGATTTTCAAAATAAATATATTAGCGTGAAGTAAAAATGAAATCTTACTTCGCAACTCACCATAGCCCAGCTCTATATATATATATATATATATAGAGAGAGAGAGAGAGAGAGAGAGAGAGAGAGAGGGCTCAATTGCCCATTGTACCTCAACATTTTTATTATCAATTTCAAAGTTCAAACAGACGATTCGAATCGCTCAACATGATATCCACGTTAAAATATGATTGGAGATCAAATTTTATATTTTTAAAAAAATTTACTATTTTTTAAGATAGATACAAAATCATTGTTTTTATATGGTCCACAATTTCCTGAAAGACAATGATTTTGTACCTATCTTAAAAAATAGTAAAAAAATTTCAAAAAATATAAAATTTGGTCTCCAATCATATTTTGACGTGGATATCATGTTGAGTGGTTTGAATTGTCTGTTTGAACTTTAAAATTAAAAATAAAACTATTAAAGTACGATTAGGACATGAAACAATGGAGTATTTGAGCCCTCCTCATATATATATATATATATATATATATATATATATATATATATATATATATATGAGGAGGGTTCAAATGCCTCCATTTTTCATGCCTCCATCATGCCTCCATTTTTAAAAACTTTAATAACTCAAAATTTATAACTTAAAAGTCAAAATAAAACCGTTGGATATGATCTACATAATTTTATCTATGCACGTGTAAAAAATTATGACATTTCAATTTTGTTTTGGTTGTCATCAAGAGCTTGTAAAAAACGTACTAATATGGATAATTTCTAGACGTTGATTTTTCAACTTATTGATTCACATAAAAACAAAATCAAAATGTGATAATTTTTATGAGCACATAGATAAAATGATGTAGATCATATCCAACGGTTTTATTTTGACTTTTAAGTTTTAAATTTTAAGTTATTAAAGTTTTTAAAAATGGAGGCATGATGGAGGCATGAAAAATGGAGGCATTTGAACCCTCCTCTATATATATATATATATATATATATATATATATATATATATCTGGTCCTTGCCTACCAAAAGCCGATTTCGGGCATTCTGTCCATATTACTGAGCTGGGCAGGGTTTGACCGAGACCGGCCGGCCCATTAGCACCACGAAATCATATCACCTAATAAGGTACCTAGATTTTGAGTTTATCTTAGGGGCATTACAGATTTGGAGTTTGGACTGACAAACGGTGCTTTACCTCGATCGGATGATCTGGACCATAGTGATAACTTAATTGTTCAGAAAAGGTTCGGCGAGATAAAAAATTTGTGATTCGGAAATAATTCGGGTATAATTTGAGAATGATTCGGAATAATCCGGATCAAAGATCTTAGTCCTACAATGAAGCAAAAACAAAAACAAAAAAAATGTTCTGGAAAAAATTCGCGAATAATTCGTAAAATTTAGAAAAAGTTCGTAAAATTCGCGAATTTTTCAGGTATAATTCGGTCAAAGTTCGGTCAACCAAATAATTCGGCATTCGGTTCGGTATCACAAAAAAAACGAATTATTCAGATATAATTCGCGAATATTGTCACTATGATCCGTACTACTAGCTAGAGTTTTAGCACAACTAGTCTATATATGTATCGCAGTTACTATCACTATTACGATTACCATTATTATTATTATTATTATTATTATTATCATTATTATTATCATCATCATCATCATGAGGAGGGTTCAAATGTCTTCCTTTTTTGTGCCTCCACCATGCCTCCATTTTTAAAATATTAATAACTCAAAATTTAAATCATAAAAGTCAAAATAAAACTATTAGATGTGATATATATTATTTTCTCTGTGTGCTCATAAAAAATTATTATTACTATTATTTATATATTATAATTTCTATTAATAACGCTGACTTCCAATTAATCAAGCCCAAGACAACGTATGGATCTTGGTATTTGACATGTGAGACCTTATATACATGCCTAATTGGATTAATTGGTGCTAAACTATTTTACGCGGAATTTTTTATAAAATTTGGAAGAACATGGAAAAGCAGAAGTTAATTAAGACCATGATATTGAGATACTGTAAAGCTAGGGTAAAGATTTAACAGAGCAGTTTTGGCTTCATACAACAAACGAACCATACGCAATGCTGTTTCAATTCTATAGTATATGCGCTACATGAAGTCAAAATTACGCTGTTAAAATCTTTATCCTAAAGCTAATTGGCATAGGGGCATGTATATATAGAACTTGTTGGTAAAAAGACATGAATTAATGACCAATCAATACAAATTAGCAACAGCCCTTTGACTAGCGGTGTATACCATAAACTAATTTGCAAGTTGCAGAAATATCATTAATTATACCGCTATACACCGTAAAACACCTGCGCGTGGAGTCGAACTAGCTAGCTAGGTTATTCTTTTAAGTTTTAACTCACAAGTAATTTATTACTAGTTCAACTTCAAATTATTATGGGATTGATTTTAAATAATTAATCGAAACTGTTCAAACTGATCTACTTCACAAGTGATACATTTACATATCAAATTTAATTTTTTTTAATTAATTTAGTACAAAACCAAGAGGTCAAAAAATAATGAAAAATGAATGCATTAATTTAACTTATAAAGCTTCTTTTTTTATCGCTTGACTTTTTTACTAAATTAAGTTGAAAATTTATAAATTTGACATGTAAATGTATCTCGTGAGATAGATTGGTTTCTATGGTTTTGATTCATTATTTGAAGTCATTTCAATATGTTTTGGAGTTAATCTCATCAAAAGACTTAGTGAGCTTAAAAGCACCTTATTTCTACTCTAGATAAATATATGAAATATGAGTAGAAACTATGGTGTTTTTAAGCTCATCAATGTTGAGTAGAACTATGGTATTTTTAATTCGAAAATCTATTGAATTGCTTTTAAACGACGAATCCAAATCGTTGAAACCAATCTACTTTACAAGTTTTTGAATTAAATTAGTATAAAGTTAAGCTGTTAGAAAAAAATATTTATAAATTAATTTTAATGCATTCATTTTGTCATTATATTTTTACTGCTCGTCTTTTTGCAAACTTAATTCGAAAATTTATAAAGTTTGCATGTATACGCATCATTCTCGAATTAGATCGGTTCGGTGATATGGATTTGTCATTTGAAGTCAATATGATAGATTTTGAAGTTAAGCTCACCAAGTCCTTTAGTGAAATTAAGAACTAGTCTACTTCAGAAATATATATATTGCTTGACTTTTTACCAGTGTTCTAAATAGCACGCTATAGCGCCGCTATAGCATTTTTGGACCCCAAACGTTACACTATGACATCAAAATGCATTATTTGCGCTACGGCCGCTATAGCGGTGATAGCGGTCCGCTATAGCGCTATACCGGTCCACTATTTGTGCTACGGTCGCTATACAATATATTATTATTATTTTAATAAAACCCATTTGGCAGCTATTGCCAAATTTAAAAAAAAAAAAACAATATGGATTTTTTAAGCAATTGAATTTGTTGCTACTTGTTACAGATAAATCAATTTGAACTTGGGAATAGAAATTGAAATTTGAATAGAAAAAAAAATAGATTATATCATGAATCATGATGCTTAAGATATTTTTAATATGAAAAATCGATAGTTCATGATATTACTATAGATATTTTGAACCGCAATTTGGACTTTGTATTGGTTCAATATGAATATTATAATTTCTTAATTACTTTGGTGTTATTTATTGTTCTATGAGACTTTAGATAATATTGACATTTAGTACAAATATTGAATATACGGAATGTAAAAAAAAAACGCTATGTGGCATAGCTTCCGCTATAGCGACGCTATTCGCTATAGCTTTTTTTTAGCCTTCCTGCTATGACGCTATAAATGCTATTTAGAACCTTGCTTTTTACTAAACTAATTTGAAAATTTATAAATTTTGCATGTATAGGCATCATACGTGAAGTAGATATGTTATGGTCTAGATTCATCGTTTGAAGTCAATCTGATATATTTTTAAGTTTCGCTCACCAAGCCCTTTGGTGAGCTTAAAAACACCTAGTTTTACTCATGAGAAATATATATATATATATAGAGAGAGAGAGAGAGAGAGAGCAAAGCTAGCATGGGATATGCTCACCAAGTGAACTTGGTGAGCATAACTCAAAAATCTATCACTTGGTGAGCATAACTCACAAATTTATCAAATAGTTTTTAAACAACGAATCCAAACCATTGAAACCGATCTATTTCACAAGTCATGCGTGTATATGAAATTTTTATATTCATTTAGTACAAAGTTAAGCAGTCAAAAAATGATGAAAAATTAATGCTTTAAAATAGCTTGGAAAATTTTAAAAAAAATTACCGCTTACTTTTGTGCTAAATAAATTTCAAAATTTCAAAAAAATTTATGTACACGCATCACTCGTAAAGAAGATCGGTTTCAAGTTTCAACAATTTGACTTGTCATTTGAAGCCAATTTAATAGATTTTGGAGTTATGCTCACCAAGTCCTCTTGGTGAACATAGCACACACTAACTTAATTTACTCATATATATATTAAAAAAGAAGTTGTTACATTAATAAATTTGGATATAATTATAATAAACTATACTCCAATAAATCTATAAAAATCAAGGTTCTAAATAGCGTTTATAGCGTCGTAGCGGGACGGCTAAAAAAAAAGCTATAGCGAATAGCGTCGCTATAGCGGAAGCTATTCCAAATAGCGTTTTTTTTTTACATTTCGTATATTCAATATTTGTACTAAATATCAACATTATCTAAAGTCTCATAGAACAATAAATAACACCAAAGTAATTAAGAAATTATAATATTCATATTGAACCCGTACAAAGTCCAAATTGCGGTTCAAAATATCCATAGTAATATCATAAACTATCGATTTTTCCTATTAAACATATCTTAAGCATCATGATTCATGACATAATCTATTTTTTTTTCTATTCAAATTTTAATTTCGGTTTGGACTTTTTTTCTATTCAAATTTCTATTTCTATTCCCAATTTCAAATTGATTTATCTGTAGCAAGTAGCAAAAAATTCAATTTCGGTTTGAGATTTTTTTTATCTTTATTTAACACCCATATAAATTGCTTAAAAAAAAAAAAAAAAACTCATATTGTATAGCGCAAATAGCGCTGTAGCGGCCGCTATAGCGGCCGTAGCGCAAATAGCGCATTTTGATGTCATAGCGTAGCGTTTGGGGTCCAAAAACGCTATAGCAGCGCTATAGCGCGCTATTTAGAACACTGATAAAAATAAGCATGTGAAAAAAATTTCAAGTCATGAGTAAATCTGGAGCTAGCATGTGAAGGGTAATTTACCGAGATTTTTATTTTTACCCAAAAAAAAATTATTTTAATATAATTAACCAAGTTTCTGAAAAAATTATATTTGTACCCAAACCGTAAATATTATTTACGGTTTTAATTTTTTTTTTTTTTTAGAGAAAAATAGCTCAAATGCTGAAATGAAATATAACACAAAAAAATCGAATTGTTTTTTAAAATATTTGTTAGAAAATACGCTACGAATAGAGCCAATTTTGTGCTAAAATACGGTAAATTACAATAATTATGCTAAAATACGGTAAATGTACTAAAATGCTGAAATTACAATAATTATGTAGAATTATGCTAAAATACGGTAAATTACGCTAAATTACGTATGAATTGGGATGATATTTTCACTGAAAAGGCAAAAAACGACGACGAAACTTTAAACGGCCATAAAACGGCGCTCGAGTGTCCGATTTCAGCAAATGACCACTTTTCGGAAAGCTTGTGAAAATGCGCATGCGTCTGTACTAGCTTTGCTAGTTTTCCAAATTTAGAATCGCCAAAAAACAAAGAGAAGGGCCTCAAAACTTCAGTTGAAGTTTCCGATTAAGATTTTCATTTCTATTCTTCAATCTACGTAGCTCAGTAAATTAGTTATCTAATGAACTTGTAGAATACCAATTTTTATTATTTTTTGGAATTTTTTTACTATTTTTTATGATTTATGAAAGATGCCACAAAATCGGCCCAATTCATACGTAATTTAGCGTAATTTACCGTATTTTAGCATAATTCTACATAATTATTGTAATTTCAGCATTTTAGTACATTTACCGTATTTTAGCATAATTATTGTAATTTACCGTATTTTAGCACAAAATCGGCTCTATTCGTAGCGTATTTTCTAACAAATATTTTAAAAAACAATTCGATTTTTTTGTGTTATATTTCATTTCAGCATTTGAGCTATTTTTCTCTAAAAAAAAAAAAAAATTCAAACCGTAAATAATATTTACGGTTTGGGTACAAATATAATTTTTTCCGAAACTTGATTATTTATATTAAAATAATGTTGTTTTTGGGTAAAAATAAAAATCTCGGGGTAATTTATATCAAGTGCCGACGCTAATTAGCCAATCATATATGAAAGAGAATCTATGAGAAAAAAATTTGGTGAGTGTAACTCTTAATTAAGTATAAATGATCCGGGTTACATGGGAAGTATAAAAAAATAGTTGTGATAGTTAATTATTGTTATGTAAATTACTACATATGTATTTATATATAGTTGTGCTATTGTGCTTTATGAAGTAAAGGACGTGTTATACTTCACGCTCATATCTCTATTGTGAAGTCTAAAAGATCGATTCAGACTGTTTAACATGATCTCGATAATAAAATGTGCTTGGAGACCAAATTTTAAAAAAATTGAAATTTTATTACTTTTTCTTAGAATTTTTTAAAATCGTTGTTTTTCAAAAAAACATTGGACCGTCAAAAACAACAATTTTAAAAAATTCTAAATAAATAGTAAAAAAAAATTCAGAAAATATAAAATTTGGTCTCCCAGCACAATTTAATATGGATATCATGATGAACGGTTTGGATCGACTATTTAAATATTAAAATCACAAAAATATATATGAGTGTGAAGTAAACACGTCCTTTACTTCATGAAGCATGTTCGCGCGAAAGCGCAACGCAAGTTTCGGTACGCTTGAGAGCGTACCTTTTAAAACCGCGTTTACACTTCACGAATAAGGATTGCAAGTGCACAACCCCTATCGAGTAGTATAATCGGGTGTCGATCCGCAGGGACGACTCAAATTCTAAATTTTGGCTTAACCTAATTAGGTACTAGAAGTGAGAAGGGTGTTTGGGTTTGTTTAAGGTTCCTAATTTCAATCAACAATAGTAACAACAGAGAATGAAAGCAAGTAAATGTTTGATTTTGGATTATCTGTAAAATAAAAGCGTTTCGAGGGTTTCAGACTTCATCCTCAACTTTGCTGCTCTGGACTTGTCACGCGACCCGCATACTCTCGTATGCGACCCTTGTGACGCGACCCGCGTGCTCTCACACGCGACCCGCGTAGCCCTCAAGCACTCTGGACCTCTCACTCGACCCGCATACTCTCGTATGCGACCCTTGTGACGCGACCCGCATGGTATCTCATGCGACCCGCGTGGTCCTGGAGCTGACACTGAACATTACTGATTCTGGTTGTTTAATTCGTGTAAGGCTCGATTGACCGTACCTAATGTCACTGAACCTCAACTTTCGTGTATTGGCTTAATAAACTTGGTATGGAATTGCAATTTCACCTTCCTAGATTCAATTCAAACCTAAGTTCTTGATCTTGTTTACTAAAGGCATCCACTATACTTTCGACTAATGGAAATTTCACCTTTCGGCTACTATTGATCTCACCTCTCGGATCTTAGACCTACCTCAAATACTAAACCTAATCCACAAGATACATCAAGGCCAAATTACAAAAAGAAATGCCATAAGCAATCAATAGTAGACAATCAAGAATCAATCAAGCAATTAGGTCAAGCAATTTCAATCAATACAAAAATCAAGAAACACGATTAACAAATCAGATTCAATTAACATTCATTATCAAACAAAGCATTAGATTACATCTAATTCCCTCAAAACTGAAAATCTACTCTAACATGATCAAAGAAAGAAGAAAAGAGAGATAGAAGATGCAAATCATGATGGAGAGGAGAAGAATCGAGGAAGATCAAGCTCGAATGGAGATCTTGGCCGAATTCTTCTTGCTCCTGCCCTTCCTCTGTCTTGGCGCCAACCTCCCTCTCTCTCTGTCCCGATCTCCTGGTTTAAAAGTGAAATTTGGATACTCTGAATCGCGCAGGCCCAGATCTATATATAGACAGCTTACTGGGCTTCAATTGGGCCTGCGCAGTCGATTCGACGCGACCCGCATGGATCGGATGCGACCCGCGTCGGGTTGGGTCTGATGCGTGCTATGAGGGTCGCGTCTGAGGTCGCGCTGGGCCGTGATGCGACCCGCGTCAGGTGGGACGCGGCCCGCATGGAAGATGTCTGAACTCTGCTTTTTGTCTGTTTTCGGCCATTTCCTGCAAAATCATAACCAAACTGCAGCAGTACCATATTCTATCGATATTTCAATGTAAACAGTGCAATTTAGTTATTCAAAACGTGATATTTGGTCTGGAAATAGGCCGAAACAATCAATCAAATAATGAGACATCAAATTCCCCCAAGCTTAACCTTTGCTTGTCCTCAAGCAAATCATGTTTTGGTACCGGGTTTAGATTCTAAATGCAAGTTAAGTTCCTAAATGTGAAAATTTACTTGATTTGCTTCAACTAAAAACCTAAAGAATCTCTTTGATATGATTTGGACTTTCCTTGGTTAATTTTGATTCACCTCACAAATTGATTAACAAAATTTCAAACTCTAAATGCATTAAAACTTGCAAAGTTGATTGCTCGAAGTTGTCAATTTATCATTCTTTCACTAAACCTATGCCTTCGTTTGTAGAAATTTTTTTTTTTTTCTTTTTCGCCCCCCCCCCAAGCTTGAAACAAGCTTAGGTCAGAAAGATGCGGACTTCGTGTGTTGATATGTGCAAAAGCTTTCTTTTTTCTTTTTTTTTTCAATTTGGGAGACGAGCTCAAAGGCGCCCATTCAGGACTTATTGCCATTACTCTTATTTTCTCCGTCTTTTCATTTCTTTTCATCTTTTTTTTTTTTTTCTTTTTCTTTTTGCACAAACCATGAATACACACACCCACCAGTGTTCATTCACACCGATGAATATCCCAAACTTTCTTTATTTTAAATCCCTATTTCCTTATTTGAAAGGCACAGATCAGTTTCTAAATGCTATTTCGACATTCAAGTTTTCAATTTTGCAAATCTCAAAACATTTGGTCCTAATCCGTCTTGGTTGGTCAATTATGAGGTTAGTTCTAATTTTCCAAGGTCATCCTAAACATATAAAAAATTTCAAATAGGTCCCTAATTTCAACAATCAAGCAAATTTTTCACCTAAAAATGCAAAGTACATAAGAAAAGTAAACATGACCTAAGTAAATCTAAGTAAAATCAAGATAAATCCTAAAACATAAAAGTCTCCCCCCCCAAGCTTAGCCTGAGCATTGTCCTCAATGCTTCAAGACTAAAAGATAAGGAAAAATAAAAGCAGAGGGGAAGGAAAACATACCCGCTCACTCGTCATCAGAGCCGTACCATCGCCAGTCGCTCAGCATGTCCTCAATCGCGCCTACTCGCGTATGGAGATGATGAATGGCAGCACCCTACTCGCGCCGCATATCGTACAGCAGGCTGTAGACATCCTGAATGGTGGGGTCGGAGACAGGAGGTGGATAGGAGGGGCCAGCAGAAGAAGTGGAGGGCCCAGCTGCATAGGAGTTGAGGCGTGGAACTGCGCAGGTGGCATGAAGGCATCGGCCATGTGGACATCACCGTCGGAAGGAGGCTGTGGCTGAGGAGGAGGTGGTGGTGGTGGTGGTGGTGCCTGCTCAGCTGGCTGTGGTTGAAGAAACAGCCAAGTGGCCTCGTCCTCGAAAGAGATAGGTGATGGAGAAGGCAACTCGTGCTGGCTACCATCCTGTAGGCGCCAGAAATATCGAGTGCGGTGGCCGGCCGGACCTCGCGCGATCCTGATGAAAGTCGCCTGCTGGAAAGCCCTAGCATCCATGATAATCGGGCCCCTGGAGAGAGTGAAATCGGCGAGCGATACGTCAAGCTGCTCGGCAATGAAAGTGACGTATGCCCCGATGTGGATCGAGCCACCTGTCTTCTTGACCTGCTGGACACCGAGCCAGTGGCGAACCATAATGAGCATCAGATCGGGCCGCTCTAGAGAATCCGCTGGGCGGAGCATGAAATCCAACATCGCCAAGTCCTCCTCATTAGCACGTGAGACTGTCTCGCCACGTGCAAAAATGGTATTGGCTAGGGTACGCTGGATGCAACGCAGTACAGGGTGAGGTATGGCAGTGCTCCTGTACTGGTTGCTCGTGGCAACCTCCATACCAGTGATCAGACGCCAGAAGTGGTCTCTGTCGACGCCCTCACGGAAGTGAAGAGAATCAGTACTCGGGTCAGGGGCAAATCCAAACCACTCGCGCAGCTGGGAGACAGGCACTCGCCAAAGCCCGCCGCGCATCCGGAATCTGATGTATGGATGGTGCTCGGGATCCCACCTGAGCCTGAGAGAAGAGAGGAACTCAAGCGTGAGCTCCTGATAGCAGTCACGCTGAATGGCCCAGAAAGCGGGGGTAAACCCGATCCTCTCTGTGAGGCGAACGAACTCCTCGCGCACCCCAAACGCCTCGAGAGCGTCGAAATCGACTCGGCGAGTGTTTTCAAACTTGCGCTGCTGCAAGATGTGGGTATAATCGGTAGGAGTGGTGGACTCATCAGAATAAAACTCCACCGCGGGAGACTCGGCACGAGGGACGGAATGATGCGAAGAGTGACGAGAAGAGTGACGAGAAGAGTGAGGTGTGGAATGATGGGAATAAGAATGAGGACCGGAATGGTGAGAAGAAGAAGAATGACGAGAGGAATGAGGGGTGGAATGGTGAGAAGAAGAGTGAGGGGTGGAGTGGTGAGAGGAAGAGGAATGACGAGAAGAAGAAGAACTGTCATCGTGCGAGGCCGAAGCGGGAGAAGGTGTACGCGCAGGCGGTGGAGATTGGGCACGGAGAGCGGCTTGCCGCTGCTCGTGCTGGCGCTTAGAACGGCGCTCACGGCCTGGGTCCATGCCTCTATCTCCTCTGGCTCGGTTCTGACGCGGGTCGCGTAGGGTTGGGTGCGGCTCGCGTGGGGTAGGACGCGGGTCGCGTGGACTGGTACCAGGCTGGTTAGGGTTGGAAACAGGTACTGGAGCGGGTCGCGTGAGTGTGGGTGCGAGCCGCGTGGGATGGTACCGGTTTGGTCAGTCTGGTGAAAATGGGAACCGGGAACCAGAGAGAACGCGGGTCGCGTGAGTGTGGACGCGGGCCGCGTTGGACGAACAGGGTCAGGTTAGGGTTACAAAACCGATGAAGGAAAAAGAGAGAAAAACACTTACCTGTTCGTCGGTTGCGTCGGCGGAGAAGGAGAAGAGGAAGAAGAGGACGTCGGCGGCGGTGCAGGATCGGCGCAGAAGAAGGAGGGCGGGGTTGTCGGTGCTGGCTTGGGCGGAGAGGAAGGAGAAGAGGAGAGTGTACGGCTGGTGAAAGAAGAAGGGGGAAACGGACGCGGGTTAAAAAGGGACCCCGCGTCCATTCAATGCGCCCATTCAATGCGGCGCCGTTTCGTGTTGACGCGGGTCGCGTGACAGAGGGTCGCATGAGCTTACACGGGGCGTGTGACGGATGACGCGGGTCGCGTCAGGGTTCTCTTTTTGGAATTTTGTGAAGTCAAAGCAAATGAAAAATGAAATGAAAACTGAAAAGAACATCTAACTAATCAAAATGCAAGTAAACAAAAAGGCTTGGGCTGCCTCCCAAGAAGCGCTTGTTTTAGGTCTCAAGCTCGACCTTCCCTTCTCTAATCTTCGACTGGGGCCGGATCAGACAGATCCTGCTCGAAACGCTCGGTGTGTGGATGATCTGCGATGTAAAGCTTGAGTCGCTGCCCATTGACCTTGAAGGTCCCGCACTCTTCATTCCCAATGTCGATTGCACCAAAAGGGTACACTTTCCGCACGACAAAGGGGCCGGACCACCTCGATTTCAGCTTCCCAGGGAAGAGTCGCAATCTCGAGTTGAAAAAGAGTACAAGATCACCCTCTTGGAAGTCGCGAGTCGTGATGCGCTTGTCATGAAGCCGCTTGGTCTTTTCCTTGTAGATCCTTGCATTCTCGTAAGAGTGCAATCGCATCTCCTCCAATTCGTGCAGGTCGAGGATTCGCTTTTCTCCAGCTGCTTGCATGTCCATGTTGACGGCTCGCGTGGCCCAGAACGCTTTGTGCTCGATTTCTACTGGTAGATGACACGGTTTCCCGTATACCAGTTTGAAAGGGCTCATCCCAATCGGGGTCTTGAAGGCTGTTCGGTAGGCCCAGAGTGCGTCGCTCAATTTCAGGGACCAATCCTTTCTCGTCCGTGCCACAGTCTTCTCCAAGATTGATTTGATTTCCCTGTTGGAGATTTCTGCTTGGCCGTTCGATTGAGGATGGTAAGAGGTGGTCACTTTGTGCGTCACCCCATGACGTCTCAGGAGATTGTTGAATTGTCGATTGATGAAATGTTTCCCTCCATCACTGATGACAGCTCGTGGGACTCCAAAGCGAGGGAAGATGACGTCGTTGAATAATCGTTTCACGGCACTCGCATCTGCCTTTCGACATGCCACTGCTTCCACCCACTTAGACACATAGTCCACCGCAACCAGGATGTACTCATACCCGCACGAAGGCGGGAATGGTCCCATGAAATCGATTCCCCACACATCGAAGATCTCTACCTCGAGAATGGAATTGAGAGGCATCTCGTTGCGTTGGGAAATGTTCCCGGTGCGTTGGCAACTATCACAAGTTTCGACCAAGGCCTTTGCATCCTTGAAGAGAGAAGGCCAAAAGAAGCCAGATTGCAAGACCTTGGCGGCTGTCTTGGAGAAAGAAGCATGGCCTCCATAGGCAGATGAATGGCAGTGCTCAAGGATAGAGCGCGACTCCTCATGTGGCACACAGCGTCGGAAGATGCCGTCGACTCCTACCTTGAAAAGAAAAGGCTCGTCCCAGAAATAGTACTTTGCATCAGATTTGAGCTTCTTCCTTTGTTGGTAGGTCATGGTGTGAGGCAGAATCCCGGAAGCGATGAAATTTGCAATGTCGGCATACCAAGGGTCTGATTGGTTGCTTGCGCGGGTCGTGTCGACGGCATTGAGTGCGGAGGCAGAGAAGAGTTGTTCATCAGGGAACGAGTCATTGATTGGCAAGTTGGCAGAGCCCTCATCCTCCAAACGAAGTCTGGAAAGATGGTCAGCCACAGTGTTGTCGACTCCCTTCTTTTCCCTGATCTCAAGATCGAACTCTTGCAAGAGAAGAATCCACCTGATCAATCGCGGTTTGGCGTCCTGTTTGCTCAACAAATACCGAAGGGCGGCATGGTCGGTGTAGACAATGATCTTGGAGCCAACCAAATACGACCTGAACTTGTCGAGAGCGAACACAACAGCGAGAAGCTCCTTCTCAGTTGTTGTGTAGTTCATCTGGGCAGGATCTAGCACCTTGCTAGCATAGTAAATAGCACACGGCTTCTTGTCTTTCCTTTGCCCCAGAACCGCTCCAACAGCGTAGTCGCTCGCGTCGCACATGATCTCAAAAGGAAGAGACCAGTCAGGTGGTTGCAAGATTGGTGCTGAGACGAGAGCTTCCTTCAAATCGCGGAAAGATTTGACACAATCTTCAGTGAAAACGAATTCAGAGTCTTTGACGAGTAGATTGGTCAGCGGTTTTGCAATCTTTGAGAAGTCTTTGATGAACCGGCGGTAGAAACCTGCGTGTCCAAGAAAGCTTCGAATCCCCTTGACGTTTGTCGGAATCTCGAGTTTCTCAATCACCTCGATCTTGGCTTTGTCAACTTCAATGCCTTTTGAGGTCACAACATGTCCAAGGACAACGCCAGTTTGGACCATGAAGTGACACTTCTCCCAGTTCAGAATGAGGTGGACTTCTTCACACCTTTTCAGGATCTTGCACAGATTGGTCAGACAGGAATCAAAACATGCGCCGTACACAGAGAAATCATCCATGAAAATCTCAACCTCTCTCTCGATGAAATCAGAGAAGATGGCCATCATGGCCCGCTGAAAGGTTGCTGGCGCATTACAGAGACCAAATGGCATCCTACGGTATGCGTACGTACCGTAGGGACAAGTGAAAGTGGTCATCTCTTGGTCTTGTGGGTGAATCAGAATTTGGAAGAAACCCGAGTAACCATCCAAATAACAAAAATAAGAATGGTTAGCGAGCCTTTCCAAAAGCTGGTCAACGAATGGCAGAGGGAAGTGATCTTTGCGTGTGGCTGCGTTGAGTTTCCTGTAGTCGATGCACATTCGATAACCGTTCACCACTCGAGTTTGAATCAACTCGTTCTTCTCGTTCCTTACCACTGTCGTCCCCCCTTTCTTCGGCACCACATGAACTGGGCTCACCCACTTACTGTCAGAGATAGGGTAGATGATACCGGCGTCTAGAAGCTTGAGAATCTCTTTCTTGACTACCTCTTTCAGATTGGGGTTGAGCCGTCTTTGGTGTTCAACTGATGGCTTGTGGTCGTCCTCCAGGAAAATCCTGTGTGCGCAAATGGAAGGACTGATCCCCTTCAGGTCATTGATCGAATACCCGATTGCGCCTCGATGAAGCTTCAGTTTCTCCAAGAGTTTGGCGGTTTGATCGGGATTCAGATTTGCATTCACAATGACGGGGAAAGAGTGATCTGGACCGAGGAACTCATACCGGAGATTGGCTGGTAGAGGCTTGAGTTCAGGAGTTGGCCCCTTCTGCTGGGTCTGGATGCGGGTCGCATCACTTGGCATGTGGGTCGCATCAAGTGAAATGGCGTCGCGTGCTCCCCCATCTGACTCGCATCCCTCTGTTTTATGGCCCTCAGACCATGGAATGCGGGTCGCATCGCTTGAAGTGCGTGTCGCATCAGAAGGCGTGCGGGTCGCATCAAGATGTATGCGGGTCGCATCAGATCCTTCCAGGTCAGCCAATTGCACTTCTGCTCCACAGACTTCTTTCGATTCGCTTCCTTCATCTTGTGGGTCGCTCAAGAATTCAGCGTGGTCATTCATGCTCTGATGGATCCGATCGAGAAAGTAATCCTCTACCAAACTTGTCAAGCATCTGTCGAGCACATCAACTCGGGAACAAGATTCGGTTGAAGGATACTTCATGGCTCGATCAATTTGGAAGCACACTCTCTCTCCTCCAAAGTTCAAGGTCAGTGTTCCTTGAGACACATCGATGATTGCACCTGCGTTCCGGAGGAAAGGTCGTCCCAGAATGATGGGGACTTCCTTGTCCTCCTCCATCTCCATAACCACAAAGTCCACAGGTACAAAGTACTTACCGACCTGAACTGGTACGTCTTCCACTATGCCAAGTGGCAATCGTACCGAGGAGTCTGCCAGCTGTAATGTCATTCGCGTCGGCCTGAGCTCTCCTACTCCCATTCGATCGAAGATTGTGCGTGGCATGAGACTCACGCTCGCCCCCAAGTCGCATAAAGCTCGCTTGATCGTGGCTTTCCCGATGATGCAGGGAATGGAGAATTTCCCGGGGTCGTTCAATTTGGGAGGTAGGTCGCTCTTCAGAATGGCACTGCACTGCTCCGTCAGTTTCACCGTTTCTTTTCCCCCCAAGCTTCGTTTGTTGGATAGGATATCCTTCAGGAATTTGGCGTAAGAGGGCATTTGGGTCAAGGCCTCGGTAAATGGAATCGTGATGTGCAGTCCTTTCAGGACTTCTGCGAATTTGGCGAATTGCGCGTCCAGTTTGGTCTCAGCTAACCTTCTGGGAAAGGGTACAGGTGGCCTGTATGGTGGAGGTTTCTCAGCCTCTTTCTTCTTCCCTTTGTCAGCTTCTCCCGTGCGGGTCGCATCAGAGGTGGTGCGGGTCGCGTCCACAGGATCTTCAGGTGGTGGCGCGGGTCGATCTGGCTCGGTGCGACCCGAATCCACAGGATCAACTGTGGGTGACGCGGGTCGCGTCTCAGTGATGCTGGTCGCGTCAGATGGAGTCAGATCTGATGGGAAGGCTGGTTCTTCGTATTGGGTCCCGCTTCGCAGTGTGATCGCCTTGGCTTCTCCTCTGGGATTGGGTTCTGGCTGAGACGGCAGTTTTCCAGGTTGAGGTTGGCTCGAGGTGACGATGTGGCTCAACTGCTCCAACAACTTGTTTTGAGCTGCCATCTGGGTGGACATGCTCTGCATCTGTTCCCACATCATTTGGTTCAACTTCCCTTGCTCGTGTGTGAAATTGGTCGCATAGGGAGGCACGTACGGCTTGGAAGGACCGGCTTGAGGCGCTCGGCTGTTCTGATTGGGAAAAGACGCATTGTGATGGAAATTCTTGTTGGAGTTGTTGTTGGAAGAGGGATGGCTCCAGTTGTTTTGGCTCGAAGACGATTGGTTGAAGGAGTCGTGAGAAGAGGGATGGTGGAAAGAATTGTTGAAGGGAGGTCTGGGAGCGTTGTTTTGGTTCCATCTCCAATTTTGTTGCTCAATCGGGTCCTTGGAGTAGGAACGATTGAAAGGAGGCTTTTGGAAAATACGAAGGTTCGTTGTTCAGAGAACTTACCTGCTCGTTGCTCTCTTCGACCTCTGCCAATGGGCATTGCTCGTAGCTGTGCCTCTCATCTCCACACATCACGCATCCCTGCGGTTGTTTGTCGACTGCCTTCACACTCATCTTGTCCATTGCCCTCTGCATGGCATCCATCTTGGCGGTCAAGGCGGTGATCTGATCGACCTCGAACTTGCCACCTCCTCTTGGTCGAGTGTTGTCGCGCCCGGACCACTGCTGGTTCTGCGCCATGTTGTCAATCAAATTCATGGCCTCCAAGGGCTCTCGAGACATGAGCGCTCCACCTGCAACTGCATCTACAGAAGATCGAGTGCTCTCAGTCAGACCGTCATAAAATGTTTGGATCAACAACCAGTCTGGTAAACCATGGTGGGGACAGGAATACTGCAACTCCCTAAACCTTTCCCAAGACTCATTTAGGGGCTCGTCTGGTAATTGCCTAAAACTGGTCAGTTCATTCCTTACCTTGGCGGTTCTCTTGTGAGGGAAAAATCTAGTCAAAAACAACTTAGATAATTCCCTCCAGCTGGTGACTGAATCCCTTGGTAACGACCCTAACCATTTTCTAGCCTTGTCCCTAAGAGTAAAAGGAAATAAAGCGAGTTTGGTGTAATCTGCTGTCGCCCCATTGGTCTTGATGGTCGTGATGCACTCGAGGAAGGTCTGGAGGTGTGCATGAGGATCCTCGTGGTCCATGCCATGGAAGGTGTTCTGCTGGACCATGTTGACCACTCCTGGATTGAAGTTCGGTTGTTGGCCAGGAATTCGTGGCAACCGGATTGCACCCCTGACATCTCCAGCACGCGGCACATTGAACTCTCGAAGTGTCCTGGGCATGAAGACATCCGTCTCATCGTCTGATGGGTCGGTGAGGACATCTTCCCTGTCTCTTTCTCTGTCCTCCTCATGCCTGCCGTCTCTGCTCGGATGTTCTGACATCTCTTCTACGCGGGTCGCGTCTGAAGTGATACGGGTCGCGTCTGATGTGACTCGGGTCGCGTCAACCTCAGTGCGGGTCGCGTCAAGAGATGGCTGAGCAGGTACAGCTTCGTCTGGAGGAGTTTCGTCAAAAAGTGGCCCTCTGCTCCTCAGTTGGTATTTCAATCTGAATTTTCCTGCAGGAGGTTGTTCAAGAGCCAGCTTTTAGTGAAAGAAAATAAAAGAAAAAAGGATACAGGTTAAAATCTAGATTAACTAAGATAAGCTAAAAATCAGAAAATGATTGGCGTCCCCGGCAACGGCGCCAAAAACTTGTTCGCGCGAAAGCGCAACGCAAGTTTCGGTACGCTTGAGAGCGTACCTTTTAAAACCGCGTTTACACTTCACGAATAAGGATTGCAAGTGCACAACCCCTATCGAGTAGTATAATCGGGTGTCGATCCGCAGGGACGACTCAAATTCTGAATTTTGGCTTAACCTAATTAGGTACTAGAAGTGAGAAGGGTGTTTGGGTTTGTTTAAGGTTCCTAATTTCAATCAACAATAGTAACAACAGAGAATGAAAGCAAGTAAATGTTTGATTTTGGATTATCTGTAAAATAAAAGCGTTTCGAGGGTTTCAGACTTCATCCTCAACTTTGCTGCTCTGGACTTGTCACGCGACCCGCATACTCTCGTATGCGACCCTTGTGACGCGACCCGCGTGCTCTCACACGCGACCCGCGTAGCCCTCAAGCACTCTGGACCTCTCACTCGACCCGCATACTCTCGTATGCGACCCTTGTGACGCGACCCGCATGGTATCTCATGCGACCCGCGTGGTCCTGGAGCTGACACTGAACATTACTGATTCTGGTTGTTTAATTCGTGTAAGGCTCGATTGACCGTACCTAATGTCACTGAACCTCAACTTTCGTGTATTGGCTTAATAGACTTGGTATGGAATTGCAATTTCACCTTCCTAGATTCAATTCAAACCTAAGTTCTTGATCTTGTTTACTAAAGGCATCCACTATACTTTCGACTAATGGAAATTTCACCTTTCGGCTACTATTGATCTCACCTCTCGGATCTTAGACCTACCTCAAATACTAAACCTAATCCACAAGATACATCAAGGCCAAATTACAAAAAGAAATGCCATAAGCAATCAATAGTAGACAATCAAGAATCAATCAAGCAATTAGGTCAAGCAATTTCAATCAATACAAAAATCAAGAAACACGATTAACAAATCAGATTCAATTAACATTCATTATCAAACAAAGCATTAGATTACATCTAATTCCCTCAAAACTGAAAATCTACTCTAACATGATCAAAGAAAGAAGAAAAGAGAGATAGAAGATGCAAATCATGATGAAGAGGAGAAGAATCGAGGAAGATCAAGCTCGAATGGAGATCTTGGCCGAATTCTTCTTGCTCCTGCCCTTCCTCTGTCTTGGCGCCAACCTCCCTCTCTCTCTGTCCCGATCTCCTGGTTTAAAAGTGAAATTTGGATGCTCTGAATCGCGCAGGCCCAGATCTATATATAGACAGCTTACTGGGCTTCAATTGGGCCTGCGCAGTCGATTCGACGCGACCCGCATGGATCGGATGCGACCCGCGTCGGGTTGGGTCTGATGCGTGCTATGAGGGTCGCGTCTGAGGTCGCGCTGGGCCGTGATGCGACCCGCGTCAGGTGGGACGCGGCCCGCATGGAAGATGTCTGAACTCTGCTTTTTGTCTGTTTTCGGCCATTTCCTGCAAAATCATAACCAAACTGCAGCAGTACCATATTCTATCGATATTTCAATGTAAACAGTGCAATTTAGTTATTCAAAACGTGATATTTGGTCTGGAAATAGGTCGAAACAATCAATCAAATAATGAGACATCAAAGCACAATAGCCCAACCCTATATATATATATATATATGAGATAGGCTACCATGCTTTGCAAATTAAAGCACCTCTTGTGCTTTGCGCTCATTTTCGGGTTTTCAAAATTCAAAATGTCGATCCGACCGTTCAAGTTGTTCTCCATATTGAAATGTGCTTGGAGACCAAATTTTACATTTTTTGGAATTTTTTTACTATTTATTAAGCCACTTTGAAAATCGCTGATCCAATGGTCACACTAGCAAAACAGTGCAAATTTCTGGACCAATGGATCAGCGATTTTCAAAGTGGCTTAATAAATAGTAAAAAAATTCCAAAAAATGTAAAATTTGGTCTCCAAGCACATTTCAATATGGAGAACAACTTGAACGGTCGGATCGACATTTTGAATTTTGAAAACCCGAAAATGAGCGCAAAGCACAAGAGGTGCTTTAATTTGCAAAGCATGGTAGCCTATCTCATATATATATATATATATATATAACTGCGATTTTTTATCCTGAAATGTCATTTGCTGAGTACTACATATGTATATATTAATTTTAAAAATGAAGTTATAAATCCATAACACAAACGAATTTACGCATTGCAAAGTACCATTGTCGAATCCCGAGATGATCCCGAGCGACAAATTCAAATCAAATGGTCCAGATCCAAAACCCAAAAATTGAGTTACTTTGGGGGACCTCTGTAAATCTGGATGCATGTGAATCCAGGTGATTTATATCTGACGATAAGTCAATCATATATATGAAAGAGATCGAATCTATGAGAAAATAATTGGTCTGAGTGTAACTCTTAATTAAGTATAAATCTATGTTGCATAGAGGAAGAATCTACGTTAAATGGGAAGTATATATCTAATTGTCATAGCTATCATTATGTATATTACTACATATGTATATTAATGTATATATTAATTAAGATCGTCTATCCTGAAACTAATTAATGTCATTTGCTGCGAAATGCTAATATTCGAAACCCTAGTATCTCATGTGCGTAGCCACTGGGTCACGCCAGTTATCACATGTGGCACTAGCTATCTAGGTTTTCTCCTCTTCTCCGTCATATATAACTACCAACCGCACTTATATGTATCTCTAATTTTGACTTTTCACCTAGTCTCATATCAATTTACCATTACCCTCACAATTTCTCTTATGGAGATGTGCAAGTTCTTCAATTTCTTTACACTTCTTGCAACATTATTCTTTCTGCAATCCACATTAGTAAATAGCTTGGATACTTCATTGCGTAGTGCCCATGCAACATTCTATGGAGATGGCGGTTCTAACGGATTGGGTAATTAATCCTCTAAACTAATATATATACCAATCTCTTCATAATCAGTACTCTTAGTTCAATTTTGGTTATCATTAATCCAAAAAACAATAAGCTAAATATCTCAATGAATTGCTCAACTCCAGGTGCCGCTTGCGGCTATACAGATCTAACCTCGATGGGATACAATAATGATACGGCCGCACTCAGCACAGCGTTGTTCAACAACGGTGTTTCTTGCGGGCAGTGCTACAAAATCATCTGCGACTACAAAAGTAATCCAAAGTATTGTTTGCAGGGAACTTCCATCGTAATTACGGCCACCAACTTTTGCCCTCCGAACAACAACTTACCTAGCGATAACGGTGGGTGGTGCAACCCACCGCGCGAACACTTTGACCTGGCTCAACCTGCTTTTGAGAAGATAGCAATATATAATGCTGGCATCGTACCCGTGTTGTACCAAAGGTGAATGATCTCAGCTTAATTAATTATTCCTTCTCTCATTGGTTCTTATTCAAGATGGTTTAATTATATAAATATATATAGCATAGTTCTTAATTATATAAATATATATAGCATAGTTCTTAATTATTCTTGAAACTCTTGATAAATCGTGCAGGGTTTCTTGTGTAAAGAAAGGCGGAATCCGGTTCACCATAAACGGCAATGACTACTTCGACTTGGTTTTGATCTGGAATGTGGGTGGGGCTGGGTCGATCAAGGCGGTTTGGGTCAAGGGATCGAGCACATCATGGATACAAATGGTGTGGAACTGGGGCGCAAACTGGCACGCCAGTTCGTACCTCAAAGGCCAGTCACTCTCTTTCCTTGTCACAAACACAGATTCGCAAACGATACTCTACCAAGACATGGTGGTCTCAACGTGGTCTTTTGGCAAAACCTTTGAGGCCAATGGCAATTTCGTTTAATTTTAAGGAATTTTAGTTTTTGTGTGTATTTTGAGAATGTTATGTTAGATTATTCTAAGAGTTAATTAATTAGTTGAAATTTTGTGAGCGTTATTAATTGTTTATGCACGGACGTAATCTGATTATTAAATTCAAATTATAACATGTTCAGAATCTTCAGATCATTATACATTCTCAGTTTCATGTTGAAATGAAACGGCCACAGGTGCCTTTAATCAGAAAAAAAAAATGTTCAGATTAAATCAATATTTCAAAGACTCATTTTAATTATTTAATTTTAATCTCTGACGCGTAATCAATAATGACACATCCGCAGACCAAATTATTGTGGCTACAATTAAATTTGGATTGTGAGTGTGTGGGTTCAATTTGGGCCTTTGGCTGGGTTGAGCCTAATTAAAATAGAAAGAAGAGCTGGAATATTATCTTTAAATTTAATTTTACTATATATATATAATAAGTTAATTTGGACGGGTTAAACTAGTATTTTTTTAGCTTAACTATAAAATACTTAATTACATAATACTCAATAAAATATAACTATTACTCAAAATATTTGAGGGGCTGTAAATTGTAATTGATGTATATCAGTACATGAAGATTCGCTTTTTCCTGGCTTTGACTGTTTGCGCCTTTTGTAATTCATGCATCCCGCCATTTTTTGTTGGAGTAATTAATGCAGTATCTGCTTTAAAGATCTAATTAATAAATAATTTCTGAATTAAAAAGGCAAGATCTTGTAAAGTCGCACCAGTAGTTTATTGTTCATGTTATCCCCTGCTCGTCGGGTAGCTTATTATATATTATGAAAGTAATTAATGTATATCTGGTCTGATTAGATCAACCGAACTTAATTTCTTCTGAGATCTAATTGATTTCTGTATACGTAGACCCATCTCTAATTTTTTTGGCATCACATGTACATGTATACAGCATTCATGATGCATGCATGGATTCTGGTAAAAGCACATGTTTTTTTGTATAAAATAGATATAAACGACAGCACTGATCTCCCTTGAATGGTGTACGTATCAAGTGGTAATTAACATTTTAAGAAAATATTTTATTTTTGCGGGATTAATATTACACTATATAGAAATGGATGTTTAAAACCGAAAGGCTTAATTAAAACAAAAATATGAAATAAAAATAAAAAATGCAATATATGTAGCACTAAGGCTATTTAATTAAAGACTTCTCTTAAAAAATATTCAAAAGAAAATAAAAGACACCTACGGAGCACTTTACTGATTCTATTACTGAAAATGTTATTCCTTTGATTTCCTAGAGTGCACATCCAGTGTAGTCATCATTGGACAACTCCATTGTATGAGTGTAGTCTAATACAACCTAAACCTAAAACAATTACATTATATTAAAATCCCTCAAAAGTATTGGCTGCCATTGTTCGTTTAGTTGTTATTGTTTCTTCCTTCGTCGCTCAATTGCAGGGGTGTTAATGGCATTCTGTTTTAACCGTTTATCTTATTTGTATCATATTTGATAAGACGAGTATGGATAAGATTTCTTTTTTTGTTAGCTTATTGGGTATGGGTAAGGATTTTATTTCATTAGCTAAACAGATATGAGTATGAGTAAAGGATATTTTGCATCCGTTGGGTAACGAGTAATAATATAAAATAATAAAATAAAATTATATATAGATATATAAATATATATTCAATTCTTTACTTTTTCACCGCTATATTCATGCTGAATCTGATAATAAAATTTTCTTCTTTTTTTATTGTTGTTGTCTTGTTCCTCAATCGTGAAAATGGAAATAATATATTGTACAATCCGGCTCTCATTTCCTCTTCAATTTTCTCTCTATTGTCAATCTGGCTTTTTAATTCAATATTCTTCCTCCTTCCTCTTGAATCAGTCTTGAGTATTGTGCGGTTGTAGGCCTGTAGTTTTCTCCTTCAAGTCTCTTCAAATTTTGACTTCCTCTTTCGAATATCATAAGTAATCTTTGTTAGTGTAATAATTTAGAAGTCAATAAAACAATAAATGTATCATATATATTTTATTCATGAATTGGATGATTAATATCATCTTGTTGCCTTGAGTATTATTGTATTTATGAATCATTCATTTATCTGACTAGAGTCAATGAATGGAATTGTGAAACTTCATAATATAGATGATATATATTCTTAAAAGTCACTAACCAAGGTAATTAGCAGGAACACTAATTACCACTACAAAGTTAGTATGTGGATTAAAAGATGGTTAAGTTTTACAAACCATTGACAAGAGATGTCATTTTAATCACATAGATACATGTTTCAGGAACATGGTATTTGACAGACTCCGAATGAAACATTAAATGAAATTGTGTTCGTGTCATTAATGTTTTCATTCAGTGTTTAGTTCTAAAGTATGAGGTATTCATCTTTCCTACTAAGAGATGTGTATGTGTGACTGTTACCTAACGCTGTCGGTAAAATGCAGTTATAACGGTAGCTCTTCGGTATACATATCTTAGCTGAGGTAGTGATGGTTTACCAAAAGTACTATTGTCCCTCGTATCTATATACGAGTTATAGTATCACTGGGCCCCTTGATAGAATAAGATTATCTGCATGCGATATAATTACAAGAGTAATTATATTTGGTAATCTGCTCAAGATCAATAAAAGATTAAGTTTGCAAGGATGACACGCGTCTACTTTGAAACTGATCTGATAACTATGAGACAAAAGAATTAACACGAGTAAAATAGTTTACTGGATCGTGATATTATATAGTACAGCATCATCTGTGTAATTAGATGGTCATGATGCGTTATGCCAGATGCCTCTCATGATTATAGAAGTTTAAACAGTTTTAATTCTATTTACCAACATAACACAGATCCTATCGGGTCACACCGTATAGGAGTTAATTAGAGAATCTTACTGACTAATTATAAATTGATTATAATTAATATTAAGATGGTTATAATTAATTATACTTGATATAATTAATTATACGTCATTTAAAATGACGAACAAAAACACTGGTTAGTTTATAAATGTGTTTGACGCGTTGTATAAAAATTACCGTACGAAAACCGCAGAGGAATATAATTGTATATGACAATTATATATTTGATTTGGATATTTACTATACATAATGGGTTTGGGTTAATGGGTTTAGAATCCATTAAAATAATCAAACCATTATGAAGAAGTCAAAATCAAATTGATTTGGCCCAAGGGCATTTTGGTAATTTCGGCCAAATGGCAATTTTGTAAATACCACAAAAACTGAGGGCATTTTGGTCATTGACGAACCTCCTCATTTGCCTATAAATAGAGGGGTAGGGGTAGAGAGAAAAACACAAATTTCTGAGATGTCGAATCTATCTGACCGGATCGATAATCTAATTTCTCTCCCAAATAGTGTTTGCGGTGAATAGTGTTCCCGTGAAAGTTCGTGAATCTATTTTGCGTTTGACGTAAATTAGTTTTTACTAATTTCACGGTGAATAGTGTTTTTACGGGATTCGTGAATAGTGTTATTACGAATTTCGTGATATTTATGTGTTTGCTTATTAGTGAATCAGAATAACTGCAAGTCGTGAATAGTGTTTTTACGCCCCCGTAAATTTTGGTGAATAGTGTTCCATGAAAGGTCGTAAATCTGTTTTGCGTTTGACGTAAATCAGTTCTGACGAATTTCGCGGTGAATAGTGTTTTTGCATAATTCTGCGGTTTACGGTATTTCTGGCAATAAGAAATAAACCGCTCTCCGGTTAGTCCTGGTGGATAACTGATAGAGGCACCATACGTTTGGTGCTCCGAGGCGAATCATTCCCAGGTGTAGCTCTTCACGCTCGGTCTGCTTTCCAACTGAGATTTGGACACGAGGTATAAATGTTATATTAAATCTATTTAATTTATTAAGTAGATTTAAAACTTTAGAAAATCAATCATGAAGTAGATCTGTAAAAGAATTAAAAGGGTCCTTGCAATGAGAAGATGGGAATGGGATCACATTCGATATTCTCTCCGGCATACCCCTTTTAAATCATTTGGCTTAAGTTAGAAGTAAAATTTTTGTTTTACATTCTTTCCGCATCTTAAGCAAATAAATGGATTTGAACAGTCAAAACCCCAACAGACTTAATCAATGGGTTTGAACCGTCAAAACCCAACAATCTTTGTATTTAGTAAAATAGAATTTGTAATTCACCCGCTACCATTTCGTTACCCGTTAATCTTAACAGGTATAAGTAGGGTAGAGTAAGACCAATTCTTACTGAGTACGGGTAGGATATGGGTATGAAAATGTTTCCACCCTACTCATATCGTACTCATGGACACCCCTACTCAATTGTATTGCCCGCTCTTTGATCAATCTGAATCTAGTGCATTGTAAAAACACGGTGTGACTGACACAATACAACACATATGTATACGGAAACATCGGAATACGGCACATGAATTGGACGTGTTGTATCTAGACATGTAAGTGACATATTTATGTGGGTGTCGTGCCCATTTTCAATAATCTTCAAGTAGTTTCCGAACCCTCTTGTGGACGCGTTGATAATGAGTGAATTTTCAATGGGCCGACTCGTACATGTGATTTAATAACCCTTTGTTTAGTTTTTTTTTTAAATAAGACTACTAAGAGCATTTACATCCCAGCAACTCAAATGAGTTTCTAAATAACTGTTAACCACTTTTTAAAAATTAAGGTCTCTAAAGTTTCTAACTCTTACATTCCTGAGATTAATTTTAGAGTTTTTATTAAACCACATCTCAGCAACAAATTAAAAAAGAGAAATAATTTAAGTCAATTATTTAGCTAACATGGAGTTTATAATTAAACAGTTTCTTAATAAAAAAAAACTTTACTACATAGTTTTTAAATAAGAAAACTCTCACACATCTTTGAAACTGGATTAGAAACTGCTACATCAGATTAAAAACTCTAATAATACTAGAGATATAGATGCTCTAAGTCCGTTTCATACAGAAATTGTTTGATAAGTTACCAAGAACTACCGCTCCCTCAGACAAAGATGTCTGACATAAACGTTCTCCTAGAAAGCATATAGCTACCTAACTAACAAATGTTGCAACATAAAACCAAAACAAAGCAACCCCTTTGTTTAGTTATAAAACAAAAAAAACAAAATGAATAACAAAAAAACACGGCACAAATTAAGCGACACGGAACAGTTGCAATTTTGTGGTTAATTTAGGAATTAAAACGTGTGTGTCTGTTTTTTCAAATTAGTAGTTTTTAGTTAGTTCTAGATTAGAGGCACATAATTTATGCGGTGCATCAATGTAGTGATGTTTTTTATTAATGAATGTAAGATTAACATGATCTATACATATAGCTAATTGCTTTTTAATGAATTAAAAATATGTTTTGCAAGTTTGTTTTGCAAGTTTGTTGGTAATCAGAGCTGATCATTATTTCTTTATGTGTTGAAATACATATTAATTACGATATCGTCTTTATTGAACTATTATTTGCTGAGAAAATGCTAATCGAAACCCTAGTATATCATGTGTGTAACACTTGGCCACTGCGCGCTAGTCATCACCCGTGGCGCTTGCCAGAATCTCCTCCTGTTACATCCAAGACGTAACGAAGCAACAGAGATCGTGAATTGAACACGAATGGCAAAGAAATCAAACCAATTTTATTCAATTCAATAGAAAGGAGATACAACGGCACCAAGGTCAATTCTAGCTAGAACTTCAAATTTACTCAATAATTGTCTAATCTGATAGTACAGATCTATTCCTCTAATGTAGACGATCCTAACATTAGAAGAAAACAAGAAATGGTGAAATGGATCGCTCGAATGCTTAGCGGTGCGCCATATGTCTTGCCATGTCAGCGACAGATCAGCGGATTGCCCTGATCTGTTCGAACGGTTCGCTTAATTAATATATAAACTCTCTCTCCTCGCCTCCAGTTCTCCCAGCACTGCTCGTCCATTTCTGAGGTTGTGGATCCCCCACGGCAGTAATCCATATATTCAATAATATAATCTCGGTCAGCATATTAATAAAGGGGGCCACCTGCAGTGGTATTGATTGAAATGGAGAGCTGCCCAACCTACCCGTTCCTTCTTTCTTCTCTATCCAGACATTTGACTTTCTGCAATCCACAGTAGTAATTAATAGCTTTGATACTTCATGGCATAGTGCCCATGCAACATTCTATGGAGAAGGCGATGCCTCTGGGACTATGGGTACGTAAGCCTCTACACTAATATACCAATCTTATCATAATCAGTTCTTAATTCCATTTTGGATCTCATTAAAGTATCCAAAAAAAAAAAAGGCTAATTAAATCTCAATGAATTGTCAACTCCAGGTGATGCTTGCGGCTATGGAAATCTTTTCACGATGGGATACAATACTGATACTGCCGCACTCAGCACAGCATTGTTCAACTACAACTGTGCTTCCTGCGGGCAGTGCTACAAAATGATCTGTGACTACAAAAATGTACCACAGTGGTGTTTGCAAGGAACTTCAATTATAATTACGGCCACCTACGTACTACTGCCCTCCGAACTACATACCCAGCAATGCTGGTGGGTGGTGCAACCCACCGTGCGAACACTTTGACATGGCTCAACCTTCTTTTGAGAAGATAGCAATATATAGTGCCCGGATCGTACCCGTTGTACCAAAGGTGACTCTCAACTTAATTATTCCTTATATTTATATATGTAGTTGGTTCTTAACTTCTTATTCTAGAGGAAAATGGTAGGTTCAATGTCCATTGGACTCCAATTTTAATTAGATGGGTAGCGTTTTCATCCGATTCACTTCAAAATTTGTGTGTGCTCGATCCGCACAAATATTTAAGGGGGTGTGCATAATATTAAAACATTGCGCGTGAATCTTGAAGCGAATTGGAGGGAAGCATAGCCATTGAAACCAAAATTCGAGTTCGATGGAAATTTGACCTACGTATTAGAAATTTTGGGTATATCATATATGCAACAATTAAATTCAGTTCATGATTTGTTCACTATTCGAAAATCAGAATCCATATATAAAATTAATTCCAAGATAAATAGAGTTTTTCTTCACTTCGTACACCTCATGTCGGATCCACGCAACAGCAACCGTAGTCATGTCTCTACCGGTATCCACACGAACAAATTGATAAACAACTGCAAGTCGGAGTGCTAGCACCAACTGATAGTCCCCTCTTGTATTTCTATTTTTCTCTCTCTGTTTCTAAAGTGGTGTGAATCCAGACTAATTAGATTTTTGGTCTAATCCAATAAAATCGAAAATATTGTTCTTTTATTTTCTGTCTCTTTTTTTCTTTATGTGTGATTTTGTATATTTTACTTATCTCATAAAAACAAAATACTAACACATATATATAGACTAATACACCAGTTCGTTTGCACCCATTCATTCGCACCTAATTAGATAGGTCTTATCTGATCAGATCATATCATAGAGAGAACAGATATTTCAAGCCCATATTTTGATGCAGCCCAAGACTTAATCCATATTATAACTTATTAATTAACTATTAATTATGGTCCAAAATATTATGACCTGTTGAACATTTCTAACACGTATACCCTTTTCCCTTATTCTAGATGGTTTAATTATAACATAGTTTTTAATTCTTCTTGAAACTTTTTTTATTAATCTTGCAGGGTCCCTTGTGTAAGGAAAGGTGGCATCCGGTTCACCATAAATGGCTACAGCTAGCTACTTCAACTTGGTTTTGATCTGGAATGTGCATGGGTGGTGCCAGGTCAATCAAGGCGGTTTACTGTATAATTAGTAAAAAAAAAAAAAAATTAGCTTTACCATAACATATATACACTTATATAATTAATACTCAACAAAATATAACTATTAATTACTCAAAATCTTTGTGGGGCTGTAATTAAATCAGTAATCCTGCTGGTGTCTATGAAGATTCACTCCTGGTTGTGACTGTTCGTGCATGCCTCCTGCCATTTTATGTTGGCATAACTAATATGTTTTGGAGATGTAATTAATAAATAATTTCGGATTTAAATAGGCAGAATTTTGCAAAGTCACAGCCTGAGGAGCCGAGGCGGCGTTGATTTCCAGTAGTTTATTATCCATGTTATCCCCTGCTCGTCGGGTAGCTTATTATTATGCAAGTAATTAATGTATATCTGGTCTGATTAGATCAACCGAACTTTCTTCTCAGATCTTGCATTCTGGTAGATGCACATGTTTCTGTATATAAAAAAAAAATATAAACCACACTGTATCTCTCCAATACCCAAGGGCGGACCCAGAGTGTTCCAGAGGGCAGCTGCCCCTCCCTAGATTTTGAGTTTTATTGAAGATTTATCGGTCTTGACCGATTTTGCCTCCTCTGAAATTTTTTTTGCCCCTCTCTGGACGTTTGATTTGTAATTCGGTTAAAATTTAAGGTTAAAATTGAAATAAATTTGTTGAATTTTAATTGGTAATTAGAATTATAAGTTAGATTATGAGAAATTATAAGTCAAAGTATTGAAAAATATAAGTTAAAATATTATTATTTTTATTGATCAAGTATCCAATTGGTTAATGAATTTCAATTCAATTAGATATTTAAACCCGATTCGATATTTTTTTGCCCCCCGACGAAAATGCTGATTCCCTTATTGATAACCTCCGTTAGTCACCCTTAATGGAAGCCCCCAACTGAATTAATCGGCATTGCCATTTCACAAGCCCGGCTTTACTTCATTTGATTAATTTCATTTTTCAAATTCAGCCCAATTTAATTTGTTAATTGTTATGGCCCAAAACATGTATGAATTACAACCCCATAATTTTAATCACAATTTCTCTTATCTGGTAGAGCCCAAAGGCCCAAAACACAGGAACCCACTTCATTAATTCAATTAAATTCGGCTAAGGCAACCCAAGACAATTGCATTTAAGTCCCTCTTTTAATTGTTGTCTGCCATTTTCTCTTCAATTTATTTCAATTGTTGTCGACAGGGGTGGAAATGCTAATATTTATTCCTTTTTATTCTCCACAAACTTTAACCAATTCTTTTGACTTTCTGTGCACTGCTGCACAAAGCTAAATAAGGCCTTGCTTTATGAATTGTAGAGCACAAGTATTTATTATGCTAATTATAGCTGAGGATAATTAAATAGATAAAGTACTTCCACCTTGAATTATGAAGAACCATACAATAAAGTACAATTGGATAATTAGTCAAATATCCATGTCCGTTGTAATAAAATATAGATTTAAATTGCAATATTGTAGATGTGATCTTTACTTTTACATAGATACCATGTACACCTATTCCATAGTGCCGAATTTTTATTACTATTTTATCTTATATATATTATTATAATAATAATGTGTTATTACTTTCTTAAATATTCTTATTATTATTTTGGTCGTTGCCAGAGGCGGAACTAGAAAATTTAGTTAGAGGGGGCTGAAACTTAAAATGCACGAATATTAATTTGTAGTTAGTGGGACTTGAACTCAAGATCTCCCAAGAACAAAATAGAGTCTTAACTACTAGACTACAAGTACACATCTAATATTTTATGAGGGAGGCTAAACTATATAAAAACTTCAAAGAAATAAAAAAAATCAATTAAATTCCCACATATGTGATTAAAAATTTCAAAATCATGAGGTGGCTTAGCACCCCCTGGGCATAGTATAGATCCGCCCCTGGTCGTTGCTGTTACTGCCACTCATCACCATCATGATCATTAGATCATAATAATATTGCTACTGTTAATTTTACTTTTAAGGACATTTTTAGAAATATTAATGGATATTTATAATGATAAATAGTATTTATAAAACATAATTTAGATGTAAGAAAACATAAGTAGAAATATATTGGTTATTTTTTTTACTTTTTCAAAATCAATACTTTATTCTTCTAGAATAGCTAAATCAAACATAATTACAAAAAGAAAAACATGTAATGGAATGTAGTTTTTCCAAAAATGTGTTCTTCCATCTTATTCCGGAAGTGAAAGTATTAAATGGGGTTTTAATTAACTCCGAGGGGTGGGAATTTGTTCAAATGGCATTGAATTAAATCTTACCAAAGTCAAATCTAAACCATCTGATCTGTGCGAAAATGTACACCGATAAAAGTCACAGGGTTATTTATATTTATCAAAATTTAAATCTGTTTGATATAATTTAGGTCTAGTTTTGATAAAATTTCTTTAAAACTCTTTGACAAAAATCAATTCCAACTCTAAAATGCTACCATTCAAGAAATGAGTTACAAAAAGTCAGTTATACCGAACTAATGACTTTATGTAATTATATGGTTTCAGCAATATAAAACGGGCACTTAGCCTCTTTTTTTTTTTAAATTATACCGAACTAAAAATTACTTGTGTAGTATTTTTTTTTGTTTTGAACCAACAAAGCATCTACTCTTTTCATGTGCATATGCGTAAGCCTGTGGAGGGAACTTCTAGGCCTGTTCGGCCCAAGGGAATGGACACAGGAATGAGTAAATTTGAACTGATTTTTACTGTTCACGTGGAAAAAAAATTCACTCTGAGTGAATTTTTTTTTCCCACATGAACAATAAAAAAATCCAAACGGACCCTAAATGGGTGACATGTAAGTAACGCGGGGTGGGATCACCAATGGGTACTCCTAGTATCTATGGTGGAGCGCAAGACCTGGCATGCTACCTCATTTGAAGAAATTAGGGGTGAAGGTAGTCACAATCTGTGTTTTAACTTAATATAGATATTTACATCACAATTAAAATATGGGTGAAGGTAGTCACAATCCGTGTTTTATTTAAAAATGATATTTTTTATTTTTTAAATGAGATTTAAGGAATTTTCGAATTAATTGATAATTGATTGGTCATATTTTCATTTCTTTTTATTTATTTTTAACATTTAAAGATTGTTATTTGTCATTTAATATGTTATTTTATATGAGATTTTCTTTTATGAATGTCAAAAAGATAAAAAAAAATACATGTTATTTAATATGTTATTTAATATGTCATTTATGGAATGTTATTTACCTTTAAATGTAATTTAATATGTCATTCAAGAAATATATTTGTCACTTGGTCTAATTTTTATGAAAATATGTCATTTTGTATGTATTTTTTTTTCATTTATAATATATCCCCGAACTAACAGGCAAAATACTAATAAGTAATAAAATGCACATCAAATCAGAGTGTAATTATAATGAAGATAGATAATATATATATAGAGAGAGAGAGAGAGTTGGGCTATGGTGCATTGCAAGTATATGTTATTTTGTACATTGGACTGCAAACCGTTGGATGTGAAGTTCAAATAGTCAATCAAAATAGCTCAGCATGTTCTCCATATCAAAATGTGCTTGGAGACCAAATTTTATATTTTTTAGAAATTTTTTACTATTTGTTTAGAATTTTTGAAAATCGTTGTTTTTCAGAAATTTCTGGACCATAGCAAAATAGTGATTTTAAAAAAATTTAAAAAAATAGCAAACAATTTCAAAAAAATGTAAAATTTGATTTCCAAATACATTTTAATATGGATATCAAATTGAACGGTTTGGATCGATTATTTTGAAGTCAAAACCAACGATTTATAGTCCAATGTATAAGAGAATCTATCCATTGCAATGCATCATAGCCCAACTATATATATATATATATGGGGAGGGATCCAATTACATCCTTTTTCAAAATCCAAACAGTCGATCCGAACCGTTCAACATGATCACCATATTAAAATTGCTTGGAGATCAAATTTTACATTTTTTTGAATTTTTTTACTATTTATTAAGATGGTTACAAAATCGTTATTTTTCAATGGTCTGAAAACAACGATTTTGTAACCATCTTAATAAATAGTAAAAAATTCAAAAAAATGTAAAATTTGATCTCCAAGCACATTTTAATAAATCCATCATGTTGAACAGTTTGGATCGACTATTTGGACTTTGAAAATGGTAGGTGTCAAAGTGTGTCACCAAAAAAAATATAATTTGATCCCTCCTATATATATAGAGAGAGAGAGAGAGAGAGAGAGAGTGAGAGACTATGGTGAGTTGTGAAGTAAAATAACGTTTTACTTCACGCTCATATTCCATTTTGAAAGTCCAAACCATCAATCCGAACAGCTCAACATGATCTCCATATTGAAATGTGTTTGGAGACCAAATTTTACATTTTTTTGGATTTTTTTACTATTTATTAAGCCACTTTGAAAATCGCTGATTTGAGTGAATAGTAAAAAACAGTAAAAATTTATGGACCATTCGATCAGCGATTTTCAAAGTGGCTTAATAAATAGTAAAAAAAATTTAAAAAAATGTAAAATTTGGTCTCCAAACACATTTCAATATGGAGATCATGTTGAGCTGTTCGGATCGCTTGTTTAGATTTTCAAAATAAGAATACTGCTCAACATGATCTCCATATTGAAATGTGCCTGGAGGCCAAATTTTACATTTTTTTGGATTTTTTTACTATTTATTAAGCCACTTTGAAAATCGCTGATTTGAGTGAACAGTAAAAAATAGTAAAAAATTCTGGACCATTGCATCAGCGATTTTCAAAGTGACTTAATAAATAGTAAAAAAATCCAAAAAACTGTAAAATTTGGTCTCCAAGAACATTTCAATATAGAGATCATGTTGAACGGTTCGAATCGATGGTTTAGATTTTCAAAATGAAAATATGAGCGTGAAGTAAAAATCACCTCTTATTTCACAACTCACCATAGCCCAGCTTTATATATATATATATAAATATATATATATATAGAGTCCGACTAGGCTACTCCATGGAGTAAAACGACTTGGTACTCCACGCCATATTTTCATTTTCAAAGTTCAAATAGTCGATTCGAACCTTCCAACATGTTCTCCATATTGAAATGTGCTTGGAGACCAAATTTTACATTTTTGGGATTTTTTTTACTATTTATTAAGCCACTTTGAAAATCTGAAAATCCTTATGAACAGTAAAAAACAGTAAAAATTTCTGGACCGCCAGATCAGTGATTTTCAAAGTGGCTTAATAAATAGTAAAAAAATTCCAAAAAATGTAAAATTTGGTCTCCAAGCACATATCAATATGGAGAACAACTTGAGCGGTTCGGATCGGTCGTTTGGATTTTCAAAATGGAAATAATGAGGCGTGGAGCACCAAGTCGTTTTACACCATGGCTTAGCTAAGCCCAGCACTATATATATATATATATATATATATATAGAGTAGAACTAGGGTGTGATGTGCTCTCCAAACTCTTTGGTGAGCACAACTCTACATAAACTATCGGATTCACTTCAAACGAGATTAATCTAACCGTTGAAACCAATGTACTTTACGAGTGATGGGCGTACATGCAAAATTTTGAATTTTTTTAATTCATTTAGTCTCAAGTTAAGTGGTCAAAATTGAGAATTTTTTGAATGCATTAAAACAACTTCATTTTGGATCATTCATTTTTCATCAATTTTGACCACTTGACTTGAGACTAAATGAATTCAAAAAATTCAAAATTTTGCATTAACATGCATCACTCATAAAGTACATCGGTTTCAACGGTTGGATTAATCTCGTTTGAAGTGAATCCAATAGTTTATGTAGAGTTGTGCTCACCAAAGAGTTTGGTGAGCACATCACACCCTAGTTCTACTCATATATATATGAGGAGGGTTCAAATGCACCCAAATTTCTATGCTCCCAATGCACCCACATTATATATATATATATATATATAGGGAGCGGCTAAGTTGCTGCCGGCAGCATTTCGGCGAGGTGCTTACGGGGGCATATGTTGCAATTTGATGTTTAAACAACAAATTCAAACCGTTAGATGTTCAATCTATATTAAAATCTACTTGGAGACCAAATTTTTCATTTTTTTCATTTTTTTACTATTTTTTAAGCTGGTTTGAAAACCGTTGTTTTTATTAAATTTTTGAAGCATTGAAAACAGCGGTTTTCAAACCAGCTTAAAAAATAGTAAAAAAATTCCAAAAAATGTAAAATTTGGTCTCCAAGTAGATTTTAATATAGATTGAACATCTAATGGTTTGAATTTGTTGTTTGACCATCAAATTGCAAGATATGCCCCCGTAAGCACCTCGGCCGAAATGCTTCCGGAAGCAAATTAGCCATACTCTATATATATATCTCCATTTTCAAAGTGCGAACAGTCGATCCAACACGCTCAACATAATCTTCATAATAAAACATGCTTGGAGATCAAATTTTATATTTTTTAGAATTTATTTACTATTTTTTTGGATAGATACAAAATCACTGTTTTAAGGAGATTCTGGACCATCCGATAAAGTGATTTTGTATCTATCTAAAAAAATAGTAAATAAATTCTAAAAAATATAAAATTTGGTCTCCATGCATATTTTATTATGAAGATTATGTTGAGCTGCTCGGATCGACTGTTCGAACTTTAAAAACGGAGATAAAGGATGTGAGTGCACATGGGAGCACAAAAATGAGGGTGCATTTGAACCCTCCTCTATATATATATATATATAGAGAGAGAGAGAGAGAGCGAGAGAGCTGGGCTTAGCTAAGCCATGGAGTAAAACGACTTGGTGCTCCACGCCTCATTATTTTCATTTTGAAAATCCAAACTACCGATCCGAACCGCTCAACATGATCTCCATATTGAAATGTGCTTGGAGACCAAATTTTACATTTTTTGGAATTTTTTTATTATTTATTAAGCCACTTTGAAAATCGCTGATCCATTGGTTCAGAATTTTTTACTGCTACTTTTCATCCGGATCAGCGATTTTCAAAGTGGCTTGATAAATAGTAAAAAAATTCCAAAAAATGTAAAATTTGGTCTCCAAGCACATTTTAATATGGAGAACAACTTGAGCGATTCGGATCGGTAGTTTGGATTTTCAAAATGAAAATATGGCGTGGAGTACAAAGTTTTTTACTCCACGGCCTAGCTAAGTCCATCTCTATATATCTATATATAGGCTATTATACATTGCAATGTATTGACCCTTCCATGCATTACATTTTAAACCATTGATTTCGCTTTAGGATCCGTGCTGATTTGATGAGATCAATTCAATTTTTTTTTGAAACTGGATGTCTCTGGTTCTCTTTCTCTCCTCTCTCTAAATTCAACATTAATTCCCGATATTTTTTAGAAAGAAAGAAAACCTAAGCGACCACACCGTCTAGCAACTCCTCCCATAAACCTGTTCCTGTGCCGACACTCCGCTGCTGATCATCACGCACACATCTCTCTCCTCCAGTGGTGTGCTTTTCCTTCATTTGTTCCTAGACATGTTTGGTTTTGTGCTTTTTTTCTTTCCTTTTGCTCTTTAAGTTTACATGATGATTTTGGAGATGTAATTTCATATGATTATCAGCTTTATCAAATTCATTGTTTGAACTTAGAAATGTGATAAAGCTCATTTACCTAAAATATTAAAGTAATCAGAGTAATTGTACCATAATCATTTTGAATTTTTTTTATTGAGGCTCTTAAGTAATTATCTATCATAAGAAAATAAAGATATTTCACAAGTAATTCATTAAAAAAAAATCCATTGACACTAGCTAGGTGCTTATTGTTGGGTTTTGACGGTTCAAATCTATTGATTAAGTCTGTTGGGGTTTTGACTGTTCAAACTCATTTATTTGCTTAAGATGCGGAAAGAACGTAAAACAAATTTTTTACTTCTAACTTAAGCCAAGGATTAAAGAGGTATGTCAGAAAGAGTACCGAACGTTTATGTTCCCGTCTTTCTCTTGACAAGCCCTTTTAATCCTCCACAGATCTACTCCTTGATTGATTTCTAAAAATTAAATCTACTTAACAATTAAATAGATTAATATAACATTTATACCTCGTATCCAAATTCCAATTGGATTGCAGACCGAGCAAGAAGAGCGACATCTGGGAATGACTCGTCTCAGAGCACCAGACGTCTGGTGCCTCTATCGGTTATCCACCAGGACTAACTGGAGAGCGGTTTATTTCTTTTGCCAGAAATACTATAAACCGAGGGATTATGCAAAAACACTATTCACCGAGAAAAGACGAAAACACGTAATCACGAATTTGCAGTTATTCAGATTCACTAATAAGCAAAACTGAAATACCGCGAAATTTGGGAAAGCACTATTCAACAATCCCGTAAATATTCTTCTCAACAACCCGCAAGATTATACGTCAATTACGTATAACTTTTTTTTCTCAACTGAAACACTATTTGGGAGAGAAACCGAGAAAGAGAGAAAATAGATTACCGAACTGATCAGATAGATTCGATATCTCAGAAATTAGTAATTTTCTCTCTACCCCTACCCCTCTATTTATAGGCAAAATGAGGAGGTTCGTAAATGACCGTAATGCCCTTAGTTTTGTGGTATTCACCAAATTGCCATTGACAAACTCAAATTGAATTTTGCCACTGGCTGATTACCAAAATGCCCTTGGTTTTTGTGGTATTCACCAAATTGCCATTAGTTATTTATATATAATTATTCTGAATAATTATATTTCTTGCGGTTGTTTATTTCGGTGACTTTTATACAACGTGTCGTGCACGTTTATATATTAACCGTTGTTTTTGCTTGTCATTTTAAAGGACATTTATAATTTAATTATATCAAGTATAATTAATTATATCCATCTTATTATTAATCATAATCAAATCATAATTAATCAATAAGATTCTCCGAGTAGCTCCTATATGGTGTGACCCAATAGGATCTGTGTTATGTTGGTAAATAGAATTAAAACTGTTTTAACTTCTATAATCATAGGAGGCATCTGACATCTGCACTATGACCATCCAATTACACAGATGATGAATGTACTGTACAATACCATGATCCAGTAAACTATTTACTCGTGTTAATTCTTTTGTCTCATAGTTATCAGATCAGTTTCAAGGTAGGTGTGTGTCATCCTTGCAAACTTAATCTTTTATTGATCTTGAACAGATTACCAAATATAATTACTCTTGTAATTATACCGCATGCAGATAATCTTATTCTATCAAGGGGCCCAGTGATACTATAACTCGTATAGAGATACGAGGGACAATAGTACTTTTGGTAAACCATCACTACCTCAGCTAAGCTATGTATACCGAAGAGCTACCGTTATAACTGCGTTTTACCGACAGCGTTAGGTAACAGTCACACATACACATCTCTTAGTAGGAAAGATGAATACCTCATACTTTAGAACTAAACACTGAATGAAAACATTAATGACACGAACACAATTCCATTTAATGTTTCATTCGGGGTCTGTCAAATACTATGTTCCTAGAACATGTATCTATGTGATTAAAATGACATCTCTTGTCAATGGTTTGTAAAACTTAACCATCTTTTAATCCACATACTAACCTTGTAACGGTAAATTAGTGTTCCTGCTAATTACCTTGGTTAGTGACTTTTAATAATATATATCATCTATATTATGAAGCTTCACAATTTCATTTATTGACTCTAGTCAGATAAATGAATGATTCATAAATACAATAATACTCAAGGCAACAAGATGATATTAATCATCCAATTCATGAACAAAATATATATGATACATTTATCGTTTTATTGAATTCTAGATTATTACACTAACACTTATGATAGATAAAACCTTGTTTAGGACCATTAAAATATTTCCAAGTTTTAGAAATTTGTCTGCAGGTTTTTTTTTTCTATTATAACATTTATACTTGTTTCATATTTCAATATGTCAAAAGCTTGTCCATGTTACTGATTTTTAGGCTCTCTGGTTTTTTATGTTTACCTGGATGAATAAAACCTTGTTACTAATAGCTGACAGAGAATGCCAAAGATGTAAATATTTGGTTGCAACCAATTAGTTTTCTGATTTTTAAAGTTCAAATGATAGATCCAAACTATTAGATGTGATCTCTATATTAAAATGTGCTTGGAGACCAAATTTTACATTTTTTGGAAATTTTTTACTATTTATTAAGCTAGTTTTAAAATAGCTGATTTTAATAAATAGTGGAAAATTTCTGAATCATTGAAAACAATGATTTTAAAACTGACTTAATAAATAGTAAACAAATTCCAAAAATATAAAATTTGATCTCCAAGCACATTTTAATATAAATTGAATGTTGAACGGTTTAGATCGACTGTTTAGATTTTGAAAATGTAAAATCTTAAGCGTTTGTTCCACAGCATGGGAACAAACATTTTGATATTAGCCAACCTATATATATATATATAAGGAGGGCTCAAATGCTCTATTGTTTCATGCCCCAATCGTACTCCAACATCTTTATCTTCGATTTCAAAGTTCAAACAAAAGATCTGAACGCTCAACATGATATCTACGTTAAAATGTGCTTAGAGATCAAATTTTTTCTTTTTTGGAAACTTTTTACTATTTTTTAAGATAGGTACAAAATCACTGCTTTTAGATGGTCCACAATTTTCTGAAAAACAATGATTTTGTTTCTATCTTAAAAAATAGTAAAAAAATTCCAAAAAAGATAAAATTTCATCTCTAAGCACATTTTAATGTGGATATCATGTTGAGCGGTTCAGATCTTTTGTTTGGACTTTGAAATCGAAGATAAAGATGTTGGGGTACGATTGGAGCATGAAGCAATGGGGCATTTGAGTTGGCTAATATACCAACATTGGTATAGAGCAAATCATTATGCCAAGTGGGTTTTGTGATTTCAAAGTCCAAATAATCAATTTAAAGTGCTCAACATGTTCTCCATATTAAAATGTGCTTGGAGACCAAATTTTACATTTTTTGCAAATTATTTACTATTTTTTCAGATTTTTGAAAATCACTGTTTAATATGGCAAAAAAAAAAATGAAAACTGAGATTTTAAAAAATCCGAAAAAATAGTAAAAAAATTTCAAAAAATGTAAAATTTAGTCTCCAAGCAGATTTTAATATGGAGAACAATTTGAACTATTTGGATTTTGAAAATCTGATTTTAAATCGGTAGCACTTCGGCCGAAGTGCTACCGAAAGCATGTTAGTCTATCTCTCTCTCTCTCTCTCTCTATATATATAGGGATAGGCTAGGGTGAGCCATAGAGTAAACCAAGTTTGTACTTCACGCAATATCTCCATTTTGAAAATCCAAACAACCGATCCGAACCGCTCAACATGATCTCCATATTGAAATGTGCTTGGAGACCAAATTTTACATTTTTTGGAATTTTTTTACTATTTATTAAGCCACTTTGAAAATCTCTGATCCGAGTGAATAGTAGAAAATAGTAAAAAATTCTGGACCAATGGATCAGCGATTTTCAAAGTGGCTTAATAAATAGTAAAAAAAATTCCAAAAAATGTAAAATTTGGTCTCCAAGCACATTTCAATATGGAGATCATATTGAAAGGTTCGGATCGGTTGTTTGGATTTTTAAAATGGAAATAATGAGGTGTAGAGTACAAACTTGTTTTACTCCATGGCTCACCCTAGCCCATCCCTATATATATATATAGAGAAAGAGAGAGAGAGAGAGAGAGAGAGTGACTAAGCTACAAATGTTTGCACCAAGGCCTTGTTGCAAACGATTCGGTTCTCCTATTTTCAAAGTTCAAACGGTCGATCCAAACCGTTAGATATTTAATCCATATTAAAATGTGCTTGGAGACCAAATTTTACATTTTTTGGAATTTTTTTACAATTTATTAACCACTTTGAAAATTGCTGATCCGGGTGAACAGTAAAAACAGTGCAACCAAATTCTGGACCATGTAATCAGCAATTTTCAAAGTAGCTTAATAAATAGTAAAAAAATTCTAAAAAATGTAAAATTTGGTCTCCAAGCACATTTTAATATAGATTAAATATCTAACGGTTTGGATTAACTATTTGAACTTTGAAAATCGGAGAACCGAACCATTTGTTCCTGAGTCTAGGAACAAACGTTTGTATATTAGCTATTCTCTTTGTATATTAGCCATTCTCTGTATATATATATTTAGAGTCTCAAATCTTAGAAATTTATATAAATCATATTCCTCTTATTTCATTTGAATATAATACACTATTTTATACCGAGGGATGAAAATTTATCTTATAAAAATATTGGTTGGAAAAAAGATATTCCAATTAAATTGGATTGAGTCTATTTCCTCTTTGTCAAACTCAAAAAATAGAATAAAATGAAATAAATCTTTATTTTTGGGGCTATATTACAACAGTTGTTTTTGTACCGACACAACGAATTATTTTTGGGGCCACTCATTTAAGTGTTTTTCCTTCAATTTTTTTTTTTTTATTTTAAAGTGTACAACTTTTTTTACACCAAGGATCGTTTCTCGATGTAATCTTCTTAAAATATTTATAGACGACACTAAATTGGGATAGTGAAAAACAATGACGCAAATTCATTGACCTAGGCTACATTTAGTTTACGAAAAGAATAACAAATAATAATTCTTACCTCTATCTAATTAGACTTGTTTGTTCTTGCGAATTCTTTTCAACAAATTGTTATCTATGGTGACCCTAAAATAATAAGCCAAAGTTTGTTCTTTATTTATGGTCATATTATTATTTTTTCGAGAATAATAGCAACAAATTAGGAAATTTAGATACTTATCAAACAGTCATTAAAGGACACTCTTAACTTAGAAGGAAAATAATAACAGCGGTAGAAAATAATTGAGGGAGGAAACTATTTATAAACTTAAATTTTTTAAAATATAGCGTGTTAATAAAAAACTTTGAGGTAAAAGTATTGACAAAGTATTTTTTGCTTTATACAGCGCACGAATCATATGCAACACCGTTTAAATTTTATTATCCGTACATTGCATGAAACAAACCTACGGTGTTAATATCTTCACCTAAATTTTGTCGTCTATTTCAGCTCAGCCAAACAGCAGTTACCGCACCAAAGAGAGGAGGTGCATAAATAACACATTAACCCTTGAGAAAATCTAAATTAAGAAATATATTTTGGAAAGCATACTTTGGGCAAACTTTAAAAGGAAGCAAATACAGCAGAAAGCGCAAAGGAAAGCATCCAGGCCCGGACCTCCACAGTGCCTCCTCTTAACCTTAAAAAAAAGTGTCTAAGAGAGAGAGCAGGACAGAGAGAAGAGAAAGAGGAGAGAGAAACTCTTGCCTCGTTTGCTCTCTCACTCTGATCCAATACTATTTCGAAACCCTTGAAATTCATCAAAAATAACAAAAAAAAGGTCAGGAAAAAAAGGAAAATAGTTTCCAAGCATTTTCTCTCCGCCACCGCCGCCGTTACGCTACTTGCCTTAAAACCCTAATCGCGATTCTACCCTATCATCTCTCTCTCTGTCATGGCCGCGTCGAGCATGGAGCCATCGGCCACCGCGATCCTGCACTCGCCTCGATCGCCTCTCTCCGCCTCGCCTGCTTCCTCCGATCATCCCCAAAAGGCGAACCCTAACCCTAGCGGCAACGCCAGCCCCAAAAAGGCGTGGAAGCAGCGATCGTCGTCGAACGGCACGCCAGCTCCGGCGGCGTCGATCGAAGCGGGTCCCGTTATTGGTGGACCCGAGTCTTGGCCTGCGCTGTCGGAGTCTGCATCAAAGGTGGTGGTTAAACCTTCTCCTAAGGCGTCCGACGCTTCATCTGGCTCTCCTTCGCCTCCTCCTGTGGTAAGATCCAGTCCCTTTGTTTTAGTCCCTTCTTTGATAAATTAGTACCAATTTGGTGCTATATAGAGAGATTGTGGTAACTGGGAATTTATGTATTTGTTTCTAGGAAATTGATATTTGGAAATTAACATTTATACTTAGTTTACCTGGAGTGATAGTGTTGTGACGATCTAATTGTGATTTATATAAGAGAAGGTATAGAGTTTGATAAACCTATTACCTTTCTTTCCTCTTAATAAGTGGTGAATCACAAGGTTAAAAATGAGGTAAAACACTAACATAGCGAAAACTGTTGTTAGTATGTGTGTTAGGGGAGAGAAAGAAAAATCACTAACATAGAAAAAACTGCTGCATTGCATTGATATGTGATTTTTATTCTTTCTTTGTTTTTTTTTTTATAATCCATATATATACTTTAGAAACTTTTGCGCTTTGAATATGTTCTTTTCTTGTGCCCCTTTTTGTGCATCTATGTTATGTTATTGTAATTTAACTATATATTTTGTTAAATCCATTTAAATAAGTTTGGCATAAGAATTATATATCATCTCATTCTGCAGAAGTTCTTGTTAAAATCAAAGTAGTATATTGTCAGGTTAATATGCAATGATTTTTCAAGGGTAACTATATTCATGACTTTTTGTAGATCAGAATATAGTTTTGATGATATTACATAAGAAGTAGAGCACATAAGCATGATTAGAATTTATGACTCTGTTGGTTTGCTTTCTGTTTTGCGAAACTTTTCCAAAGTAAGTGTGTCATATTAATTGCAAGAGTGAGAAATGTGCTAATATTTTTTGTGTTTGATGTTAGTGCAGTTATGTTGTTTATTTTCTATAAATTGGTTTGAAATAGTTTAGATTATAAAAGCCACTTTCGGCATCCTTGAATAGTACAAGCTATTTAGTTTTTTCTTATTCACTTTAAAAAGTAGCTTAATCAATTTTCTTCCCTTTTTCTCTCTTCAAATTGAATTCAGACACCAGAAGAATACAATAGTTGAGGTACAACATTGTGTTTTGGATTGTGTTTTTCTTGTTAATTAAACCCATAAATGATGTCCCTTAAGTTAGCAGGTGCTAAATATTTACTAGCTGCGTACTATACTCCTGTTTTCTGTTTTTCTCATCTTACATTTTTGAAGGCTTGTGAAATTGAGTTAGGTGATAAAACACAACAAATGAAGTAGCATGCCATTCATCTTGGTGCCTAGTATATCGATCTTGATTTTGGGGTAACATAATGTGATATTTCGTGATTATAAACTGCAAATGTTATTTGAAATTGTATCCAGGTGTAAATTCGATCTACTTTTTTTTATAGGTTATTTTATTGTCTTCTCATTCTTATCTAACTTTTTATTTTAGCATCAAGCACCGATGGTGTCATCACCGGTCAAGGCCAGCTCAGGCAACCCTAATTTCACCCCTGCCTCAAATCGTGGGACCCAGCCACGGCCTAAGCCAATTAGACGAAACAACATGCCGAATTTAGCAAATGGGAACAGTGGCTCCATGAATTCAGCTTTTCCAGTCACAGGCTCTCCAGCTGGATCTCCCCATGCCAACCCTGTCTCTGATGCCTCCTGGGGAGGAGGAGATTCTTCTAGTAACAGTACCACCAGCAGCAACAACACTTTTGATATGCACAACACCAACAACCATCGCCGCGGTGGCTATGCTGGAAACAAATGGAGGGGAAATGGGGGTGGGGCCCACAACCATGGCGGGGGAAGGCGTCATCAGGATTACTTCGATGGTGGGCACCACCGAGGACAGCCCAGGGGCATGCGACCCCAGTATATGAGGGGCCCACCACCGCCAGCAGCTGTTGCACCACCCCCACCTCCTTGTATGCCCACATCTCCTCAGCCACGTCCCCAATATGTTGGGCCTATGCCTTTCACTGGTGAGTGTTGTCGATAATTGAGAATATTAAATGATGGATTTTCTTAAGAACTGACCAGGTCTGCTTCAGATGCATTACCTTAATGGTAAAAGGCTGTTGGGTTCTGGTAAAGGCTGCTGTGGAATTTTAGGGCTGAATTAAGGATTACAGTGTTAATTTGTTTGGTGCAATAGTAGATAGTAAACTTTGATAGCTGGTTTTGTACCTGATTTCCCTTATTCTCTATTGTTGCTTTTTTGGTCTATCATGATGCCTCTCTTTTATTTTTCTGTTGCATTAACTCCTCCCCCCCCAAAAAAAATAAAATCCAACATGTTATTTAATCCCCTGACACTGTGTTTGGTTAGCATGAGGTGGTTGGGACTTGGGAAGGGTGGTTGAAGGAGGATGGCAGAGTAATCTTTATTAACCTTAAACCTCCTATTAAATATTTAACCAAACATAGTTTGTGAGGTTCTCTTTCATTTTTTTTCCATCCTTCCCATTGAGGTGCTAAAATATAACATAGAACTTCTGCAGTGTAATTTGTTGAGTAATGCATTTCACCAATAAAATTTCACCATAATTTTGGGAAAAAAAAGTATTTGTATCTGTTTTAAGTTCACAAAAGCAGTATAAAGCATGTTATTTATAAAGGAGAACATTATAAAGTATGTTACTTAGGGAACTCCTCTTCTGACAATTTCTATGTACAATCTCTCCTTGTAGACATTTCGGGTCAGATGTACTACTATCAGGTTCCGCCATCTCCTGAGATGATGAGAGGTATGCAATTTGTGGCACATCCTGTTGCATCTCCTTCGCCTTTTATGATGCCACCATTGGATCCCCAGTGCGTCATGCTTCTCATGCAGATTGAATACTACTTCAGGTTCTTTCCCTCTTTAGTTGAATTCCTCTTTTCTTTATATTGTCACATTCTTTAAAACCTTTTATGTAGAAAAGTTTTCTAAAAAATTATGATGAATTTGTGAAAATGTTTTTGTAAAGCTGAATACATGATTTCATTAGAACTCCCTTTGTCCAATTTAAGTAGGTGATACTAAATGTTGTCTTTTTGCAATAATGATGGGATTTTTTTTTAAAAAAATTGCTTTTCTGTTAACTTCCAATCTTAGGGTTCTTTTGTCATTGTTTAGAATTTGATGTTATTATACACTTGAGTAGTCATAGGAAGCACTCAAAAGTCCATTTCTCTGTATTCTGTAATATTTCATCAGTATAATTGAAATACAAATCAACTTGAGGGTTCCACATGGGTATAGAAGATTTAGTTGGTTGAGATTCATTTCTTCTCATTTACGGAATAGTGAGACAGAATAAATTAACTCATATAATTGAAGTTACTAGATGGACATTGAGGAAGTGAAGACGTTTGCAACAATAATACTTGTAAAATATTATTGTTTCAATTATATGTTGAAAAAATTGTTGTTGTTTGACCCTGTGAATTCATCTTTTAATTAGTCAGGTACTAGCATTGTCTAATGTTTACCTAGATAAAAGAGTGTATGAAAACAAAATGAAATTAGATAGACATACTTGATTGAATAGAATGTCCACTAAGGCAAATTAATGTTTTTTTTTTCTCAATTTCTGCTGCTTATTTTGTTGTACACCATTTGAATTGCTATCTTGTCATTTTTTTTCAGTTTTGAGAACTTATGCAAGGACTTATTCTTGAGAAGGAATATGGATGAACAGGGATGGGTCCCCATTTCTCTTGTTGCTGGCTTCAAAAGAGTAAGTAATTTATCTTTTCTTTTTTTAACTGGATCTTTTGTAGCCCCTGAAGGTTGACACTCAGTACCAGGTATCAGTAATAACTATTTTGCAATAGTGTATTTCCATTTGGCACCCATAAGCTCTATAGACTTTTATCTCGTATGTATGTCAATTACCAGTGTGTATTGTATTTTCCTTTCCCTATTTCGTTTGTCATAATGTTCCTTTTACATCATATTCAAATGAGTACTTTGCAGTACTGCATTCCATTTGGCCCATATGAGCCTTCTCTGTAAAGCCCTTGGTTGGGTGCTTTGGGTAGAGAAATTGTTAAATTGATAACTTTTCTGTTTTGTTTGTTTGAGTAGTTTTCTCTTTATATTATAGTAAATGGATTGGCTACTTATTTCAGGTCAAGCAAATTACAAACAACCTCCAGTTTATAATGGATACCCTCCAGCTTTCATCTGTGGTCGAAGTGCAGGTACTACAATAATTTGTTCATACAATCCAGCACACTGCATCAATCTGTAAAGAATGGGTGAGGGGAAAAATAGGGAAGTTGTAGAAACAAAGAACCCTACTTTATTAAAAAAACCATCATCTTTGTCTGCAAAAGTATCCCTGGTATATTTTTTAGAATCTAAATGTCCTTCCATAATCCTCACTTGATGTTGGGCCCTTTAATATTGCAAAAAAAAAAAAAACAGCAATTTGTTTGTGAAATATAGAATCAATTTTTATTGAGTGACTTTTCACATTGAATAAAAATGAGTGGTTAGTTTCTTGTAATAAATGCTAGTATTGTATTTATTCCCAAAAAGGGTCACTCTTGTAGCTTCATTATGTTAAGAGTGAGGCTATGGTACTATGCATAGCGCACATTGTTCCCTACTTTGGATCAATATCTTTGTTTACAAAGTTCAAACAGTCAATTTGAACCGTTCAACCTGATATCCATATGACAGTACTTGCAAATCAAATTTATATTTTTTAGCATTTTTTTACTATTTTTTAGATAGGCAGAAAACACTTGATCTAAAGATTCTAGACCATTCAAAAGTTGTGATTTTCTACATATCTAAAATAATAGTAAAAAAATTCTAAAAAATGTAAAATTTGATCTACAAGTACATTTTCATATGGTGATCATGTTTGGCGGTTCAGATCGACTATTTGGACTTTGTAAGGAAAATATTGATCCACAGTACGGACCAATGTGCGCTATGCATAGTGCCATAGCCTCGCTCTTCTGTTAAATATATTTTTATCAAGAAAAAAATGATGTAACCACAATTACTCTGGCTGCTTGTAGTGCATGTTGAATTTTATACAAAAAGTGATTTTTTCTGTGGAAAGTGAAATGGGAGGGGTCTCTTCAGTAGTTCCCTAACCATCTAGTAGGATCTTCTGTAAATTTTCAAAACAAATAGGCACGGCAATGCATGTAACAGAAATTAACATGCGTATAGTTTAGCAGTCCCGTACTAATGTTAATTGTTTTCATTTTATTTACAGGGGGATAAAATGAGGAAGCGTAATGATTGGATGAACTGGTTGCTCCCCCCTGAACATAAGGTGACTCATAATGGCTCTTCACGGGGTCCACCATCTCAAATCGCCCTCAATTCCTCAACTCCACATCTTCAAAACTTGGGTTTAGAGGGCAGTAACATGCAAGGTGAGGCAAGCCTTGCCAGATCATCCTCTGGCAACCTGACTGAACAGGTTCAGTTGACGGGCCTACATCTCAGTGCTGGTCCTAGTCAGGTCATGGGACCCGTTGATGTCATGGGTCGAATGTTGGTTAGGAGTGATACCTTTTAGGTTTTGGATGGGAAAGGTAAATGGGCAAATGACAACACTACTCGAGTTTCTTTGCCTCGTAAATGGAAATATTTAGGTTTAGAGAAAAAAAAACAAAAAAAAATGAATATGAAAAAACAACAAAAAAAAGTAAAAAATATAAAAAAAACAAAAAAAAAATGAAAATATAGAAAAAGACAAAAAAAAAGGAATACAAAAATGAAAAGAAACCATAGAAAAGAAAAGGTGGGGAGAAGTTGAGGTAGTATGAGGTGTCCCTTTTGTCTTGCGATGGTGGTTTTTCATGGTGATTTCTCGTTGTCGTGCCTAGCTGGATACGTCAATACAGGTCCCTCTCATTTTTTTATTTTTATATTTGTTTTACTTTTTTTTTTTTCTCAGCCTCCGGTTTTTGAGGGAGGAGTCGAACTGTTTGTTTTGAGCACTCGTCGAAACTCAAGGGTTGAATCAGCCAGACATCCTGATGCTATTTAGACTCCCCTTTTTTTTTAGTTCATTTTTTGTTTAACTTTTCCTTTTCCGTTTTTTTTTTTTTGGGTACAGACAAGGCACAACTGATGCACTTTTTAATTATGAACATATTATCCGTGTAATATATATGTTTTTTTTGTGTAGTTGAATATTTAGTTAGGAAAATAGCTGTTGTTGCATCCGTATCAAACTGCTTATGGAGAATGCATGGGATATGCATTCTTATTTTATAGGTAATTGTAGAATGTCTTAATAAAGATCTTTGCTAAATCCCCATGAAGAAATGAAGAGGAAAAAATATTAAAATGGGCAGGTGTATTCGAACTGGATTTGGAGTAATGCCTTTGTATCAAACTGCTTATATTAAGACGTACAAAGAAATCCAAAACGAATTTTGTTTCTTTGGGGCAAATTTTATGTCACTTAAATCATGTCTGTATCATACTCTAGTTGAATTACTTGTCTGCCTTAGTTGCCTAGCCTATGATTCTAGTCTGGATCTAGCTTCTGTTGGAGCAGCTTGTATGAAAATTTGATTGATTTCATGCGCTTGTATCAGAGCTGCTCACAAGACGTACATAGAAATTCAAAATGAATTTTGTTTCTTTGGGTCAAATTGTATGCAACTTGAATCATGTTAATATCATACTCTTTGAATAACATGTCCGGTAGTAGCCTATGATTCTAGTCTGGGTCTGGCTTCTGTTGGAGCAGGTTCTATGACGAGAATGGAGTAGGTCCGATGTCCATCAGACCTACCTTTAGGTTCAACGAGCATGATGACCGTCCGATCTAACTTAAGATTTGTGCGCACGAAAATTAAAACAGACACGCATGAAGTTTAAAGCATTTTGCACGAATCTTAAAGCAAATTGACGGTGATTAAACCCATCGAACCAAAGAAAGCTTCTGTTGGAGCACGTTATCTGAAAAATTGATTGATTTCATGCGCTTGTATCAGAGTTGCTCATAAGACGTCCAAAGAAATCCAAAATGAATTTTGTTTCTTTGGGTCAAATTTTGTCACTTAAACCATGGTTATATCATACTCTAGTTGAATAACTTGTCTGCCTTATTATCATATGATTCTAATATGGATATGCACATTTAATCAAACCAATCAGCACCGAGTGAAATATGGCATTGTACCCAGTTATTGCTTATTTTAAAACCAAAGGAACTTTTTTTATTAATAAACACTGAAGTGCTTTAAAAACATGGAACATGCACCATCAGTAGCATCACTTAGCCATTTCTTTTATTAGTGTTTAGTTCCTTGTGTTCTCTTTATCAAACCAGAATAAATGAATCAATAAGCATCTCATCGTTTATTTTAAGTGGTTCTTTTAGTGTTGACAAAAAAACATTACTTAAAAGCATCCCAGTCAGATAAGGTCTTCTATAGTCACTCGTACCTTATCTAACTTAGTATATTGCGTGTGATTTGAATTGGAGAGATCACTATCATTCACCTTGAATAAATAAACAAGAAGGCATCTTTCAAAGGAAGCTACCATGGGGAGGAAAAGCTATCTTAGAAATCACATAGATGTTATCTTATATGATTGATGCAGTACAGTCTTATTCATGCTAAAAATAAAAGTTGTCAAATTACCCAAGATGCATCAGTAAAAATTTAAGATCAATGCAAATCTTGTATCCGTATTATATCATAGGCAAGACAGTGGCAGAGCCACTAGCTAAATTGTGGGGTCAAATGATCCCAATGAGATTTGCAAACTTTATTTATAAATAAATTTGTTTAGACTATCTTTTCCAAAAAGTCTCCTTAAAAAAATGTTAATTGATTACAATGCAAATCAATTTTCCGTCCGCCACTGACACAAATACAGGCGCCCCCACAAGCATAATACATATGTACATGAGTGAGGCTACGATACTATGCATATCAATCATCAGTCCATAATATGGATTCATATTTCTATTTTCAAATCACTCAATATGATCTTCATACAAAATGTGATTGAAGACCAAATTTTATTTTATTTTATTAAAAAAATTTACTATTTTTTGGATTATGGGCCATCCAAAAGTAGTGATTTTCTACCTATTTAAAAAATAGAAAAAATGTTCTAAAAATATATAAAATTTGGCCTCCAAGAAAATTTTCATATGGACATCATATTGAACGGTTTGGATCGACTGTTTGGACTTTGAAGATGGATATACAGATCCATAGTACAGACCGATGTTCGCTATGCATAGTACTGTAGCCCACTCTTCGTACATACATATTTTGAGCATATGTATATACTGCCCACTATAAAAGTATTGATTGGTTTTTAAGTCTATACCATACCAGAACAAGCTCAGACCATCACAGTAACAAATTTCAGTAACACAATCCTTGGGCATGAATATAGGTGAACGAATTCATTTCTTTACTAATGCATTAATAAAATACCAGTAAATCTTCCACTTAGAAGATTTTTATCTAGAAGAAGTAAAGTTTGGAGAAACTACTTTTGATTATATATATGCAACTTTTTAAAGACACCTGAAATAAATAAAAAATTGTTGTCTGGTGCAACAATGGAGTACATCAAAGCCCACTAACAAACAGAGAAGAGAACCAGATCATCAGATCATCTCCAATGATTTGATCTTCAATAACCTTTGCTAGACCAACACCAATTGGCAACCGGCAAAGCGGGCATGTTTTCTGCCTCAAGCTAAGCAGCCACCTATCGACACAATTCCTATGGAATGAATGGCCACATGGAAGCCTACGCGTGGTGTCACCGCATTCGATCTGTGATAAGCAAACACAGCACTCTTTGCAATCCTTGTTGGTATCGGCATGCGGCCACAGCGAGGCAATCGGGCTCCTCACTGGAAATACTTGGCATATGAAGGTTGCTATGTAGTGGGTCATGAAAGAGAAAAGAAGAGTGTGTGAAGGTGCACATGAGAGAAAAGGACTGAGAGAATGTTTAAATGAAAGAGGAAATCTCAGATATATATGGAATATTACTCGGGTTGGGTTGTACGTGGTGGGTTTAATATCCAATAAGGTAAAAGATCCAGTTTTGACTAAAATAATTTGTGTGTTTGTGCTAGTGGAGGCCTCATAAATTTGTTATTAAGGTGAGGAAAAAGATTTGAATCATTAACCTAATTTGCAATACTTTTTGTCTTTTGAAAAACGATATATAACTTTTCCCTACCAAATATAGTATTTTTTGTGAGGTTGTGTATTTTTTCTATCCTGATTTGAAAAGCATGAAAAAAAATTATGTTTAGTTTTTAAACACGTGCATTCAGTAATTTTTATTGGAATAAGGAACAAGTTGAATCCACCTCTACCCAGGGGCGGAACATAGTGGTGGAGAAAGGGTACTAAGCACCCCATATAGTTTGAAAATTTGTAGTTTGGTTCATTAAATTTTGTAATTTGTATATGCATTAATATCTTTTAGCCCCTTCTATAAAATGAAATTACATTATATTTGATTCTTCAACCCTCCAATCTCTATTTTCTAGTTCCGCCCCGGCCTCCACCTCCACGCATACGTTCAAAATGAACTGTGAATTTCATCTCAACACATTGGCATATTGAACTGGATGAAAAAGGGGCCAATGTCTCCCTTTTTTCCGAATCAAACACTTCTATATAGTATTTTTCAATGTTATGTATGTAATTTTGTTAAGAAAATGTATATTTTATCCGGGAGCGGCTAAGTTGCTGCCGGCAGCATTTCGGCGAGGTGCTTACGGAGGCATATCTTGCAATTTGATGTTCAAACAACAAATTCAAACCGTTAGATGTTCAATCTATATTAAAATCTACTTGGAGACCAAATTTTACATTTTTTGGAATTTTTTTACTATTTTTTAAGCTGGTTTGAAAACCGCTGTTTTCAATGCTTCAGAAATTTAATAAAAACAGCAGTTTTCAAACCAGCTTAAAAAATAGTAAAAAAATTCCAAAAAATGTAAAATTTGGTCTCCAAGTAGATTTTAATATTGATTGAACATCTAACGGTTTGAATTTGTTGTTTGAACATCAAATTGCAAGATATGCCCCCGTAAGCACCTTGGCCGAAATGCTTCCGGAAGCAAATTAGCCATACTCTATTTTATCCTTATAAAGATGTAAATATTGTTCAATATAGGATAGATTTAATAATTGACGTGAAAACTTCAACGGGTGTAGATTACGATTTGTGGGTTATTGGGTTTTTAGAAAGATAGTTTTTAGTACCTTGAAATATAAGTTTGGTTGGAAAAACAGAGGCAAGAGTTCCTCATTGGAAGGTACACCAATATCGAGAATCTTGCATTTGATAAATGAGCACACTATTTTAAAATATTAGGAAAGGTAAAGAAGAGAAAAAGGTAATCATAAGTTCAATGTACGGAAGCACTTTGGTAATCAAATCTTCTTGAGATCCAATGGTAACTTCAAGTTTAAATTTCTACAAATGATGAAAAAGGAAATTAGGTTATGCTTTGAACGTTTACATCAACTGTAATCTAAAAATGCTATATGGTAGTGTAAAGACAAACAGATAGTAAGATGATGATTGCTTCAAATGGAAAAGGAGAGTCTTAGCAATTACTAGATTGAGTAAAATTAAAGCAATCAATTATTAAGGAGATATTATAATAAATTAGTAATTGTATGAACTAGTTGCATAGAAAAGGTGATTTATATTATTAGCAGTGGGTTGTGGATGTAACAAGGCACTAACAATAAAAAGTCATATGACTTTCATACATCTATGCTTATTTTTCATCCCATTTCTTTCCTTGATTTTCCAGTTAAATTACATAATCTGTAAGCACAAAATAAGGGACCAATAAAAGAATGATGATAATTAGAAAGAGTCGATTTAAAATTTGTATATTTGATAACAAAACAGTACAATTGTATAAAAAATATACAATAAGTTGCATATAGATTTAATATTGTAGTTAAAACTAAAACAAACAAAAAGGAGAATAACAATGACAAGGTGCAACACTTTCTGGAAGTACGAGGAGGCCATTGAGTGACAATGATTTACTGGCTGTAAATATTTTACCCCGAATAAATGACAAGAAATGACAAAAATGGGTGCAGTTAATTAGAAATTATAATTCTAAGTTTCAGCCAAAAACCATCTTTACAAGAATATCCAAAATTGAACTTTTTGACTGTAAATTATTACATATAAGATATGGGTTCAAAGGCACAATTCATATATTGATTCTTCAATAATTCATGCTTACATTTCAACCTGTTATTTCTACCATCACTTGTCAGCATCTGATGGCTTAGAACTTGTTTCTCCTTTCAAAATTTCTTGATCTTGAAGCAACTTTCCATCCTTCGGTACTAAACAAGGAATGCCATCTACTATCTAGAGAGATGAAAAAAAAAAATGTAACAGAAAATTTTAGGAGACTAATGACCAAACAATCAGGCAATATAAATAATACTTCCAGAAAGTGTGATAGCACAAGTGAGAATCTTTGTAAAATTGGAGATAACAACTGCACAGCTGATTTTATGCAGAATGCAAAAGGCTGCTCAGATTGCTAAATACGGGTTAGCTTAAAAAAATAAGAATGAGAAATATTAAGATAAAATTGCAACGGAAGGCAATTGTTCTATGACAGCTTCTCTTCTCCATATTTTGGAGCAATTTTTCTGTTTTAACCCTGCAGAAATGAGTCTTTTATACCCCAGAAAGCCAAATAGATAAGCCCTTCTACAATCCCTATATTCTTTACAAAATGTTAAACAAAGTTCAAGAAGTAAGGACCGGTACACGGTCCCGGTCGGTCCTTGATTCGACCTCATATGCTAAGATCACAATTATTCCTTGCATATTTTTAAAGCCCTGTTTCATAGAAAATATTTAATTGGTTTTTTACTCCCCAGAACTTTAATGCTTAAGCACAGCATAGTTCCTAAATTCCCAACTCAAGAAAAAAGGGAAATTCCGATTTCGGTAATAGCACATTGAAATAAACATAGAGGTCCATAATTCCCTATGCATTTCCGCAGTCCCAAATTGGTCCCCGAATAATACAAAGTTAGACCTTTTATTTCCTTCTGTTTTCCATCAAAGGCTAAACATGGGGCCCACCTCTTCATTGTACATGTTTCCATATCTATTTTCTTATCCACCATTACTACCTACCACTATTTCCCTCTCTACCTCCATCCCTCATCCAATAGCATAACCTCTCTCTCTCTCTTTGCCTACCCTCCCTCTCTGGGTCTCCACACACGCACATTGACACATACACAAACACACATGGGAATGTGACACAAAGGACCCATCCATCAGTACTGCACTGCATCAAGTCACCTTGTCAGTCTTGCAATATGATGGATGTTGTAGCCAGGTGGCACAGGCTCAATGATGCTAACAAGACATAGATAAAAGGATCATTCTAATGAGAGAACATGGGATGCCCAGAAAAGGACCAATTCTAATGAGAGATCATTCTAATAAAAGGACCAATTTAACTTTTCTGAATTTTCATAACAAAAAGGAGATTGCCCAGAAAAGGAAAATGTGAAAACCTGATAAGGAATAAGAACTAAAATCAGTACTATACTTAAACCAGGCCCGGCCAGCATGATATGCATTTGAGATTGTTAATGGAACTACCATCATTAAACTATCCACCAAGCAAGTCAGTACAAAGACCTCAATATTAATCCAAGAGAAATTCTGGTATTAGTCAAACTAGTTCACGAGCAATACCACAAACACCTTGCGTGCATGGTTATTAATTTTAGCAATTTGTAAAATTCTAAGAGTATGGATTTTAGGCTCACCGGGTATGATACACCGACTGCATCGCTAACCAACGCCAGTGTCTCTTTGCAATGTCTGATACAAAATAATATCAAGAGCAAAAAAAAACTTTATAGTATATAACCAAAATTAAGAAGAAAAAAAGTGCAATCATCTCGCAAAAAAATGAAGAGCGAGGGAGAGAGAGAGAGACCTCAGAGGTTGCTTGGAGAGGGGACAAACGAGAAATTCAGAGAAGGCCTTGCTTAGATCGGCGCATTCTCTCATGAGAAATCGACTACACCTCACCATCTCTCTCTCTCTCCCCCGTCTCCCTCAAGTTACCTTCAGAGTGTCCCAGCACAATTCTTGTTCGAACTCCGATCCGAAGCGCCGGAGGTAATTCAGTGCGAGTCCGGATTTCTGAGGGAATGAATCGTTTGAGTTTCAATCAGCACCGTCCGATCAGAATCCGGGTCAATCCAGCCCAGGACAGAAATACCCGGGTCCTTTAAGATTGTTGTTAGTGTATAACGAACGGACCGGATTCAAACTCAAAATTGATATGAATTCAGCGCTGGACCGGGTCTTTGGGCTATTAATCGGAGACCACTTGGGACGTGTCCGTGTCGGGTTGGCTCGCTCGGGTCTATGGTCAAACTTTAGTCCTCGTCATAAAAATTTATTTGGGGAGAATTTTATATACCATTCAAAACTATAAAATTACTTATGTACCACTTTAAATTTTTAATTATCGTATTTACCATTTTAAATTATGATAACTCACATATTTACTCAATATAATTTAAAGAAAATTTGTAATGTATCCACATAAACTTCTAAAATAATCATACTTTTCATAAAAACATCTTAATATCTAATATCTTCATAGAAATTTAACATTATTTCTTTTATCTCATCTATTCATTAAATTTGATTTTTAGACAAATATACCCCTTCCTTTTAAATGAAGATGTCCATTTAAATTAGCAACATGATTGAATTTAAGTTTACAACAAGCTTCCAAGGAAATTGAAAAAAAAATTGCTAGCTATTTCATAAATTGGGAACAAAGAGAAAACTAAGGGCTCAGACATGGTTAGAAGGAAATGGGCAGTTAGGATTTAATCAAGATTGTTGTGGACAATAGTCATTCAACAAAGGATTCAGGTCAACTGAAATTTGAGATTCATCAACAGTAATCATGAAATTCCTGAAATCTGAGATTCAGTTGTCCAACTTTTTCAGCGCACGCATCTCGAAACAGCTAGTTTTTCTGTGTACGCATCTCGAAACAATTCAATAGCTGAATTCGGAATTTCAGAAATTTCAGAATTACTGTTAATGATCTCGGATTTCAGCAGATTTGGATCATTCAACAAAAAGAGAAGCAGCTGATCGTTTGGCTGAAGCAAGACACCAGGAGCGCTTGCAGAGATTCAGCTTTGATGCAATTAACGATCGTATGGCTGCAATGCAGGAATAAAATCTCTGATGAAAGTTGGTGTGCGGCATCTCTGTATAACGGACACCGGGCTTATGCATAATTTTTGAGATATGCTTTTATCTTAGTCCCTTTGTTTCAGATTAAAAAAAATGCCAGAATGACGCTGTATATTATTTCTTTGTTGTTACTAACCAATCTCCAACAGCCATTGTGAAATAAAAATCCATCTTGTATATCCACTGGTGGCATTCATTGTCTAGAAGGACCATATTGAGCAATTCATGCCTTAATGCTTCTTTTTTTTTTAAATGTTAAATTTCCCGTAGCATTTATCGCGTCATAGCGGAATGGCTGAAAAAACGCTATATATAGCGCCGCTATAACGCACTATTTAGAACGTTATCATGGATTGCACGGCAATAGCGTTATAGCTTGTATGGTCCAAAAACGTTATAACGCGCTATTTAGAACCTTGATTTCCCCTCATCATCAAAAAGGAGTGAGGAGTTCTACACGATGGATATTGGATTAAATTTGATTGAATATCTAAACAAAGTCGTCTAATTTGTATTAAAATTCGTACGTATTTAATCTGCACAAATTTTAAAATTCTTCACACAAATTTTAATGCATATTAGATGACTATAACCTAACATCAAATTGAATTTCGACCGATATACATCAGACCGCTTCGGATTCCCCTTGAAAATCCATATAATAACGGTCCGCTTTTGATTCCCTTTAAAAATCAATGAGGTAAAGATTTTTAACTAAGCAGTTTTAGCTTCATCAACACATACTACAAAATTAAAACAACACTGTATTAATTGAAAATAAAAAAAATCTCACAAAAAGATATCGTTTTACTGAAAAATCGAAATATAAGAAAAACGAGATGATTTATTCCATTCATACACTGTAGCTGAACGAGATAAATCATTCCGTCACGTTAATTTTAACCCTAATTAGCAATATAACTAAAAAAAACCCTGGACAAAATAGACCATACTGTTCCTGTAGCGAAAAAAATTTAGTTTTTTTATAAACCAAATCTAAAAAAAAAAATTGCTACAGTGCTGGACATAATCTATTCCGTCTAGGATTTTTTTTCCTACTTAGCAAAGTTAATAATTTAAATTAGCGGGACATTAATCTGAACGGAAAATTTTGTACCATCCGAAAGACAAGATAATCAATCCCGATTTTCTTATATTTCAATTTTCCAACAAAACGATCTCCTTTCACGATATTTTTTTATTTTTGATTAATAAAAGATTTTTCTATTTTTGATTAATAAAAGAATTGATATAATTTATAGACTGCATGAAGTCAAAGCTGCTCTGTTAAAATCTTTATCCATCCTATATTCCTATTGCATCTCTCAACTTTGTTTCATGATTTGCATTGTGATTGCCACTTGTTTCAAATTATTATTGTCCCAACAAAATTACCATTTTAAGTTTTGGATAAATTTAATTACAATTAAGTCACTTTCAAGCCAATTCGCATCTGAATCTCATCAAAATATAGATTTACGATGCGTTTCGATGTTGCAGCAGAATAACGAGAACAACACTAACCCAGATAATAGTGCTAACTCATGTTTTGGACGGGTTAGTGAGAACAGCACTAACCCAGAGAATAGCGTTATTCTTTGTGTGATCCAAACGGAGAATAGCGAAAAAAATAGTGCGCTAATCCAGAACAGCGCTATTCTCTCTGCATCCAAACGCACCCAGTGTGTTGGAATTTTAGGCCCTGTTCGGCAGTAATCCCGAAATTACTGTTCACGTGGGAAAAAAAAAATTCACTCAGACTGAATTTTTTTTTCCCACGTGAACAGTAAATTTCAGTTCAAAAATTTTCTATTCCCGTTCCCACTGTGCAGCCGAACAGGCCCTTACTGTTTACGTCTTATTGGAGATTGCATTATGTGGCCTTCCATCAATTGTGCATTTGTGCCTTGAATATAAAAACAAAAACAACAATTCAAAACCGCAGCTCGCCAGTTGTTGAATATTGTGAAAAATAAGTTCGAAAAAATAAAACATTTTTACATATATGTAAATACCTATTTTATTTTTTAAAAAAAGGTAAGGAGACCAACTAGCAAGATTGAAAAAAATAAAATACTTTTACATATGTAAATACCCATTTTAATTTCAACAAAAAAAAAAATGGTAAGGAAACGAACTAGCAACATTCCACAATTTCATAAAATATTGCAACTATGAATCTGTACTGCAAATATGAAATTGAAAGTGTTTCTCAACAAACAATTTACATATGGGATTATTTGTGATCTGTGCCGTTAATCTATTGCTACAACATTTTATAAAGATCCACCCCCTCTTTATTCTTCAATAAGTAGGGCTGTTAACGAGCTGGGTCCTAGCTCAGCTTATTAATTCTGGACCGAGCTCTTACCAAGCGAGCTAGACCTAGGGCATCTGAGATAAAACCTCAACTTGAAATCATGATGAGCCAGCCCGAGCTAGCTCGCGAGCTGACGAACTGGCTCGCTGGGTCAGGCTGAATCTTGTTTTAACCGAGCTGAACCGAACTGGACCGAGCTAGACAGTATAAAATGCAAACAGATTCACAAATTGATGCCTAGCCAAACTAGCTCGCGAGCTGACGAGCAAACTAGGCTCCAACTTGAACTAGTTAATTCTGAACCGAGCTAGTGACAAGCTGACTCGTTAACAGCTTGGTCCAGTAACGAGCAAGTCACAATCACGAGCTACGAGCTTTCTCGCCACCCCTATCAATAAGTGGCAACACGGCGCCCGTATCAATTTTTCTTTGAATTTACACGATTCTTGAATCTTGACGCGTAGTTTTCTTTGGATTCAAATTTCGTGCGACAAATAAATTTTTTTTTTTAGAAAGATTTTCTTTGACAAATTATTTACAGTAAAATGTGCAGCAAGTAATAAACAGAACACTACAACGGCTTAGACAAATTCACTTTGGATTTGCACCATCTTTAGCGTAATAAAAAACAAAAATATTCTCAATATAATTTCCCATTTTCTACAGCTTTCCAAAAAGACCAAAACCAAACCTACAAAAAAAAAAAAAGTTATACACATTCTACAGTACACTATACGATCCCCTCTCTATTCTGCTGCTAGAAATAAAAGCAAACAAAACCAACCACGTGAATTCCAGGATTATATACAAAAAGCATACAAACATCTTTATTTATCTATCCCACAAAAAAAAAAAAAGTGCTCAAAATCTTACATTGAACCGGTTTCACATGATGGCACAAGCATTTGGGTTCTCATCACTGAAAGCAGAGGAATACTTCTCCTCGAGAGAGTTCGCACGTGCGAGCGGCGCAGCATCGGGATCGACAAGTACGTTTTTGACGTAGCCTGGCGGGGCCTTCTTATCATACGCACCAGGAGCGTACGGGTGCGGTACAACATCGTATGGCACGTAAGGCCACGGCTCGACCTTCTTGCCAGTTTTGTATTGTAGCCGCTTGATCAGCTTTTCCTGCTCTATGTAGCCGATTACCGTCACCTTTTTCTGTTTCGGTTCGAGCTTGAATTCCGTCACATCTGTTTTATTTGTTGTTTCATTTTTTAAGTTTCAATATATGTCATATGAGCAAAAATGACAAGTATATTATTTACTTAAATTCATATAAAAAGGAACTTAATTACATACCTTTAATGCCTTTTAATGCTTTTCTAACTTTTCTTTCACACCCTTCACAATCCATGGTAATCTTGAGCTCTATCGTCTAGAAAATTAAAGCAGACAAAACATTAATTAATAAAATAATTCGCAAAAAAAACATAAATTAAAATTTGTAAATCAAATTACAAACAAAAGAGTATGCATGCATTGTGATGGAAGTGACGGACGGTCTGATTAGCATCAGATCAAATTCGATCCAATGTTTGGTCGGAATCATTCAATCCGTGCACACTTGATCAGCATAAATACTGATGGAAATCGGACAGCTCCGACTGAAAATTTGATCCGATGCCCGTCAGACCGCCCTCAATTGTGTATTTTGATTAAAGATACACACATGTATTTATTTATATATGCTCATGGTATATATTGTATACCTTCAATTGCTTCTTGAGTATCTTGCGCGAATGGCGACTCTTCTTCATTGCCCATAATTCTCTGACAAGATTCTTTACACCCATGATGTATTATTCTCTCAAAAGTATCTTCTTTGATTAGGCAGCGTTGGTATATAACGAGTGTTTGAAGTTGAAACGAACTAGAACCTTCTAGTTGTTGTACAGTGCCAGAAAAGGATAATTGTGCAGCAAAGCACTTTATGGTATCCAGGTCCTTCCACCGGATATAGATTGCATATACCAAGTGCTATTAGATGCTGACACGTGTAGGATAAAGATAGTAACAAGTGCAGTTTTTGAATGCGTGTAGGATTCAGGAGAGGTGGCGTCCGTACCGTCCACGTGGCATCTTAATCATGGAGGCAGCTTTTGAATGCACCGCTTACTTTTGTCTGCGGGTAATGATTTTAACAGAGCAGTTTTGTCCTCATACAGTGCACAATCTACAGAATTAAATAACGCTGCATATGGTTAGTTCGCTGCATGAAGCCAAAACTACTCTGTTAAAATCTATACCCTTTGTCTGAACTGTGTCACTTCTCGTAGATGGATTATTATTATTTTTTTTTTAAAGCTAGTGGCTTTAATGCCTACCAACAATTCGATTGATAAGACTCTAATTTTTAAATCTACTTCTTTATTCTCACAAAATTCTCAAAATTACTCTAATCATTCTTAATCACTCTCTAAATTCCTATATCTACTCTTCTAATCCTACTTACATACACTCATAATCATTATAATGTCTTAATCCCCATCTCGTTTCACAACCGGATCCGCTATTTCGACCGCTGCCGTGCTCTGACGATCGGATCTATTCACCGTCGTACTCCGATCGAGATGAGGACTCTACGCTCCGAACTCTGACGATACTGCGCTCTCGGCTCCCTCCCCTCTCTCTTATTCTCATCTCCGCTCGAAGAGGTAGAGCCGAGAGAGGGGAGGATATTGTTGTCGGAGGTGAGGCCTAGATTCTAGATGGGAGGGGTGGAATGGAGGGGTGAAGGGTGGAGAATGGGACTTGGCGGCTGCTTTGGGGTTCCGTCTCCTTTAGAATCGTTTTTTTTAAGAGCGAAAGTTGGGTCTTCATGAAAAACTCAAAAAAACGTCGAGATGGGTTATTATTTTGTCTAAGGGTATGTTCGGATGCTCTTTTTTTCGATGGGAATCGAAGAAATTTGAGTCCAAAGAAATTATAATCATTTTAGCTGTTCGGATGTTTTTTTTTTTTTCCATTCAGTTTTTATGCTTTCTTTCCAACATCTACTCAGATAATGTAAAATTGTGAGAAAAAAATATCATCTCCTACTGAATTTTTGTTTTTCCAAATGATACGCATCTCTCTCCTCTCCTTTCTCCTCTCTCTCTTTCCCTCAATTGATTTCGGCGGGAGAACAAAACTGTTTCGCGAGAAGCTCGATCAAAAAAACTCAAGCATCAAATAGCTTGTTTTTTGTTGCAGATTCAAATAACTCTTGATATCTCACTTCCACCATGGCGGAGAAGGTACAGTCTTAAGGTTTTGTTTTTCTAATTTTGTTGTATGTTGATCAATTTAGTTATGTTAGTTATTGGGTGTTGTATGATCGAAAGAAGAGGTTTAAAGAGGGTATTGAGATTGCACGTGAGATGCTTGACCTTGATTGCGAGTTTATTGTGGCAAAATATGAGATTTTAATTAATGGATTATGTTACAATGAAAGAACTAAAGAGGCGGCTTATATAAATTGAGTTATTGCTGAGTAATTCTATCCCAAAAGAGGAGTTAAATTGTCATTTATTTGTGGAGTCATAGTGTCAAGAGGGTGGAATAGAAAAAACATTATATGTGTTTGATTTTTGTCTGAGAAGACAGGAAACACTTTTTGAGTGTTATTAGTTACATGCTTTGTTGGATTGTGCAATAATCTACTTGTCTGTTTGACTAAATTTGTAAAACATATATTTGTTGAATTTTACAATCTTGTCTTGAGATAATATACATGTTCATGACGATATAAATTGCTACATACATCAAAGATGTCATTAATTGTTATACTTATTAAGGATGAGTCATGAAGAATCAAGCATTGGACTGAGAAGCATCAATTCAAGATTAAGATTAATTAGAAAATCTGTAAAATTTGTAAAGTAAGCTTGAGATTGAGGTAATTTGCACAAACCGTTACAACGGTTAAATGTAACTTTACAACAAAATAATTCATATGCTGAAATCCAGCATAATCGATTTATTTCGTTGCAACGCTCAAATAAACGTTACAACGGAATAAATAAATTTCAGACCCCAAAACTTTCAGAGAGTTTCGTTGTAGCAACCGTTGTAACGCTTATAAGCGTTAAGGTTTCTCAGTGTAACCAAACCTGTTAATTGGGGTTAACCATTGCAACGGTTGACGCCAGTTACCTCATTTTGTTTCTTTCTCTATAAATAGAAGCAAAATTTAGGTTTGGAGCATTAATAGCCGTCTCTAATTGCAATATTTCGTATTCTTTTCAGATCTAAAATTTCTCATTATTGCTTGTACATCAAACTTCAATATCTATACAACAATCTCAAGCATGCTCCACCACACTCAATCTTGTGTAAGAATTAGAGTGATTTGTGTGAGATCTCTTGTTTATTCAAACCCTAGAGCCTTTGAGTGCTTGCTTCTTGTATTAGAGCATTTAGTGCTTGTGAGCCAATTTCATGCTCGGGCCTTGTAACTTTACGGAGTTTGTAAAGGCTCACCGGTTCCACCTTCTACTCCTTTCTCATTGGAAAAGAAAAGCACGCCATCAAGAAGGTCGCGAAGCCCCAGAGACGTAGGCGTTAGTACCGAACTCTGTAAATAACTTTCATGTCAAGTGTCTCTTAACTATTCTATTTATTTTACGTACACTTGCTTAATTTAAGTTTATTCTTAATTCCACTAAGAATAAATCACCCACACATTAATTAAATACATTAGTGGTGAAAGTAAAATTTAAAAGGCCCTATATTCATCCCCTCTAGGTGCCGGTAGGGACCAACATGCTTAACCTTTCGCTCTTGATGAAAGCAATATATGTGTTTGTATTCCGATCAACCATGTCGGTACAGGCGGAAAATGAACTGATCATACTGAGGCGTTTGCTGCAAGAGCTAACAAGCAATATCGAAACACTAGATGATATCAGTTGGAGATGGAGCAACTCAGGCATATTTCCGGTCAAAGGTGGATATGAGGCAATGAAAGGAGGGCCACGAATTACTACTCAAGCACAAGGCATATGGCAACTGCAAACACCACCAAGGATCAGAATATTTGGTTGGTTGCTACTATTGAACATGATCCTTACAATTGATAATTTAAGGCGAAACTTGAGACTATCAAGGGCAGCAGCTGGATCGGGCCACACCTGATTTATTCAAGATAGGCTTTCCAATGCTTTTTACTGAATAGAGGAGGGGACATGGATGCAGATAGACACCGAAAAAGGGATACAACAAGACTGGTACCAGGGAACTGGTACACTGACAAGATGGTGAGACAGTACAGTATCGAACTGGTGCTGGTACGAGGTGCTATCAGCTGGAGTAGTGAAAGCCGTGGAACAGAAGATAGGAGGTGAAAAGACTGGTAAAATAAAACATAGACACCAACATGAAGAGATGCGTATCGGACTGGTACAGTCACTTGCTGATACACCTGGAGGATAACAGAGAAGCCTACCGATAGCAATTTAAATCTCTAAAACTATTTTGTCTTGTTGCAAATTACTCAGTTTTTGCATTTCCAATCAGAGACTTATCTCTGGATTTCATTTAGTATTTAATTTAGATTTCGTTTAAAGCTCAATTGTTTAGAGCACAACACAATTTTGTATTTAACTTAGATTTCTTTTAAAGCTCAACTGTGTTGAGCGCAGTGCATTTTTGTAACCGGAATTATCAATCAAATGTGTTGTTTAAATAAGTTTTAATTGTATCAAAATAATAGATAACATTGTAGCTATTCATATCTGACGATATAAAAGATATGATTGTATTTTCTGGTCTTTTTCTTTTCCTTACTGTTTATTGCTTTTATTTTTCTTTAAATTTCCTTTTGGATTTCTTACTTTAGTATTTTTTCTTTTAGCTCAAATGTTTTGGTTTTCTGGTTCTGTTATTTGGTTTTATTTTTATTATTTTCTGTTTTGGTTCTTTTTTCTTTTACTCAAATAAAGATTCATGATCAGTACCAAAAGAGAGGTACCACTTTGGTACAGAAGATATATTGAAAAAATATTAAAGATGCTAAACATGTTAGAAAACACTACAAAATTGTATTATTTATTTAATCTATTTATTTGATTGCATTACTTTAAACTAATTAATAAGTAAAGTTATGTTATAAATAATAATTAATAAGTAACGTTTTGTTATGTTATTATTTAATCTATTTATTTAATTGTATTATTAATAATTTTATTAATAAACAAAATTGTATAATATCAAACATTTTAGAAAGAAAAATAGGATTTCTCACAATTAATTCCACGATACAACCGAGCACTCATTTCAGCACATTTACATAATTAATCCCGTGCTTACCTGCTACTATGGATTCCCGTTTTTTCAAAAGTGGGTTCCCATCCCCATTGGATCCCATCCCGTGTAATCGTGTGACATCCAAACAGGCCCTAAATTTGTAATTCAATGGGCTAATTCTCACCAGCGCAAATTAACTTAGCCCAATTTTCCTGATAAATATCCTAGCGAATAAAAGAACTTTGCGGATCTCCAATTAAGTTTGAGATGAGTGATAAGTGGAGAGAGAATCCAGTAATAACCAATACACCTGAATGTTCACAGAGAGTATCAGGGGAAAATAAAATAACCCAAAAAAGTTTTGTTTAGGATTTTAGCAACAAAGATTCAAAAGATAACTTGAAATGAACTACAAGCTTCTCAAAGAAGAATTAACAAGTAAGTCGGTGGGTTTTTACAAAATAGCTTATTGTTGAGTTTGGTTTGAAATTTGCAGATTTATTTATTTAATTTTACAACAAGATGCTTAAAATATGCAACACAATATCACACACAAACACAATTCCAAACGAAAGATTAAAAAATGCCCACTTAAACCTTTAAAGAAAAGAAAAGGAAGAAAAAAGAAGCACTTCAACCCCATGATGAAACCATGCAATAGCTGTCACCTTTCAATCATAACATTTTTCTTTCCTCAAAATGGAAAATAAGCATTTGCTGAAAACCTCAACAATTGCTCTGTGCATCTTTTTATTTATCCAACAAGTTCAACAAATCCGTGCAACCGCAACCAATACGACCAGAAAAGCACCCGCAATTTTAGTGTTTGGTGATTCGATAGTCGACCCTGGTAATAATAATGTGATCTCAACCACGATCAAGTGTAACTTTCCGCCTTATGGTCAGAACTTCCCTCATCATCTCTCAACGGGTCGGTTCAGTAATGGGCGAATCCCTAGTGACATACTAGGTAATATTTTTCTTCTACATATAAATATCTTAATTTTGAGAAAAATGGTGAGAACTAGTGCAACACTGACAGAGATCATTTTATATTTGCAGCTTCTAAACTAGGGATAAAGGATTATGTACCAGCATACCTCGGTACCAACTTAACCGAATATGACCTTCTTACTGGTGTAAGTTTTGCCTCAGGAGCATGTGGCTATGATCCACTCACTGCTGAAATCATGGTACTTTACATAAGCTTTAATTTTTCAATACATTTTTTACGAAGAACCGCAGACTTAGTGCAATGGAACGAACCTTCGTCTCTCCTTTATACGGAGAGACACAGGTTCAATTCTCGAGAACAACATCTAAAAGATGTTTGGGTGTACCAGGGCCCTTTAATAAAAAAAAAGATAAATTTAAAAGAGTGAAGCTATGGTACTTTGCAAAGCGCGGATCGGTCCGTGTTATGGATCGATATCTCCGTTTCAAAGTCCAAAAAGTCAATCCGAGATCTCCATATGAAAAAGTACTTGGAGATCAAATTTACATTTTTTAGAAAAAATTTACTATTTTTTTAAATACGTAGAAAATCTACTTTTGAATGGTTGAAAATTTTTAGATCATGTGATTTTCTATCTATCTAAAAAATAGTAACAAAAATTATGAGAAATGTAAAATTTGGTATCCAAGTGCATTTTTATATGGAGGTCGCGTGAACAGTTCAAATCAATTATTTGAACTTTGTTAAATTAAGATATTGATCCATATCACGGACCGTTCCACGCTTTGCAAAGTAACATAGCCTCACTCAATATAAAACAGTACCAGAGCTTGTAAATGTAGCCAATCTTTTTCTTTCTATTTGTAGCAAGTTCTGACCATGGACGATCAGCTAAAGCTGTTCAAGGAATACAAGCAAAAGATCAAGGCAATAGCCGGGGAGAAAATTGCCAAGGAAATTATATCTAAAAGTTTTTATCTGATAATAACCGGTGCAGATGACTTGGCCAATACCTATTTCACAACACCATTTAGAAGTAACTATGATCTCTCTTCCTATATCCAATTTGTCGTCCGATTCGCTTCAAAATTTTACCAGGTAATTAAGCTACACAAGAATTTGTTATTATAGAACTTTGGTACTTTATGTGCCAACAATCATAAGATGGCATGCCATATTTAGCATATATAAGCAGGGGCGGACCTATGAAGGTCCAGGGGTAGGCAAGTGCTTATCCCTGGATTTAAAAAAAAATTTAGACCCAGTGTATTTTTATTCCTATGCCTACTCTTGGCTCAGAATAATAGATTTGTTGCTCTAATTTATTCATTAGCCAAGTCCGCTGCTTCGATTAATTCATTGTGCCTACCCCTGATCAAATTCCTGGGTCCGCCCCTGTATATAAGAAAGTATAATGTATATCCCTGTAAAATTGAAAGCAAGTGATTTCTTATTCTGCAGGGGTATATGTGATACTTTTACATTTTGCTAGTGATTTGCAATTGTTACCTCGATAAACATATATAACTGTTATATATTATTACATGCTTCTCAGGATTTATACAACCTAGGCGCACGGAGAATAACTGTGACGAGCATTCCGCCTATAGGATCTATACCATCTCAGAGAACCCTTGCTGGAGGTATAGAGAGAAATACTGTGCCGCGTTATAATGAAGCTGCTACAGCGTGCAATTCTGAGTTACTGAAAGAGATACAGCGGCTCAACCACACACTGCCTGGTGCGAATATTGTCTTGCTGGACATGTACACGGCCCTGCTTGACATAATTCAACGCCCCTCTGCTTACGGTAAAGTGCTATTTTTTTATGGGTTATTTGTTAGGTGTTTGTGACTAAACATGTGTGTTCAGACATGGGATTGTGTTTATGCAAGAGCATGTTTGGTGTGATTTGGCGGTCTATGATTGGTTGCGGGTGCATCTGGTTAAGTACTCTGTATCCTTGCCCTTCTGAATCCGTATCGCCTGGGTATCTTGAAATAGGCAGCTGAATGTCTGATTTCATGCATAAATATATTTTTCGAACAGGAAGCTTTGAGATATGTAATAAAAGTTTCGGAAGCTGCCTATTCCTGTGTGGTACCCGGTACACCCAGGGAATGCAAAGTAGTGCTTCAGCAATTAACAATAGGGGTCAAATGGTACCTGTTACCTTTTATGTGAAATCATGTACCAGTAATAACCAGTACTCTTCTCTGCTTTAACTTTCTGATTAATTTCTAATTTTATCCATAATATAGGATTTGAGGTGTCAAACAGAGGTTGCTGTGGTACCGGTATCTTTGAGGTGACACTGGCATGCAACAGCTATACTGCCGAGCCATGCAAGGACCCCTCGAAATTTGTATTCTGGGACACTTACCACCTCACTGAGAGAGCATATAATATTCTGATAAGTAAACTCATAGCTAAATATGGCTTGAACTAGAGATGATTAATTTTTCTTTCAATTTTCTCCGCATAACTACAAATATTTTTACAGCCTTTACTTATAAGATGTAATGTAACCTACTACTTGTAATGGAATGTGCCTTTGCATTTTTGGAATGAGAATAAAAAGATCAGGTTACTCAAATTTCATCAATCAAATCAATTTTGTGCAAATAAAATTCACAACATTACTAAAACTAACCACATTTTACCCCTTAAAAAGGGTTTTCAGCAAATAATACCTAACATTTTGATAACAGCCAGCATTTCTTGTGGATGCTGTTGAAACCAAACACTTGATGGTTTCTTCCAATTAACACCCAACTTTTAAGCTGCTCTCAATTCAAGCAAACAATGACCAAATTGCCCCTACTTAGTACTTACTCACAAAGTGTAACTCAGTCAAATGCCTTGATAACTACAGAGAAAATTCAAAACCCAAAATGTAGATTTGCTTAATTAGTAAAATATGACCATGTAAAAATTGAAACTTAACAGGGGCAAATTTGTCAATGTTTGATTGAATATACCTTTTTCCCATCTGAGTGCTTATCAGTTGGAGTCTAGATGGCAAGTATCTTAGAAGAATTATAGCCGCAAGCGTGAATAAAGTTGGGTGCTATTCGTAGAAAAAGTAAACAAAAAAAACCAAAATATCAAAATAAACTAAACCCAAAGAATTGACCAAGCACAATAGCCAACCCCATAAAAATGGCTAAAAGCGATGCAGCCCATGTCAGTTTCTCAGTCACTCTAGGCACTCTTTCCTTCAGCGCCTGGCTACAGGAGCATACAAAAACGGTATAACCTGACATAGCAATCACTGTGCCAAATAAAAACATGAGCAAGAACGAGGCGCCAGCTAATCGGGAAGGAAGTGCCAATGCAGGCAACACCATCATGAGTGCATCAGCTTGGAGCCCGTGCACTAGTCCGGTTGCGAAAGTTGCAAAACCAACCTTCTTTTTTTCGGTATTTACCAGTGGTGCTGCTGGAGGTGAGTTCTCTTGATTGCTCAATTCCATGCAAGGAGTAGCAGCAGCAGCCTCTGAGGCCTCTTTGATACCTAAAGCCCCTATTGTGAGAAGTGTGAGGCCAACTATCACTGTGCCCCATGTGTTGATGACCTCAAGATGGAGCCGTTCTTTTAGTAAGAGAAATATTAGGCCGAATATCACCTGTGATTGTGATAGAGTATAGTTTGGTGTCAAACTTGAGATGAATTGAATGTATTATCAATGCCAATGAGTTGAGTTTTGTGACACCTGTTATCCCTAACATGATATTTTTGTTTAGTATCAATTACTTCTGTTAATTCTTTTGGAAAGCTCGAAGAAAAAACTAGGCAAAAAAGAACATTCTATTAATACTTCAAGAATTACCAAATTACCCTGATAGCTAATGATGAGACAAACAATGATGAAGGTTTCATGACCCTCTCCATCAAAATAATAAAGCAAGAAGTGTAGAGGATGTCTCGGGTGCTTCTTTAGGCTATATGTATGATGCTTCTAAGTTTGTATCAATATGGACAGCATTTCAAACTTGGCAGAGATTTTCAAAATAATTCTCATTATTGCAAGGCTATACAAGAATTTGTGAGTTCCTTTTCCAAATACTTTCATTATTTTCTCTTTCGTTTCTTTTCTTATGGGGGAGGAGTAAAATCACTGTGTAATTGGACTGTTGTTCTTTATACGCCGTTAAAACTGGCCAGGTCATTAGGTTACTCAACCAGATGCCAGCATCTAAAATAAGCTACTATTGGGTATTCATGCTTTCTAAACTTTGCCGTACACTCCAATGAGACGTTTTATTTCATTTTTTCAATAAGTTGTTGGATCTGAATTTATTAGATCAATGTTCCACTATTGTCACTAAGTTACCTGGCCTGCATCATGGCCAAATCCCCAAAGTGCCCCTACAAGAGCACTCTCAGTCCGGGTCCTACCAATTGAGAGAGGCGCCAATGCAACAAGATGGTCAGGTCCAGAAAGAGTGTGTAAGCAACCGGCAAAAAAGCCTGCCCCAGCACTGCTAAGTATCTCCGATCCAAGTAGCCTCTTACCGCCATGGAGAGCTGTTGAAAAGGCTGAAGCATAGACCGGACGCGCAATTAAGTTCAGGAGTGCAAAGAGAGCTATAAATGAGGTTATCTGTAATTCAGAAATAAAAGTTCTATTAGTAATTACTAATTAGAAAGTTCCTTTTTTTCTCATTGGATGAAGTAAAATTGATTAGATAAACATCTCCAAATGGCCAATTATGCACATTAATCCACTTCCACATCCTCTGTGTGTTTCCATTGACCATTTTGCAACCATTTAAGACCTGTTCGCTTTGTCCATGACAGGGATCGCAATTTGGAATAATTTACGGGGCGTACCGCAATTTTGCAAAAAAATAATATATACTAAAGGCGAAATAGTCTGACCTTCAGAAAAGATTGGCTTCTTGATGCATCTTTACAGAGCCCCGATTGGGAAGATGGGTGTCTCTTCTCTGAACTTGTTTCATTAACTAGATCTGAGAAATCATGCGCACTACACCGAGACGCAGTAGGAAACAAAGAAGTAGAAGAAGAAGAAAGTAAAAGATTTGAACTTTCTTGTTTAGGAAAAAGAGAGCACCTCAAATGATTTACTCCTGTAAATCTCTGGCCATGGCGAGACGAGAGGAGAGAAATCTTTGGGAGGTGGGTTTTAGAGAAAATAATCCTCTCCATTAGAGAGAGAGAGAGCGGAGTCAAGAAATGAATCGAGAAAAAAACAGAAACGTGGACAGTCAATAGCAGAGAATAAAAACGAACGAAACGAGTGGTTGGAGTGAGAACTCTATGCGACGCATTTGGTGAATGTAGAAGTGTAGCAGGTCATTTTTTAGGTATCCCATGCTTTTATAAAGTAAGTACATTTGTGGTCCCCACAAACTACATTTCTTATACAAATAAGTACTTTCTTCTTTGCATAGAGAATCTGACTATATTGAACTCGGAGAAGTTGTTGAGCGTTGGACTTTGCTTGTTCAACCCCACAAGTTTGTAACTCTTAAGACCTTTTGCTCGTTCATCCTCAAAATATACATTGAAAGTTTTAAAGTGTGTGTGTGTGTGCGGGGGGGTGGGGGCGCAAGGTTGTAAATAGTGCGCTATTGCGACGCTATAGTGCCACTATAGTGTTTTCGGACCATAAAAGCTATGACGCTATTGGCGCTATAGCGCGCTATTTGGACATAGCGCTGTTTTTCAGCTGTTCTGCTATGACGCGATGCGCTATTTGGACATAGCGCTGTTTTTCAGCTGTTCCGCTATGACGCGATAAACGCTATTTAAACCTTTGGTGGGGGCCAATGATTTTGATTTTGCACAATATGTTCTTTCAATACAGCAGCATAAAAATTATGATACATAAGTTGTCGTAATTTAAAGGAATTATTAGATAAAAGGAAGAATTTCTAGTGTGCTCATGTAAACTTTTAAAATAACTAATTTTTTTCATAACAATATTATAATATTCAATATGTCCATCAAAACTTTTATATTATTTCTTCCATCTCTTTTTATTTATTTAATCTTTTATTTAGTTATTTAAAAATCACAATTAACAAGTATACCATTTTAGTCTTCTCTTCTTCTCTTATGCATCATCTGAATATAATTTTCAAAATTATAAATTATCAACACTTCATTCAATTTTGGACAAATTCATCCAACAAGCTTGATACAAAAAAATTATTACTGATTTGGCTTAAAAATTTAAAATAGTTGTTTGAACTTCATAATGTGCAAAAAGAGTAAAATATGATAACTCTACTCTTACAATTATAGTGACAAATGAATTATTCGGGTCGGTCCGACAGGGTCAAAAATTTATGATTCGAGAATAATTCGGATATAATTCGAGAATGATTCGGTTCTACAAGAGAGCAAAAATCGGTGGCTTCTACCACTTCTTTCAAAAAAAAAGAAAAAAAAAAAATTTCGTTGTCTTTAGTACGGTTTATACTCAAAAGAAATTCATTTTCATTATTATGCATATGAAGGCTACACATTTTACGCTCCATCATTCCTAGACTTTGGAGTGCTATGAATTTTTGTTATGAGAAAAGTGGTACGATTGTTGAAGCATTAGAAACTGTAGAGTTATTGTGTGTGAGAAGAGAAGTGGAGAAGAGGATTCGTCCACTACTTTAAAAAAAATATATATATATTAAAAAATTGATTTTTTTTTAAAACAAATAAAAAATGATAATTTCGGTAATAAATGAGATATCTTAGAGGATGCGAATTCCAACTTGTTATACTCTTATTACAAGTTACAAGTTACAACTCATTCAACTATTGTTATCGGCGTATCGCCACATAGGATCCGAGCCTCTCTCGGAAAGGGACGTGTTGAAGTGGTTTAGTGGGCCCATCATTTTGTGTGGACATACATAAAAGCCTTCACATAATTATGGGGGACACGTCGTACCATTTGTAGTCATTTATCTCCTTTTTGGAATCAGAGTAGGTCCGATGCCCATCGGACCTATCTTGGTTCGATGGGTGTGATGACCATTCGATCTGCATCAAGATTCGTGTTCTCTGCATCAATATACGTATACGTCGTATCAATTTCCGTATGCATAGATCTTGATTCTAATCGTACGGTTAAAGAGCTAATTGAACCTAAATTTTTTCTCTCCCTCTTAATTTTTTCCCCTCCCTCTTAATTTGATGGATGGTGAATTTACAAGCCAACGACTCCAAGTCTTCAATTAATTAATATTTTTTCTCTCTCACCTCTCTATACTTTATTTGAAAGGACACAGAAAACAAATATTTAAAAGGTGGAGCGAGATTTTTTCAATAAATTCCATCCACTTTCCTTTTTCTCTTTAAAAAAAGTTGTACAATTATCTTTCTTTTCCTTTTTTTTAGAAATTGTTTATAATTAATATAAGTGCCCAAAATTGTTTAGATATTGTACAAATTGTTTACAATTAATATAAATTATCCAAAATTATTTAGAAATTGTTAGAAATTGTTTCCAATTAATATAAATTGTCCAAAATTGTTTCGAAATTGTTAGAAATTGTTTCCAATTAATATAAATTGTCCAAAATTATTTAGAAATTCTTAGAAATTGTTAGAAATTGTTTAGAATTGTTTAGAAAATGTCCAAAATTGTTTAGAAATTGTTAGAAATTGTTTAAAATTAATATAAATTGTCCTAAATTGTTTAGAAATTATCCAAAATTGTTTCCAATTAATATAAATTGTTAGAAATTGTTTAGAAATTGTCCAAAATTATTTAGAATTAATATAAATGGTCCAAACTTGTTTAGAAATTGTTAGGAATTGTTTAGAATTAATAGAAATTGTTCAAAATTGTTTAGACATAGTTTAGAAATTGTCCAAAATTATTTAGAAATTGTTATGAATTGTTTAGACATTGTTTATAAGTTGTCCAAAATTGTATTATTAATTTTTTTTAGTTTAGTTTGCAATAATAACTCTTATTAATTATTGTAAATTGTAAAAATATGTTATAAATGTAGTAACTTGATATTTTCAACAATATTAGCAATTATTTATGTTGACTATTTTATATTGCAGGTATATTAGGGCGTTTGTGATGGATCTATGTGGTAGATTTTATGTTTGGATTGTTATATTTCATGTTTGGATTGTTAGATTTTATGTTGTAGACTTTGTATTTTGTTATTTTTGTAGACTTAGCATTTGGTTTATCTAGTCGAACAAAATCAATTTATAACATTACAACAAAATTATAACAAATTATAAAACATTATAGTAAAATAATAAAACATTACACAACAAATTATATAATACATGGTTTGAACAAATTTATAAAATAACATAACATATATAATACATTTTATAACAAAAAATTTAACATAAATATAGTAATACATCATTATTTAAAAAAAATATTATATACCAAACTGCCCCACTGGGGAGCGGTTTGGTCTGGAGCTGACCGCCTTACAGAGGGGCAGTTTGGTTACAGGGTTTTGAAAACGGGCCGGTCCGATCCGATCCAGACTCGGCCGGGCCACGGTCCACACGGGTTGGGCGGGTTTCACGGTCCGGGTTCGGCGGTCCAAATTGACATTGTCCGGCGGTTTTTTTTTGGATGAGGGCAAGTCTGGGTCCGATCCGGTTCTACCCGGGTCAACCCGGGTTTGGTCCGGTCCGGGACGGGTCAACGGGCCTACACAGTCCAGTCCTACACGGGTCTGGAAAAAAAAATCGAACCAAACCGTGCCAGGACCGTCCCTAGCCTTGGTCCGGTCCAGTCCAGGTTTGGGGCACGGTCCGGGTCGGAACCCCGGGTTATCTGGTCCGGTCCTGGACCAGCCGGTCCATTTCAATACACTAGTTTGGTATTGGGAATTGACCGCCCCTCAGTGGGGCGGTTAGGTCATTTTTAAAATTATTTCAAAACCAGAAGGCATATTTGATATTTTTTATCGGGTATTTAAAAAAACCGGCAATAATTCAGTCACCTCCATTTCAAATTTTATGTGTCGCCAGTTATAAACATGATAAAGGGTGAACTAATTCATTAATTTAGTCACCCAGCTAGACCCAATTAATAGTTTGAGCCTTGCCAATTTGTTATTATTGCAGAAACAATAAATTTATTAATATATTTGCAGACAAATTATTTTTTTTAATATTTTTAAAAGGAAAATTGTCAATTGGATCATTACTTGAAATTTACAAAAAAAATTCTTATTACCACAACTTGTAGCCACCTGTGCGGCCGAATATCTATCATAAAGGTACTGTTGTTATATTCTTTTTATGGACAGTTTTGCTTACTTTCTCTAACATAGAAAATTAGAAATTGTATTCCATTTTTTCATACAAGATGGTTTTTTTCCCAATTTTTTCAAAGTTTTCATTGGGACAATTTGTATCCTTCTAGGGTGGACTTGCAAGAACTGGTATCTCCGCTCACAACAACAGAAATTTTGGAGGCTATTCGGCAATGGCCGAACAACAAGAGCCCGGGCCCGAATGGCTATTTGGGAGAATTCTACAAATGTTTTGCTGACATTATAGCACCTGATTTGAAGGCGGTTTTCCAACATGTCATGGACACAAGATCTTCTTTGAGCCCACTGAACTCTTCATATGTCGTTTTGATTCCTAAGAAACTGAACCCACAAACCCCGGGAGATTACCGACCTATAAGCTTGTTACATGGAGTGCAAAAGATTTACTCAAAGATCTTGGAAAACTGCCTCCAAGGCCACATGGGGAAAATAATAACAGAGGCGCAAACAAGCTTTCAGAAGAACCGACAAATTACAGAGAGCTACATATATGCTCAACATGTTCTAATGTGTGCAAAGAAAGATACCATTGGGGTTGCTTAAGCTGGACATCAAAAAAGCTTTTGACACCATTAGCTGGGAATTTACGACTCAAGTAATGACCTTAGATTCCCGCAAACTTGGACTAAATGGATTCAGCAGTCGGTTTTTCAAGGAACATCACAGGTCATGATCAATGGCTCACTTGGCAGAAAGATCATCCTGAAGCGGGGTGTCAGACAAGGAGATCCATTATCCCCTTCTCTATTTATCATTGCAATGGACTTCTTGGCGTGATACTTACAAAAATTGACTTGCATAGGCGCAATTAGATTGCCTTACAACAACATGCAGCCATGTCTCTTTTATGCCGATGACGCTTTGCTCTTTATCAAACCCGATAGTCAACAAGTACAAGCAATAAAAATCAGCCTGTTAGTTTTTCAACAGGTTTCGGGGTTGGCCATCAACCTTGAAAAATCTGAAATGCTGGTGGCAAATGTCCATCAAGAAGAAGCTACACTTTTAGCTTTATCTCTGGGCTGCAAATTGACAGAATTCCCATTCGTCTACCTAGGGATACCATTGTCGGATAGGCGCTTACCCAAGTCAGCATACTTGGACTTACTAAGCAAATTAAACAAGAGATTGGCAGGGTGGGCAGCCCGTTTTCTATCAATATCTGGAAGGCTAGTTTTGTTGAATTCGATTTTGTCATCGCTGCCCATTTACTACATGTCTGTCCTGAAGATGCCGTAATGGGTATTGGATGAGATAGATAAGATCAGACGACGATTCTTGTGGCACGGGGCGGCAGAGCCAGCAAAGGGGTATAATCTTGCGAATTGGGAATTGGTTTGCCAACCAAAATCAAGTGGAGGTTTGGGCGTTCTAGACCTGAGAACATTCAACATTGCATTGATATTGAAGTGGCACTGGTGGTGGTTCAAACCGGATAATAAAATGTGGAAGACGCTGTTTCAGAATACAGCGGCAATAGTAGACATGACACCTGAATCAAGGGTATTTTTGGCAATCAAATCAGACATCAGATCCTTCTTCACTGTGTCGACACAATGGATACCAGGGGATGGAAATTCTATCTCATTATGGAACCAAGACTGGGGCATTGGAGTTCTGAAGCACTTATTGCCAAACCTACACTCTTTTGCTTTAGACGACAACATTACTATAAGACAAGCAGTTATGAACCATATGACTGAAAATCAGTTCAGGCCAAATTTGTCACTCGAAGCATGTCAAGAACTGCACACTCTAAACAGCCAGCTAGTGCGATTAACTCTGCAATCGGGGACCAGAGATGACCTGATCTGGAGATGGACAGCCTCTGGACAGTTCACAGTAAAATCGGCTTACACAGCACTAAAAGAAGGACCACTTATCAGGAATAGAATCTCACAAATTTGGAGGATAAAGGCCCCACCAAGGATGTTAATTTTTGGTTGGTTGGCAACTCAGAATAAGATCCTCACACATGATAACTTGCAAAAACGTGGGTGGAACATGGCAAGTATGTGCTTTCTATGCAAGAAAGATAGAGAGACAGTCAAGCATTTGTTTCAGGAATGCCCCTACACTATACAACTGTATCAACACCTTTCAATCAAAAGACCGCACCAGGGGTGGCCTCAACTAAAAGCAGATTACATACAAACTGGCACAGTGGGAGCAACGAATCCAGCGCAAAAATCAGCAATTGTCATTATGCAATTTGTAGTGTGGAGGGAAAGATGCAACCGATGCTTTGCGGACACAAGTAAGACAATGGAGGAACTTTTGGAGGAAGTGTTGGCACAATTGAAGCTCTATGACAAACCGGTGCGATCGGTACGGCCGGTACAGGATGAACCAGAGGGACAGAACGCCGAAGGGATCGGATAACCACCAGGACAGTTATTTGGGAAAAGCGGAGACAGCAACTGGTAAGGTCGACTCTGTGACTGGTACAATCAGAGGAGGAAATGCAATGGAGGTACCGAACTGGTACAGAGAATGACAGGTACAGAACAAGGAAGAACCGAAGGCCGCTAGTTGCAATTTTTGGAAATTAATAAATGTTTTCAAGTGTTTGACTTTAGTTTTTAATCTTTTTTTATTTTACTTGCCTTTTCATATTTACCGCTCATAATGTTTTGAGCAGTTTTATTTTCTTATGGATACAAACTCTGTAACCATTTATCTCAATTAAATATGGGCATGACCCCTATTTTTTCTCAAAAAATATAGTTTAGAGGTGTGAACGGTCGGATACAAATAGTTACGGATAGTTAAAAATCTTACCATATCCTTATCCGTTATAATTTTTCAGATACGGATACAGATACAAATAGTCCTGGATACAGATACAGATCGGATAATTTAAGTAATTTTTTGGATTCGGATCCAAACAAAATCAGATAATATCCGATCCGTTTACACCCCTAATACCAAACCACCAAAAATTATGCAACTACTCATGAAAAATAAATAATAGAGGTCGAGTACAATAAAATATATAGAAAATTATAAGATCAAATTCAACTGAAAAAACAAAAATCTCATACTAATATAATATCAACTAGATATATTGATAGAGGGAGTCTTATACACAAAAACCCTTCAATGCTTAGCGCTTATATAACCCAAATCTCATACTAATATAATCTCTAAAGACTAAACTCCACCTACACCTTTCATACCAAAACATCATCTAAATACTAGACAAAAACTAGGAGATAGAGCATATACATAGCAACTTCATCTACTAGAAACCATACTCTATATTAAATTTCACATAAGCTTATTTTGCGCAACTGCCTGGCACAGCTCATCTTCACAGAACAAGATCCGGTGCGACGCAACTGATTTGAACACGGGTCGGGGCAGACCCGGCGGTATCACCCGCTTAGGTGGCGGAGGAGTCTCCTGGAAAAGCACCGCTGCAATCTGCTTTATGTCGATCAGGGGACGTGTCGGCCGCAGCCCCACTCGTGGTGCCTTTGGAGTTTGCGGGCTTGGTGCCACAATCACCTTGCCATCTCTCTTGCTGCAATTAATTTTTATTAAAAAGTTTTAGCATTTCCCAATAGATGATACAATTGGTACTAGTACGGCAGTAACAGTGCCAGTACAGATCAAGTTCTTGGCACTGTCAGAAACTCACACGTATCGGCAAAAATATTTTGTACAGATCAAGCTTTTCTGTAAGTTTCAGTTTTTGTCAAAATATTTTGTAGTATTTTTGTGTTTTGGTATAATTTGAGAAACTATTTGTTAGTAAAAAAAAAATTGAAAAAAAAGGTCTAAAAAATAGGAAAATTAGACATGTCATGTTTAAAAGTGCCAATTTCAGAAAAATTAGGACACGACTAAGGACACAGCACGGGAACATCTTGACACGACACGTCAAGGCATGCCGTGTTTTGCAACTCCACTGGCAAGCATATAAAATGCAGCTTATTAGCAACTCCACTGTACTATAGAATCTAAAATGAAGCTTATTAGCAACTCCACTGGCAAGCATATAAGAAAAAGGTTTTGAATTTACGTTGCAAAGGGCCAATGTTCGGTGGGAAGAGGTGTTTTGGTGTTGAGCATTTCTTGCCTGGAGCGATCTGGGGTTGTATAGTTAAAATGGAACTGTCTTGCCAAACTCACCTGCATCCAATTCAAAACGGCACAAGTAAACTCCTTTATGTGTGTGCGTGTATTTGTGAACTGACACCAATTTTGTTGTGCTAATAAGCAGTAACACCCAAATTATATACCAATTTAGAAACACATGTTACATTAAATATTGAGAAATTCCCCACTACTTGAAACATTCCATTTTGCTTTATAGTCTATATGAAGCCAAAATAAAACAAAGATGGTTCAATGTTGGGTACAGAATCAATATCTGACTATAAAGCACACCTTCATTCATAATCATTATTAACTTGGACTTATCTTTTCATCGTTGGATTTTATAATGCAACAGAACCAAAAAAATTATTCCAGGAGCTACATGCCAGTATATGAATATCTCAGGTAATATTTGAAGGTGCAGTAAATAATGGGTTGGTTCAGCAAAATAATTTAATTGTTACAGCAGCCCTGCGTAAAAATGTATCCTGCTGTAAGGTACAGGTGCATGAACTAGATTACATTTCAGAAAAAAAAAATATAAACAAGGCTTCATTAATAAGTTTGCTATGCTTCTTATTCAAAAGTAGCGAGATCCTGATACTTACAGCTGTGCTAATCCTCATAGAAACATGGAAAACAGGCCGTAGCTGGTCATGGTGCAAATGGCACATTATTTTTACCTGATACACAAATAGGAAAATATCATTTTTACACTTTATCAACATCGGCAATTTACCTGGTACCTGTCGCATACCAGTTGAATAATACCACATTATCCTGCTCCATTTAACAGAAATCATAGGTAACGCCAATTCTGACAGTAAAAATTATCCATCCTTGCTAACACATACCAGCAAATCCAATGGGAGAGCTTCAAGCCGTGAATCGCTGTCAAAATCACGATCTTTAGGTGTCTTGGGGGTTTTCGGCATTTTCGCCGGCCGCATCTCATCATCGATCTTCTGGGAAAGAACAGGAGACAAAACTGGGGACAAAACCATGGATGTAGCAGTCCTATCTGTTGAGGTATTGTTCTCCTTTTCAGTATCTAATAGAATTCGCTTCTTTCCTATGACATGGCACGATTTGCTGGTGCTTCGGCTATACCGGATTTGTGCCAGTGCACCTGGTTTTAGGTACTTATTTTTTGAAATTTTCGAGTTTTTCTTCGGCTTGAGAGGGTTGAGAGGCATAATGTTGTAGCTCCCCACTGTATTGATCTTTTGTATTTATTTACTCCGGTATTTCTGAAGAATAAACAAAGGATAAATTCATCATAATAAACAAGTTTAATGGACAAAAATAGTATTCAACAATACCACCATGAAACGAATATTTGCTCGCTAACTAACTATGATAAAAACCTGTGCAAATTTTTTTTATAAATAAATCAAAGAAAGTACTTTTCAGAGGGCAAAGAATTGAGCCCAATAAATAGATTTACCTCTGAGATATACTTTAAAAATTCTAGGTCAAGAACCTATTATTGATCAGGCGCGTTCACAAGGCTCTTTAGCTCTTTTAATCCAAGAAATGTAAAAGGGTGGAGGCGAGAAAAGGCCACAAAATAAGAAAAATTTCAACCTAAACAGAACTAGAACGTGATATTCTCTTTGAAAGAACAAATCTTTTGTTGGAAGAACTACTCGTACTTTTCAATTAGAGCTTCGGGTTTACACAGCAAACCACGAAACAACTATTGTTGATTCCAAGCCATAAATCCAAAAAGAAGAACAAACCAATTAAACAAACTCACAAGAAGCTCAAAATCAATGATTCCTTTCTTTATAACAAACAAAATAACTGCGACGAATCTACGGATGACTTACGGTTATCTAGCTCCCGACGAGCTCCCCAGCAACCACCCTAGACCAATCTATGAATGGTAATCAAAAGGTAAGAGAAAGCAAGAGTCTTGCGAAATACCTGTAAAATGAGAAGCTACCCACCTACGAGGAAAAAAAAATTAAATTTTTTATTCAGTAGATATATATATATATATATCAATAAATAAGAGAGAGGGAAAAGAGGGGGAAAGAGCGATGTGTTATTTGGCGCGAGTTCAATTTTCGCCTCCCTCCAAATCTATTTTTCCATTCCCGCCAAAAATTTCGACCTAAGCGGGACCCATTCCCCTGCCAGCCAGACCCTGTGCCTCTTCCTGATCGCTCTTTAATTAGTCGGTTAATTATTGTTACTCGACCCAAACAATGTACCCGCAGATGAACAGTTCAGGACGACAAAATTTCATTGTGCTCCCGGTGCACGAAATAACTATGTTCCGAATTATGTTTTTGTTTTTAAGATAGAAACTTTCTTTCTATAACAATATATGTCGGAAAAATTATATGCATGACAATATTTATTTTTGTGATTAAGATGTACATTGTTGTTGTATATTCCAAAAGTTTTTATTAACAAAAAATTGGTCTTGTGAGTTGTAATGAACATCAACAAAAATATAATTATTTTTTGTAGAAGGGAATATTATTATCATTTGAAAATTACTGAATAATGAAGTTTAAATGATGTTAGATAATTGATATAAATATTTTTTTAATCATGATTTCAAATAATAATATATTTTTTTGTGTGAGAATATATTGTGTAAAACACTGTAATTAGCCAGAAATAAAGAAATCAATATTTATACATGAGATATTTGTTACAAACATGCATATATTTTGAATTCGCATGCAATAAAAAATATTATTGTTGATCATAATATCTATTAGTTCATCGAATAATTACCAAATTGGTGTATGGAAACAAAATTTATTCTCAAAAGTATTTTATCTAATGTAAACTTCAATATATTTTTTGTTATTTGAACTGTGTTTCTTTTGGTAAGAAAGCTTGCAACTTGAGTTCAATGTTATTTTTTTTCGAAAGTTTGAAGTCAGAACTTACATTTTAAATATATTCTAAAAATTAAGTTGTTAATAATTGATTCTCTTAGAAAATTTAAATGATTATATTAATTACTTTCAAAATTATATGCCATTAGAATGACAAGTTACGCTAGCTATCATCGCAGTAACTTTCAACACCAAAAACCAAGTTATATTTTCAATTTTTCATACTTTATTACCAATACATATAAGTAATATGTAGTTTTAAATATCCAATTTATTTGTACAGAAAATAACATATCTATATTTAGAGTAGAGCTAAGGTGCTCTTAAGCTCACCAAGCTTTCCGTGAGCTTAACTCAAAAACCTATCAATCCGACTTCAAATGACATTTTCACTCGGTTAGATGTTCATTATATATTAAAATGTGCTTGGAGACCAAATTTTACATTTTTTGGATTTTTTTTACTATTTATTAAGCCGGTTTGAAAACCGCTGTTTTCTAATGGTGCAGATTTTTAATAAAAACAGCTGTTTTCAAACCGGCTTAATAAATAGTAAAAAAATTTCAAAAAATGTAAAATTTGTTCTCCAAGCACATTTTAATATAGATTGAACATCTAACGGTTTGAAAATATCGTTTGAAGTCGGATTGATAGGTTTTTGAGTTAAGCTCACGGAAAGCTTGATGAGCTTAAGAGCACCTTGGCTCTACTCCTATATTTACTCCAATTGGAGAAGTACTGCTCATAATAATTCTAAAATTTAGTCATTACGTTTATTATTATACGAACATTTTATATGATGCGAGAAAAAAAAAAACATAGATAGTTGTGAACCATAACATAAATCACACTCCATGTGCATACAAAAAATTTAAAGTAAGTAGAGCCCATTCCACGAGGCAGTACGGATTGGAAAATTGATCGGATGAGAGCCCGAGACAAGAGAAGGAGAGCATACACGATGGCGAGCACTCCGAGGCCGAGATTTGCGCTGGATAGATAGAAATGGGGAAAGGCCGGGGATTCGGGATTCGTATCCTCTGCGTTAACTCAAAAGAGAATCTTTTGAGTTAATGAATTTCAATCGTCTGATTTTAAACGGAACCAATCCGGATCGTGTCTATAACATAAAGAGCCTTTAATATTAGTGCAGATCTAGTTCGCACGAATCTTCAAACAAATCGGACAGTCGAAATTTATTAACTCAAAAGATAATCTTTTCAGTTGATGCAGAGGATATGAATTCAAATGGTATCCGTGCGGGATTTGCCGACATTTTTATTAATACCCCAAGTTAATTAAAGATTATTAAAAATACCCACGGTTCCCGAAAATTTTTAAAAATGTCCAAACCGGCCATTTAATGGCCGGTACCGAATAAATCTCCCAACCGGCCATTAAATGGCCGGTACTGATTTTTTTTTTTTTTTTTTTTTTTTTTTTTTTTTTTTTTTTAGAAAAATAGCTAAAATAGCTAAAATACTGAAATCTAACACTAAAAAATCGAATTGTTTTGTTAAATATTTGTTAGATTACTTTTTTCATAGCATATTTATACTAAAATACACTATGAATATGACCGATTTTGTGCTAAAATATGCAAAATCCGAGATTTTTATTTTTACCCAAAACAGAAAATATATATAAAATAGAAAATATATATAAAAGATACATCAAAGACCCTAAAAACTCTGAAATTATAAAGAAATGTTCAAAAGTCCATGAAGGAAGACTCGGATCGCGAATCTGAGCCCGCAAATGGGCGAAACGGATCATAGATCGGTTTCGGATCGGGTTTTGGGCTGTGGAGTTCCTGTCAAAATTTCAGCCCGATCCGACGGACGGATCAAAAGTTACGCTCCTTTTCATGAAGCATGCACAGGCCCATATTGCATCATTTCCGATTAAGATTTTCATTTCTATTCTTCAATCTACGTAGCTCAGTAAATTACCGTATTTTAGCATAATTCTACATAATTATTGTAATTTCAGCATTTTAGTAAATTTACTGTATTTTAGCATAATTATTGTAATTTACCGTATTTTAGCACAAAATCGGCTCTATTCGTAACATATTTTCTAACAAATATTTAACAAAACAATTCGATTTTTTAGATTTCAGTATTTTAGCTATTTGTCTCTTAAAAAAATTTAACATAATTTAAAGTAATTTAGTGTCAATCAGCATAAATTAACATAATTTCAAGTAATTTAGCGTATTTTAATATAAATATGCTATCAAAAAAGTAATCTAACAAATATTTAAAAAAATAATTCGATTTTTTAGTCTTAGATTTCAGCATTTTATCTATTTATCTAAAAAAAAAAAAAAATTAAATGGGGGACCGGCCATTAAATGGCCGATTCCCCTCTTTAATAAAAAAATAAAAAAAAAATTGCGGAACCGACCATTAAATGGCCGGTTTGGGCATTTTTAAAAATTTTCGGGAACCGTGGGTATTTTTAATAATCTTTAATTAACTTGGGGTATTAATAAAAATGTCGGCGGGATTTGGATTCGGGCAAATAGAAGAAGGATGATATTTAATTAGTGCCTTCCTCAGAGAAAAGTTTTTATGTTGGCAGGAAAATTTTAATGGTCAAAAGGCTACTTCTTGTTTGACCATCCACACGTTACAGTCAGTCAATAGGGTTTTGAGTTTAAATCAAAACGTAATACGCAGCTTATTGAAGCCAATAATAATCTTCATTCCACTTGTACACATAAATTCTAAAAAATGGTAAAAAATTCTAAAAATATAAAAAAATTTGATATATAAATATCTTTTTTGAGGAAGGTATATAAATATATTTTCAATGGATATTATGTTTAACTGTTTGAATTTTTTAAACTCAAGATATAGATTCACAACACGAATTGATCCGTAATATGCATATTAGTATAAAAATTATGATGATTAAAAGACTGAAAAAACAAGAAAAAAAAAAAAAGCCCCCGTGTTTGAATATACGGTCTGATTTGATAATTCACCTTCTTTTCATTGGATTCTCGCCAATCGCCATCAGCAGTTACCCGATTATCAGGATCCGTATCCTCTGCATTAACTCAAAAGGGAATCTTTTGAGTTAATGAATTTTAACCGTCTGATTTTAAACGGAGCCAATCCGGCTCGTGTCTATAACATAGGGGTCTTTTAATATTAGTGCAGATCTAGTTCGCACTAATCTTGAAGCAGATTGGACAGTTGAGATTCATTAACTCAAAAGATTCTCTTTTGAGTTAATGCAGAGGATATGAATTCCGATTATCAGGGATCAGCAAATCTAGACATCTCGTGCTCACATGACGTGGGGCCCACTTCAGATACAAGAACCGCCGAACACACGTGCTTGATTGGGTTCTCCAAAGTTGTGCCTTATCTTATTTTTATTTTTTTTCTTATAGAAGCCCGCAGAGAAGTGCGAGTCCGTATCAAAACACATGAAAACATTATTGTTGTGCTTTAAAATTCGTAGAAAAAAAATGAATAATCCGAAATTTCAACTTAAAATTTGACATCTCTGAATGCGAATTTGAGAAAGTATGACAACACAAGCACACAACAACCGAGGCAAGCAACCATGTCCATGAATAGGTGCAGCATCAAGAAGAAAAAAGGTCCAACCGTCCAAGATCTGATTCTCAATGAAGAGCCTTTTGTGCCCACATTCAGGTGACTCGGATCAAATCCAAATTGTCGGGGCAAAATATAGGACAAGTATCTTCTCAGGTACAGCTACCGTAAAAGATTCCCTTCACTTTACGGCTTGAGATTTACTCCCAACTATTTCGAAATTCGGACTAGCACAGGGAGCAATATTATTAGACTTTGAGATTCGTGCCAAGTTAAAAAGAACGTTTCAGATCCACTAATTGCAAAAGATTCTCTAATACGGTACCGGGAGGATCTGAATTCCCTTCACTTTATAATCACGATCGAGCCACGAGCTATGAGCTTTTTTGCCACCCCTAGCTAATACTGGTCAAAACTTAAAAAGCTAGGAAATAAGGAACGTACATGACAAGCCTTAACACAAAACCCTACAATGTTAAATTTGCATTACATAAGCTTATTTTGTGCAACAGCCTTGACACGATTTAGAATTCAATTTTTCACACAAGGTCATATCACTTCAAAACAGAAATAGGTTTGGCGCGGTTCTGGTGCATTAGGCCTTTGGGCAGTGTGGGCATCGCATTTTATAAATATGCGGCTACTGAATTTGAATCCAAATATCTACAACAACAAAACGAAATTCTAACAACAAATTCAGTAAATTTTATAATACAAATTAAAAAAATTTAAATTAGGAAAGTGAGCTTGACTTATCCACCTCTGACTGTGATATCTTAGCACAGGACAGTAATTTTTAATCCAATAAAAGAAGTATTTTTTTTTTAAAACAGAATAAGTAAAATGGGCTTCGAGACCCACTATTGTGCTTCCAAACAGGAAAAAGGCCAGAAATAGGCCCAATAAACGGGTAGACTACAAGTCTACAATTCTCTTTTTCTTTTCTGTTTTGCGGTTTTGCCTCCAAAGAGTAAAAACGTACCCAAAGCAACGAATAAAGAAAAAAGGAAAAGTAAAACGAATTGTTTCCAAGAAAAAGATGGCGCCTTTTTTTTTTTTTTCTTTCATAAAACCTGTTTATAATAATAGAAATTTCCTCTCTAAATAATCAATCCCATTTGGCGTCTACTTCTCTTCTTTAATCGCAGAGGAAATTAATACAAAGAAAGACGAATGGAGGCGAAGCCCTCCTCAATGGTAGATAATTTCAAGGGGTTGGTCAAATCGAGCGAAGATTTCGTCAAATCCACTGTCAAAAAGAGTTTGAACAACAATTATCAAAACCATGATCAAAACCTAGTAATTCTCTATATGAATAGAATTTTCGATTTCACATATTTGAGATCTTTTATTCAGTTTGCACCTATCATGCTTGTAATAGTGTCTTATTTTTTTTGCTGAAATGAATACCAATTCGCATTACTGGTAACTTGTAAACAAGCTTGCCCATAACATGTTTGTTAAAATGCCGTATATCCTTTGTCTCTTGGTACGTGTAACTAATGACTTGTTTCTAATTCCATCTGTTGCCAAAATTCAGGTTGATATATTGAAACGGTTACAAAGAGATGCATTTTCAGAATTAATGAAAATAAGAGACAAACAAGACAAACTCGAAAAAATGCTAATGTACCAAAAATTCGGTACAGGATCCCCTTTCCAACAGGCCAGAACATATGTCAAGGCCGCATTTAGTGTAATTGGCTCTCTCCTATTCTTTGAGGATGATTTTCTCGAGTCATCTGAACGACTGGAGAAGTTTGGTACCAAAACCGGTGTCAACTCGAGGCTTACATTTGAGACGGTAATTAGGGATAGAGATTCTCTTGTTGCTGAGTTCGGTGCATTTGGGTTTGAGTCTCTTGGTCTGCATAAATTGATGTACCATGCGAGAATAAACGACCTGTTCTCTTTGGTTGTGGTTCCGATAGGGGCTCAGTGCTGCAATTTCAGGATGGATTCTAGCACCAAACAGGTACCATACTATTAAGTATCCTATTATCTTGTTAATAGAATAATTGATCATATGACCAATCATCATGATCATAATTATTCATAATTTTTGGTTCAGGCGCACTATGATGATCTTCATGCAAGTGGATCCCCGATTTTTCACCAAGTTCACGACTTTGCGGCCGGCGTAACCCTAAGGGGGTTAAATTTCGGGGCCTCTCTGGGCCAATTAGTATCGGGTCCATCAATAGCAAATGCCGAATCTGATATGGACAATTGCCATTTCACCACGTTCAGTCAAATTACATACAAGCCCTTAGAAGATTTGAAAGTTACGCTCTCCAGTCTATGGCAGATGCGTAAACCATCGTCTCACTTAATCAAAATCAGTAACCTTACCGTGCCACTAATCCATTTGAAAAGGTCTAGAGCTTCTGAGGTACAGATACAAGCTGATACTGATACTGGTACTGGTACCAGTAACCCCCATTCTGTTGCCTTAATGGTAGGTGCGGAGTACCTCGAGAGTAACAAATTGGAGGGCTGGGTTGAGGTCAACGGGCCCCTAAATGAAAATTTGATAAAATTTGGGGTTTCTTTTTGTGATATGCCGGAGAACGAGCTCGGCTGGGGGTTGAGAGTCAGTGGAGAGGGTAAGGGGAGTTTGTTAAGAGTAGAAAGGTTTCAAATGGAGGGGTTTTTAAATTTTGATTTGGACAGGGGTGGTAATGCAAAATTGCAACCCGGACTTGTTTATGTCACGGAAGGGGGCAGCCGTGTCGCTGCTCTTGTATTGAGATCTTCCTGGTCTATGTGATTTTGTTAGAATTATTTTTGGTTAAAATGTTATGATTGTTATGAATAAATTATTAAATATGGATGTTTAACTATTTTGTAACTCTCAATATTAATTACCTCATTTTTCACTACTATTGAAATTCATTTCCCCACTACTATTGTAATTAATTATATATGACTTTTCATTTACAATTTGTAGCCTATAAATAGAGGCTTTGTAATATTGTATTGTACATATGAGAAATGTATGAATAAAGATATTGTCATCTTTTATGTGTTCTCTATCTTGTTTATTATTCTTTTTCTTTATTTTATAACACATTATCAGCACGAGAGCTCTACTAGCTAAAGATTCGAGGTAACTTTGATATCTTTTATTTCAATTCTATTTAAATAAATAATACTTCCAATAAGTAATTGCTAAATGGAATAAGTTATCAATTTATGTACATTTATTTTAAGATGTTTAGTATGGTTTATATAAAAGTGCAAATTTTTAATCTTCCGGAATCTTCTTGAAGAAGATATATATGATATAGAAAAATTAATCTGAGAAGATTTTAAGAAATTTTTTCTGAAGAAGATTTATATGATGCACAAATTTTATTTGATACGCACAATTTAATTAATTTTTTTAATAATTTATATGATTGATTATTATATCTTTCATTAATTTAAATTTCATTTGAATTTTTAATTATATTTGTTTTAGTTTATAAGAATAATTCTTTGAAGTGAATGATGGAATAATAACTTGAAGTTATTATTAAAACTAAATGTTTATCAAGAACCTGAAGTTCATATTACTCGAATATAATAATAAGAATAATAACTTGAAATTATTATTAGAATTGTTCAGAACCTGAAGTTCTATTAGAAATTTTAGTATAAAATAACAAGCAGTTATTATATGCCACTGGATAAATAATAACATGAAGTTATTTCCAACTAAAAACCTGAAGTTTTATCTTTATTTTATATTAATATCAAATAGCCTGAAGCTGTTTGTTAAGCATATTTTTTTTTCTCCATGTGCAATTTTAGATCTGACTAGATTTCTTAAATTTATATCTATTCAATATTAATTTTAGATCATACTCGTATTTTTTTTATAAATATACAATTTCAATGGGATTATAAAGATATGTATTATTATATAGATTTTATTCATGTAACATGTATAAATAAAATAATATCTCATAACTTATGAGATGTGAATGTGGAGATGCGTTTTATTATAATTAGACACTGCCTTATTAATCTGAACAGTAATGGTAACAAATGAAATTCAATTCAAGGATTAGATTATCGAATACAACATATGGTTACCAGTCTGTATCTTTGATTTCTTGATTACATATTTTATTAATTGATGTTGGCTAACTACAGTCTATTTATATATAGTGGTGAATGGAAATTGCATATTTATATTTTGATTTCTATAAAAAGGCCTCAAGTAATATACATATTTGCTGTATATTGGAGTTGCTCTTCATATTACCACATTTAGATTCGTGAATGAAGAAAAAAAATAGGTCATGGTTGATTTTCGAAACTACATCTTCACACAGTCAGTCATGGAATTTATTTTCTTTTATCAACAAATTTTTTTTCTCTCAAAAATTTAATGTTCCTGAAGAATAAGATTTAAAAAAAAATATTTTGAGTTGATATTTTGTCTCTTTATAGTTGAACAAAATAATGAGTTGTTGAAAAAAAAAATCATGAATTTCGTCCAATGAATTATGCTTCATTCCCTGAAGTGAATGTAGCAACACATATTAACCATAATAATTTCTGGACATACTCGTGTGGACATGGTAATGATGGAAATACACATTTTTCCATCAGAAGTGGAAAAATAATGAAGAAAATGAACGAGAAAGCTGAAAAAAAAATCATGCTATCATTGTGGTTGTAAAAGTCATTAGTCACGTACCTGTCGTACGCCGATGTACTTGTAATATGACGAAATATCATGTTAATCTATATAAAGCATTAAAAAAAATTAAGGAGAAAAAAGATCGAGACAAATATTGTTTATGAAGATGATCTTGAGAAGAAACTAAAAATTAATCACTTGATTAATGATGATAGTAACAAATAAGTTAATAAAAACAATTACATTTATTGTTAAAGTAATGTTTACAGTACTTATTTCTTATTTGCAACTGTTTTTATTATTTTTGTTATTGTAGTTGTATTTCTTATTTTAAAAATAATTGTAATTGTTGTTAATAAAAAAAAATTAAGTGTATGCTTCGGAAGAGCAATATTGTTGTTATATGGAGGAACACAAATTTATATTGATGATGCATTATATTCTTCTAAGTCTCAAAGGAATTTGTTAAATTTTAAGGATATCCGTCAAAATAGGTATCATGTTAAGACAACTATGAAAAAAATATTGAATATATTTATATTACTAGTATAATATCAGATAAAAAATGCATATTGGAAAAATTGCCTATGTTTTTCTCCAGCTTGTACTACACATATATTAGTACAATTGAAGCACATAAGAATATGTTGATAGTTTGCTAACAGTCTTCTGCGACCATTGTATCAGCGACCGGTGACGTCAGCGGGAAGGGTATCAGCGACGGAGCAACTGCGACCGTTGTATCTGCGACCGATTTCAGTTTTCTGGGACCGGCTTTGGTTTCTACGACCGGCGACATAGTTAGCTGCGACCGATTTGGCCGATCGCAGATGAGTGTTGCTGCTGTAGTGTTCCAAAACTGTAAAATTTGAAGGTGGGCAAAGGGAAGACAAGGGAAGCAGAGGTAAATTGCACTGAAAAATTGAACAAAAACTTAATATAATTTCATTAAAACATCATTTTTGAATCTTATTAATCTCAAACACAGCACCACAACACATATTTTTTCGTGGTTTCTCCGTACAGTCAGTATTTCTATCATACAGTTCACATATTTGCAAAATCTTCAAACAATACTCAAGAACCAAACCCAGAAGCTCTAAGCTTCTAATGGAAAATAAATCAATAAAATAAAATAAAATAATTAAATTACTGGTGATCTAAAACGTGGTACAAAAATAATAACATTTTTTTTTGAAAATGTTACAAATATCATTAATTAACGGATCTGTAACAAGAGAATTTAAATGTCGTTCCAAATCTCTCATTACAAAACTGATTACTAGGACTATATTTGAATAGAAGATATGATTTGTCCCACCATAACCTCTCCTCTTAAGTGAGGTTATGATAATATGCATATTACGAATCTACCCACGTACTATATATGAATCTATATCTTTATTTCAAATTTTAAATACTCGATCCGAACCGTTAAATATGAACTCCATAAAAAATAAATTTGTAGATCAAATTTTACGGTTTTTAGAATTTTTTTTACTATTGTTTTAGATAGGTAAAAAATCACTACTTTGGATGGTCCATAATTTTTAAATCAAATAATTTTTTACCTATATATAAAAGGAGTATTTTTAAAAAAAATATAAAATTATGTTTGCGAGTACATTTTAATTTAAGAGAATGTTGAACGGTTCAGATTGATTATATGAACATTATAACAACAATATGATTCCATAGCACGGACCATTGTGTAATATGTATATTAATTACCATAATAGCCTCTAATATCTTAGACTCACCATCTCCGAGTGTCCCCTGTTCATTCTATTTTCTTCTTCTTTTGGAGTGTTTAAGGAGATTTTTTTTTTCCTCTAGTTTTTGTCAAAATTGTTCATCGAAATGTGGAGCTAAGTTATGACAGATTTACCGAATTTTTTATTAATATCCAAAAAATAAATTAAATTACAAAAAATAATCATGTTGGTGTTGAAATTCGGAATTTATTCAAACCGGAATTTTTTTTTTCCGAACTTAACATTTTTTTTTTTTTTTTTACAGATTTCGGAAATTTTTTTTCCGAACTTAAATTTTTTTTTTTTTTTTTTTACAGATTCCGGATAATTTTTTTTTTTCCAAACTTAACAAAATTTTTTTTTTTTTTTTTTTTTTTTACAGATTCCAGAAATTTTTTTTCCAATCTTGACAAAGTTTTTTTTTTTAAGAAAAAATAGCTAAAATACTGAAATCTAACACTAAAAAATCGAATTGTTTTTTAAAAATTTCAAAATAGTGTAGAATAATTTAGAAATTATCAAAATAGCTAAAATACTGAAATCTAACACTAAAAAATAGAATTGTTTTTTTAAATATGTGTTAAATTAATTTAAAAAATTTCAAAATGGTGTAGAATAATTTAGAAATTATCAAAATAGCTAACATGCTGAAATCTAACACTAAAAAATCGAATTATTTTTTTACTACGAATAGGGCCGATTTTTGTGCTGAAATACGGTAAATTTACTAAAATGCTGAAATTACAATAATTATGCAGAATTATGCTAAAATACGATAAATTACGCTAAATTACGTATGAATGGGGCCTATTTTGTGGCATCTTTCATAAATCATAAAAAATAAAATAAAAATTCCAAAAATAATAAAAATTGATATTCTAAAAGTTCATTACATAAATAATTTACTGAGCTACGTAGATTGAATAATATAAATGAAAATCTTAATCGGAAACTTCAACTGAAGTTTTGAGGCTCTTCCCTTTGTTTTTTGGCGATTCTGAATTCAAAAAACTAGCAAAGACAGTCCGGACGCATGCGCATTTTCGCAAGCTTTCTGAAAAGTAGTCATTTGCTGAAATCGGACACTCGAGCGCCGTTTTATGACCGTTTGAAGTTTCGTCGTCGTTTTTCGCCTTCTCAGGAAAGATATCATCCCTATTCGTACGTAATTTAGCGTAATTTATCGTATTTTAGCATAATTCTACATAATTATTGTAATTTCAGCATTTTAGTAAATTTACCGTATTTCAGCACAAAAATCGGCCCTATTCGTAGTAAAAAAAATAATTCGATTTTTTAGTGTTAGATTTCAACGTGTTAGCTATTTTGATAATTTCTAAATTATTCTACACCATTTTGAAATTTTTTAAATTAATTTAACACATATTTAAAAAAACAATTCTATTTTTTAGTGTTAGATTTCAGTATTTTAGCTATTTTGATAATTTCTAAATTATTCTACACTATTTTTAAATTTTTAAAAAACAATTCGATTTTTTAGTGTTAGATTTCAGTATTTTATCTATTTTTTCTTAAAAAAAAAAACTTTGTCAAGATCGGAAATTTTTTTTTCTGGAATCTGTAAAAAAAAAAAAAAAATTTGTTAAGTTTGGAAAAAAAAAATTATCCGGAATCTGTAAAAAAAAAAAAAAAAAAAAAAAAAAATTTAAGTTTGGAAATTTTTTTTTCCGAAATCTGTAAAAAAAAAAAAAAAAAGAAGTTAAGTTCGGAATTTTTTTTTCCGGAATTAGGGCTGAGTTTCCAGAAATTTTTTTTCCGAACTTAGACGTTGAGTTCGGAAATTTTTTTTCCGGTTTGGGTAAATTCCGAATTTCAACACCAACATGGTTATTTTTTTAATTTAATTTATTTTTTGGATATTAATAAAAAATTCGGCAGATTTACTATGTTCAACCATTGCACTAATAAAGTATAATTAATGTTACCTAAAAAAAAAAAATACAGAGTATTTATTACAATCCCCAGAAAAATATTTCTTAAATAAAGAGTGAATAACAAAATTAAGAAAGTCTAATATTGATGAAAAATCATTTGCAGGAGTGTCATAAAGTGCTTAAATTATCAAATGTTTGCTTGTAGTCTAGTGGTTAAAAGTTGCTCATTATGTATAACTGAAAGAGATTTGAGGTCAATTTCCTCTTATTACGACGTTATATAATAATTTGAGGATGGATTATATATGGATCAATTTGGGAACAAAATATTATTAAGTAGAGAATATTTCTCAACTTAATTTTCGATGATGTTGAACTTTATTGGGCCATCTTTCGGAAAGCCATTAAATTTTTTATTAAAAATTAGAAATGTAAGACATTTTTTTTTATTTCATTTAAGAGGAGAGCTCAAATACTGCTATTTTTTGTTTTATACTTATTTTCCTATATATTGGGACTTGTATTCAAATAAAATAAACTTGTATTTTAATTGGCACTATATATTTTTAATTACTAATTTCTTTATTAGCGTGCATTAAATGTGCATGATAAATTGGGCATTAAATTTATTTTTAATACAAATCTTGTTCTGTAAATGACACTTCTCTTTTATTTTATTTTTATTTTTGAAGGTCAGGTGGTTTCGCTTTCCTTTTAATTATAGCTGGTAAAAAATAAATACTTGAATTGTCATAACTTCTCCCTTTATATTGTGGGGTGGGGGGCTTGTCTCTCAATCCCTCTAGTCTGCTATTGCTGCCTTTGATCTCAAAGACAAACTTGTAAGTTAGTTTTACAATTGCAAAATTCTTCTTGAGACTATCTACATTTGATAATTTGTTTGTTAATTGTGAAATGGCTTCTTAGAATTGATCATGGAGCGTATGATTTCCACCTTTGATTTGATATCTCAGTCATGCATGTTAATTTTTCTTGTTACATCCAAAATAATTTGTACTTTGCACAACTGCATGCAGCTTGTGCTTTCTTTTTATCATAATACCGGATTTGTGCATGCTCGGTACGTGTTTGACAAAAAGCTTCTTGGAGCGAACAAGATGAATACAAACGAAATGACCGTTGGAGTGGACCGGATTAGTAATCTGCCAGACTCAATTCTAGTTCATATCCTCTGTTTTCTTAGCACTAAAGAAGCAATACACACATGTATTTTATCCAAAACATGGAAAAACATATGGACTGCTGTACCAATTCTAGAATTTGATTTTGGAAAGTTCTGTCATGATCGTATGGCACTTGACGGGAACATGAAAGAACATATGAAAAAAATTAAAGAATACGGGGTCAAGTATGTGCGGTTCGTTAAAAGTATCATGCTAAATCGGGAAGCATTGCTATTGGATAAATTTAAGTTGCACTGGTTTAAAGGTATTGATAATTATCAATATTATACTCCCAAATCGGTCACAGAATTGATTCCACATGCATTAAAGTTCAAGCCTCGAGTTTTATCTGTTGAGTTTCTTCTGAATAATTGTGAGAATTTCGACGTAGATTCAATTTTCACCTGTGACTCGCTAGAAGATGTGCATCTAAGCTGCAACTATGATTTGAAAAAATTTGCTCCCAACTCAATCAACCTTCCACACTTGAAGAAGTTAGAACTCCTAAGGCTAGCTATAGGCAGTGATTTCTTGATTAATGTATTCTCGGGATGTCCCGTTCTTGAAGAATTAACACTGCGCCACTGTTCACTGTACTTCGATAGGATTGATTGTAACATTTTAAAGAAATTGATCATTGTTGATTGTTCTGCATGGAAGAAAGCTGATAAATTGGAAATCTGTACTCCGAGTCTCTTGCATCTGGATATCAAAAAATGCAATCGCCTAAAAAATGTTTCAGCGAGAAACATGCCATCCCTTGTTGATGCAACGATCGAGTTCGGATGGTATGAGGACGATGTAGTAATTGGTAGCAGGGAGCCCAATTTTCTTGGTTCCCTTTCAAATGTGACAAGCCTGCATGTTATTGTGGAATGTGAGATTAAGGTACGTACTTCCTCTATGCATTATTAATCATATGCTGATAATACATCATCTAAATTGAAATGCTACAGCCAATAATGTTATTACCTTACTGTTTACATAAACTATGTGACTAGTTCAATGATCTTTGCTTTTTTGGTCATTCCTTTAATTTCTTATCGGATGTGATAAGAAGTTTTATAGTGGTGGTAATTAATATTTAATGACATTCTGATTATTTCAGCAAAAGTATCTAGTTTTGCGACCAATTGTTTTTTGTCTATAAATTTAAATTTGTAGACCTTGTTAATATTTAATTTATTGTATTTTTCACAAGATGGAAAAGTCGAAGAATGGAGCTTTTAATTGCCCAACCTTTAACAACTTAAAGAGGTTGAGCATTTTATGGAGAGCAAATTGTAACTTCGATTTGATTGCTTTTTTCCTCCACAATTCGCCAAATCTAGAGGACATCACAATATTGTTGGATGAAATTGTAATCTCTCTCTCTCTGTTTTTTTATTTTTTTAATATTGGCAGTGGCTACCAATCTCTCTCTCTCTCTCTCTCTCTCTATCAATACTTCAAAAAGAAGCGTACGTACCAACTTATTCCTTCCCTCATCAAATTGGAATAAAAGCAAAAGTTTGAGGAACAATTTAAAAACCCTTATAAGTTAGTTACAAAATAAGAATTGTAATAATAAAGTTTTTGGTGCATAACTAGGTTCCGGTTATGTTCTGGTAAAAGTAAAAGAATATCAGTATCAAGTACATATGACGAACTACCACTCAGCTAGCTAAGACGGTTTTAATTAAGGTCTTAATTCACTAAACATGAAAGTTTTTTGTACTATGAAGCTACTACTCTGGGGAAATGCATCTCCGAATTCAGGCCTGGAGGAGCCGAAAGATGATTTGTCCCCACGGGAGCACCTTGAGATGGTCACAATTGAGAACTGCTGCATGAGGGAAATTAGTTCTGAAACTGTTGATCTGCTCGTCAAAAATTTCTACGCCCATGTCAGAACCATTGGGAAGATTTTAATTCCTAACTGATTGAATTCTCAGTTCAGAATTTTCAAGGGATGCATGGCTTTTATTTTCAACTTGAATTAGTTTAGTTAACTGTTTTGGTTGTCTATGTTGGTCAAAAATTATGTTATTGCTGATGTAAACTAATGTTTTTTTTTATCCATATGTTCTGTTCATTTTTATTGATTTATGAGTGTGATCTATGAATTATTTTGGTGTTCTTTTTGTTAAATTCTAACTCAGTTTGTGAGTTTGGGAATTTGCATATAAACATAGGAATATATGTTTTGCTATTTGCCGAAACTATATAAATATTTTAATTATGAAAGAGTATTACAAAGTTAGGAAATAGATAAAAAATTAGGAATTTAAAAAAAAAATTAGGAAGTAGACTTTAAGAGATTATTGTCTCAGCCGTCTAGAGCTGATATCTAAATTTTATACAATTTGAATAAAAGAAGGCACTGGCATAATTTCCATCTAAGAAACATATATTTACTTGCATGTATATTTTTCTTAATACAAAGATAGGTTCTATAATTTTACAATCATGAAAAGGAGATGAAAAACAGAGGATAATTTCATCACAATAGAAAAAACAAAAAATAAATGAGAAGATAAAAATAAAAACAGTATATTTATTTCCTTTTTTATTTTATTCTTGCAAAGACAGACAAAAATATAAGAAATCCCCTCAAAAATGTACTTGATAGATACTGGTGTCATTGCCAAGTTTCTTTCCAATTTGATTCATCATTATAATTAGTACTTGAATCAATCATACTCATATTCCATTTAGTATGAAGAAAAAATAAAGTGTAATTAAATAAAATGTCTCAAACATTACATAGACAAAACAGACATAGAAAGCTCTGTTTTTAGAAATTATCAATTTCAACAATGAGTTCGCAGTTCCTATAGGTCCATTAAATTATTCTCAATTAAACCTATACTCTCTAACTAGGAGACAACAATACTCATTATTACACTACAAAAACAGAATAATCTGAAAAGAGTATAAATTCAGCCACCACACAGTTACCAAGCATGAAATATGCCACAAATTTTAGACTATGATGAAATGATTTTCATCTCACGTTTGATTTCCTGATGTCTTTCGTTAACACGCTTTAACAGCTCGTCAATTTCAAACTTAATTTTATCGCGAATTTCAAACTTAATTTTATCCTTATCCCTGCCTCTGATCTTCATAATCTGAACGCTGTTCCCGCCCATTCCAAGGGTTATCTCTATGTTGTAATGACCTGGTGGTGACTACATTGAATATTTAATCGAGAGTTAGTTCATTCAACAAGGGCTCGTGACTCATGACTCATGACTCATCCCTTAAAAACCAGTAGTGATGCAACCAACAGGTTCTATCTGGTAAGAGCATTAGTTGCATTCAACAAGGGCCCTTAAGCTCTGAAACTTTAAAACTTGTAAGAGAAGTTTGTTCAACAAGGGGGCTTGAAGATGAAAGGTTGGACCTTCAGAACTCAGTCAGTCTTGTAAAAGTATTTATTTATTAATAATACTAACCAACACTGGCTCTTTTCTTGCAATCCAAATATTCATCCAGGTTGAACTTGAATCCCACTCCAGTACTTGAGGGATTGATTTCATTGAAGAGTTCCAGACAGATCCAGACCGTCTATTTAAAATTAAATGGACAAATGGGGATAATAATACAGTTAGAATTAGGGTGGATATAGACCATCCAATCTAAAATCGACGGTCCAGATCTTTCTCGGACTCTCCAATAATTTTATCAAATTGAAGAGAGATTCCTTATTCCTTTCCTGCCAATGCCAAAAAAAATTATACATATTCCTAAAAAAGCAAAATTAGAAAGCATTGCAAAAGTAACATAACATCTCTAGCTATTATTATATATAGTACTTTTCTAGTCATCACTAGAATCAGAGTTGACAAAAATATAGACAATACAAGTTAGTCTACACAGAACTCCAAATCCACATAATTTTGCTCTTTATTGTGACTCTAAAACACCACAGATGGATGCAGAAAGTCTATCCAATTAAAAAACTACTGACTGGTACAGATTTCCTTAATTTTCCAATCAATAATAACATGCTTACGTACGTGTTAAAAATTCTAAAGACTTTGAGATATATGTTACATTTTCAGCAAGCAAAATAATATAGTATTAAGTATGTCCAAGAGATTCTTAATTGCCCATTGAATATTGGTTCTCAGAATAATTGAAACGATAAATAATCTGAATTCGAGAGTTATTTATCATTAAAACTTTATTGACAGAAAAATGCAATTCTAAAAAAGATAACCTAGCTATCATTTTTATTTCTTGAGAACATATATAATATTGGATGTCTGTTTATGTATCAAAAAAGAATGCATGGACCAAAACGATTACGCATTTATCAATCCTACAATTAATTGATCCTAGCTACTTCATGATAGCAATAAATAAGAACAAATATAACATTGAAAAATCACAACAAAACTAAGACTCAAGATAGGAATGAAGAAACTGTTTTAGCACTACATCAGCTTATTCCCACTACATCCTGCAAACCTACAAATCACATACATACCTGGCAGTGGCGATGGACCAGAGTCAGCTTTTCGAGGTTACGTGCATGGAAGAGGAAACGACCTACCACATCAAACTCATCACTCATGCACCACTTTCCAATCTTCAAGGTCTTTAAATTATGGAAGGTTGGAAATTCAGTTGTTTCTTCCTTCAATACATCCTTCATTTCCTAAATTTAGCAACAACACAAAAGCAATACAAGTGAAGTCAGTCAATAAATCTTTTCCGTACTTGTTGCAATGAAAATATGAAATTGAGTTTGCAAGTAATTAATAGCAATACAAGAATCCAATCAAGTAACAAAAATTAGCATAGGAACTAAATTAGTAAAAATAATCATACCAAGACACCTGATTTAGACAGTATTAACTCAAGGTAGGTTGCATTTGAAAGAGCCGTCAGAAACAGAGGGTCCTCATTGTAATGGATGCATGCGCTCAACAGAGACTCCAGTTTTTTGAACTTTATTCTTCCCATATTCCAAGAAAATACCCCCAGGTACAGCAGACTCGGAGTTGAAATTGTGATAGTCGTCTCAGTCTCATTGTGATAGCCGTCAAGTACCAGACACTTCAATGTGCCAGAAGATATGTCACAGGTGGTGAAAAGGCAGTGGTAGAGCACCATTGTTTCCAAACCAGGCAAACCTGACAGCTTTTGCATTACCTCATCTACAATATTTATTGAATGAAGGCTTACTTTCTTGAGGCAGGGAAGGTTTACAGAACTTGGCCTTAATACTTCAAATCCCAAGTGTATGTCCATCTCCTGCAACGACTCACAGTTGAAGATAGAATCGGGAAGTTCAAACCAATTCTTTGTGAAAATATGGACGGATACAAACTTAGGTTTCAACTTTGCCACAATATCAAGCCAATTAGTGGCACAAAAGGGGTTGCTTTTGTCCTCAACCCACTTGATTTTAAATGAATCCAGATTTATGAATGGGTCACGGTGTTCAAAAACACCATCAACAAATTTTATGAATTTTTCTTGAATATCATAATTATCTTCGTCTTCGTCTGGGCGGAATTCGTCAAAATTAAATTCCAGAACTGGAACAGCAGTCCAGAGGTTCTGAAACCTTTTGGCTAGCAAGGAGGTCTGGACAGCCTCCTTTGTGCTCAGAAAAGACAGAATCTCGATCAGCACATCATCTCCCAAGTCACTTATGCGATCAATAGCTGCGACTGCAACCTTTCTTTCCGTTTGTGTACAGCTTTCAGTTGGATCCATGACTCCTGCTCGTGTATATAATGAGTTGTACAGAAAAAAGTATTTAACTATTTTCCTATAGATTGTATTAGCAGTTTGAAAGATACTCTCTTAGTGAAGCTCCCAAACATGTGTTCTGATTATAAATGCGCATTTATTATCAAAATAAATAAGGAAATATGGTGTACAGCAAGGTAGCAGAAGAGGCAAGCTTTCTTTTAACCTCATTTGCTGTGAAATTTACCATTGTATAAATGAAAGAGAAAAGCAAATATTCGGAACTCATAAAATCAGGTAATGTACATATTCCCAAAATCATATGTGCATGTACCTATCAATACTGAAACCCTAATGTCAGATACATGCCATATCTCAGTTTCATTAGTTTTGGGATCTTTTCAGTCTTTTTGTGCTCTAGATTCAATACAGTATATACCAGGACCATGCCAGACCAACAAAAAACAAAAACAGAGCAGCCACGGTTTTTCATTCTCTAGTCTACATAGTAATTTGGACGAAATTGAAATTTAGCAAAAATAAATGAAATCTGAGGATGACCCCCCAAGCATCTATGAACAATTAATGACTAATTAAGTCAATCATAAACAACACTAGCTGTTAACAACTCCTTCTGTGAATAAACAAATTCCAGACTCATAAGTAAAAAAACAACAACAATTTATAATAAAATTACTCCATTAAATAGTAACAACATCCTGATTCCTACTCAAGAACTCTATGTCTGAGTGTTGGGTTTGTGCAAGATTTGTTCTTGGATTAGTATTTGCTAAATTCCATTTAAATTTTAGGCTTCAGATGTTATAGGTTGGTACGATGTGGAAAGTTGGTGACATGAATCGTTGAATCATGTATGTCCTTGCAATCCAACTCAAAGCATGGGTGAGAGAGAGCTCTTACCCGAAAACGCTGAAAGTTAAGCGGAGGAGAGAGAGAGAGAGAAGGCGATGACGGACGGAGGAAAGAGAGAGATTCCTCGAAATTTGTGGCGCGGCGCGGTGGATAGGGATCCAAAGGGGCGGAGGCGCGGAGCGACTGGGATTTGGTAAGTTAGGAATGATTTTGGGGGCTTCTATTTTTATGAAATTTGGTCTTCATCTCGGCCATCGGACCTACCTTGGTTCGATGGGTGTGATGACCATTCGATCTGCATCAAGATTCGTGTGATCTGTATCAAATCCGTGCAAGTCTATATCAATTTCCGTACACATAGATCTTGATGCTAATCGTACGGTCCTATAGCTAATTGAATCTAAATGTAGGTCCGATGGGCATCGGACCTACTCCTATCTCCTGCGTTAAACAAGGAAAGTAAAGTAAATACGGAATTCAAATTGTGCAACTGAAGAACGAATCAACGGTCCAATCAGTAACGGCACGAATATTAATGGAGCTCGTGCATTGTAGGCAGAGACATGGACCCCCGGATTCTGATCGGACGGACAGTATTCTAAACTCAGCATCTCAGTTACCAAATGATCGTTAAGTCTATTTTTAGACTAAGATTTTTAAATTAAATTAAATTTGGATAATTGACGTAAATGGGGATACTTGATGCAGCACAAAAATGTAGATAGGCATTTTAATCCTCCTCATTCCAAAATAAGTAATTAACTAACTACAGCATTAATTTCTTTGAAAGAATTTGACGAAGCCCAAACTATATAAAAGACGAGTCATCTAGTCCTTCCAATTTACATCTCTAAACATTTTTTATTAATTTTTGGTTAATTGCTAGTATAAAACTATTATTGAAATTTAAAAGTTTCAAACAATAATCAAGAACCAAACCCAGGCGAAGCTTTAATCTTCTAATGGAAAATAAATCAATAAAATAAAATAATTAAATCACTGGCGATCTAAAACGTGGCACAAAAATAATAATTTTTTTTTCTTTGTTTTTTTAAAGGTTACAAATATTATTAATTAACGGATCTACAACAAGAGAATTCGGATCTAGCCATCTAGGAATTAAATCACGATGTCATTCCGATTCTTTCGCTACAAATCAGATTACTAGGACTATGTTTGAACAGAAGATATGATATGTTCCACGAATAACCTCTCAAGTGAGGTTATCGAGGTTATAATAATATGCATATATTACGGATTAACTCATGCTATATATGAATTTATATTTTTATTTCAAACTTCAAATACTCGATTTGAACTGTTAAATATGAACTCCATATAAAATAAAATTGTAGACCAAATTTTACATTTTTTTCTAAAAAATTTACTATTTTTTTAGATAGGTAGACAATCACTACTTTGGATGGTCTATAATTTTTAAATCAAGTGATTTTTTACCTATATAAAAAAGGAGTATTTAAAAAAAAATATAAAGTCATGTATGCGAGTATATTTTAATATGAAGAGAATGTTAAACGGTTCAGATTGACTGTTTGAACATTAAAACAACAATATGATTCCATAGAACAGACCATTGTGTAATATGTATATTAAGTACCATAATAGCCTCACTCTAATTGTTAGTGTTGTGATCTAGAAGTCAATCATAGGATGATTATTTTTTAAGTTTTGTTTATGTAATTGAATGATTTTGTTTATCATTTTATTTCTTGAGTATTTTATTACTTATAGATCATTCATGTTGAGAACTTGGAATTGTGGAACACTATAAATGACTTAATAAATACTCTAAAGTGTTTCTAGTCTTGGTAATTAACAATGAACATTAATTATGAATGAAAGATTAGCATTTGTTAGATGATAATCATGTTCTGTAGATCATATGACAAGGAGTTGTTAATCTAATCAAATGAATACCTGATGGAGATCAGGGGATTGGACGTGACCAAAATAAAATATTTAATATAGATTGTGTTTGTGTCTTTAATGTTTTATTTGTGTCTGAAATTATAAGGTATGAGATGATTGTTTCTTTCACATGAGAATACGTATTCGTGGATATTGTCCAACTTTGTCTGTAACTAGCAATTATACATATTCTACCTCAGTATGTTATCTTATGTAGAGAGATACTAATTATCAAGAATATCAATGTCCATTATAAGATGAGTGATGATATCATTGGGCTCCTTGATGAAATAATACAAGTATGTGCACATATGATTAAGGAGTTAATCATAATTACTGAAATATTTAGGAATCAAGAAACAAGTAGATTTGCAAATATGACATGTTCCTACCTCGGATCTATTTATGATATTATGAAACATAAAACTGACACGAGTCAATTGTTGCTTAGGGATCGTGATAGTACTTATCATCTATGTCATTTGAGTAATTACAATGCATATTACTAAGAAATTAATTATATTTCACTATCAAATGACATAGATTTCACAGGGTCACACCAATAAGAAATTAATTAGAAATGCTCCTCAATTTATTTGACATGTATGACATGACAAATAAATTGGGTTCTCCACCAAAACATAAGAAATATAATTATTTGGGATAATTATATATGATACTACAATTAATTTGATTAATTCAAATAAATAAAATAGAACTTGGCTCAATCATAGTAACATGGTTCGCGATAAATTCGCGAATTATTCACGTTTTATTCGTTTTTTTACGTTTCCGAACCAAAAACCGAATAAACGCAAAAAAAAAAAACGTATAATACATTTTATTTGCGAATAAAACACAAATTATGAATTATTCGCAATAAAACGCGAAAAACTGAGAGTTCTTTTGGGTTTTTTTTCTTTTCTTCCTTGTAGTACCGAATCATTCCCAAATTATACCCGAATTATTTCCGAATCACAAATTTTTGACCCGGCAGAACCGAACCCGAACTATTCGTTTGTCACTATGGGCCCAATAAACAAAGCTCAATGGTTGTTGTTAATTTTGGCCCAAGTTTATTTTAAGAATTCTTTTCCTAATTAAAAGTTAGCCCAAAATAGACTACCGTTTTCTAACCTGCTGCGCATGTTTCGTATTTTGACCATAACGCCCTCACACGATGTCCGTTTTGAGTGTTCTATATATGAATGGAAAGTAAAGAATGATCTAGAATTTTTCCTCTCAAGAGAAAAATCTAATTCGAAATAGATCATATTAAAAAATATGGTGTAACGTGGTGTTTCATTTAGACTACCATGTTCCGGAAGGTATTACACATGTTTCGTATTTTGACCATAGCGTCCTCATACGATGTCTGTTTTGGAATTTGTGCATGTTAAAATTTGTGGCATGATTCATGCTTGGTAACTGTGTGGTGGCTGAATTTATACTCTTTTCAGATTATTCTGTTTTTGTAGTGTAATAATGAGTATTGTTGTCTCCTAGTTACAGAGTATAGGTTTAATTGAGAATAATTTAATGGACCTATAGGAACTGCGAACTCATTGTTGAAATTGATAATTTCTGAAAACAGAGCTTTCTATGTCTGTTTCGTCTATGTAATGTTTGAGACATTTTATTTAATTACACTTTATTTTTTCTTCATACTAAATGGAATATGAGTATGATTGATTCAAGTACTAATTATAATGATGAATCAGATTGGAAAGAAACTTGGCAATGACACCAGTATCTATCAAGTACATTTTTGAGGGGATTTCTTATATTTTTGTCTGTCTTTGCAAGAATACAATAAAAAGGAAATAAAAATACTGTTTTTATTTTTATCTTCTCATTTATTTTTTGTTTTTTCTATTGTGATGAAATTATCCTCTGTTTTTCATCTCCTTCTCATGATTGTAAAATTATAGAACCTATCTTTGTATTAAGAAAAATATACATGCAAGTAAATATATGTTTCTTAGATGGAAATTATGCCAGTGCCTTCTTTTAACCTAATTTCCTGTGTTTATATGCAAATTCCTAAACTCACAAACTGAGTTAGAATTTAACAAAATGGACACCAAAATAATTCATAGATCACACTCATTTTTTTTTAAAAGAGGCTATTGCCCATTTTATAAATTTAGGTAATTATATCCAACAGATCACCAGCAGTGTATCTTTCTTTCACTGCGACCATATAGCAGTGTATCAGAACATCCCAACATAGAGTCTAAACAACATCAGATAGCATCTAAAGACCAAAGATACACCAAAATAACTAATGCTAAGCCACTTAACAGGCTGTGGTGTGAGTGCAATAAGAAGCAAAATTTTGCACTGTAGAAGGGACTCCATCAGAATTTAGGGTGCCCCTGAAGAAGGGTCGCCATGTTCTGCAGCTCCATCTGTTTCTCCAAACACAACTAACTCCATAGGCATGAAATGAGCGAGGGGAATAGCATCTTCGATAACAGGCATCCAATCTACCACTGCTTCCTTCACCTTTTTGTTCAAGTGTCCTGTCCAGTACAAAGTAAGGGATTTAATTTGTAAAATAATAGCTCTAGGCGTTTTGGAGGTACATTGAGTAAAGCACACCTCATTGCGATTTCTCCATAAACACCAGCTTACAGCACTTATCACAATTAAAAACCCTAATTTTTCAACTTTTGACAAGGAGAATGCATAATTGAATATGTCAGTCCAAGTACACCATTCTAACATTAACATTTGACTTTTCCCAAGCCAAAACCACACTTGCTAAGCCAAGTTGCATTGGTAGAACAAATGATCAATCGTTTCTAATTCATGGCAGAATAGACACTTTGGATTACCTACCCAACCTTTCTTAAGAAGGTTATCTTTAGTCAAGATTGTATTATGTTCGACTAACCACATGAAAATCCTAAGTTTTGGTGGAATTGGTAAATGCCACCATACCATAGCCTTAGTGGGTATAATTCCTCCAAAATTTAAAATTCTATAGATAGATTGAGTTGAGAACTGCCCTGAATTTTCCCATCGCCAAGCAATTTTGTCGTGGTGTAGTGTAAATGATGTAGTGCTCAAAATATGCAATATGTCCAGCCAATCAAGATAGTCCCTACCTACTAGAGTTATTCTAAAATTCACCCGTTGCCCTTGAGAATGTATGACATCAGCTAAGAGTATATCCTTGTTAGAGCATTTGTTATATAAGTGGTAATACCTTGTAGCTAATGAACAATTTAGGTACCAAATATCTTTCCAAAATCTGATTTGAGATTGGACCCCTGGTTCATAGGAAACACTAAGATTACCTATGTTGTCTAGGTTAGTAAGAGTTTTCCAAAAGGCTGAAACCGACCCTCTATGATTATGAAAAATATATTTATATTGAAGCATGGTTTTCCAAGTACTAGAGTAAGCATAATTTTTGAGTTTCCACCACCATTTAAGTAACAAGGAAATGTTCATTTGTTTGAGATCCAAAATACCTAACCCTCCAAAGTGTTTGGCCAGACATGATGTGTACCAATCAATAAGAATATATTTCTTTTTTTTAGAATTGCCTTGCCATAGAAATCGTCTTCTAATCTTATCTAATTGCTTAATCACAGTAATGGAGAGTTTATAGACAGATAATGTATAAAGAGGAATAGAAGTTAGAACTGAATTAAGTAATGTAAGTCTACCCCCAATCGATAGCATAGAACCTTTCCAGAGAGAGAGAGGGAGTCTACTCTCTACTTTGTCTACCAAGAAATCCCATTCATTAACATGCAACTTCCTATAGTGTAAGGGTAGCCCTAGATATTTAATTGGGAATTCACCCCATTTACATCTAAAAATCTGATTAAGCTCTACTGACCTATCTATATTAAGAGAGAACATTTCAGTTTTTTCAGAATTCAGTTTAATCCCAGAAATGGCCTCAAAAGATAGCATAGCCCACCATGCCGCTTCTACATTTTCCTCTTGAGCTACCAAGAATAAAATGGTGTCATCGGCATAGTGGCAATTTGTAATTGCTTTTCTATCTAAACATTCCGGCCCTAATCCTTTGATCACATTAGCTTGTCTAAAAATGAACAGCACATATGGATAAAAAAACATTAGTTTACATGAGCAATAAAATAATTTTTTATCAACATAGACAACCAAAACAGTTAACTAAACAAATTCAGGTTGAAAATAAAAGCCATGCATCCCTTGAAAATTCTGAACTGAGAATTCAATCAGTTAGGAATTAAAATCTTCCCAATGGTTCTCACATGGGCATAGAAATTTTTGACGAGCAGATCAACAGTTTCAGAACTAATTTCCCTCATGCAGCAGTTCACAATTGTGACCATCTCAAGGTGCTCCCGTGGGGACAAATCATCTTTCGGCTCCTCCAGGCCTGAATTCGGAGATGCATTTTCCCAGTTTTCCCAGAGCTTCATAGTATAAAAAACTTTCATACTTGGTGAAAAAAAAATTAAGGCCTTAATTAAAACCGTCTAAGCTAGCTGAGTGGTAGTTCGTCATATGTACTTGATACTGATATTCTTTTACTTTTAGCAGAACATAACCAGAACCTAGGTATGCACCAAAAACTTTATTATTACAATTCTTATTTTGTAACTAACTTATAAGGGTTTTTAAATTGTTCCTCAAACTTTTGCTTTTATTCCAATTTGATGAGGGAAGGAATAAGTTGGTACGTACGCTTCGTTTTGAAGTATTGATAGAGAGAGAGAGAGATTGGTAGCCACTGCCAATATTTAAAAAAATAAAAAACAGAGAGAGAGAGAGAGAGAGAGAGAGAGAGAGATTACAATTTCGTCCAACAATATTGTGATGTCCTCTAGATTTGGCGAATTGTGGAGGAAAAAAGCAATTAAATCGAAGTTATAATTTGCTCTCCATAAAATGCTCAACCTCTTCAAGTTGTTAAAGGTTGGGCAATTAAAAGCTCCATTCTTCGGCTTTTCCATCTTGTGAAAAATACAACAAATTATTAACAAGGTCTACAAATTTAAATTTATAGACAAAAAACAATTGGTCGCAAAACTAGATACTTTTGCTGAAATAATCAGAATGTCATTAAATATTAATTACCACCACTATAAAACTTCTTATCACATCCGATAGGAAATTAAAGGAATGACCAAAAAGCAAAGATCATTGAACTAGTCACATAGTTTATGTAAACAGTAAGGTAATAACATTATTGGCTGTAGCATTTCAATTTAGATGATGTATTAATTATCAGCATATGATTAATAATGCATAGAGGAAGTACGTACCTTAATCTCACATTCCACAATAACATGCAGGCTTGTCACATTTGAAAGGGAACCAAGAAAATTGGGCTCCCTACCAATTACTACATCGTCCTCATACCATCCGAACTCGATCGTTGCATCAACAAGGGATGGCATGTTTCTCGCTGAAACATTTTTTAGGCGATTGCATTTTTTGATATCCAGATGCAAGAGATTCGGAGTACAGATTTCCAATTTATCAGCTTTCTTCCATGCAGAACAATCAACAATGATCAATTTCTTTAAAATGTTACAATCAATCCTATCGAAGTACAGTGAACAGTGGCGCAGTGTTAATTCTTCAAGAACGGGACATCCCGAGAATACATTAATCAAGAAATCACTGCCTATAGCTAGCCTTAGGAGTTCTAACTTCTTCAAGTGTGGAAGGTTGATTGAGTTGGGAGCAAATTTTTTCAAATCATAGTTGCAGCTTAGATGCACATCTTCTAGCGAGTCACAGGTGAAAATTGAATCTACGTCGAAATTCTCACAATTATTCAGAAGAAACTCAACAGATAAAACTCGAGGCTTGAACTTTAATGCATGTGGAATCAATTCTGTTACCGATTTGGGAGTATAATATTGATAATTATCAATACCTTTAAACCAGTGCAACTTAAATTTATCCAATAGCAATGCTTCCCGATTTAGCATGATACTTTTAACGAACCGCACATACTTGACCCCATATTCTTTAATTTTTTTCATATGTTCTTTCATGTTCCCGTCAAGTGCCATACGATCATGACAGAACTTTCCAAAATCAAATTCTAGAATTGGTACAGCAGTCCATATGTTTTTCCATGTTTTTGATAAAATACATGTGTGTATTGCTTCTTTAGTGCTAAGAAAACAGAGGATATGAACTAGAATTGAGTCTGGCAGATTACTAATCCGGTCCACTCCAACGGTCGTTTCGTTTGTATTCATCTTGTTCGCTCCAACAAGCTTTTTGTCAAACACGTACCGAGCATGCACAAATCCGGTATTATGATAAAAAGAAAGCACAAGCTGCATGCAGTTGTGCAAAGTACAAATTATTTTGGATGTAACAAGAAAAATTAACATGCATGACTGAGATATCAAATCAAAGGTGGAAATCATACGCTCCATGATCAATTCTAAGAAGCCATTTCACAATTAACAAACAAATTATCAAATGTAGATAGTCTCAAGAAGAATTATGCAATTGTAAAATTACTAACTTACATGTTTGTTTTGAGATCAAAGGCCGCAATAGCAGATAGGGCTGCTAATTGAACAGGTTTGTCCGTGGACAAACCGGGCTGAACAATTGTTAAACAAAGTTCGGACGAGTTGTAATACGAACGGGCTCAATGTTCAGTTCAGGTTTAATATAATTTTTATCGGTGGATCAAATCTGAACAGGGCCCGAACAAAGTTTGATTATGTTCAATTAGCAGCCCGTTTGAGAAGCCCGTTTGGACAGGTTTTGAGCAGCCCGTTTGAGTAGATTTTGAACAGATCTCTCTCGCCCTATTCCAATCTCTCTCTCCTAGTCTGATCTCTCTCTCTCTCTCCCCCTTCGCCGCCAGTGTCCGATCTCTCTCTCACCCTAGTCCGATGACTCCGATCTCTCTCTCCTAGTCCGATCTCTCTCTCTCTCTCAGTCCGCCTCTCTCTCGCCGGCGCCACCTCTTCTCCGTCGCGCCACCTCTCCCCTGGCGCGCCACCTCAACAGGCCAAGGTACCATCTTTTTTCATTCTTTCCTATTTTGTATAAATAGAGTTTCAAGTAATACGTTGCTTTTTGTATATTTTTTCTGTTCATTTTGTAAAGATTTTTTTTTACTTTTAAGAGGGCAATGATACTTGGTATGCTTTGCCAATAATTATGTCAGTATACCAGAAACCCAAAATGTACAGATCTGGTACAAGAATCGCAAATGTACTGATATATCAGTATACTGGTAAGAGCAGAAAATTCTACTGTGAATGGCAATCTCAACAATATATAAAAAATCCCTCGCACAACAGTCCCTAAACCTTATTAGGCCTTGCGAGAAATACAAAACAACACCTGAAGTTCAGATTAGAACCAGAATAGCAATTACATGCAATAGAGACTGGCACCAATTAGTCAAAAACTTGAGAGGTCACCGAGAACTCAAATTACTCAAAAAATACCGTTAAATGGGCAATAAAGACTAGTACAGCCTTGTACCAAACAGGTTTAGAAAGATTATTCCATGGTGATGTTGTAAGCAAACAGCCTTGTACTAAAAAAATACCATTAAATGGGCAATAAAGACAAGTACAGCCTTGTACCATTAATGATGTTGTAAGCATACTTGTTTTACTGTTGTTCATTTGCAAAGAAAGATTATTCCATGGTGACAGTAGTTTGGAACTTAGTGGTACTGGTCAAGTGACTTGAAGACTAAATGGCAACTTTGACGGAACTTGAATACTATTTAAAAGCCCTTGAAAAATTTACCTTGACACAACAATTAAGGCACTTATGGGAGCTATATATATAAAAAAAGTATGCTCCTAAAATGTGGTAATGGGAAAGCTGGTTATATATCGGGAATTAAGAAATTAGAAGAGTTTGATAAGCATTCTTAATTTTCAGAAAATGAAATATATATATATATATATATATATATATATATAGAGAGAATGGCTAATATCAAAACGTTTGTTCCTGGCCCTTGGAACAATCAAGTTTAAAACCGTATGATCTGCTTTCAGATTCGTGCTTGATCAGATTGGGTCAAGTCGCTGAACAAAACAAATGAAACGGAGAATTTAAAAATTATGCTCCGTTAGGTCTTAGATTTCTCCCGTCCATCCTGCCTCTCTCTCTCTCTCTCTTCCTCCAACTCTGGCCCCTCGCTCTCTCTCTCGTTCTCTTCTCCTCCGCCTCCGCCCAGCTCGACTCGGCCTCCCCCCGATCCGACGCCAGTGCCCTTCATGTCACTCTCCTTCTCTCTGTTTCTCCTTCTTGCTGGGTTCGAGCCGCCTCGTTACAACCACACTCTTGCCGTCGACCTTCCCCCTCGATCCGACGCCAGTCCCCTCCTGGCGTTCTCCTTCTCTTCTTCTATAGCTGAGGACACTTGCGATTTGGCTCTGTAAGTATTTTAAATCTTTGATTTCGTTCTATTGAGTCTTACAAAATGGGAGAGTTTGGGGCTTAATTAGTTGTTGTTATTCATATTTAGTGTTCCATGTCTTGAATCACTTCACCTGTACCTACTATAAGCTGGTTCCACACTGGTTCAGCAGACCAGTATTCTAAAATCATTTTAATTTGGGCATATAAGTGTACCAACCATTTCATTTGTTGGCATGTTCATTTGGGCATATATGAATAAATGATCATTGATAAGCATTGACAAAATTTATGGTCTCACCAGATCTCATAATCCTATACATAAATGCAACTATTTTTTCTTTTTGGAAATTTTTCATGTTGAAATTATACCGTAGTACCTAAATTTTTTATATTTCTTGCAGGGTGCACTAATTAATCCAGCTGAGCTCAGATAAAAGACTAATGAGAAAAAAGAGAAATATGGAGATTATAATGCATTGTCTACCAGTATATTTTTGTAGTTCTATACATTGTTGCTCTTTGTTGTTATTGTAGTGTTGCCACCACTGCAGTTGTGTGCAGTGAGAGTGTGCCCCTGTTGTCAAATAATAAACTAGTTATTAATAATATAAGTTCGAAGTTCTCAATTAATATCCTTGTGCTTTTAACTAGTTTGTGCTTTTATCAGTATATTCTTGAAGTATGTTTCTAAGTATTACATAGAAGCAAGGAGTTACATTTGTTAGTTACATTTAGTATTAGATCCTTGCACCAGAGTTACACTTAGAATATCTCTCTTATTTCTCTGTCAATAACAAACACAATCTTAGAAGGTACCTTTATTATTCAGCATGATTTCACAAAGTGCATACACCCAACATACAAAAATGATAACAAGGAGGCACTTCATTATAATTTGATGTCGAAGGTTAACATAGTGCATGACTGAATTGGATCGATAGTGCCTAAATATAATTTATATGTTGCTTTTGGATTTTTTGAGGAAATTACAATACTTGAGAATTATCTGTTGGCATATGTTGCGTAAAAAGCTTGAAATATGAGCATTTCATTTTTTATGTAACTTCTTTTAGTTTTTGGATAAATTAAATTTTGTCATAATTTCTTTTAGTACAATATTGAAATGCGCCAAGCATGGATTGTAGCATCATGTTTTTATAGCATGCATGTAGGTACCAACTCAATGACATCTCAATCGGTAAGTACCAACAAAAAGAGAATAACAACATTCCTAAAGAAGAACATTGAATAACAACATTTCAAGAAGTAACTATGTCTTACTGTCTAATACACCATCATACGTATCAAATTCAAATAAATTTGAGTAAAATTAAGTGTTACATTGTTATACAAACAAACCCCCTATCAAAACCTTAACTACACACTTAAAAAAAAATAAGATCAATGAGCCATTTCATCATCCAGTGGTACTCGTTCAAGGATGCTCTTCTCTCTGATTTGTGCCAGTAAAATATTATCACATAGTTCTTGTAGTATCGGCAACTTTCACAGTAGCAAAGCTTGGCATCTCTTGCAAGGGCTCGATACATCTGAGTTCCATGTATGGTACCAGCTACTTTAGCCACTCATGTTACCTAGACAAATAATTACCAACTTAATGAAATGATTATATTAAAAATATAAAAAATGAAACGGCTGTACAAATTTTTGTCATAGATACTATGAGAACTCCATAACTGGCCAAATTAGCTAATACAAACTAGAAATTATCAACTATATTAGCTAATAATAACTTGTTATGCCTCTGCATTGAGTCAAATTGATACTATTTTTTCCTGTTAAGCCTACTTTTCACTGTTAATCTTAATATTCTTTGATTAAATTATAGGTTACAGGTTTTAGGAAGCTAGTTTATTAAGTGGTTCTCTAAATAATTGGGCATGACTTTTTAGTCTAATTCAGTCCTAATTTCTCTTGTTATGATTGGTAATTGTCCCAAATGCACAATCAGCTTTGATTCTCTTGAGTGTTTGAGCTCTGAATTCTCTTGAGTGTTTAATTCAGCCTTAATTCATGTAATCACTTTTGTCATTGTTTGGGTTTTAACAAAATCCTAATTCAGTTGAAATTAGAAATTCGAGTTCTCTCTGGAATAAACCAAAATCCAACTTATTTTTATACAAAGTAATCATAGCAACTGAGCAAGTATCTACCAGATTCTAGTTTCAAATAAATAAATTACTGGTCTGCTGAACCAGTGTGGAACCAGCTTATAGTAGGTACAGGTGAAGTGATTCAAGACATGAGAACACTAAATATGAATAACAACAACTAATTAAGCCCCAAACTCTCCCATTTTGTAAGACTCAATAGAACGAAATCAAAGATTTAAAATACTTACAGAGCCAAATCGCAAGTGTCCTCAGCTATAGAAGAAGAGAAGGAGAACGCCAGGAGGGGACAGGCGTCGGATCGAGGGGGAAGGTCGACGGCAAGAGTGTGGTTGTAACGAGGCAGCTCGAACCCAGCAAGAAGGAGAAACGGAGAGAAGGAGAGCGACATGAAGGGCACTGGCGTCGGATCGGGGGGAGGCCGAGTCGAGCTGGGCGGAGGCGGAGGAGAAGAGAACGAGAGAGAGAGCGAGGGGCCAGAGTTGGAGGAAGAGAGAGAGAGAGAGAGGCAGGATGGACGGGAGAAATCTAAGACCTAACGGAGCATAATTTTTAAATTCTCCGTTTCATTTGTTTTGTTCAGCGACTTGACCCAATCTGATCAAGCACGAATCTGGAAGCAGATCATACGGCTTTAAACTTGATTGTTCCAAGGGCCAGGAACAAACGTTTTGATATTAGCCATTCTCTATATATATATATATATATATATATATATATATATATAAGCTTTTGCAGGATCAATTGTGAATTATCCAATGTAAGGACTTGTGTAAAATGCTCTGACTTTTATTTTTATTTGTAGGTACATATTGAACAAGGTCCAGTGCTAGAAACACTTAATTATCCTCTAGGTGTGGTGAAAGGAATTGCGGGTCAAACACGATTGAAGGTATGTATATGGGTCCTACAAAGCAAGCAGCTTTTCTTATCTAACCAGGTTTGGTCTGGTACACTTAACCAACCCTTATTATGTTGTTCCAGCCAGGTCTGGTACCAACATACTGTCCCATCCAGTCAGTCATGTCTAGTAGTATTCTTATTTAGTTATTCAGCTCTGTTGACAGTGACTGTTTTATATTTCGATTTTTCAATTTTGAGTCTTCCATTATTAATTGCATCCTTACCAGAAAGAACCATACCTAACTGTTGGGATGTTGATGGTCATGGTATGTTGTTGTATCCTGTTCACGGTAAATTATTTTCATGGTAAATTCTTTTCTAATTTAAGGCTTCTAAGTTAATATAGAATTGGAGTTCGGCCTAATTTGTTAATATACTGTGGCAGCATAATTTTCTAATTTGTTGTTCACAGAATTGGAGTTCGGCCTTACTAAGTTAACTTGATCAGTTGTTCATAAGTTGTCCAAAACAAAGCCCAATTGGTTGTCCACAGTTCAGCCCTATTCACTGAACCGGGCCTGTTCTGAACAGGGCTCAAGTCCGAACAGGGCTCAGTTTTGAACAACACTGAACGAGCTGAACATGGGCATGAAGAACTTCGTTTCGGGTCGATCATGAACAGGGCCCGTTCCTTTCAATTTCGATCTGGGCCGGTTATGAACAGGGCTTTTGTTCATTAGCAGGTCTAATAGCAGACTAGAGGGATTGAGAGACAAGCCCCCCACCCCCACAATATAAAGGGAGAAGTTATGACAATTATGACAATTCAAGTATTTATTTTTTACCAGCTATAATTAAAAGGGAAGCGAAACCACCTGACCTTCAAAAATAAAAATAAAATAAAAGAGAAGTGCTATTTGCAGAACAAGATTTGTATTAAAAATAAATTTAATGCCCAATTTAAAATAGCGCCAATTAAAATACAAGTTTATTTTATTTGAATACAAGTCCCAATATATAGGAAAATAAGTATAAAACAAAAAATAGAAGTATTTGAGCTCTCCTCTTAAATGAGATTAAAAAAAAAAAAATCTTACATCATCGAAAATTTGTATACGTCGCATTTGAGTGATGAACCAATTTAGAAGAGTCAATTTCTATATTCAGATAAACTTTTTAAGAGATTATTCAAATAATTGTCACCGGAGTTCTTGAGTGGACAATTTGATCTTCTATACTAATTTTTTTAAGTTGAGAAATATTCTCTACTTAATAATATTTTGTTCCCAAATTGATCGATATATAATCCATCCTCAAATAATTATATAACGTGGTAATAAGAGGAAATTGAACTCAAATCTCTTTCAGTTATACATAATGAGCAACTTTAACCACTGGACTACAAACAAACAGTTAATAATTTAAGCACCTTATGACACTCCTGCAAATGATTTTTCTTCAATATTAGACTTTCTTAATTTTGTTATTCACTCTTTATTTGAGAAATATTTTTTCTGGGGATTGTAATAAATATTCTGTATCTTCTTTTTTTTAGGTAACATTAATTATATTTTTAAGTGAATACCAAGTCACTAATATTAGTGCAATGGTTGAACATAGTGAATCTGTCATAACTTAGCTCTACATTTCCATGAACAATTTTAGAGGCTATTATGGTAATTAATATACATATTACACAATGGTCCGTACTATGAAATCATATCGTTGTTATAATGTTCATATAATCAATTTGAACCGTTCAACATTCTCTTAAATTAAAATGTACTCGCAAACATAATTTTATATTTTAAAAAAAATACTCCTTTTGTATATAGGTAAAAAATTAGTTGATTTAAAAATTATGGACCATCCAAAGTAGTGATTTTTTATCTATCTAAAACAATAGTAAAAAAAATTCTAAAAACCGTAAAATTTGATCTACAAGTTTATTTTATATGGAGTTCATATTTAACCGTTCCGATCAAGTATTTAAAATTTGAAATAAAGATATAGATTCATATATAGTACGTGGGTAGATTCGTAATATGCATATTATCATAACCTCATTTTAGAGGTTATGGTGGGACAAATCATATCTTCTATTCAAACATAGTCCTAGTAATCAGTTTTGTAGTGAGAGATTTGGAACGACATCTGAATTCTCTTGTACCACGTTTTAGATCACCAGTGATTTAATTATTTTATTTTATTGATTTATTTTCCATTAGAAGCTTAAAGCTTCTGGGTTTGGTTCTTGAGTATTGTTTGAAGATTTTGCAAATATGTGAACTGTATGATTGAAATAATGACTGTACGGAGAAACCACGAAAAAATATGTGTTGTGGTGCTGTGTTAGAGATTAATAAGATTCAAAAATGATGTTTTAATGAAAACACAACCAAGCAGAAGAGGTGAGAAAGGATTTCACCTCTTCTATTACATCTCTATATGGGAATTATAAAATTATATTAAGTTTTCGTTCAATTTTTCAGTGCAATTTACCTCCGCTTCCCTTGTCTTCCCTTTGCCCACCTTCAAATTTTACAGTTTTGGAAAAAGTAACCAATTATGATCACACCTCGACTCATTTCCATTCTCTAATTTCTTTATCTCTGCGTACCGCCTTCTGGAGCACATCCTTAATATTTATACCAAGGTGAGCTTGGATTATTGATTGTGTTCTAGCTAGAGTAATTTGAGCAAATCAATGAGATAATATTGACTAAGATTTGAGACATGGCTTTGCACGTAAGCTTTGATCTAAAAAAGCGTCAGATCTAAAAATATAAAATTCATAAAATACTTGTTAGGTTTATTGAAATTAGCACATTATATAATTGTGTAAGAATATTTACAGATTTTGAATGTTTGGATTTAAATAATTGGATGCAGCAGCTAGTACCATATCTAAAAAGATAAATTTTTTTTTTGATTACTTGTTAGATTTATAGACTTGAAATTAACACTTTGCAGACCCGCGGAGCAAGTTTTATAGACTTGAAAGCTTGGATTTAAAGAATTGAATGCTTTAGCGCTAAATTTAAGAAAATAAAAAAATTAAATTACTTTTAGGTTTACAGACTTGAAATCAGTCCTTTACAAATCTTAGAGCAAAGTTTATAGATTTGTAATTTTGAATTTAAAGAGGTTCTAAAAGGTGGTCGAGCGCTAGTGACCTTCTAAATTGTCAAAAGCGGGTAGTCGGGGGACTTAACGGGATTGAGTATGAGAGTCAGTTAGCAGATTTCTAAAAATAGTTATATTGATCCAACGATTTTTTTTCTAGATAGCCATAAATTGGGATCAATTTTTTTATCTGTCTATTCTGATCTTCCAATGAGTGCAAGCCTTTTTTTTTTCAAAAATAGTTAATTATTAAATTTACATAAAAATGAAAAATTGGAAAAAAAAAAGAGATTCTTTCTCATATTTCATTTTTAAATAAAAAAAGAAAACAAGGGTTTTTTTTATCGTAAGAAAAGGTAATTTATTCCCTTCTGACATGATCTTCTGATGTTTTAAAGATAATTTTCTTAAATTTTTTTATCAATCATTGTAATCCTTTATTAAGAAAGGGTTTTTTCTCAAATTTTCTTCTTGGACCTATTCTCGGTTACTATGTTCCCAGATAGTAGCGGGGACGGGATATTGCTGTGGTATCTCAATCGAGCTGACATACTACAATTGGGGCGGAGCTATTCTCGCATATTTATATTGACATCTATGTCTCACATCTGTTCCCACAGTCCGATATATGCATGGTCCGGTTATGCTTCTGCAACACTGGTCGTGGACCCGAATTCCAGTTCACCGATCGAAACCAAAATTGAAAGACTGGCAACCTTCCTGGGGCAAAATAAGCAAGTTGTACAAGTTTTCCCAAAATAAGAGCGGGCTAAAAAATGGTCGATCCGAATTTTTAATCCAACCGGCCAAAAAATGGCCGGTTTGAGTATTTTTAAAAATACCCAGTTAAGCTGGGTATAATTAATAATTTGTATTTAATTTTAGATATAATAAAAATTTCGGCATCTATGGCGACAATTTGAAATTTTTTAGAAATCATGAATAAAAAAAAAGAATTTACTAAACTAACTTGATTTCTTTAATTTTTATAAAAACCATAACAACCGCAATAGATGCTAGTTAGTTTTTAAATTTCAGAGAAATTAGAGGGGTGATAACATTGTACATTGTAAATAAAACTTTTTACATTTGTTCTAATATATATTCGTTGACTAGCCGTCAACCATAAAAAAAATCCATAAAAACTGATATGTCATTTCAGTCTGAATTTTTTTTTTTTTTCCGAACTGAATTGTCATCTCAGTCCGAGACATTTTCACATATTTTGAAAAAAAATGATATAGTTGTTGGTGTAAAACTTGTGAAAACACTTCAGACCGAAATGACAATTCGGTTCGAGCAAAAAAAAAAAACTCATTGAACTGAAATGACATCTCAGTTCTTATGGTTATTTCAAGTTGGTTTAATAAAATCTTTTTATTTGTTTATGGTTTCTAAAAAATATTCCGACAATTTTATGCGTAGCTTCTAATCATTAATTTACTTTTTTTGAAATAATATATATTTTTGGAACTGTGATTACAATGATTGGTAATAAAGTATATCTATTCATTATTATAATCCAGCTATTATAAATCAACACAGTACTCTCCTTTTCAATAATTGGCAATTTTGATAAAAAAAAAAAAAAAAAAAAAACAGATCTCGTTATCTGAACTCCTTTCTTAGACAAACTCTATTACTCATCTTCGCTGGCTTGAAAACCCTTCGCTTCACCATCCCAACTCTCTTCTCAATTGGAGAATCCAAATGGAGCGGGGCAGCGTAAGGCGTCACTTCATTGTTGTTGTTTGGATGAAACAAATGTGTGATGTCTTCAAGCGGAACTCTGATCCAATCAGACCAATCCTTCCTCTTTCTCTTTTTGTTCTTGATGAAGATGTCATTCATTGAAGAGGTCGAAGGAGGAGAAGAAGCGATGTATTCTTTGTCAAGAGAGAGGGAAGAGAGAGTCATGGCTAAGTTGGATTGGAGAGCAGACATGGTGGGTTGAGAAGTTATTTGTAGGATGGATTTGAGAGGGAATTGGAGGGAGTTTTCATCCATGGCTTATTTCGATTTGAAACTTTGGATTTGATGACTGGTGAATTGGGAATTAATTCATTTGAAATTTGGTTATAAGTGGAAGCAAATTGGGAGGCGGGGAAATGAAGAGCCATTTTTTTAGGATTGGGTGCTTGCGGAAATCGCATCCTCTGAGATATCTCAAACTTTGAGTGTTTTTTTTTAGAATCTCAATCATTCAAATACGTTCTACACGAATCTCAAAGCACAAATAATACTAGCCCTGCGTTATACCGAATAGACACCGTACACGTCGGTCACGCAAATATTGAGGTATCTCAGAGGATACGCACTCGTGTTGCGCGGGTGAAAGGATTCAAGGAGGAGGGAAGTAGAGAAAACTGAAAAATGGAGAATTATTTTAATTTCTTTTGGGCCGACAAGCCCTTGAATTTTAAGCTTAAGCCCACAACACAAACTAACTAAAGAGTGACAAACAGGTGTAAATCGGTCAAGGAAAATCGAGTCGGGTTACAATGGATCTGACGACTGACATGAATTAGAGAGTAATTCTGATTTTTACTATTTATGAAATGTATCCTGATGGAACTGTGATTACAATAATGAATTTTGTTTATAAACCATAATTAATTTTTTTTTTATGAAACCAACATTATTACTTTTTTTTTTTACAAAAATCATAAGATTTTTATTTTGGACCGAAATGATATTTCGGTCCGGTCCCCTTTTTGGATTTTCTGTCGTACTGGTTTCACAAGTTTTCATATGAGCTGCCACAGAAAATCTAAAAAAGGGACCTAACCGAAATGTCATTTCGATCCGAAAAAAAAAGCAGACTGAAATGTCATTTCGGTGTTTATAGTTTTTGTAAAAAAAAAGTAATAATGTTGATTTCGTAAAAATATTTTTTTTAATTATGGTTTATAAAAAAATTCTACAATGATTGATAATAAAGGATACATAGATAAAGGCCTGACCTTATCATTGTGTTGTTTTAGGTAATCATGGCTACCATATGCTTGTAAGTTGTAACAACCTTTTAGTTATAGTAGTTGCATGTGATATATACCACAAAAGAAACATGAAAAAAATAATAAATAATAATTGGAAAGGAAGTATAATTTGTTAGTCGTGGCCAAATTGGATCCCTTAAAGCATGTGTTATTAACTAAAAAAAAAATCTGTTGGGTCGATAAAATTATTTTTTAAAGTCTCACCTCCAAATATATCTCCAGCACTTTCTTATATACTAAGCATAGTGACAAATGAATTATTCGGGTTCGGTTCAGCAAGGTCAATAATTCGGGTATAATTCGGAAATGATTCGGAATTATCCGAATCAGAGATCTCAGTCCTACAAGGAAGCAAAAAAAAAAACAAAAAAAATATTCTTGGAAAATTTCGCGAATAATTCATAAAATTCGGGAAAAGTTTGTAAAATTAGCGAATTATTCGGGAATAATTCGGTTAAAGTTCGGTCAACCGAATAATTCGGCGTTCGGTTCGTCATCACAAAAAAAACGAATTATTCGCGAATCTTGTGACAATGATACTGAGCGCACACTCATTTTAATAAGAACAAACACTCCACATTTTTAGAACACACTTATTTAAAAAGAAATAAATTATCACATAATTTAGCTCAAAACAACCGTTTTTTAAAGGACACACTGTTTCCATAAACAGATCTTGGTTGAGGAATAAGGATCAATGTTCTCTTTTTTTTTTTTTTTTTTTTTCTCACGTAGAGTATTTATCTGTAGACATTTTATGTTGAATAGTTATTTTTGTATGGATATTTATATTTTTCTCTTATTAAATTTGAATAGTATTTCGCTATTGACGTGTTTGTTAAATTCGTATGATACAATTAAAATATTTATTTATTAACGTTTATGAGGGACAGATGATAGTGAGAAAAAGAGAAGACTAAGTGAAATTTTTATAATTTTATCAATTAAATTTTGTAATTTTTATATGCTTCATACTATTTAATTTTCTTATAAAAATGAAATTATATTACACTGTATATTTTATTTTTTATTTTGTCCTCCTGTGCAGCTTATACGTGGTATTTGTTTTTGTTTTTTTAATGCAAAGCTCGTAGGTAGGTAGGTAGGTCCAGTGGCAGACCCATAAAGATCTAGGCAAGTACCTACCCCTGAAATTGAAATTTTTTTTGGACCCGGTATATATTTGCTCATGTGCCTACCCCTGGTCCAATACTGTGCCCATTCCTGGTCCAAAGAAAAAAAAAGTAAGGCCCATTCTGTTGCGCTGGAGAGAAATCGCGTCTCTTGTCTCTTCACCCACCCTTTTGACGCACCAGCAGCCTTCTTCTCCTCTTTTGTGCCTACCCCTGATCAAATTCCTAGGTCCGCCCCTGGGTAGGTCGATAACAATGGATAAAGTTAGGAGTGGTCATTGGGTCCGATTTAGTCAGTTTTGAACCAAACCGAATTAGTTTGGACCAAATGGTTCGATTTGTTCGGTTTAATGGTTCATAATTATAATTTCAGTTCGATTCGGTTTGAAAATTTTTAAAACCGAAATAACCAAATCAATCGAACTTTTATATATTATGAATTTGGTCCGGACCGTTCCAGTTTATTTCTTAATCAATTGCTTTAAATACTTCGGTTTATTTCTTAATATCCCGATTTATTTCTTAATACCCGGTTTATTTCTTAATATACTTCAATTTATTATAAATCAATTGCTTTAAATAAAAAAATTAATATATTTTGGTTTGAACCAAACAAACCGAAATAAAACTTTAGTTCGGTTTAGTTCGATTCAGTTGCAATGCTAAATCAGTTCGGTTCAGTTCTATTTTAGAAACCGAATTATTACTTTAATTTGTCTAGAAACTGATGAACACTCGTCGATACCCCCGTGTTGTAAAAAACGGTCTTAACGGCGGCCAAACCGTTACGAATATACTTAACAGATACATGTTTGCGGATGAAAACGATTAATCGGCCGTTTTACCGTTTAATCGTCCGTTTATTCCTGTTTATTCCTGTTTATTTCATTGAATATTTATTTAATTTTTTTTTTCTGTGATAGCGTGTGATGATAAGATTTATAAATTATGTATTGCAGTTTTATTTCTGTTTGGATATACATCTAATATTTTATATATTTTTTTTTTCAAACTTACATTGAAATTGATTAATTCTTCTATTATTTATATACCATATATTTTTCTTACTTACTGATGTAATTTTTTCAATTAGTACGATGCGTTCATTTATGAAATTAAGTTGTTATCCTAAACTAAATTTATTGATTTTATATTGAAATGTTTCAATTCTTTCAAATAATATGTTATTAGTATTTGAAAAGGCTTAATTCTCAAATTTATTGTTTCATTAAATAAATGTGTTACTTACACATGTAAAATGCTTATGTGTTAAGAAAAAATAAGCGTAGTGTCATGTTATAATAATAAAACTAAGTTAAATTAAGTTTATTTGATAAGTTTAATGAGTTAAATAAATTATTTTAATAAATTATGATATATATATATACATAAATTTAATAAAAACGTTAAATTGTCCGCATAATTCCGATTAATCGATTGCATACCGATTAATCGCTTGACGGTACCCCGTCTGTCCGATGACCGCATACCGTTATTTACAACGCTGCAATACCCTAGATAAAGTGATAAACCCTTCGAATCAAAGCATGAGCAAAATTGTTGAAGCACTATAGAAGAGTCAAATAGGAAACATCATGTGTCAAGGCATGTGCATATGCATGCGGTGTCCCCTTCAATTCTGTGCTTGACACTTTACCAAGTTTGGGTCCAACTCCTCTCCATTTGTATAATGCATTCGAGATATAATGTGCCTAAAAATTGCAGAAACCAGGGAGATACTACTCTCAATGAAATGAATGGGTCAATTGACCCCATTCATTTTGAATTATTTTTATTTATATCTTATTTTAATATAGTTTTAAGTAAAATATTATAAATAATGTGAAATTGATTCCATTCGGAAAATTTTATATGTTTGACTCCTATTCACTTTTGACCTCCATAGTCTGAAAGTCTGGCTCCGCCCCTGGAGATACGTACGCAAAATTTTAAAAATAGGGTAATGTAAAATTTGAATGATTATGTGGAATTAAATGCTTTCATTTTGCAAGTATCCATCATGTTTTTAATTTTTAACAGATTAATAAAATAAATTTTAAATTCAAATAAAATATAAAATTATTAAATGCACGTTATACCATTTTCTCAGTGCATGTATAAAATATTTTGTAATAATACCATTCATATTCAGTTCACAATTTTTTTATATTTTTTATTTTAATAAATAAATTTGTAAGATATAATGTTTATTAAGTTGAAACTGTTGTGCATTTACACAATGTTTTGCAATATATTCAATCAATCTCTGATTATTCTACAATTATAAAATAGAGGAGGGTTCAAATGCCTTTATTTTTTGTGCCTCCACTATGCCTCAATTTTTAGAAACTTTAATAACTCAAAATTTGAAACTTAAAAGTCACAATAAAACCGTTAGATATGATCTATGTTATTTTCTCTATGTGCTCATAAAAAATTATCACATTTCAATTTTTGTTTTTATGTGAATCAATAAGTTGAAAAATCAACGTCTAGAAATTATCCACATTAGTACATTTTTTAAAAACTCTCGATGACAACCAAAACAAAGTTGAAATGTCGTAATTTTTTACATTGCATAGATAAAATGATGTAAATCATATCCAACGGTTTTATTTTGACTTTTAAGTTTCAAATTTTGAGTTATTAAAGTTTTTAAAAATGAAAGCATGATGGAGGCACAAAAAAATAAAGGCATTTGAACCCTCCTCATAAAAATAATTAAAAAATGAACCAAAACAACATATTTTCTTTGTCTTAAAAATTTCTAGTGCAAATCAAACAATTCGTACTTGGTCCTTGAGAAATGAGATCTCATAAATTCCCCTATAAATCCCAAGATATGCGTTCATCCAAAACTAATTAACTTAAAATAGTGACAATTTTTTATTTAAATTTTCTATTCAACAATTGTTGCCACTATTTACTTGGTCTAACACGAATTCAGATCCTCCCCGGTACCGTAATAGGGAATCTTTTACAATTATTGGATCTGAACCGTTCTTTTTAACTTGGCACAAATCTCAAAACCAAATAATGCTGCCCCTGTACTAGCCCGAATCTCAAAGCAGCTAGGAGTTAATCTCAAACCGTAAAGGAATCTTTTACAATATTGGAGAGGATACTTGTTTGGTCTAACACGGGTCCAGATTTCACAAAGTAATCCAATTTTTGGGTTTTGGATCGGGACCGTCCGAATTGAATCCGTCGCTCGAGATCACTTCGGAATTCGAACATGTCTCTCGGGATGCGTGCGCTCCACTTTAGTTGGATAGTCACGGATTCAAATCAGATGGTCCTGATTAAAAACTCAATTTTTAAGTTCACTGGAACTGAATTCGTCTAACACTGTATTGAGAATTAATATACGTTCATCACATTCCGAGTAAGGACATGATTGTAATTCTAAATTAAAGGTGTATTGCTGTATGTAATCAAAATAATCATACAATGAGACCACTTTGAATTTTAGAATGTTAGGCAATCTGAAAAAGAAATCTACAAATATTTCAAATAAAACATGATATTTTCATTCTTCTACGAGAAGTAGAGTCGGATGCAAAACATTAGATGTGGAATTGCCCGATAAATTTTGGCGCAAGCTATATTATTTTACATTATATTGGTCGCACTTTCTTTTCGGCGCTTTACCTTTTTTCTTTTTCTTTATGTAACATGTTATAATCACTTTGTAAATTTTAGTTGGCGGTAAGAAAATGGTTCTCCATATAGTGAGAAAAATGGCATGGCGGAGCCGTCTCCGTCATGGAACGACATACTTACGGCACGGCATACGTGTCAGTTATGTGCCGTTACTCGCGTGTCTCATGCTGTGACCATTCACATGTTGTGTCCATTTTGTGAAACTTTAGCACGACATGGCACGCGAGTCACGTATGATCACGGCACATTTAGGTGTGCGTGACTCACGTGACGTGACCATTCGCGTGCCGTGACCAATCCTTGATATTTTGGTCACGGCATGGCGCGTGAAAAATTAACTTAGTCACGGCACGAGATCAAAGTCACGACGTGTTAGTCACGTCAGAGCACGGCACAATATGTTTTTTCCACTCTAGTTCTCCATATCATAAACATAAAATTAAGTTTAAGATATATCTATGCTATGGTAATACATTACAAATTTACTTCGTACTGTGAATTCATATCTTTGTTTATAAATTTTCAAACAACTAATATAAAATGTTAAACATAATTTTTCTCCATATATGCATATTATTATAGTCTCACCCATTTTCCTTCGTGTCCCTAAATTTCATTTTTTGTGCCGCAAATTGGTTGTTGTTTTTTATTTGTCCTATCAAATTAATATACAACTTTCGATTTATTATAATAATCAAGTCATTCTGTTGTTCTTTGTAAAAAAAAAAAAAATCAAACATTACTCTTGATGACATACACTTTTTTTACCATTAACAATTTTAAATTACAACCACCTCTGAGTTTTCTTCACAAGAGGAAAAATTTATTCCCTCCTAAGAAATTTACCAATAGGTTTTGCACTTGAAAGAATTTGACAAGAAATTTACCAATTTCCCAGATTGAATATATTTTTCTTTTTTTATCCGTAAGAGCCCGTAAAGGAATAATTTCCTTGATAGAACATTATATCTTCTTTAGTACTTTACCTAATACCTCTACCTAGAGTGGAAAATGGCATAGCGGAGCCGGCTCCGTCATAGAACAGCATAGTTACGGCACGGCACGCGTGTCACTTACGTGCCGTGACTGTTCGCATGCCGTGCCTATCTTTTGAAACTTTGGCACAATACGGTATGACACGGCACGTAGTCACGCGAGTCACGTGTAATTAGGACCATTGGATATTGATTTAATTGTGAATTTTGAATAAACTAATCTAAATTATGATTAAATAGTCACGTAAGTCACGTATGGTCACAGAACGTTAGACACGGCGTAACTTACGTGGCGTGACCATTCGCGTGCCGTGACCACCTCTTGATATTTTGGCCATAGTACGGCACGGTACATCACATGAAAAATTAACTTAGTCACGAGACGACACAGATCAAAATCACAGCGTGTTAGTCACGGCACGTTTTTTCAACTCTAACTCTGCAGTTACAACGGACTCCAAAAGATAAAATTAAATAAGCGCCTCCAGTTAGTCCAGTACTCCAGTACCAGTTTACCTTTTTAGTTTGTACAAACTAGCCTTTTAATACCTAATCTAATCTACGGTCAACTAACAAGTCACGGGGACAGCTGGCGCGCGGATCCGTCCACAATATCCAATCCTCTCCAGTTTATTAAAAACAATCGAGCAAATGGTCTGTAGATCTCTAATCGAACGGAAACGGAAGAAAGTGTTTCATCTCTCCATTGCGATAATACTGGAGAGGATACACCTCACAAATCACAGTTTCTTCATTGGTAATGGTACTATAACACTACTCTCTCTCTATTGTTTTCTAATTAAATACTACAACACTACTTGCTTTCTATCTCTCCACGCTCTGTCCGCTCCACTAAAGAGCAAAGTGCCAAGGAGTGGAGAAGAAAGGGGGTCACAAAAAAAGAGACACCTCATCTCCTCATAATAAAACAGAGAGAGGAGAGAGAGAGAGAGAGAAGAGTAAGTCCAAGAGAAACCCAGAATTTAAAGCTATCAGAAGATAAATCGACAAAAAACAACTGGTTTGTATCCTCCTCTTTTCTCCCAACGCAATGCCGCCGCTCTGAAATCCAAGCTCTCACGAGATGTGAAGAGAGATTTCGTGCTGCCATACACGAAGAAAGGTAATTAAAATCTCTTGCAAAGGTGGTGCATTGGCTTTTCTTTGAGCAAAAATTTAGCAATTTTCGTTGTTTCGTACGTGCAGGAGAGAACAATTGGAGCTGTAATTCGAAAAATTATAGTTGAATACATGACGTAGAAGTATGGTGCTTTGTTAAACTCTCAAGATCTCTTCATCGCTTGTGAAGAAGCTTGAGAGGGGGTAAAGATTGTAATTTTGCAAAAGTTTCCATGTGGGATTGCCTCCTTTTTCTAAAGGCTGGTTGAGGTTGGAATTACTGTCTGTTACTTGACCGACAAAAGCATAATTCACAGTGAACAAAGCCTGTGTTAAAGAGAATTAATGACATTTAATTGAATTATTCTCTCTGAACAAAGCAAACACAGAAAAAATAAGAAGAAGCAGGTGGTATAGTGCTCTTGTACAAAAATAGAAATTGACAAAAGAGAGTCACCTTTTGGAGGTACATTTTTAGTGGAAGTAATTGTTGTTAGCTGAAGCAACAGTCTCTGCATTCCCAATTTGGAGTGATCAATTGTTGAAAAGGATGTGCACTTGGTTCTAGCTGATATCTAATTAGCCGTATTACCAACCTGCCCTTGACTATTTTCGATTAAAAAAAGAGAAAGAGGGGGTAAAATGGCTTCGTGGGACCAGCTTGGTGAGCTGGCAAATGTGGCACAGCTGACAGGTATTGATGCAGTGCGCCTAGTCAGCATGATTGTGCGTGCGGCCTCGACTGCCAGAATGCACAAACGCAACTGTCGACAATTTGCTCAACACCTGAGGCTGATTGGGAACCTTCTAGAACAACTCAAGATTTCTGAGCTGAAGAGGTACGATAGCAAATTATTCTAAGATTACTATGCACCTCATATGTGGGGTTTGCAAGAATACTAAGGTACTTTTTATTGTAAGTAGATTGCCCTAACAAATATCCGAGATTTACCATATTACAACTGGCGGTGATGCAAATTATGTACATGTTTTATGACAACCAACAACAAATGTATATGTCATGGCAGTTAGAGAAGCAAAATGATATACATTGAACTTATCTTTTAATATGAACTGATAATGAATTCATGTAAAACGTGGAACCCAGTCGGAACTTTGTTTGGGTTGGTTTAGCTTAATTTGGGTTTTAGAGAAAAAAAAAATCTCCAAAATGTTGGATGGAATTTGTAAAACAGACCCCAAAACTATTTCGCGGACTCCATTTTATACTCTTACAGTGGGTGAGGCTGTTTATTTATTTATTTTTTATTATCTTTATAAGATATCCTGAGACTAGGGAGCCGTTAGAACAGCTCGAGGATGCGCTGAGGAGATCATTTGTGTTGGTAAATAGCTGTCAGGATAAGAGCTACCTGTACCTGCTTGCCATGGGATGGAATATTGTGTACCAGTTTCGTAAGGCCCAGAATGAGATTGACCGTTACCTTCGCCTCGTACCGCTTATTACACTTGTTGACAATGCGAGAGTCAGGGTATGTTGTTTTATTTTCACATGTAAAATCGTTTGTGGTAAATATTCATTCATTCATTCATTCATTTATTTATTTTTGGGGCGGGGGGGGGGGGGGGGGGGGGGGGGTTTGCAAGACTGCTGTTGTTATTTTGGGGGTTTGTGCACTAAACAAGAAAAGTTTCTTCAATTTTGTTAATTTTCTGTTGTCGCCGGTAGTTAAAATGTAGTTTCTCAAATTGAATGGCTTATATACCCATTCCTATTTTCGGGGATATTTTATAAAGTAATGGTGATGTTAAATAGTTGTCTCAGATTCTAATCCAATATAAAGGTAACGCTACTAATTTCAATTTTTCAAGATTTATGTTCTGCATTTTGGGGTATTTTAAATAAATTGTATAACATTCAGTTTGGGTAGTCACTTGTCATGGGCACATCTGGGTTGTTAGTTAGGTAAGCAAGTGTGGGGCCACGTAGCAAACTATCTTTTGTTTTTATGTTCAGTGTTTGGTTAGATGCTGTTTTCATGGTTAATGTTTGTCTTTTTCCTCGGTTAAGCCATAAATTTCATGCTAAATTGAATCTTGGTTACCTTTTTTGGTGTTAAAGTGCATTTGAAGTTCTTAGGAGCCTTTAACTAAAGCCTGGCAACTAGCAACCTTATTGTTGATATTTATAAAACTTAAAACTGGAATGTTTCTTCATGTTTTTTTGTTGAATAAAATACTAAAAAGTTTTTTACTTTACTCGGAAAAAATGTGGTATTTTTATCCCACCTTTTTTTGTTGTCAGACAATTTTTTTTTTCTTTTCAATATCCTTTAAATACAAACTTGAATCGACAAACCTTCATTACAACTACAAAACGGACCAATCAAACGAGAACTAAACAATTGAGCATTTGAGCATCGGTACCAAAAAAAAAAAAAAAAGTTCTTTACTTGTTCCTTCTTTTGTAATTTGTTCAGGAGAGGCTGGAATACATTGAGAAGGATCAATGCGAATACACATTCGATGAAGAAGACAAAAAGGTTCAAGATGCGCTATTAAACCCTGACGAGTTCAATCACCAAACGGCGGTTTTGACGAAGACTCTTTCTTGTTCTTACCCGAATGTACCATTAAACGAGGCTTTGAAAAAGGAAAAAGAAAAGCTGCAAATGGAGTTGCAGAGGTCACAGTCCAGCATGGATGTGAACCAGTGCGAAGTCATTCAGCACTTGCTCGGCGTAACTGAAATTGTTGCAAATACACTTCCGGAAAAGGGCAGTGCGAAAAATGTTGATTTGAACAGTGATGAGAAGTATTCAAATCATGAAGAGTATACAACAAAGCAGACCAACACTCATGTTGCCTCTAGGTTTGTGATTTCGCCAAAAATAATCATATTTACGCTACATCTTTACCCTATTTTTTTGGTGATATGCTCAATTTGGTTGTTGTCCTTATTTAACATTGAAATAATGATTGGGTACTAGAACCTCACTTTCCTGCGGGCTGAGTATACTGACATTAACCCGATCCAATTATATTTCAGGTCAGGTTAACAGTTAACACAACACCATAAATCGACATTGCACAATTGTTGAGTATGGAATTTTTTGGACGCACAGTGGTCTCCTTTCCAATTTAAACTAAATTCTTAGTGAAAAGTATTGGGTAATATAAAAATTAGCCCTTTACTTTAATAAGAACTGAAAGCAAGGGCTAAATTGGTTGGATTGAACATAATTGAGATCCAGACCTGACATGTTGGCCTTAATTTACTCAGATCAAGTCAACTGTTTAGAGTTTAAACTAATGTTGTAAACACTAAACAAATGTCATGCAGAGGTTCTTCTCCAGTTTCATCTGGCCATAATTATATCTCCAGTAGAAGCGCACAAATGCACGACGAATGGCGTGCTGATTTGCTTGGCTGCTGCTCTGAGCCTTCTTTGTGTATGTAAACTGTTCAGTGTTATAAAGTTTTTCAAGTATTAAAACCACCAATTCTACTTCTTATATACAATTTTTTTTTTTCTAAATCTTGACAGGCTTGAAGACATTCTTCTTTCCTTGTGGAACCTTCTCCAAAATAGCATCGGTTGCGAAGAAGAGGCCTATTAGTAGGTGTTTGCATTCCTCTTAGAATCTTTTGTTTCTTTTTTAATAAATGATATTAAACCAAAAAATATAATAAAACTGAAATTGCAACTTCTTTTTTAGCACCGGCCGAGGCATGTAATGATTTGATGGCTTATACCCTCATACTCTCATGCTGCTGTTACACATGTTGCGTCAGAAGAAAGCTTCGGCAGATGCTTAACATAACTGTAGGAATTCTTCTTAAGTTTGATTTATCTCAAATTAGTATATGTTTTGACCAAGCATAAATGATTCTTATGCCCAATATTTGTACATATCCTTGGGACCATCTTGCATTTAAAGAAAGCTTTAGTATAATGTTGGAGAAACTAAAAAGAAAGGTCTCTTTCACTGGTCGATTGTTATCACCTTTAATACCATTCATGCAATTAATTCAATTAAGGTCACTAAGAATAATTGCAATGACAAAAATACAAACGGGAGCTCAGTTGCTATTGTTAGAATTATTGTCGTCATTTTGTCAAAATTGTCACATAATTAAGGCATAAGGTACCTTACATACCGACTAACTGTGCTTTTAATTTGTTCTCTTATTCACTAAACCTCTCTTGGGTATTTTTGCAAAAAAATGCTGAAAGTTTGGAGTTTGCTTCACAAAATTTCCCTTTGTCTGAACCAAAAATGTTTATAGAATTATATTTTGGTTTATACCTACAGGGAGGTTTTTGTGATGATTTTCTGTCACATCTCATGTGTTGCTGTTGTGCTCTTGTTCAAGAATGGCGTGAGGTTGAGATTCGCGGTGCCTATGGTAATTTCTCCTCGCATTCAACTAATTTATTATCATTTCATTCTGGAATTATTGTTCATCTGAAATGATAATAAATTTTACAGGTGTGGAGAAAACAAAAATAAGCCCTCCTCCCTCTCAGTACATGGAATCATAATTTCCATCTTATAGAATATTAATTCTTTGGTGTAGTTTATTGTAAAGTGAATACCTTAATCATGTGTTTTACTTCAGCTGGGTATATACTGTTGTTCCTTAATTATTTCTCCTTTTGTATGATATGATATGATATAATATAATTAATTGATATGTACTGAGGTAAAGATTAGTGCCAACTAGTTGTGATTCTCCTTATTTCTTGGTGTATTTTTTTTATAACTTTTATGTATGTATTTGCTGGTTCTTTGATATTATTTTTCGGAGAACCGGTCTTGAAACATTTTCAATATTTTTATAAAAATCTCAGTTTTTATGAATAATAATTAACAAAGCCTTAAAATAACATTTTCAATAAGTTAGAGGTGCTTTTTCAACGGACAACAGTCAACAAAGCCTTAAAATAATTTCAAATAAATATATGGTGCTCCTTATCTTTCTCCTCATTTGGCCTACTAACTATAATTTCCCATTTTAAAATTTTGACCTTTATCTTCATCTAAAAGTATATAATTACCAGAGTTATTTAATTAGATATTGATTTTATTAAGCTAAAGTCTAACTTATATATACTGTTTAATTCGGTTGGATATGTTGAAGACCCATTCACTTTTTTTTTTTTTGTTCCTTCACAATTTTTTTTTTCGATTCATAACTTAATAATTACTCAAATTTGGTGACCTCATTAATTATTTAATTGAACCATCTTTATTAAATTGAAACCTAAAAATGATAAGAGGAGCGACTTATTTTGGCAATTCCTTCTCAATCAAGCCATAAAATTTAAAATAAATAAATAATTATAGACAAGTATCAATTTTTCATGAAATTTTAATATCATTTGATATTGCATTAACTTTAATTAAATTTTGACCGTTGAAAATTTTATTTTCCTTGATGACGGTGAAACTTTACATAAAATTTCATCATCTCTATGTATGTAATATGTACAAAGTATAAATTACATCTACTTGTCCGATTATAAAAATGTAAGTTAATTTTTACACTTGTCAAAATTATCAAAGTGACAAAGTTAATTCAATGTAAATAAACCCTCACCTTAATGATAACAGTGAAAAGTTCCCTCAAAATGATAACAATGAAAATATTGATATGAGCTTCCAAAAAAGATTCACGTAACTCGCGTGACTACGTGCCGTGCCTTGCTGTGACTAAATCTTTCATGTGCCGTGTCGTGCCATGCCAAAGTTTCAAAAGATGGACACGGCATGCGAATGGTCACGGCACGGGACACGCGAGTCATGGCACGTAACTGACACGCGTGCCGTTCCGTGGCGGAGCCGGCTCCGCCGTGCCATTTTTTTCCACTCCTAAGGGGTATTATATAAGCACCCTCTCTCCTCTATAATTTTAACTGTGGAGCTAAAGACCAAAACTGATCCAGACACAAATGCTAAACTAAGTAATAAGAAGAAACCAAGTATTATACTCATAAATACACCTTATTTAATTATAAAAATAATAATTTTATTTTATAAAATAATAAAATAATAATTATTGATATGTTATAATCCAATTTAATTAATTATATGTAATAATTTTATTAATTAGAATAATTATATAATATCAAACATTTTAAAAAGAAAAATGTGATTTGTTTTCATTAAAATAATGTTTGTTCGGCTCTATTTCAGGCCAAAGTGAATATGACAAAGGTTTTTTATTTGAGATATGGTTTAAGCATCATATAAGATACAAGATTTTTTTAACAATTTCATCCAACTCATTAAATAAATACAAATTATAAAACACGATTAGATTATATCTCTCTCATTAAATACGATTTATTTAATTATAAAATAAATACTTTTTTTTTATGAAATAATAATTAATAAACGTTATTATGTTATTTTTTAATCTACTTTATTTAATTATAATATTATTATTAATAATAAGTATAATTGTATAATATCAAATATTTTAGAAAGAAAAATAAAATTTTCCACAAATAATCCCACAGTACAACCAAACACTCATTTCATCATATTCCTATAATTAATCCCGTGCGTAACCCTATCTAAGGATTTCCACATTTTCAAAAGTGGGTTCTCATCCCGTCAAATCTCATCCCATGTAATCCCGTAACAAGCGAACATGCTCTCAAAATCTGAAGTAGACCTGTTCATTTATGATTTATGTACCTCTTGAGTCTGACCTAACTACACAAGACTTATGAGTCTACGAACTAGATGGGGAAGGGGAATCAATAAATGCAATGTTGCTTCTTCCCTCAGGCTTAGTTTTTTTTTTTTTAACTTTTTTTTGAAAGTTTCTATTTTTGTGAAATTAACCTGTCGATTAATGTGTCAATGTAATTCAGTAAATGCAATGTTGCTTTTTTTTTGGATAAAAGATCTAAGCCCGTTTCATTACAGAAACATAGTTAACTTACATGCAATGTTTTAATCAGCGATATCTCACAGCAAAATGATACCCTGATAATCGTGCTTCTATGTGCCACGTAAAGGCATAAGCAAAAGCATAAAACCAGTTCAGAACTTGATCACTAAAACTAAGCCACAGATAAGAACTAAAAGTAAGCCACCAACAAGGGCTGAGGTGATGATTATCTATACTAAACAAAAGATAGTTGATATGTTGTCTATACATTAGCAAGAGTGGAGATCCCTTCATAAACGACCATCTAGGAATCATCATCTGGATGCCAACTGTTGATTGGTATCTCATCAATGTTCATTGGAAGCCACAATGCAGTCTCCTCTTGAATTTGCTGCCTCACGTATCCTGTCCAATATTTAACTTGATAGTGTTATGTTTCTAAGACTCTTAATTTATAATTTTGGACTAATAAAAGTCCGGGATTCGGATATCCTTCTAGGAACCAGCCCGGAGCTAAGGAAAAAGGCCCAAAGCCCGAGATCCTTGACTAAGGATCCGGGAATAAAAAGGCCTGACCAAAGGCCCCAAAAAGACTAAGCTTGGCTCGAAATGGGTGGCCACCGCCTTAATGCGGGATAACCACCGAACGTGGTCAAAATAACTGCTCCACCTCTCGTAACTGTGCGAGATAGCAGTTATGAGATAACCTATATAAGGCAAAAAGCTCCGTTGAACAGGGGTTGCAATTTTACACTCAGAGAGATATCGCATAGGCCAGAGTCAGAATCTCTCTACAACAACCCGAGTTCTCAACTCATTCGCACCTCGGTCTGCCATCCCGCGGCAGGGTGAGGCCAACCCAGAAATCTCCTTACATACAGCCTACTCTCTCCAAGATAGGACGTATCATAGCCAAAGAAAGAATTAGAAAGATTATTTGTCTAGGAGATTTAGCCGTACCTGAATTGAAGCAAAGATCATTACGGTGTTTTCAAATTGTCCAACACACTACACTAACCACTAAAAGAAAAGCAGTTTTAGTTTTTGATGGTAATTGGTTTGCAAAATGAATAATATCTTTGAATCGGTGCCAAGTTGGACTAATCATCTGACAAGGCCCCATCCAAAACCAAATGTGTTTTGCAAATGTGCAGTTTACGAACAAATGATCAACGGTCTCTGTACGCCCACAAAAATGACATTTGGTATTTCCTATCCAGCCTCTTTTAGCAAGTTTGGCTTTTGTAAGAATTTTCTTTTTGTGTGAGCCACATAAAGATGCGTATTTTCAAAGGTATGGGAATAGACCATCACAATAGAGGCTGAGAAGGTAATAATCCTCTAAAATTAAGAATTTTGTATAGGGACTTGACGGTAAATTTTCCAGTGGATTCTCATCTCCAACTCATTTGATCTAGTTCATGAGTGTAAGATATATGACTAACTATATTTAGAATTGTCAACCATTCCTGAATTTGTATGTCAGTAAGGTGTCTTCTAAAACTAACAGCCCCCTTGGGAATTACCTCTTGCAATTGTATATCAGGGTTGGTACAGATAGAAAACAGTTTGGGGAAATCTGAAAGCTAGAGAACAAGGTTGATGCCAAAGATATTTCCAGAATGCAATGTTGCTTTTTCCCATTGACGTTTTCAATTCTTAAGAAATTCCACTAGTTTAATTAACTGGTCATGCCAGGAGTCAGCAAAAGTTTTCTTTTATTTAAGTCAGCAGAAGGTTAGATTATAAAACGAGAGGCACTGAAATAAATTAAATAAAGGTCCCTTTCTAATGGGAACAGAGAAGTATTGTTATAGGGTATTATAGAGTCTGGTTAGTATGATATCAGTGTCATTTTGGTATATATATCACTAACACTAACATCTATTGAATTGACTTAAAATGGTGAATGCAAACTGTTCAAACTGATCTATTTCATTAGTTGTGCGTTTACTTGTAAAATTTATAATTTTTTGAATTTATTTAGTATCAAGTCAAGCGGTCAAATGTGGGAGTTTTGATATTTTAAGTTAATCTTAATGCATTCATTTTTCAACATTTTTGACCGCTTGACTTGATATTAAAATAACTCGAAAAAATATTTTTTTTGCATGCAAACACATCACTTATAAAGTAAAATCGACTTAAACGGTTTGGATTAGTCATTTGAAGTCTATCCAATAAATTTTGAAGTCAGTATTTATGACACTAATATCATATCAACCGGATTCGATATCATATTCAGAGCAAGATTTAGATTATAAATAGCTGAGATTTTTTTTTTTAATTTTTTTTATACCCATGTTGAAGACTATTGTCAATATGGTTTAAATGTAAGTCTTGGTGCCTAGAATTAAATTATAAAAATACATGGGTTACATTATTTTCATTTTAAGATGCATAATCTGTTCTTGATTTTAATTTTTCACAATAATTTGACAAGATATATAATCCACATAACTCTTTGACTTGTATGTGTCATTATGTTGTCGTTGATTTAATGATAATATTATTTCTGACGATTAAGGAAACATGTGATTTCATACTGTAATCATATTGCACAGAAGAAACCACAAAAAATCACATTTCTAATTTCCTGAGAATTAATCAACGCCGGCCTATCAAATGCACAAATTTTTAGGGGTGTTAAATTAAAGCAAGATTTCGATTATGAAGATATGAGAGATTTTTTTTGTCGTTTTATGTCCATTTGTCCTTTTACACTTTCTTTCTTGAGTGAGGCTATGGTGCTATGCATAGCACGGATGACTAGTGTACTACGACTCAATATGGTACTTTTTAAAATCCTAACGGTCGATCCGAACCGTTCAATGTGATAACCATATGAATATGTACTTGCAAACTAAATTTTATATTTTTTCGAAACTTTTTACTATTTTTTTAGATAAGTAGAATTTTGATGGTCCAGAATTTTCAAAAAATACTAATTTTTATACCTATCTAAAAAAATAGTAAAAAAATTCGAAAAAATATAAAATTTAGTTTGCAAGTACATATTCATATGGATATCACATTGAACGGTTCGGATCGACCGTTAGGATTTTAAAAAGTACCATATTGAGCCGTAGTACACTAGCCATTGGTGCTATGCATAGCACCATAGTCTCACTCTTCTTTCTTACATCTCTCTACAATAAATGACAGCACGATTAACAAGGAAAGACGAAGAACAAATATACTGCAATAAAATATTTCCAGTTTTGCAAGAAAAAAAGCAGGTTTTGAGGGGATTGAAACGGATTCTGATCGGCTCAAATCCGAGATCCATAAACAGTAACTTTGAAATTTTTAAAATCTGAAATCTAACCGTCCAACTTTTTCTGTGCACGTATCTCAAAACAGTTGATTTTTCTGTGTACGCATCTCGAAACAATTCAATAGCTGGATTCGAGATTTCAAGAATTTTAGAGTTACTATTGATAATCTCATATTTCAGCAGATTTGGATCCTTAATTCTTATAGATCTTTCTTTCTCCTTCAAACTTATTGTCTTTTTTGAAAATTTTCTTCTAAGTTGATATAATAAAGAAAATGAATCAAATTATAAAAAATGCTTGAAGTTGTACGCAATGAGATTATTTCAGTTTAGAAGTTGTTGAAGCTTATCAACAACAAGGTTTAAGCAAGCAAATTAGTCATTAAATTCTTGTTGATGACAACATTAATGAAGCTTCAATGCTTATGCTACATTTAAGTGTATATATACAGAGAGAGGCTAATATCAAAACGTTTGCATCAAGGCTCTCGTGCAACCAAGTCGTTTTCTTATTTTCAAAGTCCAAATGGTCAATTCAAACCGTTAGATGTTCAATCTATATTAAAATCTACTTGGAGACCAAATTTTACATTTTTTGGAATTTTTTTACTATTTATTAAGCCACTTTGAAAATTACTGATCCGGGTGAACAGTAAAAACAATGCAACCAAATTATGGACCATGTGATCAGCAATTTTCAAAGTGGCTTAATAAATAGTAAAAAAAATTCAAAAAATGTAAAATTTGGTCTCCAAACAAATTTTAATATAGATTGAACATCTAACAGTTTGGATCGACCTTTTGGACTTTGAAAATCCGAAAACGACTTATGTAGAATTAAATTATAAAGATTCATGATTATTTACTTTAGCTTCATTTTAGGATGCATTATCTATTCCTAGTTTAGATGTTCTCTATTTTTTTTTTCAGAAGAATCGTCTTCTTTTTCAAAGTCTTTATTCCCAAACAAGTTAGGGGTAGGCTAGAAATGAAACCCAACCAGAATCAGAAACACAGGGACTTCGAGGTCACCCATTTTAGTACTACTCTTGCTTAATTTGTGAGTGTTTCATTTCTATAAAGAGACTATTTTTTTTTTACCGCTAGCTCGTCAAGCCTATCATGAACTCTCCTCTCTTTTTTTTCTGACTTTATATAGTGTCTTGATTAAAGCTAATATATTATTTCTGATGATGCATTGTCTATTCTTAATCATACTGTGCCACAAAAAAAAATTGCATTTCTGATTTCCTGAGAATTAATCTATCAAATGTACTAATTCTTTCATTTCTTAAGGGCGGTGTATGCATAATTGTTTCAAACAAAAATAGATAATATTTTTAAAAAGTAATTTTTTTTAATAAAGATAAAGTGAGTATAATCAATAAATAGAATTCAAATATAGCATGTAAAAATCTGAAAAAAATGCACCTTCCCAATTTAATTTAAAATGATGAAAAAGATATTTTGTAAGAGCAGAATCGGTATTTAGAAGAAAAAAAAATTACCCATAAATTAGATGCTCAAAATAGCAGGGCTTCTAATCATTTCCTTCTATTGAGGGCATTGTGTAAGCATATCTGCTTCAATCAAAAATAGAAAATATTTAATAAAAATAAAGTTAGTATTAAATAATTAATAGACTTCTCTGCACTGAATATAACATTTTAAAACCTGAAAATAGCAATTTCCTAACTAAATTTAAAACAATATATTTTTTTTAATAAAAATAGATCTGGTATTCAGAAACTAAATAAAGCTGAATATTGAAATTTAGACACTCAAAAATAGCACTCGTCCATTTTTACACACATCATACGGGCCCTCCTTGCGAGATACTCTCACTGACAGTGGGGCCCGTTCTATAACGAACCGACGCGTCTATTTTCCTTCTTCGAGACAACCGAAGTACCATAAATACCCTCCACCAGCTCCCATCTCTCCCGAGTCGTCGAAAGAGTTCTTCTGACCTAGGGTTTCAAGCAATAATCCCAAATCCCCCTCTTTCTTCCAATTTTCTAATACTTTTCCCTTCTCCGACGAATCCATGGCGGACAACGGTGGCAAAAAGATTACTCTGAAGAGTTCCGATGGAGAGGAGTTCGAGGTGCCCGAGGTGGTGGCGATGGAGTCTCAGACGATCCGCCATATGATAGAAGACGACTGCGCGGAGAACTCAATCCCGCTTCCGAACGTTAACTCCAAGATTCTCTCGAAGGTGATCGAGTACTGTAAGAAGCACGTCGCCGCGGCGGAGGCGGCAGCGTCTAAGGCTTCGACGGAGGAAGGTACCGCCGCCGCTGCGTCCGTGACCAAGCCAAGCGATGAGGATCTGAAGACCTGGGACGCCGAGTTCGTGAAGGTGGATCAGGGCACGTTATTCGATCTCATATTGGTATAGTTTTTTTTTTTTTCATCTACGCCTATCTATTTCTTTTTATCTGTTTTTAAGTGTATAAGCTTATTTTCCAGTATTAGATAAACTTAGATCATGTTTAATGGAAGACTAGTGCTCTCTGAAAATTGGAAAAATATTGGTTTACAGCGTTTTCTTGTTTAGGAGGTTGATAGGTTAAGGGAGGAACCAGTATAGTATTTTGGTCATTGTCCTTCGCATAATATTTCAATTTGATATAGATATTTGGCCTGTTCTTTCTGTTTTTTTGTTAAAAAGAAGTCTGAGTCAAAGTTGTAGTAAACATAAAGTTCGTTTATACTGTGTCCTCCTATCATCTGTATTGTTGATTTGGTTATTAGTTTAGTTCACAGATTTATATATCAACAAGGTAATTGCATTATTATTGTGTGTTCCACTTAATTATGAACTGACTTAGGCAATACAGATTACCTTAACTTGAAGCACATTTGAAGTAATTGTCAAAGACTGTACAATAAGATACAGCTTACAATATTCTGTAATAAGATGCAGTTTACAATATACTGTCTGTTTGTCATTTTGGTAAATAGTGTAAACCGTTGTTTTCATTTTTCTAATGTGAATCACTTGATAATTGGAGTTCATTTCTCTCAAGTGCACTTCATATGGCAACAAAATAGCATGGACTTGAAGCCTAATTCTCTTCCCCGTAATTGAATTTCATAGGCTGCTAACTACCTGAACATCAAGGGGCTGTTGGATCTGACATGCCAGACAGTGGCAGACATGATAAAGGGGAAGTCGCCAGAGGAGATACGCAAGACCTTCAACATAAAAAACGACTTCTCTCCTGAGGAGGAAGAGGAGATTCGCCGTGAAAACCAATGGGCTTTCGAGTGAAGAACCTTCTTACCTTCCTCCTGTCTCTTAATAGACTTTTTTAATTACCTACTTATCTGTGTTTTACTTTTCAATAGCTGGTTTGTGTAAGGTGGTGGTTGGCCTGTGTGTTATGGCCTGTTCTGTAAGTACCCTTGTGGCTTTGGTGATGCTGGTACTGGTTAAATGTTATAACTCTTATTATGAGATCATTTTGGCTGGTTAAATGTTGAAACTCTTTGAGAAGTTGCAATGAAGATTGGCACTTGTTCATCTCTCCTCTCTGTGATATGTGTGCATGTTGGTTGATTTTGATCATCAAATTATCGATTGTCTAGTTTTTACTTAAATTATTACCAATAATTACTGCTTAAAGTAATGTTACATGTGCAATCTGTATCGCTTAGACTGAAATTTTAAAGGTCATGGTAGGTTTTGCGTAAACTGTTTGTCCTAAACTGAAATTTGAAGGATCAAATGGGAGAATCATAAAATAAGATTTGGAGTATTGATGATAAGTCAGAATAAACCTTGATTGTACCATTTTTTTTTTAGTGTGGGCCCAAGATAAATATTTGATGATTGGATATACCTGGTGTATAATTCGATATATTATTCTCATATTACTTAAAGTAAATCTAAACAGAGTTGAAATAATGAGCGGGGGAGGCAATTGATAAGTACACAGTTGTTATTGCCTTGAATTTTCAAAAAAGTTATTAAATATGTGTCTAATAATTCATTTTCTGACTCCGTTCTGTCAAATCTTTTATCTGGAATGTCTGATCAAATGTCAGCAACTAATTACAACTGCGTGTACATCCGGCGTTTTGCGTTCTGCGCAATCTCTATAAAGTAATTTTGTCCGATCAATCAAACGTATAAAAAATCTATTTTTTTTTATTTTGTTGTTGTTGATAAAAGTCATACATAAAATTCAAACTAATTCTAGCAGGACAGAGCCAGACTTTTGGACTATGGGAGCCAATTATATACAATTTTTTTTATAGAAAATAAGAGTCAATTTTATAATATCAAGTCATTTCATTCTAAATTATATAGAAAATCATATCTAAATACAAAAAAGTTAAAAAAAAATGGAGGTCAATTGACCCTCATTTTCCCTTATTGCCTCCGCCCCAGAACTCTAGCATTATATTTTAATAACGAAACACATAACAAAAGATACAACCACAACACCCTTCCAACAAACTATATCATATTACTAACCGATATCAAACTACACAAAACCAACTTACTTCACTTTGGTGCATGTTTGGGTCTGATCCACCTATAAGCAACATACTCATGGTTACCTCCTCCTGACCATTCTGCCCTCCTGCAATAATATATCCACATAATACATCACAATTTGATCAATATCAGCAGGAAGCAATAGAAATAACTTCAACAATGAACCATAACATATGTTCTTTTATCCAGAAATATGTCAAAGCTATAATTTGAGCCCCTACTGACTTGGAATTCATTATTTGTCAATAAACCATAATTCATTAATAGTTGTATAATCAACAGCATGACCTTGCAGAAGGTCATGAATTTATTCCATTTCAAAACAAACATAATGAATTTTGAGAGAGATGAAATATGATGAACACTAAGAATTTTGTATATTGAATTCTGAATTTACAAGCTCTCTATACATGTATTCTTATAGCCTATTCTACTCTATTAGCCGTTGGCTGTTTTCCTTAATAAGAGATTGCTTGATCTCTTGCATAATTACAAACTGAATACAGGCTAGGTACCAATTATAGCTATACAGCTGTATTTTGCATGCTAGCCTAATTGTTGCCTTTACAACCGATGATGAATCTTCTGAGGTTATTCTATTTCTCAACACTCCCCCTCAAGTGGGGTTCGAATAAGTTGATTGAACCCAACTTGACGAGTATGTTCAGATGACTTGTCTTGTCGAGTGCCTTTGTGAAAATATCTGCCAGTTGCTCTTTGCTTCTGACAAACGGAGTTTCTATTTCTCCCGACTGCACTTTTTCTCTAACAAAGTGACAGTCCACCTCTATATGTTTTGTTCTTTCATGAAAGACCGGATTGGATGCAATATGTCGTGCGGCTTGATTGTCGCAGTACATTTGCATGGTTCTTGTATGCTCAATCTTCATGTCACCGAGTAATTGTTTAATCCAGATAAGCTCACTTGCTGTGGATGCCATGGCTCGATATTCTGCTTCTGCACTTGAACGAGCGACAACATTCTGCTTCTTGCTCTTCCAAGTTACCAAGTTGCCACCTACAAAGGTACAAAAGCCAGTGGTTGATTTTCTGTCACAGCTCCTGACCCAATCTGCATCAGAAAAACCAACCACATCATTAGAACCATTTTTTCTCATCCAAATTCCTTGACCTGGAGTGCATTTGAGGTATCTAAGTATCCTATCAATTGCACTCAAGTGACTGGTACGCGGAGCATGCATAAATTGGCTTACCATACTAACTGCAAATGCAATATCAGGTCTGGTAACTGTAAGATATATTAGTTTTCCCACCAGCCTTTGATACTGTCCTATGTCAGATAGTAATTCACCCTCTTCTAACCCCAGTTTAACATTCGTTTCCATTGGGGTACTGGCTGGCTTAGCTCCTAGTTTACCAGTTTCTTTTAACAGGTCAAGTACATATTTTCTTTGAGATAGAAATCGGCCTTTGTCAGAGTGAGCTATTTCTATTCCAAGAAAATATGAGAGTTTTCCAAGATCCTTAATATCAAATTCATTTTGCAAGTGTTGTTTGACATTTTTAATTTCTTCATTATCATTTCCTGTAATGATAATGTCATCTACATAAACAAGAATAATGGTGGTAGAGTCCTGTCTATGTTTAATAAACATAGAAGAATCATCTGTACTTTTAATAAAATTATTTTTTACTAGAGAAGAGCTTAGTTTGGCATACCATGCTCTTGGAGATTGTTTTAGACCATATTTTGACTTCTTTAGCTTACATACATGTGATGAGTCGAATGTAGCATTATGACCTGGGGGGAGAGTCATATAGACTTCTTATTCCAGAACTCCTTGAAGGAATGCATTTTTCACATCCATTTGGAACAAATTCTATCCTAAGTTGGTAGCTACCGATAACAGAATCCTAACTGTGCTCATTTTAGCTACTGGTGCAAAGGTTTCTTGGTAGTCAATACCATAGGTCTGGGTGAATCCTTTGACCACTAATCTAGCTTTATACCTTTCAATTGTACCATCACTGTTGTACTTAATCTTGTATACCCATTTACATCCTACGAGTTTTTTTCCTTTTGGTAAGCAGACAATATCCCATGTATCATTTTTTTTAAAGCTTGAAGTTCGTCTTTCATAGCTTTATGCCAAACTGGATTTTGTCTTGCTTCCTCAAAAGTAGTTGGTTCAGTTTGATTTGTTATGCTTCCTAAATAGGCCCGGTATTCTGGTGATACCCTTTTATAAGAAATATAATCTTGAATTGGATACATCACCTGATGGGATACATAATCCCTTAACTTGACGGGAGGTTTGGTTTGTCGTATGGATCTTCTCACGACAATTTCTTCTTGAGTTGATTCTTCATTTGACTCAATTTCCTCATTTTCTCCCCCTGAAGGAATTGTTGTTGTTTCACCAAGTTGGTCTTCATTCGTAACCTGTTCTTCATTCACAACCTGTACTTCATTTGTTTCTTCTGGGAAAACAAAGTTATTTGGAGGTGACACAAATGGGTGGCTTGGTGGATTTATTTGTTCATTTGTTGAATAATAGGGGTTGTTTTAAAAAAATGACACGTCTCTTGAAAAATAAACTTTGAAATTTTTCGGATCATAACACTTATACCCTTTTTTTTCAGAAGAATATCCCAAAAATATTGTTTTAATAGAATTTTTGTCTAACTTGTCATGTCTTTTTATGTGGACAAAACATGTGCATCCGAAGACTCGAATATGGTCACGATCAATTTTTCTACCTTTGAGAATTTCTAAAGGACTCATGTTTTTTAACCTTGCACTTGGTAACCTATTTATAAGGTAGGTTGTTGTTAACACTGCATCTGACCAATATGTTTTTGGGACATTATTTTGAAAAATGAGTGATCTAGTGACTTCAAGGAGGTGACGATTTTTTCTTTCTGAAATACCATTTTGTTCAGGTGTATTAAAGCATGTGGTTTGGTGCAAGATTCCTTTGGACCTAAAAAACTCTAGAAAGTTTTTGTTTACAAATTCTGTCCCATTATCTGATCTAAAATCTTAATTTTTGCATTATATTGATTTTCAACAAAATTAAAAAATTCTTTGAAACATGAAAAAACTTCATTTTTTCCTTTTAAAAGATAAACCCACGTAGTACGAGAGAAATCATCAATAAATGTGACAAAATATTTAAAATGGTTATAAGAATCAACTAGGGCTGGACCCCACACATCAGAATGAATTAAATCAAATTTTGTTTCTGATATACTAGTAGATAAGGGAAAAGGTAATCTAGTTTATTTTGCAAGCTTACAAACATCAAAATTACTAGAATCTAGTTTATAACAAAACAATTTATTTAAAACTTGATCAGAAGGATGACCAAATCTCCAATGCAGTAATTTGTCACGGTCTATTTGATTTAATGACACATGGCATTTATTTATGGGTTCTTCAAGATAATAAAGCTCATTTTTTAAAAAACCTTCACCAATCTTATTCCCTGATTCTCGATCCTGAATAGTTACTTTATTTGGTGAGAATATGACATTGCAATTCAACTCTTGGGTTATTTTACTAACCGATAATAAGTTTGAGCTAAAGACTGGTAAATACAAAATATCATTCACATTTTTCGTAAGAAATTTGGTTGTACCAACACCTTGAATTTGGACCTTATTTCCATTTGCAACAATCACATGTTGAGGGTTTTTTATTTTGTGTAATATTTTCTAATTTGGTTGGATCCCATGTCATATGGTCAGTTGCACCCGAATCAATAATCCATTTACTGGTGTTATGACACATATTTGCATATTTAAAATTATTGTCAATTTTGCAAGAATTAAAAGTAGATTTAGAATGTACAAAACCTGAAATTTGCTGCTGTAGCAAACTATTTAATTGAGTTAATAGTTGAATCAGCTACACTGTTTGAGCCACAGAGAATCCAGAGGGGTTAGGAGCTGGAGCGCTACTTGATTGAGCATGTTTGGATCCACCTCCTTCAATTGGATTTGTGTCCGCACCTTTACTCAAACCCCCAAAATTTTCTTTGCTTGCTTCGCCGCTGCCCCATATTCCTCCTCCTCTTTCTCCCTTCTCTCGGGTTGGTCGGAGATCGGGTTGGAGGATCCAACACCCATCACGGTTGTGTCCTGATCGCATGCAGTGGTCACACCGATCGGTGCTTGGAGCTCCCCTCAACCTAGCTGCATCTCTTAAGCTAGAGTTTGAGTTGTTTACCTTGAAAGCTTTGTTCTCGGAGGTTTCCAACTGTCGAGAGTTCATGAGGGCTCGCCTAGACTCTTGTTGGATTCTTACCATCATATTGTCGAGACTTTGCATCTTCAACTGAGATCAAAATCTGAGACCGAATTGCTTATTAACTTGGCTTAAGAGCCCTCAGATAAGTGGAAAAAAAAATTTATGTAGTTACTGATTTTTTTGTTGAAAACGGGTTACTGGTACAGGTATCAGTTCAGATCTGAACTGGTTGGTTTTTCTGGTATAAATAGAAGATTTCTGGTACAGGGTTTCGGATTTTGCTGGTTTTGAATTTTTGTATTGGTTTTTTTTTTTTTGTGTGTGCTGATTTTTGGTAAAAAAAAATTAAAGAAAAGAAACAAAAGAATTGACAAGGAAGAAAAAAAAAATCTGATTGAATTTGGGATTCTTTGGCTCTGTCGGCTCTAGACCCTGTTTGCTTGTTGCTTGAATATGGGGTTCTTTTGGCTCTGTCGGCTCTAGACCCTCTGTTTGCTTGTCGCTTGTTGTTTGTTGCGTGATTTACAGGATTTAATCCTGCTCTGATACCATAATGAATTTTGAGAGAGATGAATATGATGAACACTAAGAATTTTGTATATTGAATTCTGAATTTACAAGCTCTCTATACATGTATTCTTATAGCCTATTCTACTCTATTAGCCGTTGGCTGTTTTCCTTAATAAGAGATTGCTTGATCTCTTGCCTAATTACATACTGAATACAGGCTAGATACCAATTATAGCTATACAGTTGTATTTTGCATGCTAGCCTAATTGTTGCCTTTACAACCGATGATGAATCTTCTGAGGTTATTCTATTTCTCAGCACATTTCAAAACAAACAAAATTTTAAAAAGCTTGAAAGGAATTAGTGAATTGTTTTTCCACGGCACATGTATAACACGACACGATATGCACGTGTAAGAACACAGCACAACACAGCAAGGGGTGTTGGATGTGTTGCGTCTAAACATATGCTGTAGTCATGCAAATGCCATGTCTATCGCAGTCTCGCTAACGAAATAACCAAGGACACGACTAGACACCACCAAGCACTGCACGGGCAACACATGCAAGGACACATCACAGATAGGTGTGATTAAACATGATGTGCCAATTCGTGTTGTGTTGTTTTCCGACGCTGTGTAGCATAACACCAAGACGAATTTAGTATGGAGTAGGGAGTGGCTAAGCCACATGAGTCTGAATCTGCTGCGATTCCGAGAGGAATCGCAAGATTCTGAAATTCCGAGATTAACGGTTCAAATTTTTTCATACGGAGATCTTGGAAACATTCTCAAAAAAGTAAATTTTCATGCACGTATCTTGAGAAAGACCAACAGTTGAGATCAGAATCGCTGGGTCCTGTGATTCCCAAGAATCACAGCAGATTTATTTTCAAGCCACTCACATGACTTCTAAAATTTTAGCCCTCCTATTTCATCATGCGTAGTCTATAAAACAAAAATAAGAGCATCTACATCCCTGAAACTATTAGAGTTTCTAAATAACTGTTAACTGTTTTTTAGAAATTAAATCTCTCTTAATTTGTAAACCTCCACATCCCTGAAACTAAAATTAGAGTTTCTTAATTACCACGTCACAGCTTATAAAATTTCTTATTAAGATATATCTGCAAGAGAAAGGAATTTCAGCGAATCGTTTCACCACGTCACAGTGTATAAACGATTTCTTATTAAGAAATTATTGAGCAAAATTGCTAAATAAGAAATTCATATACATCTCTGAAACTGGTTTAGCAACTGCCACATCAAATTAGAAACTCTAAAAGTTTTACGGATGTAGATGCTCTAATAGATATTGTTGTGATCTAGTGTTGGTTATTTAATTTTATTATAAAAATAACTACAGAAAAAAATAAAATAACATAAAATATTTTTTAAAGGCGATATTTATCCCTTATATTTAAACTCTTACTGTGTTTCTGTGTGACACGACACAACACTGCGAAAATAAGACTGAACACGCCACGAAACGTTTACAGTTCAGTAGCAAGTAGCAAGAAATACTCAAGTTTTGTAGTGGAACTTTCATATCCTCTCCAGTGTTGAAAAGGTTTTTACAGCAAATATCAAATAGGATAGATGGCATCTTTATAATTTTAAGTTTACGCATCTTTATAACTAACAAATGCAAACCAGATGCGTCAATTTCATGTATAATGCAAACTATATTGATATTATAATTAGAAGAGAGATCGGATGACACCGTTCATTTTCAAAGTTTTCAAAGTTTAAACAGTAGATCCAAACCGTTAAATATGATGTATATATTAAAATGTCCTTGCAAATCAAATTTTACATTTTTTAAAATTTTTTTTTTTACTATTTATTAAGTATTTTACAAAATCGTTGTTTTCAGACCATTGAATTTTTGTACTCATCTTAATAAATAGTAAAAATAAAATAAAAAACATGTTAAATTTGACCTGCAAGCACATTTTAATATATCCATCATATTTAATGATTTGGATCGACTGTTTGGACTTTGAAAATATAGAATGTCATCTGATGTCACAAAAAATAGTATCATCCGATCCGTCCTCTTATAATTATCATATAAATATTTGTAACTAATTTGCAATTAAAATGCAAATGATGCGCGTAGGCCTTAAGTAATCTGTGTTTACTGTTTAATTTGGGCTACTAGTCCCCTTTGATCCATTCTGGGCTATTGCGCGCGCCGCTAACCTTTTGGGTTATTCTAAGCAGAATTTTATTTCATTTAGGAAATGAAATATCAACAAAGTTTAGACGAGTTTTTTTTTGAGAAAAACCCGTAGGTTGTTTAGACGGAATTCAGAGGAGGTCCGATGCCCATCGGACCTACTTTGGTTCGATCATCCGATCTGCATCAAGATTCGTGTGATCCGCATTAAAATCCGTGCAAGTCTGTATCAATTTCTGTGTGCATAGATCTTGATGCTAATCATACGGTTCTAGAGCTAATTAAACCTAAATGTAAGTCCGATGCCCATCGGACCTACTCCTATCTCGTTTAGACGAGTTTTTGCTAACAGAACGATGTCATCGATGGTGACATGGTGTACGATACCACTTACTCCCCACGTTGACGCAAATAGCAAGCAATCTGAGCCGTCCATACAAGATCGGATGATCTCTATAGAGATTCGATCAGGGATGTCATATTCCTTCCAATCTTAAATGGACAATTTACACCACCTAAAAGTTCCTTAATTTTTACGACTCTTGAGACTTGAGAGTACCGCTATTGTACTGTTTGATTTAAGAAAATGTCAAAGTACGTAGATTCCAGAATAAGTTACATAACTGTGCTCATAATTTTCAGTCCCGTGATGTGGCAAGTCGTTCTGTTTACACAATCCTTTTTAAAATTAAACAAAGATTACACTTCTCAAATTACTTTCAGTGCACACTGAATATTTTTTTTTTCAGGTCAGCGAGTCGGAACTCCCGACAATTCTATTGATTAGAAGGAACAGTGTTGCTCCCCTGGCTAATGGGTCCGGATCCCCTAAAGTAACCCAATTTTTGAGTTTTCGATCGAGACTGTCAAATTCGAATCCGTTGCTCGAGATCGTCTCGGGATTCGAATTTGTTGCTCGGGATGTGTGCACTCCACTTCGGATCTCGCGCGACAGATTCGAATCGGACGGTCTCGATTCAAAACCCAACTTTTGGGTTTCTTCACTGGATCTCGATTCCTGGCCAGTGTTGTAAAAAACGCTCTTAACGGCCGATTAAACGGCCGTTTAATCGTTAACGGCAGCTTAACCGTCACGCATACCCTTAACGGAGGCCTGTTAACGGTTGGAAACGATTAATCGGCCGTTTTTTCCGATTAATCGGCCGTTTTACCGTTTAATCGTCCGTTTATTCCCGTTTATTCCTGTTTATTCCCGTTTATTTCAGTAAATTTTTTTAAAATTTTTTTTTTTTCAGTGATAACGTGTGATAATAAGATTTATAAATTATGTATTGTAGTTTTATTTGTGCTTGGATATACATATAATATTTTTTTTATATATATTTGTTCTTCTTACTTTAAAATTGATTAATTCTTCTATTATTTATATACCATATATTTTTCTTACTTGCTAATGTAATTATTTCAATTAGTATGACGTGTTTATTTATGAAATTAAGTTGTTATCATAAACTAAATTTAGTAATTTTATGTTGAAATTTTCATTTCTTTCAAATAATATGTTATTAGTATTTGAAAAAACTTAATTCTCAAATTTATTTTTTCATTAAATGTGTTACTTACACATGTAAAATTCTTATGTGTTAAGAAGAAATAAGTGTAGTGTCATGTTATAATAATAAAATTAAGTTAAATTAAGTTTATTTGATAATATTAATGAGTTAAATAAATTATTTTTAATAAATTATGATATATATACATAAATTTAATAAAAACGTTAAATTGTCCGCATAATTCCGATTAATCGGCCGCATACCGATTAATCGCTTGGCGGTACCCCGTCCGTCCAACGACCGCATACCGTTATTTACAACACTGTTTCTGGCTAATGGGGTCCAGATCCCCTAAAGTAACCCAATTTTTGGGTTTTGGATCGGGACCGTCCGAATTGAATTCGTTGCTTGGCATCGCCTCGGAATTCGAACATGTCTCTCGGAATGCGTGCGCTCCACTTTAGTTGGATGATCACGGATTCGAATCGGATGGTCCTGATCCAAAACCCATTTTTTGAGATACTTCACTGGATCTGAATTCTAACTAATGTGGGTCCGACCCTGCACAACAAGTTCATAATTTGCTAGTTACAAGGAAAAACAAGACAATAAACAGCTAGCAAATCCTAGCAACTCTTCATCATACAAATTTCGTGTGCTATATACGTACGTTTCAAGTCTTTCATGCACCTTTCATTTGCTTCATCTTGATTACTTGATGCATTATTTGTGCTCAGAAAATAAACTATATAACACACAAATTCGTCATTAAAAAAATGCATTTGTTACTCTAGTACCAGCTAATTCGACATCTATCTTCACATTTTCCCAACACATGCAGTTAGAGCGGAAAAAACGTGCCGTACCGTGCCGTGACTTTGGTCTCATGCCGTGCCGTACCGTGACCAACTTAATTTTTTACGTGCCGTGCCGTGACCAAAATGTCAAGAGGTGGTCACGGCACGCGAATGGTCACGCCACGTGAGTCACGCCGTGCCTAACGTGCCGTGACCATACGTGACTTGCTGACCATTTAATCATAATTTAGGTTAGTTTATTCAAAATTCACCATTAAATCAATATCTAATTGTCCAAATTACACGTGACTCGCGTGACTACATACCGTGCCATGCCAAAGTTTTAAAAGATAAACACGGCACGCGAATGGTCATGGCACAAGACACGCGAGTCACTGCACGTAACTGACATGCGTGCCGTACCGTTCCATGACGGAGCCGGCTCCTCCGTGCCATTTTTCCCACTCTACACGCAGTACCTCTCTCTTTGACTTCATTAAAAAAATGCATTTGTCTCTTTGACTTCACGTGAGCGCCTTAATGCTTCTCTAAGCGTATTCTCTTCTTTTCATGCTCACGTATATCATCCTTTTCGCCGTTAACTTTTAGCTAAGGAATCGTTACCCTTCTCTCCATTTCCTCGATGAATTGGAGACTTCCTTTACATCCTCCATGCATCCATTTATCTTAGAAACCGAGATCATAAATAAAAGAAAGCTAGTTTAAAAATAAACTATTGTGAACTTTGCTTTTATGCTCAACATATTTTGTAAGAAAATTATCTAAATCAAGAGCATTTTTGTTTCAATTGCTTGTCTTTTTACATTCCATACAAAAAGTTCAGAGAGTAATTTCGAAATTTTTTAAATGTCTTTCAATTATTGTACTCGCTGCGTGGAATTGTTAATGCCACGACGTAATATAATAACAGGAATAGGAATATAAATTTAAATTGAATAAAAAAAATATTCACTATAAATTCATATACTCACAATTTTTTGTCATTTGCTTGTACTACTACTTCTTAAAAGGAAAGCAGAGAATGTGTATTATATTTGGAAAAAGAAATGGAGAAGATCTGTATGACAAATCTTGAAAAGAATAAAAAATATATATTCATACTTGGATCTAACTGATCCAAAACAGAATGCTTCTTTTTTCCTCATTGGGTAAGATTGCAGTTTCTATACGTTCAAATTTATGTTTGCCCTGCGTAAATTTTCTTGGAATTTGGGTTTTTCTTTGATTGCTTGTACAGTTGTACTTCTTATAATTCTTGTATATTCTCTCTTTTTCTTTCTTCTTTTCCTTTTTTGGGTTGATACTAGTTTTCAAAAAGAATTTCAGGGCTGCATTTTATAAACTACCCACTTTATAATCTCGATATGATACAGTGCTTATAATCTCTGTACAAATCATGAGACATTCTATTGTACCAAAACTGCACAACAACAATACTGCCTCAAAATCTATCTCCAAAACAAAATCTAAACAATCACGGTCGCGCAACCGATGTCGATGCTCATGTGGATTGCTCATTGGCCTTGTCACCTTTCTAATCTTACAACAACTTGCAACGCTCGGCCGAAGCATCGCCTTCCTTCACCTTGACTTGTCACTTCCTTCATGGCGCTTCCCAAATGAGTTCTTCCTTCATACCTCTTTTCGCGGTAACAAATTACCAAATGAGTTCTTGCCAAATGAGTTATTCCTTCATACCTCTTTTCGCGGCAGCAAATTACCGAATGAGTTCTTGCCATTGAAGGATCTAAGCCTTGCAAAGGTCCCATGGGATGGAAACACTTGGTTCATGAGCTCTTTAAATGATACGTTTGATGCGGGTGAGGCAGAGTACCTCCATTTCCCCTCTAATCAATCAGAGGGACGACTTCTCTGCCTGGCAGGTAACAGTACCAGAAACGGTACGTTAAATTCATATGCCTTGGTACATCCCGAGAAATTGCCGCCTGGCTATAGATTTGTCCCGGGTATTACATTTGTGTCGGAGTCTTATTACGGTTACGACAATATATGTCATGGGCTATTCGCCATGATGCCATTTGCGGCTTGGCACTATAGAAAAGGGTGTGTGAGGCCGGATAGGTGGGTACTGTACCAAAGAGGTGAGGTGAGGAGAGGGATCTCTAATTGGTTGAGAAATTTTATAGAATTAACCTTTGGTGAGGAAATGATGATCGAGAAGTTCGAAGCAGGAGGTAAAGTGAACTATGCTTCAAGTTGTTTCGAGGAGGCAGTGGTGTTTCGGCACAATGAAGGCAAGATGCTAAAAGATAAGAAGATTCAAGTTTATGAAATGGTGAGGTGCAAGAGCAGGAAGTATTGTAAGATCCCGGAGAGAGATGAAACCGAGAATGTGATAAAATTGACCTTGTTACTGAGAAGCAACAGTCGATCGTTTAAAGATGAAGCCAGCGTGATAAATGTGTTTCGAAAGGAGTGTGCAAAGGTGAAGGCATGCCGGCTTAAGGTAACCCGGCCCGATAACCTCACCTTTTGTGATCAGGTTAGTTTGTCCCTTTCTATTCTCTGGTTTATTTTAGATCGTCTGTATGTATCTATTCTCGTCATGGATCATTTAAGTTTAGTTGAAAAAATGGATTCTTGATCTTTTTTCATTTGCCATAAAGAATTAATCCAATTCATATTTTTTCAAATCAAAGGATTCAATTTTAGAATTATCTATAGTGAATTCCTATAAAGAATTGGCGGTTAAAGTTGTCGGCATGAACTGTTATTCACTTGTATGTGAGCATGTTCTTCTTGCATAACTATATTTTTTTTGTTTCTTTTTAACTTTACCTCATGATATTTCAAAAAATGGATACATAACCTTTTTGCCATTGCAAGTAGTTAGTAATTTGCATACAAAGCAAGGACTGGATTTAATAAAAATGGTTGAGAAATAAGGCATCTTTTGGTTTTGTGAAATTTACTACAGCAGTAAGGAGGAATTCTAAACTTATGGATTTGTTAATTTAAGCATTTCTTTTGGACAACAAATTAATACATGCTAAAGAAACAGCCAACAACTACCATTCTTACATTTTTAACCATATATTAATTTTGTATGGCTAGCTCAATCAAAGAAAATTTTCTTGCAAGTACTTTGCCATAAATTTCCTTCTAGATTTCATTAAATCAAATAAAAAGAGCACAAACAAATTACTTGTTGAAAACAATATCTTAAGAACCGAGGACTTTATAATTGAAGGGAGATACATAGTGGTTGTAAGATTCATTTTGTTCTTGTTTGTAATTTCCAAAAAAAAAAGGAGAACCTAGAAGGTGATCATTTTTTAAATTTATACAGGTGAAGATGATGAGCGAAACCGACATTCTAGCATCGCCACATGGCGCTCAACTTACGAATCTATTTTTTATGGACAAGAACAGCAGTGTCATGGAATTCTTTCCAAAGGGATGGAAGGATTTGGCTGGCCCGGGACAGTTTGTGTTCCAGTGGATATCGGCATACTCTGGAATGCGCCACGTTGGCACCTGGCATGATCCTAAAGGTGATAAGTGTCCTTATAGTGATAAAGCACAATGCATGTCTTTTTACAAGAATCGGCAGATAGGAATCGATGAGCACTTCCTCTCAAACTGGACCTCCAGTGTTTTGAAGGAGGCGATGGCGCGGAAATTGCACACATTGAAATTAAACAGAGTAAAGGAACAGCAGTGCAAATGCAGTTAATTGATGTTAGTAATTCCAGAAAAAAAACAATGTTTTTGTTAACTTTTGAGATGAATATGCGTCGCATATGGTGCAGGCTAGGCACAATTCTAAATAAATGAAGTAGATTGTTCATATAAGGATTCAAATGCATTAAGGGAAGTTGAATAAGTCAGGAGAGTGTTTTCATTTGTATCAGGGTTATGATTGAACTGCTACAACATTATATGAATTGAATGTGCTTCCTTCATATATGCGTCGATCCCTCCAAGTGGAACAGTAGGTTCCTTTTTTCTCTAGGGGCATTTTGACATTAACATTAACCAATTTCATATAATTTTTAGCTTATTATTGTCAAGATTCTTAATGGTTCATTATGATAATGTGACTGGTATGTGAAACTGGATGCCAATTGCAAAAGAAATATTCAAGAAGACTTGCAAGTGAGGCCCAATAGTTGGCCTTTTATTTAAGTTAAAATTACTGTTTGTATCATATCTCATGATCAATTTATATAGAGGAGGGTTCAAATGCCTCCATTTTTCATGCCTCTACCATGCCTCTATTTTTAAAAACTTTAATAACTCAAAATTTAAAACTTAAAAATCAAAATAAAACCGTTGGATATGATCTACATCATTTTATCTATGCACGTGCAAAATATTATGACATTTCAATTTTGTCTTGGTTGTCATCAAGAGCTTGTAAAAAACGTACTAATGTGGATAATTTCTAGACGTTGATTTTTCAACTTATTGATTCACATAAAAACAAAATCAAAATGTGATAAATTTTTATGAGCACATAGATAAAATGATGTAGATCATATCTAACGGTTTTATTTTGACTTTTAAGTTTTAAATTTTGAGTTATTAAAATTTTAAAAATGGAGGCATGGTGGAGGCACAAAAAATGGAGACATTTGAACCCTCCTCATTTATATACAGGTTATTTCTGTTGTTTTGGGATATTTATATTATTTAATAGTATATTCTGAGTGCAGGACTCTAAGCCTACCTCCAATTCCAAGAAAAATATATATCTATGTGAAGATGAAATCTTCATTATGAATCTACATTGATCAAGAATTTTTTCCCAAAAGCATTGATGAAGATTCAATTTTAATCGATATTTTTCTGGAGTTGATTGAACCGTCTTAATGAACTAATATATTGAATTTTGTTCTGTCACTGTCACAAAGAACAGAGGTGCACTCTGTTCCAGCAAGTGGAGATTCAATGAAAGCGCACTACATAGTACAGAGTGCTAACTTAGTGCTAAGATTGCATGCCCAGTTGAGCATGCTACTAAGGTCAACAGATTGCATGGGTTCGATCCATGAAATGATAACCTATAGAAAAGAAGAAATATGGAAGTGGAAACAACTGTACTTTCCACTTTGGTACTTAATAAGCAAACTTTTCAGTAAAAATTTGACATCATGCGTGCCTCGAAGTGTGAAAAAGGCGATGTGGATAATCTCTAGACTTCATCTAAGCTTGGTGGCAGTTAGAAGAGCACTAGCAAAGGGTGCAACTTTGAAAGTTCCTTTTAATCTAACAATCAATTTGATGTCCTTAATTTAGAAATTAATAATGTTTTCTGGAATTGAATCTCTTGGGTAATGAGAATATTTTTATGCATAAATAAAGGATTTTGATGAATATAGGATTTACAGATTTACTCAGAACTTAGCAGAACTGATGCTTTCTTGTTTCGGAAATGCTCTGTTTAGTCAGACAACACTAACAAAAAGAAAACATCAAAAAGGATGCAGCACTTCAACTTTTTTGTTAATTTATTGCATGGACAAAAACCACAATCAACAAAATGGCGACACATATATACCACCTTTTGCATTATAAATACTCAACCCCTATGCATTCTTAGAAACAGCACAGATCAAAGAGAGATGAATTTCTCTAGAGTTCAATGGAAATGGCTTCTCTTTTGTTTCTTTTTGTTATTAGTTGTAGAAATAAGAGGAGAGAATGAGGAGAAGAAACAGATTTATGTAGTGTACATGGGTTCAGCATCACCCGATTCATCTAAGGATTTCTTAAGAGAAAGCCACCTTAAACTTGTCGGCTCGGTACTTAAGAGGTTGCTAATTACCTATGTAAACTATTTACTTTTCAAACTTTGTCACAAAGGTTAATTTGTACTGTAATCGTACTACTCAATACGATACGTCCAAACCCTACCAGAAAGTATAACTACTACAGTTAGGTAAATGTTGTGTGGTACGGAGACGGTGTACGGAATTAGACTGTGGAGGTTCTGAACTGGTATATACCGGTTCAAACCTGACTGGTATATTACCATGATTGAATTACTAAGTACTTAAAAGAACATCCAAATCTCGTTACATCCTTTATGTAGTAACATATAACATATTTGGAGTGGTTTGAACACAATACCAATGGCTTGTACTAAACTGACCGGTTCAGTACCATAACATTTGCTCAAAAGTCTTTTTATAATTTTATTCTCTAATTCTTCAGGGGAGAAAAAGCTGAGAATATTCTAGTCAGAAATTACAAGTATGGCTTCTCGGGCTTTGCTGCAAGGCTGTCAGAGGCTGAGGCTTTGGCATTGAAAAGAAAGCCCGGGGTAGTGTCAGTTTTTGTAGACCCGGTCTACAAGCCCCATACGACCCGCTCCTGGGACTTCTTGCAGAATTTTGTTGAGATCGACTCAAGATCAAATTCTGACTCAACTCCTCCTGCAACAGCTGATACCATAATAGGTTTACTTGATACAGGTACAATAACAAAAATATGTTAACCTTCTGAGTTGCACCCTTTTGACATAAGAACCGAGACATTTACAACTTAAAATGAAAGGTCTATATGTTAAATTACTGGTAGAAGGAACTGTGTTTTGGTAACAGGATCTTGTACTGCACTCCACTTGACTGGTACTGTGCTTCGGGGCGGAGCCAAAATATAGTAGGATGGAGCAAAATTTTAGGATGATGCATAATATTTTTTGAAGAAAGCATAGAAATAGAAGCATATTTTTTATCTTTTTTTGTGCCAGTGCCATGCCTGCCCACATGTGGCTCTGTCCTTAGACCGAGTTAAGATCTAATGCTACGACAATTTAAGCATTTTTTATTAATTACTATAATTTTCTCTTATTTATTTAGGGATTTGGCCAGAATCTGAGAGCTTTAGTGATAATGGTTTTGGAGCAGTACCAAGCCGATGGAAGGGGATTTGCATGAAAGGAAGCAATTTTACTTCTTCCAACTGCAACAAGTAAGTGAAAATGCTTTGATGTGTTTGTTATATGAGAGATAAATTCAGGTTTTAGTATCTATGTTGGTACCCAAAATTATAGTATTGTAGTCTCAGACTTTGGTAGAGTAGAACTAGGGTGCTCCTAAGCTCACCAAGCCTTTCGTGAGCGCAACTCTAAAACCTATCGAATTGACTTCAAACGACATTTCCAAACCGTTAGATGCTCAATCTATATTAAAATGTGCTTGGAGACCAAATTTTACATTTTTTGGAATTTTTTTACTATTTATTAAGATGGTTTGAAAATCGCTGTTTTTATTAAAATTCTGCACCATTGGAAAACAGCGATTTTCAAACCATCTTAATAAATAGTAAAAAAATTCCAAAAAATGTAAAATTTGGTCTCCAAGCACATTTTAATATAGATTGAACATCTAACGATTTGAAAATGTCATTTGAAGTCAATTCGATAGGTTTTAGAGTCGCGCTCACGAAAGGGCTTGGTGAGCTTAGGAGCACCCTAGTTCTACTCGACTTTGGTAATATAACCATATCAATATGGTTTGATACTTTGATACATGTCAACTGCCATTGCATCCCTATATGATGCCCTTGATCTGCCATTTTTGAAACAGGAAGCTAATTGGAGCAAGATACTATGCAACCGATGAAGCACCGTTTGCCCCTACATTCGGATCCAATGCCAACTCAGCACGTGACGAGGAAGGTCACGGGACCCATACTGCATCTACGGCTGCAGGGAATTCTATCACAGGCGCATCCTACTATGGCCTTGCCTCAGGTTCTAATAATTATTTTTATAAGGATTTGATCTCAATTATACCAACAGTTGAACTAGTGTACTTTTTGTTATAAAATATTTGTCTTGCATAAATAAAATGTATCCAGTGAGGCTATGGTACTATGCATAGCGAAGATTGGTCCGTACTACGGATCAATATTTTGGTTTTCAAAGTTGAGTCGATCTGAACTGTTCAAAGTGATTTCCATATGAAAATGTAATTGCAGAGTAAATTTTATATATTTTTATTTTTTTTTCTTAGATAGGCAGAAAATCACTACTTTTGAATGGTCTAGAATCTGTAGATCAAGTGATTTTCTACCTATCTAAAAAATATTTCTAAAAAATGTAAATCATATGGAGATCATGTTGAACGGTCCAGATTGATTGTTTGAATTTTGAAAATGGAGATATTGGTCCATAGTACGAACCAATATGCGCTATGCATAGTACCATGGCCTCACTCAAATGTATCACCTCTGCACAAAACATTAAAACTACACCATTTTGCATATACAGCACAAACCTTTTGTATTAGTCATATCATATATGCCGTGTACCTATACTATTTTTCATAACAATTTCTTCATACAATATACAACGTGGAAGATGGTTGGTAATTAAAAATTCATACCAGGAACGGCCAAGGGAGGATCAACAGGTTCACGGATCGCCATGTACAAGGTCTGTTCATCATTGGGTTGCACTGGGTCCCAGATCCTGGCTGGCTTTGACGATGCGGTCGCTGACGGGGTCGACTTGTTATCAGTTTCTCTCGGTGCATCTGCATTTTTCCGGCCTGATTTTTCAGAAGATCCAATTGCCATTGGTGCTTTCCACGCTGTGGCTAAAGGAATCACCGTGGTGTGCTCAGCCGGTAATGACGGGCCCACTGCCAGCTCAGTTGTGAATGCGGCTCCATGGATTTTGACTGTTGCAGCTACTACAATCGATCGCTATTTTGAGTCAGATATATTGTTAGGTGGAAACAGGAGTGCGATTAAAGTATGATTTCAGTTCTGCATCTTATTTCTGAAATTATGTCTTGTTTTGTTTATAATCGAACTTAATTAATACTAATATTATTTTTTTAAAGGGAGAAGCTATAAACTTCTCAACGCTCGACAAGTCTCCAAACTATCCTTTAATTGATGGTGGATCAGCAAAATCGAATTCATCAGATGTTACATCTGCAAGGTTGTCTAAATATTCATACTAATTTGATACAACTTTTCATATCTTGGAAACAAAAAGATAACTGAATTTCTGAATTTCTGAATTTTTTAAGCCACTGTGAGCCTGGAACATTGGATGGAAGCAAGACGAAAGGGAAAATAGTTGTGTGCAAGCACTCGCAAAGCGACACCTCAAAAACCTTTAAATTTCAAGCATTAAAGGACTTGGGTTCTATTGGCACTATCTTTGCTAATGACATGGAAACATATGTTGCCAGTTCATACAACACCTTTCCAGTCTCCGATATCACTGCACAAGCTGCCAATGATGTGTTTAGTTACATAAACTCATCAAAGTAAGGGTAAAAACTATTAAGTAAAATCTTTTGGATTCATTTATGATTTTTTTTAACTGATTTTGTTGATTTGTTTCAAAATTGAAGGAACCCAGTTGCTACCATTCTGCCGACAATTACAGTGACCAAGTTCAAACCAGCACCTGTTATAGCATATTTCTCTTCAAGGGGTCCATCAGCACAGACAAGAAACCTCCTTAAAGTAAATCTTCTCTTAATCTTATTTAAAACTGTACAAAAATTTAAAAAAGTTAAAACAAAGCACACAATAGAAAAATATAAGAAAATTCCACGGCTCTGACATCTGAATTTTCATCTGGTGCTTTTTCTTTCATTTGTCTTTTGAGATTGTGTGGGTGTGAAGTAAACTTCCATTTTGTAGCATACTGGTAAAAGTTTCAACTTGCAATTCACACAACAAGATGCCTTGTTATAGAAGGTGATTGGACAGCAAAAATTTCATTTGAAAAAATGAGTAAAGATTGAAAAGATAAATTTGTATGGATTTACCGCTAAATCTTATTTTAAATATTGCAGCCTGATATAGCTGCCCCTGGGGTTAACATACTGGCCTCATGGATACCTACATCAACTGGAGTACCAAATGGCCAGAATTCGTCGCAGTTCAATATTGTTTCTGGTACCTCTATGGCATGCCCCCATGTGGCTGGTGTTGCGGCAACAATAAAGGCATGGAACCCTACATGGAGCCCCTTTGCAATTAGATCAGCCATCATGACAACAGGTTAGCTTTCAATCTGTAGTACCCAAGGATTTATAGTTTCACATTTTCAAACCACACCGGTACTAAGGGACAGATGGGTCCGCATTAACTCAAAAGAGCATCTTTTGAATTAATACATCTCGGCCGTCTGATTTTAAACGGAGCCAATCCGACATCTGCCTATAAAGCAGGGAGCTCTTTAATATTAGTGCAGATTTGATCTGCATGGATCTTAAAGCTAATCAGACGGTACAGATGCATTAACTCAAAAGATTCTTTTTTGAGTTAATGCAGAGGATACGAATTCGGGACAGACCCAGGAATTGGGTCAGGGTAGGCAAGAAAATGAGTTGGGCTGGAAAGAAAATGAATTAGACCGAGGGGTAGGCAATACTCCAAAAATACATGGACTATTTTTTTTTTTTTTTTTCAAAAATGCTTACTCCTGGGTCTTATGGGTCCGGATCCCCTAAAGTAATCCAAATTTTGAGCCCGAGGTGGAAATGCACGGGGCCTCTTTAATATTGGCGCAAGAACGATCAGACAGTCCGGATCCAAACTCAAAATTTGGGTTACTTTAGGGAATCCGAATTCAGACCTTACTAGATCTGCCCTTGCTGGTCCTAGTTGGTATTACTCTCTACCAGCTAGGTATTAAAGAGGTTTCTTATTTTTAAATTTCTCTTAGGTACTACCCTTGCTGTAAATTTTATCCCACCTTAGTTATTGGTATAAAAATTATGATTATATCTTTAGAATGACATGTAGTCAAATACACAATGCATCATGTTCTAAGTCTAACAACTGTTTTGGATTAACTATTTTGCACAATTATACAGCAACTCAAGCGAACAGTGACAAGGCACCACTGATGACTATCTCGGGCTCTGCAGCGACACCTTATGACATTGGTTCAGGAGAGGTGGTCCCTACTGCAGCTCTGCAACCTGGCCTAGTGTATGACCTGACGACCCGGGACCTTCTCCTCTTTCTTTGCAATTATGGCTACGACTCCTCCAAAATCAGCCTTATATCAAACAACACAAACGGGTTTAGCTGCGCGAGTAATTCTAGCATAAACCTCATTTCAGACCTCAATTACCCTTCAATTGCTGTATCGGCTTTGAAACTAAACGAGGTCAGAACCGTGAACCGGGTCGTGACCAATGTGGGTGCGCAAGATAACACAGTGTACACCGCCAGTGTCAACTCACCATCCGGGTTGGATGTAAGAGTGGTCCCTAATAAGCTTAAGTTTAGTAAATCATATAAGAGTTTAGGTTTCCAGGTTCTGTTTTCTGTGAAAGACTCTTCCTTGCAAGGTGACTTGTTTGGTTCTATTACATGGTCGGATGGGACCCACACTGTCAGAAGCCCTTTTGCAGTGACCACTGCAGGTTAACTCTGTATGTATGTAATTGAGAATGTAATATAATAATTATAATATATGATAATTTTAGTACTTCTCTACTTGTATGTTTTCTTTTATTTTCTTAGATTAGAGCTCCTTTTAGTCTACTTAATTAATGTTTTATCTTTCCCTCAAAAAAAATTATGTTTTATCAATTGCGTGCAAACAAATCCTTTACTTTGTGCTAACCATGATAGCTTCCTTTTAGTGTGATTAACTATTGAAAGCTAAGTCTCTATTATATTATGAGGAGGGATCGGATTACACCCTATTTTTTGATACATTTTGACACCTACCATTTTCAAAGTCCAAATAGTCGATTCAAACCGTTCAACATGATGGATATATTAAAACGTGCTTGGGGATCAAATTTTACATTTTGTTTTAATTTGTTTACTATTTATTAAGATGGTTACAAAATCGTTGTTTTCAGATCATTGAAAAACAACGATTTTGTAACCATCTTAATAAATAGTAAACAAATTCAAAAAAATGTAAAATTTGATCTCCAAGCACATTTTAATATGGTGATCATGTTGAATGGTTCGGATCGACTGTTTGGATTTTTGAAATTGCAAATTGACCTATAAAAAAACAATGTCAAGATGTGTCAAAAAAAAGGGTGTAATTGGATCCCTCCTATTATAATATACTGATAAAAAAGTAGCTACTATACTAGCACTATTTTTTTTATTTATTTAGCACCATTTTTATGTACACTACTGTTATGATAAGACTTCAATTAATTTTTATTAAACTCGAACTCTAATTAATCATTGATCAACTATTTATTTTGTTCTAATTCTAATATGTCGAATATTATTATACAATTTTAAATTTTAATTTCCACAAAATTTAGATGCAGAAATACTCGTATGTATGTCGAGCTCCAAATTTATAATTTTTAAGTCCATACATCCTTTATGACATAAAAATGATTAGTAATTGAAAGTTGTAGTATTTAATTCAATTAAGAATTGATTTCATTAGTCAGAGAATTTTTGTTTAGGATTGGCCTACAACCAATTATTAGTAATGTCAGTAGCAGTGTAGTAAAATTCGGTTCTATTCGGTTAATATTCGGGCGTATATTCCTATATAGTGTCCGGCCAAATAGAAAATAGCTATTCGGACCAAATATTGAATCCATGCTTTAAAAAAATTAAAAAACATTCAAAACCCATTAAAAGAGTTCCGGACCCGAATCCATAACCCATTAAATGAGTTCCAGATCCGCCAGGTAGGTGTTCTCTTCAAGCGTCTCACTCAAAAGTCTTTGATAACCTCTCTACATCCACTCAGAAATCTTTTATATCCTCTCTACATGTTGCCTTATTGTATTTAAGTACTGTGGGATTAAATATTTAATAAAAAATCCGCATATATAAATCCGAATAAGAATCTGTATATTCGGCCGCATACCGTATATGCGGTATGCGGCGGCCTTCCGAATACCGCATGAGAACCGAATATTAATACACTGGTCAGTAGTTTATAATTTTTATTAAGTATGAACTACAAATAAAAAATAACGAGAGGAAGACACTTATATTCTTATCTGATAAATTAACGATTTGTTTATTAGTATATGCCTCATCAAATACGATATGAATAAAATAAATGAATGAAAAAGTTTTATTAAGACACTTCTGACCACCAAATTATATGTAAAAATAAATTAGATCATACATCATCAGTATGACAGTATAGATTTCAATATGCCTGATCATTATTTAATATTTATAAAGAAAATCCTGCGAACTGTATAATATTTGATACCTCCGGTTATTTTAACTGGAAAGATGGTTAAAACAAAGAAAACTGGAGAGTAGTAGATCGGGACCGTCAGATGACACGAATATTAAGGGGCTCTGTGCATTCCACAATGGGTCGGATTGGTCGGAACTCTGATCGGACGGTCTTGATATAAATTCAAAATTTGAGTTACTTCAGAGGATCTGAATTGAAGCAGCTCCAAAGAGTCCTGTTCCTCTGAAGGAACTCAAATTTTGTGTTTAGATCCAGACTAATCGGACAATGCGGTCCGAGGTGGATTGCATGTGGGATCTTTAATATTTGTGCTGAAGCAGATCTGACGGTCCTGATGTAAACTCAAAATTTGAGTTAACTCGGGTGATATAAATTCCTTGCTCCCATGCCTCGAGCGTTTTGTCGCCGCCGTTTCCGATAGCCCTATACTCTCCTCTCTCTTTCACACCTCCTCGACGAAGCTTGACTCTCAAGTTCCTACTTCCTCTTCTCTGGTTCTCTATACCAGAGACCGATTTGACTTGAAACCCTAGAGACCCTACAGTGAGACGTAAAATTGACCCAAATCAGAGATTAATAACAGATACCACAAGTAAAGGTGCATATTTTTCTTTTTTTCAAAAAAATTAGTTTTAATTACTCCTCGATCTCTTTGTGACTTTATTTGTTTCTTGGTAGTTTCAATTTTTTAGTGAAATTAACCAATGGCTGAGAAGGAACCGGAAACGAGTGAGAGGAAGCTAGTCCTGTTTAATACCATGACAAAACAGAAGGAAGAATTCAAGCCAATAGTTGAAGGGAAGGTAAGTATGTATGTTTGTGGGGTCACACCATATGATCTCAGCCATATCGGCCATGCGCGTGCCTATGTAGCCTTTGATGTGCTCCACAGGTCACCTTCTACCCATAATTCTATACAATTTAATGTCACAAGGAAAATTAGACACTGTATGCAGTAATTTTCTTTTATTAGGTATTAGATTTTCTCTTATTTACAATTGAGTACTGAATCAAAATTATTGACTTTATTGGAAATTAACATTATGTGCGTGTTATAATTATGTTAAAGAGAAGGGTGCATTGTGATCTATAAGGTTTTAATTTATCCTTTGGTGCAGATATTTGAGACAGTTGAGATATGACGTAACTTATGTGCGTAACTTCACTGATATCGATGATAAGGTACTATATACATTCCTTTATTGTTTTCTTTATTCTTACATTTGGCTTTCGTTCAATTTCTCAGTCCAAAAGTTTCCTTATGTTACTTGTCTTGTGTGAATTTCAATAATTGGAGAGAATTTTCCTATATCAAACAGATTATAAAGAGAGCTAATGAAGCAGGAGAGGATCCATTAAAGTTAAGTCGTCGCTTCAGTGATGAATTCTTGGTTGACATGGCGACGATACAGTGCTTGCCTCCTACACACGAGCCACGCGTCACAGAACATATGGATCAGATCAGAGACATGATATCTAAGGTATTGTAATGTTTTAATATAGTCACTCCTCTCTAATGCTTTTTGATAATAGTTGTTATGATCATGTATAAATAGTTAAATACATGACATAATTGCCTGGCAGATCATGGAAAATGGGCATGCCTATACCATAGAAGGAGATGTCTATTTTTCTGTAGACAGTTTCCCAGAGTACTGCCGCCTGTCAGGACGCAAATTGGATGACAACATGGCTGGTGGAGGCGGCCGGGTCACTGTCGATACAAGAAAGAAAAACCCTGCTGACTTTGCCTTGTGGAAGGTAACACCTCACTTGACCTTTGATTTTTTTTTTTTTTGACAATAGTGGGTTAAAAACCCACCGATTCATTAGAAATCAGGAGTGCTCACAGAAGATGGTACCAAAATGGTACCAGTCCACCTGTGATAAGTTTTACAAAATATCTAAAAGTACCATAGTCACTACAATTAAACCACCACATAGCCAAACAGCATTACAAGCCAGAGAGCATAAACCTACTACAAAAAACTACTCATCATAAGAAGCAAGTTTCAGAACTCATTACAATAGACAGCTTTAAGACTAGATTAAAAAACCAGTATTAGACTGGTGTTTTCCTGACAAATGGAGAGGATACAGGGTTTCTTCCACCTCTTCCTCTGTCAGCTGGACCTGTTCTTCCTCTCCCCCTGTACCAGCTGTACCATCCTGAATCTGTATTGGTAAGTCATGCACATCATGTGGTAATAAAAAAAGCTTAAAATTAAAGTTATCCCCATTAGATTTGCACCAAAAAGAGGCTATACTTGACTTTGATTTGTTCAGTATTATTACTTATGGCTTATGAATGCACTACTTATATAGTTGTTCATCTCAACTGCTTTTAAAAACGAAAACTTTCTCTAAAATTTGTAGTCTGCAAAGCCTGGGGAGCCGAGCTGGGAGAGCCGGTGGGGTCAGGGGAGGCCAGGTTGGCACATCGAGTGCAGTGCCATGAGCGCACAATACCTGGGCCTGAAATTCGACATACATGGCGGCGGCAAGGATTTGGTGTTTCCACATCACGAGAACGAGTTGGCGCAGAGCAGGGCGGCCAACCCTGAGAGTTGCGTCAATTGCTGGATGCACAATGGCTTTGTTAATAGAGACAACCAGAAGATGTCAAAGTCTGAGAACAATTTCTTCACCATTAGAGATGTACGTTCTTGTGTGCCTGTGTTTTTTGTTTTGTTTTGTTTTGTTTTTGCTTTTCTCTTGTTGGCTTAAGGTGGCATGGGACGGTGTTGGGTAGGGGTGTTCAAACGGTCGGTTCAGTTAAAACGGAATTAAAATAGTGAAACCAAAATTTTATTTGTTTTTTCAGAAATATAACTGAGCGAACTAAATTAAATTGTCAACTGGGATAACAACCAAACCAAAACCGAAGTCAATTTTGGTTTGTTTAGTTGAACCGAAATAAGAGAGATTAAATTTCAAAAGGTCAAAACTCAATACATAAACAAATACATTTAATAATCATTAAAATAAATATCAAGATATATATTAGTCGAACTGAAATAAGAGAGATTAAAAGGAACCAAATATAAAACTAAAGTAATTCAAGTAAATATCAAGTAAATTTCGGTCTCTTTGGTTTGAGCCGAAATAAGAGAGATTAAACCGAACCAAATATAAAAAAACTGAAATGATATTAAAATTCAACTGAACCGAACCATTTCATCCAAAATTTGTTGGTTCGATTAAAAACCAAATAAACCGGATCCATTGAACACCCCTAGTGTTGGGTGTTTTGGGTTTCAATATATTGCTGATATTGATTTCTGCACTGATTCTGTAACATTAGCAGTCAGGGTTTGATGGGACTGTGTAAGGAGTACAATGATGCATTCAGATATAGTTTTAGGTCATGTCATTTACTAATAAAAGTTGGTTGTCTTGCGGTGTTTAAATCTGTGAATTCTTGGTCTTATCTATATGTGTATGCCTCTGAATTTTTTTTTCTTCTGGTGTCTTAATTACTGATCTTTGTTTGTTGCAGATAATTGCTAATTACCATCCTTTGGCTTTGAGATTCTTCTTGATGCGCACTCATTACAGGGCTGATGTCAATTACTCCAACCAAGCACTTGATAACGCATCTGACCGTGTCTACTACATTTATCAGGTTTTCATTTTCTATTTTTTTTCTTCTGATTTCATTCAAAGAAATCTTTTCTTTTGATGGAGCACATTCCTACTGTTGTTGTACAAGCATGTACATAAATGAATAACATATGACTGGCATCTTGCTATTGCTCTATTGACTAACTGCTCAATTGATTTAACTTTTATTTTTAATTTATAGCTTGATATTTGCAATATAATGTAGACTCTTCAAGATTGTGAAGTGGCCCTCGCTCCATTTCGTGAGGGAACCTACAAAGTTCAGGTCCCAGATGACATCAAAGAATTGGTACACAAATTTCATGCCGGTTTCTTTGAATCTATGTCTGACGACCTACACACCACGGCTGTTTTGGATGACCTGGTGGAGCCCTTGAAAACCATCAATGGCACCTTGAAGAAGTTCAAGGTATGGATTTGTTGGTGCTTCTTACCCTTTTATCATAGCTTGGGAAGACATCTTTTGTCTGGTGCAAATCTCATCCGATTAAACCACCAGAGCCATCCGCAATATGCTGCTAAAGTCAATTACTTAATTTAAGACTGAGGTTGTTTTTATGATTAATATTAAGTACACCTCTGCAAATTAAGAAACATCATGTTATCCCCTACAAAACATAATAATACCACATATACCCCTAGTAAAAAAGAGCTCACTAAAAAGTTTCATGAGCTTGACCTCAAAATCCATCAGATCAGCTACAAACCATGAAGGTTAATGGCTGATCTTGATCTACTTCATGAACAAGATGTTTCCCTTTCAAATTTTAAGTTTTGAAGTTCTCTTCGTATGATCCTGAGGTCGAAAGTTGTTGAAAAATAAATGCACCAAAATGAACTTCTTAATCTCTTGGTCATGCACAAAACAAACTTAAAATATTATAAATTTCCATTATTGCATAACTCACAAGGGTAGATAATTAGCAGTTGGAATTCTTCATTTGAAGCCAATCCGATGGTTTTTGAAGTTAATATCACAGACCACCCCTTGGCGAGCTTAACCTAACCCTAGTTTTACTCTCCCCACAAATATGAAAGCTTTCCTTGTTGCTCCTTTTTTCTGAATACTTCCACTAAGTAGGAAGGAGAAAAAGGATATTTTTGGTATTTTACTATTTTGTATAAAAGAAGCAACACGGCACTGGTTTAGTTCATTTGTTGTTCGTTGGGTGTATGAGATATATATTGTTTTGCAGGGTGTTGATTAGTTTAGTGATTACTGTAATAATAATAATTTGATGCAGGGTAAAAAGCAACAGCAAGCTCTTATAGTAACTCTTCTCGCTTTGGAGAAAGAAGTCAAGGAGGTGCTTGGCATTCTCGGTTTACTTCCTACTTCCTCTTTTGCTGAGGTAAAAACTATGGGCAAAAAAATTATTATGTTTATATATATCATGTTCTGGTTCTGATGTTCTCATAATATTATCATATTATGTTAAAACAACAGGTGTTAAAACAACTGAAAGATTTTGCATTAAAGAGAGCGGGGATGACTGAAGAAGAGTTGTCAAATAAAATAGAGGAGAGAACACTTGCTAGGAAGAACAAACAGTATGTTGAATCTGACAGGCTTAGAAAAGTACTGACAGCTCTTGGTATTGCTTTAATGGATGAACCAGGCGGTACGGTATGGAGACCTTGCGAACCAACAGATGAATAATTACAATTTTACAGCATGTTGCAAATTAGCAATATTTTGTTCTCTATTTTTACGTCCCGTGTGGTCACCCAAGAGACATGTATTAATCATTAGAGAGAGGTATGTGTTTGTCACCTTATACTGGTTTTTGGAATTATGCCATTCGCCCTATATTACATCAAAGGTTCACATGGCTGATCTGTACTTTGAACTTCGATTATATGAGATGTACCTTTTTTTGTGACAGCAACGAGTATGAATTTTTGGACTTGATATTCGTCTCTCGTTTGTCTTCTCTCCTCTTTATTTTTCTCTCGTCTTTTTTAACAGTTCCACATGTTAAACATTATTTTCCTAGCTATTGTACGAGGGTATGAATTTCAAGGCATTATTTTCAAATTTCTGAACCAAAAAAAATGATTAATCTACTATTGCACAAGTGTTGATGTTTTTTTTTATTGGCCCTGGTTGTAGTTCTAATGGTGTAAGAAATTTAATGAAGTGCAAAACCCCAAATTAATGAAACTAAAAGAGGATCTATAAGCAAGCCAACAGCTTTAATAAAATAATCAATTCGAAAAATTTCAATGTGAAAAACGAACTGTCTGAGAATTCTTTCTTTTTTTAATAAGTATACAGTGCCCCTTGGCACATGTATAATTATATATACTCTCAAGCCCGCCACAAATTACATGGCCTTGGAAACAGCTCTCAAACTGTACAAACCGCATCCACTCATACCACACTAAAATCATCCTTTGAAAATAAAGTGAGTACAAGAAAAGAAAAAGTGGCAATTTGATGCACTTTCTCCAAAATTGCAACTCGAGTACCATTGTATAACAATACCAATTGCAATTCAGGAAAGGGCTTGCAAATTTTACCAACAAATAAGTCGAAAATCGAACACCTAATCAGTCAAAACTAGACGACCGGCTCCACCGATCACGCAAGTACTCTTCTATGGAATTGAGGTTGCTGTACTCTGTGCTGGTTATTGATTCAACATCATCCACATCTAGTAAAGCAAGCCCCAAATGTGAACTCAAATTTGATATTGGGTACGTCTCATCATCCACGCAATCGTATTCACTTGTAGAAGCCTCTGTTTTGGGATCGACTATGCTGGGCTCTGCTCCCTCTAGAAAGCTTAGTATCTATTTCAAATCGAAAATTAACTGACATAAATGATGAATTGCTTGTTTGATTGGAGAGTGTTTGGTGTGTTATGTGTGTATATATATACCTGGCTGATCTGAGGTCGGAGACGGGCCGATCTAATAAGGCAAAGAGAAGCAGCCAAAGCCATTCTTCTAGCCTCAGCTTCATTGTACTTCCCATCAAGAGCTGGATCCAACAGCTCATTTATATCACCTTTTTTCAGTATTGGTGCTGACTGTGTATGAACAATTAAATAAAATAGAAAAAAAAAAAAGTTACTCTTCAGGGATTAGCTTTCCAAGAAAATCCTAGAGAAATGACCTATTCTTGTATGACATACTAACCCCAGTAAAACTTCTCAGGCCCTAGATACTGAAGACATACATATAATATGTTGTCTTGCAACTGAACATATTAATTATACAAATCTTTGGGTATGTTTGGATGTGTCAAGAATAGGAGCAATTCTAGAATAGAGGCTATTCGGAATAGCAATGTGCATCCAAACAATATTTTTGCTATTCGGAATAGCTAGAATAACAGCTATTCTCTATTACTTGTAAATGTTGGAATAACCACTATTCGGAAGTGTGAAGAGAGAGGGAAAAATGCTTCCTTCTCGGATTTTTGCCAACACTGTTCAGAAATAACAAAATTGACCCCACTTTATGTTATCTCCACATTGTGACAATTCGTTTAAGACCCCACTTACCTATATTTTCTTTTAATTAACACCTTGTTAACACTATTATTTATCAGTTTACAGCCATTCACTATTCCAAATGTACAATCCAAACAACATTTTTACTAATCCGAATAGCACTATTTTCACATTAATCTCAAAATCACTATTTTTTCTCTATTCTCATTTACTATTCTCAAATTTCGCTATTCTAGCTATTCTAGCTCCCATCCAAACATACCCTAATCTACTAATTAGATATATATAATTTTCATATAAGGTACGGCGGTTTCTTACCCACATAACGAGGCTCTCTTGGCCGTCAGGGTTCTCACTGGAGATACACTTTCTTCCTGTCAGGAGTTCAAGAAGTACTACTCCGAATGCGTACACATCTATCTTTCTACTAACCTTTCCATACATAAAGTACTCTGGTGCAAGATACCTACAAAATAATTAAAATAACATATACCTGAATTAATTTAGGATGATATTGTACTATTGGTATCAGCATAACTGGTACAATGTGCTGGTAACTGGTACTTCATTTTAAGTGTTAAAGAGTAAAATTTATTGCTGATATGATGTATGTACCCGAATGTCCCAACAACATCTCCATGTGTTACAGACGTAGAGGCTGTAGGTGCCCAGATCGCAAGCCCAAAATCAGACAACTACAATATGCAAATTGATACATATAAAACATAAATTTGCACATCAAGCAATAATGAAATAAATAATACAGTCAACAATATAAATTAATAGCGCGTATTGTTATCGGACTTACCAACCTTGTAATTTTAACGAGGTATATATGCTTTGACATACATTAAGGTGATCTTATCAAGTGAACTATGTATGTGGTCACTAATGGGTTCTGATAATATAAAGAATGTGCTCATAATTACTTAATTTTGTTGTTTTACCTGAGGTTCATTTTCATCTGTGAGAAGGATGTTAGATGATTTGATGTCTCTATGAATTACTGGTGTCTCGCATTCAATGTGAAGATAGTTTATTGTTGATGCAATCTCCATAGCTATACTGTATCTGTTTTCCCATGGCAAAGAAGAGTTGGTCTTTTTACCTATAGTTTATAAACCAAAGAAAAAAAATATTAGGCATTCTATTAATTTCTCTTGCCAGCAATATGGTTCAGCTTAAATTATAGAACAATTCTTACAATTTAAGTTTTCTTCAAGGCTTCCTCTGGAGATATAGCTATAAATGGAGATAAGGCTGTTTGCCTCTACACAAACCCCAATTAGCGGTACAATTCGCTTGTGCTTTAACTTGGTCATGATTTCTACCTCTCGAAGAAAATCTCTTGAAGAATTCGTATTTAATTTCGACAACTTTATGGCAACTTTGTCACCATTATTGAGACATCCTTTGAACACCTTGCTGCTACCTCCTTTCCCAATCAAATTTTCTATATTTGAAAAAATATCAAGAGTAAATTTTCAGATTCTAGACAACACGAGGAATAATACAAGCAAATTAAGTTAAATTGAGGCAATTACACAATTTAACGATTGAAAGAGCATAAAAATGGCATCAACTAGGGGTCAATTGCATGTTTGAATTACAAAAGCTTAATTAAGTGGTTCTGATTAGATTAATTTCTGACAGAAATTAAGTGAATAACTAATATTACTGGACTTAATTGCACAACCTGAAGAGAATTGGTTTGTAGCATCACACAGTTCCTTGTAGGAAAACATCTTGCAATTGCAAGTTGAATTGCTAGCATCTAGAACTCCAATCAGCTCCCTACTCAATTCGCAACCCGGGTTCTCCAATTCAGGCAACCTCTTTGGCAAATTCATGACCCAGTGCACAACTGACTGCTTTCTAACATCCAAAACATCGCGATTCGTGTTGAGATTTGATGCAGTTCGTCTTAGCAGAGGCCATCCCAGTCTCTGTTGCTCCTCTAAATTCTTTATTGAATTTGAAGAGTTTACCTCGGATAAATCTTTCGAAGAAATTGATTCCGTTCTCGGTTTGTTCATGTAGCTCGGGCTTCTATCAGGATTTGGGATTATTACTTTCGGCTCCATGCCGACACTTGGGTGTAGAACTGTACGGAGAACTGGTTTTGGCTCACCCCCTTGTATTACATGATAGAAAAAAATGCACAAAAGTTTTTATACAAAGAGAAAAAAAAACATATGAAAATTGACAAAAGAAAAAGCTAGAACATGTGGTGCACTTATTAGAGATTTTTTTATTTCAAAATTATGCAAATTTCTTTCAAAATAGCCTAGGCTTTGTTTCTTTTGTTTTTTTTTTATTCTTTCGAATACATTTTCTGTTTATTTTGGCCTTATTAGTGAACAAAATACAGACTGAAATAGGATGAGCTTTGAGGTTACAATATATTTTTCTTCAACAAATAAAAGTACAATATATATATTTTTTGCAATCAAAATACAAAAAAATTACTTTATCTTACCTTCTGGTGGCTTTGTAGCTTCCCTTTGAAAAACCGTCTTACCGTTTTGAACCGCAATAACAGATGTTGTAGGAGGGAGATGCTTAGCACAATACTTGGCCAGAGCAGCTGAGCCTCTGTATTAGAAAAAAAAAAAAAATCAAATTTGAACCCCCCACAAAGTTATATATCTAGTTAGTTAGAGATTAGGCAAGAATTAGTTAAAATAATGCATGTATTAACCAACTCAGACCTACCCAATTGAGTAGTTCTTGTTTACACCTACAACCACAGTCATTGCTGCACAATGCCTTGCCTCTTCAACCAGTACCTTTTGAATTGATTTCCCCGGCGTCACTCGGCCAACTAGAATTATCTAAATTCCAAGTGTGGATTAGAAAATTCCTTGAAATTCCTACTAAATTGTACTGATAAATTTATAAAGAAAATGAAATTGTAATACTTGTTTCATGCTGCAGACATTCTCATACTCCGCTAAATAATCATCCAAAACTTTTATCAAAGCCAAAGTGTTCATCTTTGCTAGTGCTATAAAAGAACAAAAGAAAGATGTTAGAATTACTGGTATGCTACTGAATTGCTATAGTACTATATTGTATTTAGCTTACCAGATTTCTTGCAAACATGGACGGCCATGATTCGATCGCCTTCTCTGGAGAGTTTGTTTAATGTCCAGTCGAGCAATTTCTTCCCAATTTCATCCATTTGAAGTGCCACCAATATACAATTTCCCTCCATTTTATTGTTAAGTCTGTGCCTTTCAATTGCCATGCTCATGCTCTGTTTCTTCAATCACCCCACTTCCATGCTCTGTTCTCCTTTATGACTCTGCCTCTCCTCTTAGTAAGACCATGACCCGACTCAGATTATAATAATATAATAATTTAAGTTTCAAAAGTTCATGCTATTAAAAAAAAGGAAGCAAAGAAGATTCCACCCACAATTCAAATTCTACCAATTGGGTATGGATGCAACCAAAAGCAGCCAACTTTATCTGAATTTAAGTAGAGACCCAACTAAGAGACCAACTTCTTCACGCTCGTACAAATACAAGCCCCAAAATAGGCTATGAAAATTTAAGATTAGATGATATAAAAGATTCTTAAAACCATGTCAAAAAACCCACCTAAATTATTGTTGAGTTGTCTTGAATCAACTAAAAAATCTTTAATAATGGCCCGGTGGATGTCATTAGCTCAACTACTCCATCTAAGTAGAAATTCAATATCCCTGACTATAGAATATTAATTTTTAACCTTTGAAAAGAACAGGGGTCGGTGCAGTGACGACGCCTCAGCTTTTAATTAGTTAAGGAGCTCTTTTCTGTTTCTACATAAAAGAGACGAGAGAAAATGACAAGAGAAGAAGAACACAATTCAAAGAACACGATGCGAAATTAAGTGAACTCAAATCAAGAAACTAAGATTTACTTCAGAAGAAAGATAACTAGCAGCCAGATGACTTTGACTAGTAGTATAGTAGGCGACAGTATTGGAAAATAAACAAGAGATGAAGGAAGATTGAAGAGATGAGAGAAGACCGCTTTCGACGGGTCAAAAGAGCTGCCGTATTTAGTGTTTTTTTACCCGGTATAGACGGTCAGATGTACCCAACCGACGGTTTAGTATGGGCCAGAAATTCGGATCCTTTTTGTCGGGTTGTCGGAGGACCCGTTCCAGAAAAAATTTGGAGGGTTCCCGGTTGTTTCACTCAGTGTTGTAAAAAAAAAACGCCTGTTTAATCGTTAACGGCGGTTAAATTGTTACGAATACACTAATTGAAGGTTAATTAATAGATTTTTTCGATTAATTGGTCAATTATTTTGTTTATTCCCGTTTAATCATCCGTTTATTTCCGTTTATTTCAGTGAATATTTATTTTCACATTTTATTTTTTCTGTGTGACTGTGTATGATAATATGTTTCATAAATTATGTATTGTAATTTTATTCGTACTTGGATATACATCCAATATTTTTTATATATGTTTTTTCTTCTTATTTATTTTGAAATTGATTAATTCTTCTATTATTTATCTAATATATGTTTTTCTTACTTACTGATTAATTTTTTCAATTAGTACGACATGTTCATATATGAAATTAAGTTGTTATCATAAATTAAATTTAGTGATTTTATGTTGGAATGTTTCATTTCTTTCAAATAATATATTATTAGTATTTGAAAAAGTTTAATTTTCAAATTTATTTTTTATTAAATAAATGTGTTACTTACAAATGTAAAATGTGTATGTGTTGTTAAGAAGAAATAAGCGTAGTGTGATGTTATAATAATAAAACTAAGTTAAATTAAATTTATTTGATAAGTTTGATGAGTTAAATAAATTATTTTTATTAAATTATGAATATATGCACATAATTTTAATGAAAATGATTAATTGGTTGCATAATTCCGATTAATCGGCCGCATATTGAAACCCTTAAAATCAATTTTCTTCACAAATGATTTATTTATATGTTAACTTTATAAAATATTAAATTTATTTAGTATAAAGTGAAGCAGTTAAAAAATAATGAAAAAATAAATACACTAAAATTAACTTAGAAATCTTCATTTTTCTACTGCTTGACTTTATACTAAATAAATTTAAAGATTTATGAACTTTACATGTAAAAGAATCACTCGTGAAGTAGATCGGTTTTAACGATTTGAATTCGTTAGGTGAAACATATCCGGTAGATTTTCAAGTGCGATAACACAGGTTTTCTTTTACTATCGATAGCACGCTAGCCAAAATCATGTAATTAAATGTGTTTGAAGATTGTATGCTGATCATTGCAAATAACGGATGGTGTGAATTGATAAAAATAAAAATAGAAGAAAAAAGACTAAAAAATTGGTAGTGTTTGGAGAATTAGTTTTTAGTCTACTGATAAAAATAATGTTCTCCGAGTGGAATATTGCAGGTTCGAAATCTGAATGAAAATTCCTAGTGTATATTCAAATTAGTTGTGTGGTTTGATCTCAATTTTTCTCAAAAAAATTAATTGAAAGAGTTTGATGACTACAAAATATTTTATTGATAGAAGTAGGGATGGAGTTCCAATTTTATTATTGAGGAAGCTTGCTTTAAATTTTTAGTTTGCCTATTTTTTTTATTGGTTATTCTTATAAAAAAAAAGATAAAAATTAAACTTGAGGTACCCTATTATATTATCATCGTTATTTACTGGCTTCACATATTACTAAATATTTTTTGTTTTCTGTTAAATGATTCTACAAATTTAGCTAAAATTATTCTCTAAATAGTTAGACAAACCTTGTTCTTTTGAACTCTTTGTTGATTAAAAAATAAAGACTTTATTGAGATTAAAATGTGCAAACAAGACTAAGAGATATTTGAAACAAAAATTAGAAATTACGAGTGATATTTTGTAAATCTGTACTTTGAAGAAATATGGTGAGAGAGGGCTTCGGAATTTAACTTTTATTTTAGAAAGTTTATGGCGCCTTCAATTGGAAAATAAAAATAAAAAAATCATTTTTTTTTACTCTTCAATCTTGCATAACCACCAACTCTAAATATTTTTGGAGTTTTAATAACTCTCTTTTACTCAGTAAAAAAATGAGAGTCATTAAAGATCATTATCATTTATATGTATAATGATAATGTAGCTTTCATGTTATATTAATCAATAAAAGTATATAAAAAATATTTGATGGAATTAAATAATGATAATTAGCGTTTTATTTAAGGAGGCAAGTGAATGAGGGACAAAGTAAGGATAAAGGTTCAATATTGAATAACATAGTATTAAAATTTTAGATTCAAATGTTGTCCACAATTCATTACATAGAAAGACAAAATGACAAAAAATTTCAACACCAGTTAGTGAATGTACAAAAGTTATGTAACACTAAAAAGTTCATTTTAGTATCATATCAAATATTGGAATTTTTTTTATAAACCATAATTAAAAAATTGATTTTTAGGAAACCAACATGATTACTTTTTTTTTACAAAAACCATCAGAACCGAAATGCCATTTCGGTCCCGGAATTTTTTTTTTTTTTTTTTTTACGAAATGGCATTTCGGTCCCGACTAGTTTCACAGCTTTTTTTTTTAAAACTAGTCGGGACCGAAATGCCATTTCGGTTCTTATGATTTTGTAAAAAAAAAAAAAGGTAATCATGTTTAGTTTTCTAAAAATCAATTTTTTAATTATGGTTTATAAAAAAAAATCCCAAATATTGAGATGAATATAATGATCATGTACTTTATGGAGATTAAGTATAATTTTTTTATAAGAATTATATAGATAATACCAAAAGTACACTAAATATATTTGATAAGTAAAAACGGAGGACGTTGATCTTCATTTCTTGAAACTCAATTTAAGTAAATGTAGAACTTTATTATGAAAAAGGCCAACTTCTTACGGTAACTTAAAATTTTATACAATTATACAAATTGAAAATATGTTTATTAGTTTTTTTTGTTGACATCCTTAATCCTTGTTTGTTTTCTCTCTGGAGACAAAATCTTCACATAATTTTATTTTGAAGCGGGATGCAGTATGATGTTCGTTCGGAACCGTCCAATCTACATTAAGATTTGTGCACACTTGATCAACACAAATTTTCAATCTTGCATAACCACTGTTCGCACGAAAGCGCAACGCAAGTTTCGGTACGCTTGAGGGCGTACCTTTTAAAACCGCGCTTACACTTCACGAGTAAGGATTGCAAGTGCACAACTCCTATCGAGTAATATAATTGGGTATCGATCCACAGGGACGACTCAAATTCTAAATTTTGACTCAACCTAGTTAGGTACTAGAAGTTGAAAAGGGTGTTTGTATTTGTTTAAAGTTCCTAATTTCAATTAACAATCGTAATAACAGAAAATGAAAACAATTAAACGTTTGATTTTAGACTATCTGTAAAATAAAAGCGTTTCGAGGGTTTCAGACTTCATCCTCAACTTTGCTGCTCTGGACTTGTCACGCGACCCGCATACTTTCGTATGCGACCCTTGTGACGCGACCCGCGTGCTCTCACACGCGACCCGCGTAGCCCTCAAGCCACTCTGGACCTCTCACTCGACCCGCACACTTTCGCATGCGACCTTGTGACGCGACCTGCGTGATTTCTCATGCGACCCGCGTGGTCCTGGAGCTGACACTGAATATTTCTGATTATGTTTGTTTAATTCGAGTAAAGCTCGATTGACCGTACCTAATGTCACTGAACCTCAACTCTCGTGTATTGGCTTAATAGACCTGGTACGGAATTGCAATTTCACCTTCTTAGATTCAATTCAAACCTAAGTTCTTGATCCCGTTTACTAAAGGTATCCACAATTCTTTCGACTAATGGAAATTTCACCTTTCGGCTACTATTGATCTCACCTCTCGGTTCTTAGATCTACCTCATTTACTTAACCTAATTCACAAGATACATCAAGGCCAAATTACAAAAAGAAATGCCATAAGCAATCAATAGTAGACAATCAAGAATCAATCAAGCAATTTAGGTCAAGCAATTTCAATTAATACAAAAATCAAGAAACACGAATAACAATTCAGATTCAATCAACATTCATTATCAAGCAAAGCTTTGGATTACATCTAAATCCCTCAAAACTGAAAATCTACTCAAACATGATCAAAGAGAAAAGAAAAGAGAATGAGATAGAGCAAATCATGGTGGAGGAGAAGAGAATCGAAGAAGATCAAGCTTGAATCAAGGTCTTGGCAGAATTCAACCCTAGCTCCAGCTTTCCCCTTCTCTTCCTCCTCTGCGCGCCAAACCAGGGGCTTCAAATCCCGATCTCCTCTGTCTCTGTCTGTGGAAAATGATTTCTGGATCGTTCAAATCGCGCAGGCCCAACTCTTTATATAGAAATCTTACTGGGCTTCAATTGGGCCTGGCGCAGTTAATTCGACGCGACCCGCATGGCTTCTGATGCGACCCGCGTCGGGTTGAGTCTGGTGCGCGCTGTGAGGGTCGCGTCTGAGGTCGCGCTGGGCTGTGATGCGACCCGCATCAGGTTGGATGCGGCTCGCATGGAGGAAGTCAGAACTCTGCCCTTTGCCTGTTTTCGCCTATTTCCTGCAAAGTGAGAACCAAAACGCAGCAGTACCATATTCTATTGATATTTAATGTAAACAATGCATTTTAATGGTTCAAAACATGACATCTGGTTTGGAAATAGGTCGAAATAATAGATCAAATATTGAGACATCAACCACCAACTCCATTTTTTTTTTTTAGTTTGAATAACTCTGTTTTACTCGGTAAAGAAATGAGGCTCAACTATTCAAGATCGTTATAATTTAAATGTATATGATATTTTAGTTTTCTTGTTCTGTTAACCAATAAAAGTAAATAAAAATACTTGATGGAATTAGATAATGATAATTAGCCTTATATTTAAGGAGTCAAGTGAATGAGGAACAAAGCATGGATTCTGGTTCAACCCATAGTCACAAGATTCGCGAATTATACCTGAATAATTCGTTTTTTTGGTGATGCCGAACCGAACGCCGAATTATTCGGTTGACCAAACTTTGACCGAATTATTCCCGAATAATTCGCGAATTTTACGAACTTTTCCCGAATTTTACGAATTATTTGCGAATTTTTTCCGAATTTTTCCCATAATATTTTTTTTTGGTTTTTTTTTTTGCTTCCTTGTAGGACTGAGATCTCTGATCCGGATTATTCCGAATCATTTCCGAATTATACCCGACTTATTTCCGAATCACGAATTTTTGACCTCGCCGAACCGAACCCGAATAATTCATTTGTCACTGTGGTTCAACCTTTTGGACAACATAGCATTAGAATTTTAGATTCAAATATTGTCCACAATTCAACACATAAAAAGATCAAATGACAAAAATATTTCAAAGGAGTTGAGTTGGTGAATGTACAAATTTTATGTAAGAATAAAAAAGTTAATCTTAGTAACATATCAAAAATTGAGATGAATACAAAGACTCTATACAAATAAAATAAACCATATTAAGGGAGTCAACAATTAATGTAACTAGACTTGTACTTTTATGAAGATAAAAAATGGAGGAAGTTGATCATCATCTCTTGAAATTCAATTTAAAGTAAATCTTGAACATTATTATGAAAAAGGCAAAATTCTTACGTAATTAAAATTTTATACAATTATACAAAATGAGAATACGATTACGTAAAAAAAATATTGTTTGACATCCTTAATCTTTACTCGTTCTCACTCATGAGACAAAATCTTCATATAATTTTATCTCGAAGTGGGAGGCGGTATGATGCTCTATCGGAGTATTTACATTAAAATTTGTGCACACTTAATGAGCAATGTAAATATACTTGTGTTTTTATGGAGATCAAATATAATTTTTCTTAAAAGAATTATATATATAGATAATACAAAAAGTACACATAAATATATTTAATAAGTAAAAACGGAGGATGTTTCCATTTTTTAATTAATACTCTAAAAAAATTACTGGATCTGCCTTCGGTTTTGAAATTTTTTGAAAAATGTCATGACCGCCTCACTGCCTCACAGTGGGGCGGTTTGCTATGATTTTTTTTCCAAATTTTTTGTTTGACCTCCCCATTGTGGGACGGTTGGCTATGATTTTTTTGAATGTATAGAATGATTTCAGTCTCACTACTTCTATGATTTCTATTCTTTTCTCTCTTTTTGGATACTCTTATTGTTTGATTTTGGTCTATATTGATCTCACAGTAAATCTGATACAATTCGAATCCAAAATCCATTAAGAATAAGTAAATAAATAATTATTATTTGAGTTATTTCAAAGCTAAATGTATCATGTACATGTTGTTCGTACAATAATCTTTTACGTCTATTTGACTAATTTGCAAAAACATACAATTATTGAATTTTACGATTTCTTCTATTTTGAGAACATATAGGTCCAAGAAGAATAAAGAACTGCGATGTAATATGCCTGGACTGAAGAAATCATGAAGACATTTATCAAGAATATAAAATGTAAATTCAAAAGATTGATAAAGTATGTGTGTGGTTGTTCAAAGTGGGATAAAACGTTATGCACGTTTATAAAACGTTGTAACGTTTTACAATGATCAGAAGTTTCAAAAATATCAAAAGAAAACCAAGTTATAACGTTATAACGTTTTTATAAAACGTTGTAACGTTTTACAAACGTTATAACGGTTATGAAACGTTGTAACGTTTAACTGACTCAGAACAACTGAAGAACAGGTGTTCAGTACAAACTAGAAACGTTATAACGTTTATAAAACGTTGTAACGTTTTGAAAACGGTGTAACGTTTTATAAAACGTTATAGCGTTTATCTAAGCTGTCAGAAAATTAAAACCCTAAATCGCATTTGAATAAAACGTTGGTAACGTTTTATAAAACGTTGGTAACGTTTTACATCAAACAGCTCATTTTTGAGCTGCCACTATAAATAGATTGAGGGGATCACTTCCAACATTACCTCAGCCGACTCTAATTATTCAAAACTTGATTTTCTGAGAGCTTAGCCTACTCCATTGTTGTGAGACCTTAAAACTTCAAAATCCCTCAAGCAACCTCAACCTACTTCACTAATCTAGCTATAGATTAGGTTAGAGAGATCTATTGAGTGTTTCTCTTGAGTTCCTAAACAATTGAGACCTTGTTCTCATCTCTTTGAGTTGGCCGTTTGATTTCCCGCTAGGTGTGTAAGGGCTCAACGGTTCACAAGTTGTAATCCTTTCGTATTGGGTAATAGGAAGGCGCACCTCACTAGGTTGCGAAGCCCCGGAGACGTAGGCCTTTGATTTGCCGAACTCCGTTATCACCCCGCGTGTCAAATTTCTCTAAACTCATCTCTTTACTTTCAATTGCAATTTAATTTCAGTTTTTGAGCAATTTGAGGTGCCCCTAAGAGTAACAAAGTGGTATCAGAGCAAGTTACTCGAATTAAGACACACTTAATTGGAGATTAGATCAACTTGACAAATGGCACCCTATAGATCCGTGAAAGAACCCCTAGTTTTTGGTACTACTACCAAAAACTTCATGCATTGGAAGAAAACCATGATTAATTACTTGAGTATCCTTGAGGTATGGTATGTGGTTGAAAGCGGGTATACACCAACATACACAAATGTTCCTACCGAGGGTTCAATTGATGCCAAAATTGAGACCGTCGATTCCAAACAAGCCAAGAAAGACAATGACCTAGCAACCAATGCCATGTTCAATTTGGTTAGTGAATCGGTAGCCTCACTCTTTGGTAGTGCATCAAGTGCAAAAGAAATGTGGGATGCTCTTGTAAACCGGTATGAAGGAAATACCCAAATCAAACGAACCAAAATAACCGGTTTAGAAGCAAGATTTGAAACCTTTAAGGTTGAAGATGGTGAAAGCATTGAGGATATGTATAATAGACTTATGCATATCCAAAATGAGTTTACCGAATTGGGAGAACCACTTTCTAACAATAAAATTGTAGGAAAGCTATTGAGGGTGATGCTCATGAGGGATAAATGGTCCGGGTTGGTGAGTGCTCTAGAGGCAATCCAAGGCACGCATGACACATTCACACCGGATGACCTCTATGCCCACTTTAGAAGTTTTGAAGAAAAACTTCGACAATCCGGTGATTTGAAGCAAAACTCTAAATCCAAAACCGTAGCTTTTCCGGCACAAAACCGTAACTTTCCAAGCTCCTCAAACACCCGTCTCTCAAATGATCAATTTATCAACAAAATTGATCATGAAACATCCAAGGATGCTCTTCTCTTATCCAAGATGTTTCAAGGAATGCTTGATTTTGAAAGAAAATACAACAAGGAACGAGAAGAGAAGAACAAAAGGGTAATGTGTTTCGCGTGCCATAGAGAAGGGCATTCCATTCAAACATGTTTCAAGCTATTTCCACAATTGAAAAACACGGATGGCGAAACACAACAAGATCGAAAACCAAGGCAAAAGTATGATGGGTATAAGAAGAAGAAGGCCAAAGCTATGCAAGCTTTGTTCTCGGATAGTGAGACGGAACAATCCGACACGGAATCGGAAAATGAAGAGGAGATCAACCTTGCATTGATGGCAAGTGTAGATGAAGATTCCTCAAAGATTGACATAGCCTCAATTATAACTAGCAAGAACATCACCGATGAAACAACCATTAACTTTCTCATGGAGCTTGTTAAATCAAGGAATGCCAAGGAGGGAGATGAAGGAGTCAACACCTCAACAAACTTTGCTAGTGAGGTACATTCAACTCTTAGTCTTGATGGTTATGAGACCGAACTTGAATTTGTAAATGAAGTTGGTGAAAAATATAGTGGTGAAATTGATATTGAAAATTATATCATCACAAATGAGACCAACAATGACTTGAATATGAATCGGTTAAATACCAATGATGCAAGCACTTTCAATAGTGAAATTCTAATGCACTATGATAATGAATCTAGGTTGAAATCACTCCTTGATGAGTCCAATAGAACCTTGGTTGAGAAGGAAGGTATTATCCAAAAATTAATTGCAAAAAATGACATGCTAGAACTTGAAAATAAAAAATTAAAAATATCTCACTTAGGTGAAATAGACATTTTAAAAGTTAAAGTTCAAACTTTGGAAACCGAAATTCGGGCATTGAGATCTCCTAGTGAATTATCAAAAGTCACTAGTCTAGATCCCTACTATGTGAGCAAGTTGATAAATGATCAATCCTATTATAAAAATGATAGAGTTGGTCTTGGATTTGAGAAGGGTAAATCCTCACTTAAATCTAATCACATGCTAAGCCCTAAAGAAAAAGGGGAACATTCTCAAACTTCAAGTATTCCGAATGAAAAACTAAAGTTTAATTGTGAACAATATTCAAATTATCAATTCTTTACCAAAAATGGTTTAACTCCCTTAAATAAGGAGTCATCCGAATTGAAGTCCTCTCATGCCTCAAATGCTAATCAAGATAAAAAGTCACCTAATTATGCATTTAGATATAAGTACAATAAAAGAAATTTCAAGAACAAAAATACTTTTCAAAATAGTGATAATAACACGCTTAATCCAAAGGGGTCAAACAAAACTTATTTCAAAGGACCCGATGGATGGTTTTATGAACTTAAAAATAAAAACGCTTTACAAAACCAAACTCAAAGAAATGGTGTAGCTAGAGATGTTCCCCAACATCACAATAGATTTAATTCTAACAAAATCAAAAGTGTTGCATTCAAAGTTGCAAATAGGTCACATGATAGTAATAAGAGTAGTGTGTGTGAAGTGAAATACCAATCCATTCTCAAACAAGGTTCTACTACACTTAAGCAATCAACTACAATATGCAACTATTGTTGTAAACTTGGCCACACTTCCTTAGAGTGTGGATTTAGGAATATAAACAACAAATATAATGTTGTTTGGGTTCCTAAATCTATTCTATCTTAGGTTCACACTTAATCTCCCCTAAAAGTTTTAAAATTGCCAAATACAAAGGGGGAGATTAAAAGCAAGGTATATGTTAGTTACTAACTCAATAATAACTAATATATACTTTGTAGGTGTGTTTGATTTCATCTCAAAAGGAAAGTGCTTGGATCATTGATAGTGGATGCTCACACCATATGACCGGTGACAAATCTAATTTTAAATTCTTAGAACCATATGATGGAGGTACGGTTACCTTTGGAAACAATCATAGAAAGAGCTCTATTATTGGTATAGGCTCAATTGGTAACCAACACTTGACCATATCCAATGTATATCTAGTTGATGGCTTAGACTATAACTTACTTAGTGTAAGTAAGTTATGTGATTCGGGATACTATGCCAAATTTGATGCTAATGCTTGTCACCTAGTTAGATCTTCGGATGATGCTCTAATCTATTCGGGTAAACGAAAGAAAAATGTTTATTACTTGTATTTTACTCATTTTGATTCCGGTGAAACTTGTCTAAGTGCCATATCTAGTGGATCATGGTTATGGCATCGTAGGTTAGGTCATGTTTCAATTGATACCATTAAGAAATTGGTCAAACTAAATCTTGTGCGTGGTTTACCAACACATAAATTAGAACTTGAAGGATTATGTGATGCATGTGTTCAAGGTAAACAAACCAAGAGTAGTTTTAAATCCAAAGACATGGTTTCAACCGATCAACCTTTGCAATTGTTACATATGGATTTATTCGGACCAATTAGTGTACCAAGTTTGGCCAAAAAGAAATATGCATATGTAATTGTAGATGACTATAGTCGCTTTACTTGGGTTTTATTCCTACAACACAAGGATGATGCAATTAGCAACTTCATTGAATTTTGCAAACGTGTTGAAAATGAAAAGGGGTCAAAAATCATTAGGATTAGAAGCGACCATGGGGGGGAATTTGAAAATGCAAAATTTGATCAACTTTGCTCTAAAAGAGGATACAAACATGAGTATTCGGCTCCTCGCACACCTCAACAAAATGGGGTAGTTGAGAGGAAGAACCGAACCTTAGTTGAGCTTGCCCGAACCATGCTAAATGAATACTCCTTACCCAAACATTTGTGGGCCGAGGCGGTAAATACGGCATGCTACGTGGTAAATCGCGTAAGCATAAGGACCATATTGAATAAAACACCTTATGAGCTATGGAAAGGGTACAAGCCTAAGATATCTCATTTTAGAGTATTTGGATCAAAATGCTTTGTTCTTGATGAATCTCCCAAAGTAACTAAATTTGATTCTAAATCTATTGAGGGAAAGTTTGTAGGATATTCAAATTCAAGTAAAGCCTATAGAATTTACATTCCATCTCAAAGAATTGTAATTGAATCCGTGCACGTTAAATTTGATGAAAATGCTAATCAAAAGGTCGAGAAGGGTATTGAGATTGTAGGTGTTGAAGTGCCAATTCTTGATCAAGATGAAATTGAGACAAGAACCGACACAATTGAGAATCAACCCGAGCAAACTCAACTCGAAATGGATACAACCAACATTATTGAAACGGACCAAACAATTGAAGATGCAATCAATAATGAGATGGATCCAATAGTTGAAGGAATGCAAACCGAAGAGATACAACCTTCACGAGTTGAGTATCAAATTCCTCAAGACCTAAGGGAAGTATCTTCTCATCCTCTTTCTAATGTAATTGGTGATCCTAGGGAAAGAGTTAAAACAAGATCCGAATTAAATCAAATGATTAGTCATTGTGCATTTGTATCTCATATAGAACCTAAAAATTTTAAAGATGCAAATGTAGACCCAAATTGGATTTGTGCCATGCAAGATGAACTTGCACAATTTGAAAGGAACAAAGTTTGAGAACTTGTACCTAAGCCAAATGATAGAATGATTATTGGAACCAAATGGGTCTTTAGAAATAAAAAGGATGAAGATGGAAATGTGATTCGCAACAAAGCTAGGTTGGTAGCTCAAGGGTACAAACAACAAGAGGGTATTGACTTTGAAGAAACTTTTGCACCCGTAGCTCGTCTTGAATCCATTAGAATGCTTTTAGCATATGCCTCAAACAAAAATTTCAAATTATTTCAAATGGATGTTAAAAGTGCATTTTTGAATGGATTCATAGATGAGGAGGTGTATGTTAATCAACCTCAAGGCTTTGTTGATCCAACATTTCCTAATCATGTGTATAGACTCACCAAAGCACTCTATGGACTCAAACAAGCCCCTAGGGCATGGTATGGTAGGTTAAGTTCCTTTCTAATTGACAATGAGTTCATTAGAGGCAATAATGATACAACTCTTTTCACTAAGAAAAGAGATGGATCACTATTGGTGGTGCAAATCTATGTGGATGACATAATTTTTGGTTCACCTAATGCGGCACTTGCCGAGGAATTTTCTTCTCTTATGAGTAGTGAATTTGAGATGAGCATGATGGGTGAATTGAACTTCTTCTTGGGGCTTCAAATCAAGCAACTCATGGATGGCACATTTGTGAGTCAAACCAAGTATGCGAAGGAATTGATCAAGAAATTTGGGATGACCGAAAGCAATACAAGCAAAACTCCAATGGCTACAAATGCAAATCTTGACTCGGATCCAAATGGCACATCGGTGGACATCACTCAATACCGAGCTATGATAGGTAGCCTACTCTATTTAACTGCTAGTAGACCCGATATAATGTTTGCGGTATGTCTATGTGCTAGGTATCAAGCCAATCCCAAAGAATTGCACTTGAAAGCCGTTAAAAGAATTCTTAAATATGTCAAGGGTAGTTTAAATTTGGGATTATGGTATGGCAAACAATCGGATTTAGACTTGATAGGATATGCCGATGCCGATTTTGCCGGAGACCGTATGGATAGAAAAAGCACAAGTGGTACATGCCAATTTCTTGGTGGTTCACTTGTATCTTGGTCAAGTCGCAAACAAACCTCGGTTGCCCTTTCCACAACGGAAGCCGAGTATGTAGCGGCCGGTAGTTGTTGCACACAAATTCTTTGGATGATTCAATCCCTAAATGATTATGAAATTCGCTTCCGCAACGTACCAATTATGTGTGACAATACTAGTGCCATTATGATATCCAAAAATCCGGTCCTTCATTCTAGAACCAAGCACATAGAGATAAGGCATCATTTTATTAGGGATCATATAGAAAAAGGTGAAATTGAACTCATACATATCGACACCAAAGAACAAATTGCCGATATATTCACAAAACCCTTAAATACACAACAACACAATGAATTGAGATTTAAATTAGGCATGCTTGAGCTTAGAGAATAATCATATTCATAACTTGTTTCGAAATTAATATTTGCAATCAAAATAGGTCATTTAAGGAGTGTTCTAAAGAAATAAAACGTTATAACGTTTCTGAAAACGTTCCTAACGTTTTGTGAAACTTCAAAAAGTCCGAAAGCAGTGTAAAAACGTTACATAACATTTTTAAACCGTAGTCAACGTTTTCACTTCCAATACTTAGCCAAAATATTGACAAATTCCAATATAAACGTTGTAAACGTTTATAAACGTTGGTAACGTTTTCCTAGACTTCAAAAAGTCCGAAAGCTTCACAAAAACGTTGGCCAAACGTTACAAAAACGTTCCAACGATTTCACAACGTCACAACGTTTATACAAACGTTACAACGTTTGTCTGACAGGGGCCAAAAGTGCAAAAATTACAAGTGAAAACGTTGTAACGTTTTCCAAACGTTGGTAACGTTTTCCTAGACTTCAAAAAAGTCCGAAGGCTTCACAAAAACGTTGGACAAACGTTACACAAACGTTATAACGTTTTAGGTAAAAACAATGCATTTTAAACAAACGTTGGTAACGTTTTATAAACGTTGGTAACGTTTTAGAGCGAAAAGATGTTATTTGGACTCCAGACCCGACCTTTCACCTAATTTTATCTCTTCTCTCTTCTCCTTCCTCCATTTCTCTCCTTCTCCCTCTACTTCGCCGATTCTCTCTCTCTCTACTTATTCCGGCCATCTTACTCCACCAAATCAAGAAATTTTTCTTGATTTCTCTTCTCCTCTCTTCTCTCTACTCAATTCTCTTCTCCAAATCTCCTTTCCCTCTCTCAATCTCTCTCTCTCTCCAAAACCCTAGCCAAAACCCTAGACGCAAATTTGACGATCCGACTTCACCACTGCACTTCTAGGGCTCTCCTCCTCTCGGTTTAGCACGTCATCTCTCAATCGGTAAACTTTTTCTTTAACCCTAATCTAATGGCTCCAAAGAAAGATGCCGTGCCTAAGGGTAGTAAGAAAAGACGTGTGGATTCGGAGGTTGGTCAAGGAAGTAGGGGAAATATAGAACCAAATTGGAACATTCACCGGTCAAATAGATATCTATTCCGGGATATTGTTGCATATGAGAACTATGCGGGTTCTTTTATGCATAGGAAAATAACCGATTGCTACGTGTTCAACAAAGCCGTGGTTACCTTCTCCCAACCCGAGGATGACAAAATCATTTCTTATGTGCAACATTGGGGATGGGAACCTATTGTCACTTGTTTCGAACCATACACTGAACTCCTTACCCGACTATTCTATGCAAACATCCAAACGAGTGAAGAACCCTTCAGGATCACATCTTGGATTGGCGGGAAAGAAATTGTGCTGTCAATGGATAATGTGGCACAATGGCTTGGGGTTGAGAATGACGGGGAGGAAACCTACCCCAAAAGAAGTTGGCCTTTCTATGCCGATGGAACCAATCTTGATTATAAGAAATGGTTTGACCGAAACTACATATCTGGGGCTAAAATCTATGTGTCTCATCTTCCGTCTCTACATCGGTTACTCTTTCTTCTCATCAACAACATCCTCATGCCCAAAGCTACAATCAAAACCAATCTTGAATGGGGACCCATGTACTTTCTTCGTCATCTCATTCAATTGGACGACAAACGGATCAACATACCCTACTTCTTTCTTCGCCACATCAATGGTGCCTTTACAACCACAGTCCATTCTCTGCCATATGCCCATCTCATTCACAAAATCATCCGCCTCAACGGTATCGAAATTCCTCAAGAAGAAGAAGTATTCTTTTCGACCAACTTGGTCGACCACCTCACAAGAATCGGGTGGGTCCATGGACATTCAGACTCGGGTCTGAGGCGTTTTCAACCCGATGCAAGACCAATCAACCAATGGATAAACCATATAGAGGCACAACCCAATCAATATTGGGATCCGGAAGAAGAAGTGGGACCGGCTCAACCTCAACCTCCACTTCAACCACAATTTGTGCAACAAGGAGGTGCGTTTGTCCCTCCAGTAGGTCAAGAAGCGCAAATGTTGTGGCTTTGTCAACAAATGCATGCCCAAAGTCTGCAAATTCAACAGAACCATCAAGCAATGGATAGGAGGTTCGACAAGCTTGACAAGGGGCAAATGAAGATAAGGCAACAACTGCGCGCACATGCTCGAGCTCTCAATACGCTTGATGAAGCACAATCAAGCCTCTCTAATCGCTTTATCAAGCAATATGGTCCCTCTGGAAGCCCGGCACGAGCACGTGAGCGTCTGGTTGAAGAAGAAGACCTGGATGATGAAGACGAAGACATCCCAGTTGAAGACCTGGATGAAAACGACCCCATGAATGACGACTAAATCGTACTAGTTTTAGAGAATCAAAACTTTCTAACTTAACTTGTGTGTTATTTGCATGAATTGTTTGTTGATTGCATGTTTAATTTGAATTGTTTGAATTGCTTTGATTTTTGAAATGTGTTGTTGTTTTGAAATGTTGTGAATTGTTAAATTGGTGAATTTCAACTAGTTTAATTTGATTGAATTGCATGATTTGATTGAATTGTGGTATTTGAAATTTGGTGGAGATATGTATGCGATATTGATATCTTAAAAATGGTGTATGACTTGCTAACTTGTAAGGGCCTACTTTGCAAAATTACAAAAATTGGATATCTTGGCGCCTTGACAAGCTTTATTGAATTCCTTGGATTGCATAAGTTGACATGTCGTATATGCATGAGCTATGCACATGGATATATACAACTTGATATGGTGAATTGAAATTGAATTGTTTTGCATATAATAGTTATGACCTCAACTTTATTTTTGTTTGTAAATTATTGTTGCTATATTACTAAATTGAGGGGGAGTGCATAATTTGAGGGGGAGCACTTTAAATTAGTGCTAATTTTTCACCCTTTCGTCGATTTCCAAAAGGGGGAGAAATTGGTACAAATGGATTGAAATGCAAAATCAAAACTGGATTAACTAATGTTTGAAAATTTTCGATTTATGCACTCACTCACATTGTATGTTTTTGCAAATCGCCAAAAGGGGGAGATTGTTGTTCGTACAATAATCTTTTACGTCTATTTGACTAATTTGCAAAAACATACAATTATTGAATTTTACGATTTCTTCTATTTTGAGAACATATAGGTCCAAGAAGAATAAAGAACTGCGATGTAATATGCCTGGACTGAAGAAATCATGAAGACATTTATCAAGAATATAAAATGTAAATTCAAAAGATTGATAAAGTATGTGTGTGGTTGTTCAAAGTGGGATAAAACGTTATGCACGTTTATAAAACGTTGTAACGTTTTACAATGATCAGAAGTTTCAAAAATATCAAAAGAAAACCAAGTTATAACGTTATAACGTTTTTATAAAACGTTGTAACGTTTTACAAACGTTATAACGGTTATGAAACGTTGTAACGTTTAACTGACTCAGAACAACTGAAGAACAGGTGTTCAGTACAAACGAGCAACGTTATAACGTTTATAAAACGTTGTAACGTTTTGAAAACGGTGTAACGTTTTATAAAACGTTATAGCGTTTATCTAAGCTGTCAGAAAATTAAAACCCTAAATCGCATTTGAATAAAACGTTGGTAACGTTTTATAAAACGTTGGTAACGTTTTATAAAACGTTGGTAACGTTTTACATCAAACAGCTCATTTTTGAGCTGCCACTATAAATAGATTGAGGGGATCACTTCCAACATTACCTCAGCCGACTCTAATTATTCAAAACTTGATTTTCTGAGAGCTTAGCCTACTCCATTGTTGTGAGACCTTAAAACTTCAAAATCCCTCAAGCAACCTCAACCTACTTCACTAATCTAGCTATAGATTAGGTTAGAGAGATCTATTGAGTGTTTCTCTTGAGTTCCTAAACAATTGAGACCTTGTTCTCATCTCTTTGAGTTGGCCGTTTGATTTCCCGCTAGGTGTGTAAGGGCTCAACGGTTCACAAGTTGTAATCCTTTCGTATTGGGTAATAGGAAGGCGCACCTCACTAGGTTGCGAAGCCCCGGAGACGTAGGCCTTTGATTTGCCGAACTCCGTTATCACCCCGCGTGTCAAATTTCTCTAAACTCATCTCTTTACTTTCAATTGCAATTTAATTTCAGTTTTTGAGCAATTTGAGGTGCCCCTAAGAGTAACAGTACATTCAATTTGAAATCCAAATGTATCTGTCTAAAATAGCTCAAACTGAGAGGGGACTAACTTTGACCGAACTTTGGCCGAACTTTGACTAGATATATTTTTTGTAGGAAATTCCGTTTTGAGCATTCGACCACTTTTCAGAAAGCTTGAGAGTGAATTTTGAAGTTAAACTAACTAACTAAGGTTTACCTTACAAAATGTCTCGCGCACTCAGAATTGCAAAAATACATCGTTTAGGACCTGAAAACTTTATCAATACAAATCTTAAAATTGTGTGTGCAAAATTTTAATATGGATCAAATAGTTCTGACCAGACACTAGATGGAATTTAATCTAATACCCATCTGACCGCCCAAGTTCCTTTTACTTGCGGGTTAGTAGGGGTGTTCAAACAGTTCGGTTTGTTCGGTTTTCAACTAAACCGAAAAATTTCAGTTTAAATGGTTCAGTTTTCCGGTTTAAATGGATCGGTTCGGTTGAATTTTTAAATTATTTCGGTTTAAATGGATCGGTTCGGTTTAGTTTTTTCAAAACCGACTAAACCGAACCGACCGAATTGTATTGATTCAAGTAAGGTTTATATTTTCTTTAGTTCAATCATAGCTTCCTTTCTTTTATTTTAGTTTAAATATTTTAGAACATCTACATATTTTGTATGGAATTGAACAACTTGTGTATGAACATGTATAATTTTCGTTAATAATGACAATTAATAGGTTTACTTCGGTTTGAATCGAACAAACCGAAATTTACTTCGGTTTGTTCGGTTCGGTTCTTAATCGGTTTATAATTTTAATTGGTTCGATTCGGTTCTATTTTTGAAAACCGAAAAAAATATTAGTTTAATTATTTTAGTTCGGTTTCAACCGAACCAACCGGTTAAACACCCCTGCTGGTTAGTCTTTTCTTGTTGGATACGGATTCCCTCGTGAGGAAATAGACTAACCCAAGATCCGCCCGTATGGAATCAACGATGATTCAATTTCGATACTGAGAACAATAATTAAATAGATAGACCGGCTGTAAGCTGTAACCGGTTTACTTTTAACGGTATCGATTTTTAGACGTTAACGTCCAAGAAAACATGACGGAGGTCGGACAAATAAATCCCACGTGGCAAATCCTCATTTGATGCGTTCTCGGGGAAAAAACAAACTCTGCTATTAATATTTGCAATTAGAGTTGACCACGTCACCATCTGACTTCTACCATACGGGGTATGATCGGTTTTCTATAAATGGGAAAATAGCAGCAGCTTACAAGTTTTTGCGAATTGCAGCGAATAGGGACTTAACCGAGGAGAGTGCGATTCCGAGTCATGCTCCGAGCATTCGGAACCTGAGCCTATTGTTTCTCTGTGACCGATATTAACCGAACATTGTGTAGTTTGTCGCTGACGGAATCAGTCAACTAGAGTAGACGTTATCTTTCCAACTTTTTTATATCAATTTGTATGAAACAAGATTGATTATAATTTTTTTTCTCCATAAATAGATGAAAACAATATCAATGATTCGATCTATGTAGTAATTGGTCAGTGGGACCAAACCATTTACCACAACACCAATGTCCACACAGACTTATTGGTTTCTTGCTAATGGGACCCGGGTGTGAGAGAGAAAAGAAAGGAGATAAGAGAGCTGGTAAATTTCAGACAGAGGCGGACCCAGAGTATTCCGGAGGGCAGCTGCCCCCTGGATTTTGAGTTTTAGTGGAGATTTATCGGTTCCGACCGACTTTGCCCCTCTCTGAAATGTTTTTTGCCCCCCCTGGATGTTTGATTTGTAATTCGAGTTAAATTTAGGGTTAAAATTGAAATAAATTTGTTGAATTTTTATTGGTAATTAGAATTATAAGTCAGAGCATCAGAAATTACAAGTCAAAGCATTGGAAAGTATAAGTTAAAGTGTTGTTTTTTATCGAGTACTCAATTAGTTAATAGATTTAAACCCAATTAGGTATTTAAATCCGATTCGATATTTTTTTGTCCCCCTGATGAAAATCCTGGGTCCGCCCCTGATTTCAGAGTCTCTACTAGAATTAAATCAATAATTCATTAGTTCGGGCTAAGTTATTTTGAAGTTTCGTAACAAAGATACGATGCAACTTACGTAATGTATTGGAACCGAATCACTAATACGATTTCATTCATTTATCCAGAAAAAAAATTAATCAATTGTATCTGACAAATTAATTTTTAATTTCTAAAAATTTAGAATAATGTTCTCTTTGCATACCACTAATTTTAATTCAGGAAATTGAGGTGTCGGTGTTCCATCCCATTCTGTAGTGTCTGAGCCCACATCAGAATATCATAAATGCTTCATGTACCAAGAATATCATAAACACGTGGCGAACTAATTTCATAGTACCACTTGTCCACGATTTTCACAACTTCTTTAAATTAACATTTTTTCACAATATAATACATTAGCAACCGACAATTTTATTAAGAATAATTTTTTCAGTACCCACGCTAAAGTACTTGCACTGTTATTTTAGGAAAATTCATATATCATATGTAGTTTATTGTATAGGTATAAATACTTGTCCTGTTTGAGCTATATACTTCACAGTGTTACTATTAAAATTTGTAAAACAAAATTACGGTTTTGAAATAGTTGCGGTCCCCACAAGCAGTTATGGCAGTTTAGGTGTGGATACAGTGCGGGTACTCATATCAGCTTCCTTTTATTAATATCCAAAGTTAATTAATAATTAATAAATATGCCCATAATTAATTGATTTATTAAAAATGTCCATACTGGTCAGATAATGGCCGGTTTCCGATTTAAATATGGTACCGGCCAGAAAATGGCCGGTATCTTCCTTTTTCTTTTTTTTTAGAGACAAATAGCTAAAATGCTGAAATATAACACTAAAAACTCGAATTTTTTTTAAAATATTTGTTAGATTACTTTTTTGATATATAATTAGCATATTTATACTAAAATACGCTAGATTACTTGAAATTATGTTAATTTATGCTGATTTACACTAAATTACGCCAAATTACAATAATTATGTAAAATTATGCTAAAATATGGTAAATTACGCTAAATTACGTATGAATAGGGCCGATTTTGTGCCATCTTTCATAAATCATAAAAAATAGTAAAAAAATTCGAAAAATAATAAAGATTGGTATTCCACAAGTTCATTACATAACTAATTTACTGAGCTACGTAGATTGAACAATAGAAATGAAAATCTTAATCGGAAACTTCAACTGAAGTTTTGAGACTCTTCCCTTTGTTTTTTGGCAATTCTGAATTTTGACATCTAGCATCACGGGCACTGACGCATGCGTATTTTGATAAGCTTTCCGAAAAGTGGTCATTTGCTGAAATCGGACACTCGAGCGCCGTTTTATGGCCGTTTGAAGTTTCGTCGTCGTTTTTCGCCTTCTCAGTGAAGATATCATCCCTATTCATACGTAATTTAGCATAATTTACCGTATTTTAGCATAATTTTACATAATTTTTGTAATTTAGCGTGATTTAGTGTAATTCAGCGTAAATTAACATAATTTCAAGTAATTTAGCGTATTTTAGTATAAATATGCTAATTATATATCAAAAAAGTAATCTAACAAATATATTTTGTTTAAAAATCGAGTTTTTAGTGTTATATTTCATCATTTTAGCTATTTGTCTCTTAAAAAAATAAAAAAGGAAGGTACCGGCCATTTTCTGACCAGTATGGATATTTTTAATAAAACCAATTGATTCTGGGCATATTTATTAATTATTAATTAACTTTGGATATTAATAAAATTGTCGGCATTAGCAAATAGCAAGTACAATGTTAATATTGATTTTAATTTTATTTTGGGTAGAAGTTATTGAGTTCAAACATTGTCAACAAATTGCATACATAATTAAAATACATGGGAGTATCATTGTTAACTAAAATACTTTTCAAATTATAATGCAGATGGGACAAAAGTTTCTTTGGAGGGATGCATTTTTTTTTTGCCTTTTTGTTCAGTAATGATTCAAATTTTTTATAGAGTTCATTATTCAAATATACAGAATTTGTATTGAAAGACAGGGGCAGACCCAGATGGTTCTAGGGGGGCAGCTGTCTCCTCTTAGATTTTGAGTTTTAGTGGAGATTTATCGGTTCCGATTGAAGTTGCCTCCCCTGTAATTTTTTTTCCCCTCTGGATGTTTGATTTGTAATTCAGGTTAAATTTAGGGTTAAAATTGAAATAAATTTGTTGAATTTTGATTAGTAATTAGAATTATAAGTCAAAACATCTGAGTTACAAGTCAAAGCATTGAAAAGTATAAGTTAAAACATTGTTTTTATCGAGTACCTAATTGGTTAATGGATTTAAATTCGATTAGGTATTTAAATCCGATTCGATATTTTTTTGCCCCTTCCTGATGAAAATCCTGAATCCGCCCCTGTTGAAAAATCTTCTGATATTCTCTATTCACTTCTTTTATTTATTTATTTTTAAGCAGCATTCTCTTTCTTGATCATATTTCTCCACAATTATTTCACAACATGTCCTTTAAATTGTTGGTTTCATTGAAGGAACTAGCCGTGTTACATAAATTTGACAAAACCCTAGTAAACTCTTGGAAAACATGTATTGTGCTATTGAAGAAACTACAATTAAAACTTGTACTTTGGACAAGCGAAGCATCAGTCCCTTTTTTCACTTTTTGTCTTATGGTGATTGGTGAAACAAAACAGAAGGCAACTCAAGGAAATATCACTGTCCCTGCATTTATAAGAAACAACAAACACATGGCACAAAAAAATAAAATAAAAAATAAACTAAAATTTCTCACTAAATTTGCAAAAAAGAACTCTCTTCTATACTATTTACATAAAACTGTTGTTTCATTTTACAAAATGATCACACTAAGAAAAATGCAGCAATACTTCAATTTCATGTTTCAGTCCATATTTATAAAGTGAAATAGTGAAAGAATGTAGAAAAATTGAAAATTGAAATATGTTTTTATTCCACCATCCTCATGAAATAATGGAAAAGTATAGATAAATGAGTCAATTACATTTCTTAAGAAATATCAATTTTTTTTATTCCACCATCCTCATGAAATAGATAATTAATTCATGTGAAAATAAATTAAGAACCTACTTGTAAAAAGCAAGAATTTGAGTACAAGTTTTTTTAACTCAATACTCAATTATACTTTTTTTTTCAATTTCCACAATTTTACTCAATTTCTTTCTAATTTGACTGAAATAAAACTTTTATTCCAATATATTCCCCTTTTCCACTCGCCAAACATGCCCAAAACGTCCAAACTCCAAATAAATTTTACTTCTATTTGTTCTAGGAAGAGAGATCAGATGACATTATTTTTTAGTGATATCGGATAACATCGTGCATTTTTAAAGTTCAAACAATCGATCCAAACCGTTCAACATGATGGATATATTAAAATGTGCTTGCAAATCAAATTTTACATTTTTTTTTAATTTTTTTACTATTTATTAAGATGGGTACAAAAGTTCATGGATTTGAAAACAACGATTTTTGTAAAATACTTAATAAATAGTAAAACAATTAAATTGTAAAATTTGATCTACAAGCACATTTTCATATATCTATCGTATTGAACGGTTTGGATCGACTGTTTGAATTTTGAAAACTTTGAAAATGTACAATATTATCCGATGTTATAAAAAAAGAGTGTCATGCGATCCCTCCTCTTGTTCTAGATACAAAAATCATCCGAAGAAGCATGTGCACCATATAAAATATACCTTAATTAGTACATTGATATGGACCAGTTCAATTGGAATCATCTTCTTGTTTTTCCTATTAAAGTACCTCATTTAATGTGGATGATTGATTGAAACTATTGTACATTTAATGCTATTCACAAAATTTCTTTGGTTATGAGAGTGACCTTTTTCCTGAACCACCTGATTAAAGATATTTGACAGTTGATACTAATTTATCTCATTTAAGACTATTAAAATTAGCATCAGTTACATCTGTATGTACTTAATTTGAGTTATATATCACATATCCATACTTGATCTGAGGTATATCACATCAAAGATTAAATTTATGAAAATTACTTTAATACGAAAGTTTTTGTTGGATGATTATCCTATGTTATAAAACAATATTAAAATGAAATGAGAAAAAAAATTGAAGTTAGTGTATTATAATTCATATTTATTAAGGAATATTTTGTTATTAATATTAGGAACTAGTCTTAAAAGCCCGAAATTTTTATTAATATCCAAAAAAATATCAAATTTCAAAATCTACACCCCATTCGGAAAAAAATTGAAATATCTCCAAACCGAAAAATTATGTTGCGGTTTAGGAATTCCGAAACCGCAAAATTATTTTGAGGTTTTAGTTTTTGGAATTCCAAAACTGCAAAAAAAAATTTCAGTTTTAGGTTTTCCTGATTTTATTAATTAAACAGAAAATGTTATAATTTTTTTTTATTAAAATATTAGAAATATTTTATATATTTTTTTTAAAATAGATGGAATACTATATAATTTGATTTATTAGAAAGACTGCGACAAATAACCCGGATCAACATTTTTCAGGCTGGATTTTTTGCAGCTGTAAGAAAAATTAAAATATTTCTTTGTGTGTTATTGGAAAAATAAAAATGTTTTGGATCTAAGTTATTGATTCCGGTTCAAAAGTCACTTCTAAGTAAATAAAGAAAATATTGTGGTCCTTCTAGTATATTTAAATTCTAAGATATTGTATTCATTGTGAAAAAAAAAATCGATAAGAAATCATTTCATTTTTGTCAGAGCAAATAATTATTTTTTCGAAAATATAAGAATCACAATATTTTCTGTATTTACCTAGTTGTGCCTTTTGAACCAGGATCAATAACTCAGATTTAAAGTATTTTTATTTGTTTTCCAATAACACACAAATAAATATTTTAATTTTTCTTACAGTTGCAAAAAATCCAGCCTGAAAAATGTTGACCCGGGTTATTTGTCGCATGCTTTCTAATAAATCAAATTATATATAATTCCATCCTTTTTATTCGGATTAAATAATTAAGCTGGATAATATTAAGAACTATATCTTACTGTATACTCTTTTATTGTGATATTAACAATTATCATACTCACCTTTCATGGTTAGGTATAAATTATCAATAGCTTAAATTCAAAACAATCACAAACATAGCTATTAAATTGAAAACGATGCATATTATCAGTGCTTACCAACTAACCAGATATTCCTATATTTAATTATTTCTGACCGGATATTAATATTAATTAGCTAAGAATCTCTTTTTGTTGCTTAGGAAAGAAATTTATCAATTAATATTCATAGACCTTTCTATCTTTTACATACTTTGATGTAAGGGTTCGTTTGTACATTTTGGATTATTGAGTTGGGATCTTTTGGTTTAATTAACGTTTTGTCTAACTTTAATGTCATGCATTTTTTCTTTTAATAAAAGTTGAAAATAAAGTCACCCAATTACTTTTTTTTTTTGAAAATCTTCGCAGAAGCTACGAAATTGTGAGAGGGAATCAAACTCTCGACTTTCGGGTAACCAACAGTCTTAGAATTTTTTTTCTAACCAACTGTGCTACCGCCCCTTTCTCAAGTCACCCAATTACTTAATATTCATAAAATTGATCATAAAAGTTGAACCGGTGATCTTTCACATGGAGGAGTTCAGATCCTTTACATTACCATACTATTTGAGTTTGAATATGAACTGTCAGATTATAATTTGGATCGACTCGATTTAAACATGTGTAATACATGTAATTCTTTAAGATTCGTGTCAATGTATAACGAACATACCAAATTAAAATTGAAAGGATGAAATACCTTAGATGATATAAATTTGGTATATAAACACAAGGTGTCGTAGGGATGAGGAATCGACGCATCACATGGTGGCACGGTGTACTTTTGCTAAAGAGATGTACCGACTCATGGACATCGCAACCCACATGAGATCTCAACCAATAGAAGCACTGTGATGCAATTGACAAACAACAAAAAGGAAAGGGGAACGCTACTGGTCACGATGTTCGTTATCTGGAGGGAAAGGTGTGCGAGGATCTTCAGAGATTCACATAAGACACATGAAGAATTGCTAGAAGAAGTGGCGCAGCTGTTATATCGCCAAGTTGAAACATCAGGAGAACATTGATAAATCAATAAACTCTAATTCTTAGCTTTATTTTCAGTTTTATTTATATTGTTTTTTAGATTTCATTTCCTTTTGTTTTCGTTATTTTTCATCTTTTTGTTCAAATGTACTTAGCACCTTGTGTTTATTTTCGACATGCAGCTACAAACACTTTTGTAACTGCGATTATTAATTAAATACGGGCAAGACCCATATTTTTCCTAAAAAAAATTTCAACATCAACATGACTGTTTGAAAATTGAACGGATCACTCAACAATTAAGAGAGTCAGTGAAGACCAGTTTCCATCCGAGCAACTGATAGTAATTAATGTGATACATAAACTTTGACAAATGACAATTATATTTATATAAGAAATTTTGAACTAAACGTAAGTGTGCAGGAGTTCTTAAAATTGCCCATAATGATTAACATGTACAATTATGTTAGACGGAGAGATGGTGAAGTTTTTCCAAATTCCAATACTTTCAAAATTCAAATGTCAACTTATTACTTTCTCAGGCATTAAAGATCATGTTAAGACCATATTTGTTGCAAAAGGAGGGGTAGGATGACATATTTTTTTGTGACATCGGATGACACTCTACATTTTCAAAGTTTTTAAAGTCCAAGCAGTCGATCCAAACCGTTCAATATGATGGATATATTAAAATGTGCTTGCAGATCAAATTTTATATATTTTATATTTTTTTACTATTTATTAAGTATTTTACAAAATCGTTGTTCTCAGACCATTGAATTTTTGTACCCATCTTAATAAATAGTAAACAAAATTTTAAAAAATGTAAAATTTGATCTGCAAGTACATTTTAATATATTCATCATATTGAACGGTTTAGATCGACTGTTTGAACTTTGAAAATGTAAGGTATCATCCGATATCACCAAAAAAAGGGTGTCATTCGATCCCTCCTTTGTTGCAAATGCAAAATAATAGAATATTAATAAACTTGATCAAACTTGTGCAAATGATGTTAAAATATTATTTTTGCTGCAAAGACATCCAGATTTAACTCATTGAGATTTTGGTTAATATGTGAAAATCCTTCCCCATATAAATAGTAATAATGTTGAAATTAAAGCTTGATCTCAGAGACAATCTCATCATTGATCAACGGCTCAGATTGAATCAAGAAAATCATTAGATTTCAAAATAAATCCAACGGTACCTTGATACTTTTGTACTAGGCAACGGTACATTACACGGCTATATCAGCACCAGCAATATAAATAGCAATACCACTCTATACAAAATAATACACTATAAATGAAATTCATCATTTTTCCCTAAAAAAAACAAACTCGTACTTAATCCTAGTTGGTTTGTAATGTTGTTTTGACTGATTTTCTCAAGAATTTTTATAATTGATTTTGTGGGTTCATGTTTCTGATTTGTGGTGAATTTTCTTTTTCTGATATAGCGCCCCCGTGAACCTACTTTATTTAAAGCTTGAAGCATCTAAGGCCATATATACAATTCAATTTTATTACTCTACTCCTTGTGGGATTGACTTGCACATCACCAATCCGGACACCAGTATTCTTGTGTCCATTACTACATCTGTCTCTCTAATCTTCTGTGGACAGTATTTGTGTATTCAATTATGTGACTTCCATCAAAAAGGAAACACATGGATTTGATACTTTGATGTTAGGACATAAAAATTAAATAAAAATTCTTTATTTATCTATATATCGGATAAAATATCTATCGGATGACAGGATTATCTGTCGAATTCATTCGGCACCATTTTCGACATATGGTCTAGATTTGTGTTCTATTGAAATTGGCTATCAAAAGTTTAAAAATAAATTAATTTAGTGGTTAATAAAATAGGAACGAATTTAATTTTGAATTCGCCTCAAATTTTTCACTCCCAAGTTCATATGACTCAATTATCTGATAATTATTCGTTTCGTATTCGTATTCGTTTATTATCCGCTCCGTATCCGTATCCGTTTAAGGCGGATTTGGTTTTAAATTTTGACATCCGTTTACTATCCGTATCCGTATTCATATCCGCTCACTGAAAAACAGATACGGATTTAATATTAGCATTATCCGCTCCGTATTCGCTCCTACACCCGTTATGTATTTAACTGATTTTCTCAAGAAGTTTTATAATTGGTGCCTCGTGATGAAAAGAGAGAACGTGACAAAATGGTCACTTCAAAAATTTATTCGAAAAATGTAGAGGTTAAGATACCTTTTGAAATGTGCACTTGAGTTTGTACTATCAATTTTTATTTTTAAAGTTCAAATAGCCAATCAGAACTGTTCAACATGATCTTTATATGAATATATACTTGGAGATTAAAATTTATGATTTTAGAATTTTTTTATTAATTTTTTAGTTAAATAGAAAATCACTTGATCTAATAATTTTGGACCATTAATCAAAAGTAGTGATATTCTACCTATCTAAAAATAGTAATAGTAAAAGAATATTACAAAATATAAAATTTGATATATAACTATATTTTGTTATTGAGATAATGTTGAGTGGTTCAGATTTACTATTTAAATTTTAAAAATTAAAATATGGATCCATACTACAGATCAATTTGAGCATTGCAGATCCTCTATATTATACACAAGAGTTTGAAAGCGTGTTGGATGGCTTGACTCGCAACCCATAATTTCAAAAAAAATTGAGCATTGCAAACTACCATAGCCTCACTCAAGAATGTACATTAGGATATATTAAACTTTATATTTTACTTGGAGAAACATTTAATTACTAAAGTTTTATTGTTGTGCTTCCAAATTCGCCTATATATGTATTTAACCCAATGCCTTATTCTTAGCAACCAGCTCAAGTTATAAGTATCATAGAGAGTTTGCTATAACTGATTAAATAATCAATCTAGGCCCATAAAAAATGGCACCAAACAAAGACCATAAAATCCAATTGCATTTGGTATTAGAAACCAAAATTGGATCATGGATGTTTCCATGAGTCAAGTGTAATAATCAATCCAATCATTGATTACATGATCCGTTAGGTGAGATCTCAACACAGGATTGCTACTGCTCAACAAATCAAAAACTTGTGTCAGCACTCAACAGTGATTTCATATTTTCTTAATCGCCTGATCAAAACCAGACAAACCTAAAATTCGTTTCAATTGTTCCTTAGTTAACTAGACCAGTTAAATATGCCATAAACAAAATTAAGGTAAAGATATTAACAGAGCTAGTTTGGCTTCACACACACATGATCAATAGAAACAAAATGAAAAATATATGACTAGTGCGCTGCACGAAGTCAAAATAGCTCTGTCAATAATTTTACCTTCAAAATAAAGTTGAGACCAAGTCACTCTATTATTTTAATATCTAACAGATCTCTATCTGAATTTTGAACTTGTGAATCTTCCACACAAATGACATTACCTTTGCTACTAGATCAAAAGTTGATAGTTACTGTACCTATAAAATTTGATGGAGAGTTCAATTCCTAAGAGTGATGAAATATAAATGGAGGCAATGCTAAGTGACTTCTTACGCAATTATATCTTAGTTTTAAAGAATATTATAGTTATTACTACGTTCTCAGTTAGGACCTGTTCGGCGGACACATGGGCAGGAAAATGGGCACAGGAACTGAAAAAGTTTGAACTGATTTTTACTGTTCATGTGGGAAAAAAAATTCACTCTGCGTTCACAAAATTCAGAGTGTAGCCGAACAGGCCCTTAACAAATATCTTTCAATTGGTCAATGAACAGTACACTTAGTTTATTGGCAAAGTCATTAATTGCTTCAATATAGGAGGCCGCAGACTCAATATTCAATGTCTGCACAAGATTGGTAATCAAATAAAAAATTATTTTGGTCAACTTTGAGGAAATAATTAATAATTAAATATGAATTGTGAAATATTTAAGTGTAAGTTTTGTAATAGTTAAGTGTGTATTTTTTTGAAAAATGAATATGAAACTTTCAAATGGTTGTTGACAACTGTGGGAATGTATTTGATTTGATCAAATTTATATACGTGGCAACTGTAAATAATTGTTTTAAATTTAAATAGGCAAGTATGTACAAACAAATGTGTATTATGAAATAGCAAATTATGGTTTGTGAAAACTATACATGAAAAGCCGAAATTTTTATTTATAACATTTGCCAAAAAAAAAAAAAAAAACCAAAATACTCATGTTTCTAAGAAATTTGAATTCTACTCATGCCGCACTGGCATTATGCAGCCTCAAATACTAAGATCCGCACAATGCCGATGCAGTCCTATATTTGTTTTGGTTTTTTTTGTAAGTGCACAAATTCCAAAGTGATCTTGATATATTTGAGGTTGACCTTTAAAAGGCAGGGGCTTAGAGTGCACAAATTCCAAAGTCGTTGATCTTGATATAGTTCTTCAAATGAATAAAAAAAAATGAATAGGGGCCGCATCGGCATTGTGCGGACCTTCGTTTTTTGAACTGCAGAATGCTGGTGCGGCTTGAGTAGAATTCGAATTCCTTTGAAACATGAGTGTTTTGGTTTTTTTTTTTTTTGAAAAATGCTAAAAATAAAAAATTTCGGCATGAAAAGTATTGGAACTGGGAATACATGAATCTTGAAGTAATTATCTAGCATCTATATTTCATCCCTCGTAGGAATCATTTATTACTAGGTCCGAGTTGATGTTACTTTCTCTCCGAAAAAATAATGGAGCATCTTAATTGGACAATTGGTTGATATCGGGTTATGCTCCGAAAAAATAATTAATAAAAAAAATCTTAAAGTACGACAATTTTTTTATGAAAAAAAATTACATTTGGCAAATTTTAGAATAAATAAATATTATTTCTGAATGATAAACTTGTATATAATGAATAACAATACAATTAGCTGTATAAGAATCTTTAGAGAAGAATACAAAAGAATTATATCATTTAAAAGTTACATACCATTTTAGACGCAATAACCACATTTTAATGAGAAGAGAGAATATTGAATGTGACATGACATGACTAAAAAAACTCAAAAGCTCTACTGCTTTTATGGAGTAAGTGAGGCTACGGTACTATGCATAGCACGGATTGGTCCGTGCTACGGCTCAATATTTGAGTTTTCAAAATTCTAACGATCGATCTGAACCGTTCAACATAATTTCCAAATGAATATGTACTTGCAAACTAAATTTTATATTTTTTCGAACTTTTTTACTATTTTTTTAGATTGGTAGAAAATCACTGTTTTTGGATGGTCTAGAATTTTCAGATCAAGTGATTTTCTACCTATCTAAAAAAACAGTAAAAAAAATTCAAAAAAATGTGAAATTTGGTTTGCAAATACATATTCATTTGGAGATCATTTTGAACGGTTCGGATTGACCGTTAGGATTTTGAAAACTCAAATATTGAGCCGTAGCACGGACCAATCCGTGCTATGCATAGTACCGTAGCCTCACTCTTATGGAGTATACATTATTCAAATAAAATTAATATTTTTGACGTGTTCTTCATTGAAACTCTTTTAAGTATTATTAATTGATTTGAAAATGTTAATAGTTTAGTTTTAAATTTTTGTAAGTTTAAATTGGATCAAAATTGATATAGACTAATTAACTGAAATGGTGAGAAATACATTTTTTGGATTATTTTGTGAAAACTGAATCAACATCTCTTTACAGAGAGAGATATATTTCAGACCATTCATATTAGGCTTTCGGTTCAAGACATATAAAATTTTAAACATTTGATTCGGACAATTAACTTTCGCCAATAGTTTATAAAAAAAATTAAAATTCTAAAATATAATACTGTTAGAATCTGAATGAAACTACATGATAGCACTTTATTTGGACTTCCTGACCTCTAATTAAAAGCGTTAGAAAAGAAATTGCAATTGATCTTTTTGGCAAGCTAACTGTAGGCATGAGTCATTTAGTTTTATTTTAAAAATTGGCACCAACATATATTTAATTTAAATTGCACCTTTACTGAAGATATGATTCCTTATATGATAACTCTACACAAAGTAGCTTTTATTTGTTTTCTAAACTTGACTAGTACTAATAAGATTGTTTATGGATTAGAATATGCTGAAAGACTGATCTTGCAATGCTATTTTCTTTAGAATTATTTTGTTTTACTAAAAGTTTGGTTGTAGTAGTTAGCTACAGTTTTTATCAGAGATCTTTTAGGGTTATGACTAGGTTGGGCTATGGGATAGCTACTGTATAATTAAAATTAGTGTCTTATTTTGTTGAGTTGAGCTAATGCTTTATAAAGTAAGAGTTATTTCTCACTTCACATATATTTTATCTGATTTTAAAGTTTAAAATAGTTGATCTGAACCGCTCAACGTGATTTTCATATGAATAAGTACTTGGTGACCAACATTTACATTTTTAATTTTTTTTTATAGATAGAAAATTTAAATTTTTGGATGGTTCAGAATCTTCTAAAAACATCGATTTTCTATCTATGTAAAAAATAGTAAAAATAAAAAAATTTAAAAACAAAGAATTTGGTCTCCAAGGACATATTCATAAGTAGATCATATTAAGCGGTTCAAATGATTCACTTATTCAAAAAAACTAATTACAACTGTGTACACATCCTTCTTTTTATGTTCGTGGCAATCTTTTATCTTATGATCCTAATTAATACGCCTCTTCTTGGCAGCCGATGCTGTTCCTGTCAAGATTTAGAAGAACAAAAAAGACGAGAGAAAAATTAATTGTGTAAATAAGAAGTAGAATTGGCGGTTTGTGCCATGGTGGTTTTGTTACTTGTACTGCAAACGAACCGAACCGAATCGAACTAACCTCCAGTTTGAGTTTGGTTTGAATTAATTTCGAACGAACTCAATTTCAAACCGAATTTTTTACGAACTCAATTTCGAACCTTTACAAACTTTGTTACGACTTACGAGTTATGACTTATGAAGTACAATTTAAATACAAACCCAAATATCAATAGAAGTACAATTATTACAAACCCAAATATCAAAGTACAATTTAAATATCAATAGAAGTATAGAACAATCACCAAAGTCTTAGAATTATTACCAACCCAAATATTATTATAAATAAAACATTAAAGTTCATTACAACTAGGCACTAGTTACTGAAAACCCTTCTAAAAAATCCTCACAGGTATCCAAAGCTTCAGCCATATATTTCGCTTCATTAAACTAGCTACTAAACATCTACAAATTACTTTATAGATGCAGTAGCAAGGTTTCCAAAGCTTCGGCACCGTTGCCCCTTTGGGCCCTCTCACATTCACAGAAATCACTTTAAACCAATGCTACACGTCCGACTTTCTATTGCGTCCGGCTTTCGAACTATTTCCCGTAACCTCTTCTTCGACCTCATTAGTGGGAGTATGAGAAGATTCAACCCGCGACATCCTATAAAATATTTAGGCAAATAAATATTTAGCTGAAAATAGAAGCATCAAAAATTCAAAAATTTAGGCAAATAACTCACTTTTTGATACATGAGAAGATTCAACCCGCGACCTCTTCTTCACCTCGCCTCATGGCCGGTCCCAGCTTCAAATTAGAATAGACAGTTCGAGTCTTCCTCTACGAGGGTGGTCTTTCACTTGGTCCGACCTTATTTCTAAGGTATCGCAACCTCTAGGAGTCTAGGGTTTGGTATCGCAGCCAAGTAGCCAACAAAGGGAAACTCTAGGGTTTGGACTTTGGTATCGCAAGTTCGTAACCAACAGAGAGGGAAAGTTGGCTGGGGACTAGGGTAAGTGATTATGGGTTATGGCTGGTTTTGTTTAATTTTTCTATTTTGGGCTTTGTTGTTGAATTTTTTTATTTGAGCTTGTAATTGGACCCGGCTTTCTGTTTCAAAAAATATTTTTCAGAAGTCAGAATTGAAAGCAATTATGGACTGGACGGCTTATATTTTCATCAGTGAACATAAGTTATCAATAGAAATTAACGGTTCACGTTTGAGTTAATCTCGAACTAAATTTGGTTTGTGAACCTATTTCGAACGAACTAGGTCCAGTTTGAGTTTGGTTTGAATTAATTTCGAACTAAGTTTGGTTTGAATTAATTTCGAACGAACTCAATTTCGAATCGAACTTTTTCGAATCAAACTTGAATCGAATTACGAACTACGAACTTTTTGTGCAGCCCTACTTGTACTAGTTTGTTACACTGAACAGTGTTACATAAAGCAGGCCAGTACTCAGAGCAGCAGCCGAGCAAATCTGCAAACCATTCGTCCGTACTATATTCATACGTAAAAGCCCATTTCGGCCCAAAGTGATAAATGGAGCGTTGGTATGTGACTGGCCTTTTCCTTGCGCTACGCCTCGAAATGACATGGCCTAAGAGAACTGCCGTAGAGAAACTTGTGTGGTGAGTCTCTGACTTGACCGTATTCATACTCCTAGCCATAGTGACAACTTAATTGTTCGGGAAAGGTTCGGCAAGGTCAAAAATTCGTGATTCGGGTATAATTCGGAAATAATTGGAAATAATCCGGATTAGAGATCTCAGTCCTACAAGCAAAAAAACACAAAAACAAAAACAAAAATGTTCTGGGAAAAATTCGGAAAAATTTCACAAATAATTCGTAAAATTTCAGGAAAAGTTCATAAAATTTGCGAATTATTTGGGTATAATTCAGTCAAAGTTTGGTCAACCAAATAATTCGGCGTTCGGTTCGGCATCACCGAAAAAACAAATTATTCGGGTATAATTCAAATATAATTCGCGAATCCTAGCCGAGCAAAAATCAGTTCGGTTCATAATCAAAATATAGAAAGGTCTGTCTTAAGATTCGTGTCAGATCAGGTATTGCACTGGATCTGAATTCTGAAAATCTGGTATGGCATAGAGATGGAGCTGATTTTTAAGATTTAATTTTCTCTAATATCGGATGTCAATTAAATAAAAATTTAAACTGCCACCTGGTTATAATTCACATGGAATCGGGACAGATTGATGGGCATCGAATCAAATTCAATTCGATTTGCAGTCAAAGTTTGATGGGCATCGAACCAAATTCAAATTCATATCAAAATTCGTACAGATAACTTTAAATTCATGTTGATCAAGTGCGTATAAATCTTGATAAAAATCAAATTAAATACAGATATTCAATATTCGAATATCCGTACGGATACAATACAGATATGATTTTAAATTTTAATTAGAGCAAAGCTAGGGTGATGTGCTCACTAAGAGGGTTTGGTGAGCACGACTTCAAAAGTCTATCGGATTGGTTTCAAACGATGAATCAAAACTGTTGAAACTCATCTACTTTATGTGTGATGCATGTACATACAAAATTTTGGAAGTTTTGAATTCATTTAGTATAAGATCAGCAGTAAAAAAATAATTAAAAATGAATACATAAAAAACTTATAAAAGGTTTATTTTTTGGTCGGTTTAACTTTGTTCTAAATGAATTCGAAACTTCTAAAAAAATTTATATGCATGCATCGCTAATGAAGTAAATGAATTTTAACAATTTGAATTCGTCGTTTGAATCCAATCTGATTATTTTTTGGAGTTGTGCTCACCAAACCTTCTTGGTAAACACATCACACCCTTGCGGTTTGGTGAGCACATCACACCTTTGCTTTGTTCTTTTAATTATATGTATCCAAATAGTATATTATATCGTATAGTTTAATATATATTATAAAGAAAAATATGTATATTTATGAATATCCGATCCGTATCTATTTAATATCCAATCCGTGTACATAAATAAAAACAGAAGATACGAATATGATTTTATCATCTATCCGATCTGTATCTGATCCATTTGCACCCCTAGGCTCCAGGATCCGTATCCTCTCAGGTACCTCACTGAACCTGACCGGAACAGACGGCCCAGATTTACTCTCAGCCGGTGATTACTCGGGATGACTTAAGGGGCAATATTATTTGTGCTTTGAGATTCGTGTCAATTTAAAAATCTGAGCTAAGAGTAAATCTGGACCGTCCATTCCAGACAGGTTCAGTGAGGTACCTGAGAGGATGTGAATTCTAGGCTCCAACTAGGAGCATACGATGTGGATATCAGCGGGAAAGAGTAACCCTGCGGTACATATATAGGATACTCCCAGCCAAACCAAATTCATTTCAAAGCCTATTTGAAGGAAATATATTCGTGTCCAAGTTAGAACAGACGACTCGGATCTCAACACGGTCAGGTATTGCAATGGATGTCATGGGTCTGAATTCAGCTGGAAAAGAGAACATCTGATCTGTTGCGTAGATGATCTGCTGCGGCGACAGTTGTGTGTTCAACTCAGTGCAGTAATATAGAAATTTTGGGTTCCCCAATTTGCCAAAAAAAAAAAATCATACTGTTTAATCCCAGATAAACCTTGTTGTAGGCCTTTAATTCGTACCGGATTAGAAAAAAGAGTCTCGTTTCAAAAATTAACTAATCTACTAATCTAGCCTTATTCATAAAATAGCAGATTAAGTATGTACAAGATGGAATCAGAGTAGGTCCGATGCCCATTGGACCTACCTTGGTTCGATGGGTGTGATGACCATTCGATCTGCATCAAGATTCGTGTGCTCTGTATAAAAATCGTGCAAGTCTTTTTCAATTTCTGTGCGCATAAATCTTGATGCTAATCGTACGGCCTTAGAGCTAATTGAACCTAAATATAGGTCCGATGCCCATCGGACCTACTCCTATCTCGTACAAGATATGCATGAAATTAGAAATATAACTACAATAATCTCTTGCATAATCATTATGTAAAAATTAAATATACTTGTGAAATGCGTCTATAGGCAAAAAAAAGATACTTAAAGGATCTGTTACACCCACTACATGTATATTTTCAAAGTAGCACAAATGCAACTGCTACACTCATTCCCTCCTGTCATTCTGTCAACTTCTCCATTTCAGAGCATTCATTAAATTCCTCTCTACATATATACCTTATCGGCCATTCCTTTTTCCATAGCCAAAACAAATTCAGATTCTAAGTCTGTTTCTCTCTCTAAAACAAAGATGAGCACCTCCTTCCAAACCATCACCATAACCTTACTTCTCATCATCACTATCCACATCACCTCCTCTCATGCACAGGTACCGCTAACCGGCACCGGCACAGTAACAGGACCCACAGTGGGAACCCAAACCCAAGGAAGCACCGGTGCTGCTACGGGAACAGGTGAATCGAGCCTAGAATTATACATGCATGACATACTCGGAGGATCAAGCCCGACAGCCAGGCCCATTACAGGATTGCTCGGTAATATTTACAGCGGCCAAGTCCCATTTGCACGGCCGATTGGATTCAACACCCCCAGAAATGGCGTTGCAATTCCAAATTCCAACGGTGCGATCCCAACATACAATGGAAATACCGGCATCCCGTTAGACACTGGCTTGGCAGGATCCGGTTATGTACAACAATCTGCCAATGGGCCCACACCTTCTAACCCAATCCAAACTCAGCTTGGACCTGATGGCCTTAGCCTTGGCTTCGGTACAATAACAGTCATAGATGATATCCTGACTGCTGGGCCCAATTCAGGAGACCAGCGGGTCGGCAAGGCTCAAGGTGTCTATGTGGCAAGTTCTGCTGATGGGACAACCCAAATGATGGCATTCACAGCCATGATGGAGAACGGAGAGTATGGTGATACATTGAATTTCTTTGGCGTGTATAAGATTGGTACGGCAATGTCACGTTTGTCAGTGACAGGTGGGACCGGAAAATTCAAGGGTGCTTGCGGGTTCGCAGAGGTGCGAAATCTTATTCCGTCGGGTCAGCATGTCAGTGATGGGGCTGTGACATTGTTAAGGATCATTGTTAATCTTAATTATTAAATGATTGCTTATAAGCCCCGTGGTAAGGCCCATGGTTGATTTGGTTTGGAAATTTGCTGCTGGGAATGTGTTTGTGTTTTTGTTTGGTGTTTTCAAACCAGTATGCATGTGAGTTTTGTGTGAGCATATCCAAGTAGAATGCAGTTCTCTTCATTTCGTCGAAAATCAATGTAATTTAAAATTCATATAAATATTATTTGTACAATACAGTGCGCTGAGTCCTTTTGATAAATTGCAAAGAACGATCGATGCATGTTATGAAGCTGACATTTGACAATTCTTTAATTTATTTTTTCTGACTATGACAATACGACATTAAAGAAATTTTGAAATGGATAAAATTGGATATTTGTCCTTGTATATCTGAAAAAAAAAAAATATTTCTCTTGGGACCGGGAAGTCCTCAAATCTATGGCGTGTCAAGATAATAATACAAATGTCGTATTTAACATAAAATAAGATTATGCAACACTAAAGTTTTCAAAATCACTGGACACGCTATCTTAACGTATATGTATAGCATTGATAATCATTTAGCTTTATGTAGGAAATAAAATTTTCTGACAGATAAATATATGTAAATGTCTTTATTTTGAAAAGAAAATGATGTGCAACAATATGATCATATGTATTTTTGGTTTAAAAAATAACATGCAAATTAATAGATTAATGATCAAAGGGGGTGATTGAGGAAAAAATACACAAGCGCATTAGTAACATTCGTACGGATAAGATCATATAAGAGCAATTGTGGGGAAAAAAACACAAGCAAACTCGTAACATTTGAAGGAATAAAGAGCATCCAGTGACTGTGAGTAATACCGCACCTGTTGCTAGCTAAGTAATAGAACCAGCCCAGGTATCTTTGTGCCACATAAAAGTCTACCTCGGCAAATGAACCAACAATTTTTTTTTTTTTTAAATTTGGCAGTGGCTGTCAAAGGTTAAATGAACCAACAATTAATGTTTCACATTACTTCTTCAATCATTGTATCAATTTTCTTTTCTCTTTTTGGAAAATCATTGTACCAAATTGATTTTGGACTACCTGTATACACAAATCCAAGATTTCTTTCGTAAAATTTTACAATTACATACTTATTAGGAGTCAGATAAGCACACTAAATGAGAAATAACATTTTCAAGGGACGCCATATGAGACGAAATCTCGTTTTCAAATCCAGCCAAGTCAGTTTGATCAAGCGCACCACGCATGGCCTTCAAGCCACTCTGCAATAGGACTACACCTTCACAGAATCCTTCTGGAATCTTCCTTTTCTTTCTCAAAAGAGCCTCTTGCTCCTCCCCTATTTCCATTGGTACAGCAACACTGGTACATGATTCAACTTTCTTCTGAAGAGATTCCCCTTCTTTTTTAAGGAACCCAAATTCTTCCCCAGAAAAAACAGCCACACTTGCTGCAACTTCCTTTTCAAGGAATGCCTTTAGTTCAGACATGAACCGGTTTTCATCAGTGACTGTACCAGTCTCAGCATCATAAGAAAGAGCTGCATCATCCGGTACGAACCGCCAGAGCTGAGTACAAGTGGTATGAGCCGCAAAATACCCAAATGCAGCTACTGCTTGATGCATGACTGCCCAGTGCCTTTCTCTTAACAAGATATGATTCAGGTCCCAAATTGCAGTGGACACAGAATTGTCATTGCCTTCATGTATCACCATGTGACTTAGACCAGAAATGAAACGGGCCAGCGATGGCAAGAAAGTGGTATTGGCATCGGATTTTGGTACGAAAAAGGAATGTACATTTGTAATTAACTCACTCATTTCAGGATAACCATATAGTTGCTTTGTCTCTGAGATAATATCTAGCATGGAGCTGATCAGCTTGGCAAGAGAATCCTTGGTGCTATCATTGGGTGTTTTTTTGTAGCTATGAATCAGAGAATGTGCAAACTTGAAGAGCAAGGAGATTGTTTTTTCGTCAAACATGTCCCAATCCTTCAAATTACTGCAGGACAAAAGAAAAGAAGACAAAGAACAAATAATTAGAAAACCTCATATAAAACAAAACTTCACTGCAAGATTATATATTTATATTCAAGTCATGACAGGCAGTGGGAAAAGTAGTATGTAAATCCAAGGAAAATTCGCAGAATATCCCCAACTTAGCCAAGAAATTGTAGAAGACCCCCAATTTGTAAGAACCTATGTTGTTGGACAATACTAATTTAGGCTATTTTCATTAGATTCACATAATGCAACTCCGATACCAACGGGTGATACAAAAAAGGTAATTCTACTGGAATAGTAAAAATAACTTCATTGAAAAATAAATTCACACTTGAAACTCTAAGAAACAAATTAAAAAAAAAACAAAATGTCATAACTGATAACTTATTTCCTCAGATGTTAAATACTAATTTATATTATACTTCAAAAATTAAAACTGTTGCAGTACAAACTTGAAGCAATAAGTAATTTTCTGTAAATGAATTTAGAACAAAACTATTTTGAAAATAATGACTAAGGTATGGGTGCAGCAATTTTCATGACAACTAGGGTTTATTGGAAAATTCCCACAGTAAACTAGCCTAGTGTGCTTACCAAAAAAGTAAGGCAGAGGCCAGAGCATGTACAGGAAATCCAATCAAATCAGTACAGGTGCCTCCATTTTCTCTACAGTAAGCCTCCATAAATTCATTTAGCACCATGAAAAGTCTCCTGATAGCAATCATCTTTACATTTTCAGACAGCGAGTCAAAAGGGAATCCTTCCATTAATGATTGCATGTAGATGCCAGATTTCTCGTCGTTTGATATTAAAGTGTAAATCCGATCAACTATGTCAGAGCTAGCACATGCCAGAAGAGTATTAAAAGCACGTGCGATTCTTGGACTTAAACCATGTGGTGCAACTATTCTTAGAAGAGAGAGGATGTTTTCTATGATTTGATATGTTAGGGCAGCTTCGGCATGATGAAGTACAAAGCACAACAGCTCAGTTGTAATTTCTACGCATAGATAGTGTGTATGGAAAAGGTTTTCCAGCAAAACAGTTTCCACTTCCATCCATGCAACTGCACTTGAAGAAGCAGCCACAAATATCAGAAAAGCTTTCAGGGTTTGTACAACAAAGGTATACATTAATTTCCATGTAATTTCAGGAGTAGGTTTTGAGTTTTCCAATACTGGTATTTCCAAACCAAGAACAAATGGGTATGTTCTTTCATCAATCAGACTACTAAATAGATTTCCAAGACATTTAGATAACTCTATGGTTGTGCTTTCTCCAAGGGAGGGAGAAGTTCGAAGAAGGTTCAAGAAGAGAAGAACCCCACCCGGTAAGAGTGCATCACAATCCGTGCTGAACATAGAAGATAGCATATCTGGTTCTTTTGTTTTCAGAAAATCAACCTCTTGCTTGTTTTGAAACAAGCACCCAATAACTTCACACTTGGCACCTGAATCCATAGCGTCTGAGCTTAGAACTGCTTGGAGTAGGACAAAAGACGTGGGGCCCACATATTCTGCAATTGCTTCACTTGCTGCTCTCAGCCGAGTCTCTTTGCTAAAGTACAACCCTAGATTTGAAATAACTAATGCACAGCCAACAATTTCGCGTTGCACCACCAGGGCCTCTAACGGAAATGCAGAACAAATTCGCACAGCATTAATCAAGAAAAACTTTATTGGCAAGAATGCCCTCTTGGCCTCTGCAATACTCGGGCCTGCCTCCAGTGTGAGCACAGACCAACTTTCACTGGCTGACTTTAGCATCTCGAGTGCAAGAGAAATTAGAGTTGTGATAATATCACCCACTTTAAGTTTCTCATCTAAAGCCCCTTTATTAGTTTGCAATAAGGTGACAACACCTTTCCACGATAAATTGAGCAAGGTAACATAGGTCCCACCACCAGACGCAGCAAACACCCCAATTTCATATGAAGTTTGGATGGCGTGTCTTGTAATTTTCGAAACAAGGGATGTGAAGTTTAGTTCTCCAATTTTATTGAGCTTCTCTTCTTTCGTGGCGGTATCCATTTTGGAAGCATCAGAATAAGTTGTGCATAATGCTCTTGTTCCTTCGAGAATATTTTGTGCAACCTTGAGCACTTCTGACAAGACATTACAAATCTTCTGCTTCATAAAGTTAATAATTAGAATGAGACATGGTGCAGGACATAATTATATAGTTGTTGTACCAGCTAACTACACATTAACAGTTTGGTTCATTACCAGCGCATTACAGTTATATGCACCACTATAGAAAAGTCTTTAACATGGCCAATACTAGACTCTGTTGGATTTTTAATCGGCACTTTGTAGTTAATATAAACAGCAAATGAGATTTTGTTGTTGCATTTGGAACATACTGGTGCATTACTGGAGATCACCATAAGTACCTTATTGTCCATTATTGAAGCCTTGGTTAGGTTTAACAGCTCAGAGATGAAAGTTTCAGTGATAAGCATCAAATTTTCATCTTCCTTTGTAATGCGAGAACCCGTAAGAACCGAGATAAGGTTGGAGGCAAAAACCAAGACATCTAAAATGATCTGCAATGAATCTTAAATTAGTAACAAAAAAGGAAAGAAAAGATATTATGCAACATTTCTGTAGACTTCTCATTTCCCAGAGACAAACCCTGGCATAGATTCATCTAAACAAAGGGGTAATGGTACCACTCATACTTCTATTTTGTGACGATCAACTCCTTGAACTTGTAATTGTAACAATCACCCCCCCCCCCCCCCCCCCCCCCCCCCACCCCCTCAAACTGCAACTTTACTTAAAACCATACGCTCAGGGTACACCAGATTCTAAAATTCAAAAGATATTTGTGCATAGAATCCTAATTCTGAAAATTGCAAGTTTGTAACTTTGGCTTTACAACAAATGAACCTTTTGAAAAGCAGTTGAGTGATTTTCATCCTGTAGCTCATCAATAGCTCCAGTTTCCTTCAAATGCTTTTCACACCAGGAGCTTGCCTGTTACATGATAAATAGCAACAAATCCTGTTAACAAAAGTCAGTAAAAGAGAGATATTACAAGGGTGGGGATCCATTGACAACCAATTAGTTTGACAACCTTGACAACTGTAAAAAATAACACATTTTTAAAATCCAATGAGTAAAATGTAATCATATTGGTATGCAGGTTTAACCGGACAAATGAGATGAAATGCAATGGTTCATATTTTACGACATTTGATGGAACATCAAATAATATTTAAATTGCATGAAAATTTATACGCAGTAATTTACAAGGAAAACAACATGTCTGTAATATTTTTCTATTTTAAAAGTTATTTTGGCATGATTTGAGAAAGTGTTGTCAGGGTTGTCAAGATAAGCCTTTGTCAACGGATCCTAACCCCACCCTTATATAATAATTTTAATGCAAAACCTATGGATAATAAAATTAAGCTATTGTTAGACAAAGGTCATTAAACTTCACCGAAATATTTTAATCGCTGAAATTAAACTAATTTGGACTTGCTAATATAAAATAAATTTTATATCAGAAAGTCATAGTCTATTCCACGGAGAAATCTAAAACATGAAGTATCCTGAGTATCATAAAGACATGCTTATAAAAAGTAAATAAAATTAAATTAAAAAAACCTTTGAACTGAGGACAAGAAATTGGCTTAGACATGTTGTGGTGTCCACTTCCATGCACTTCATGGCAATTTGAAGAATCATTTTCTGTAGCATACAGTGTGATGCACCGACACATATCGAATCTTCCCAAAATAACCAAGCAGTTGTTAAGGTACACAACTATAAAAATCAAATTAGAGTCAAAGGTACCATGCCAACCATACTAATGGCTCGACTGGTTTTGATACAGTGTTTTGACAGATGATTAAGGTCATTTATTCACTAAAAGTCCTGAATAAGCCCAACAAAATGATACACTGTCAATAAAATAATACAATAATGGTTCTACCTAAAGAGGAACAAAGGATACAACAAGATAATCGGCCAAAAGCCCTAGCTCAGCTGCTTCAAATCGAAAGGAATCTTCAAGTTGCCTAATTAGCGAAATTCTTTTCTCCAAAACCTGTAAGGAAAAAAAAAATAACAAGATATTTCAACTGGAGATTCCCATAGTTGAATCTTAAAACTAACAGTATACTTGAGTTCCTGCTTAAGCAGTGAAATTGCAACTGAACGTAGCTAAAACAAGAATATCTTACAGCAATTCACATATAAATTTGGTATTACAGTATCAAAGCAAACATTGAAATCGTTAGATCGAACTGAGAAGAAAGAAGATCGAATCTTACATCGGACCCCTTAATGGCTTCCAGCAGGGACTGTAGATCATTTTTCTTCGCTTCCGCCTCCATTACCTCTCTCTCTCTCTCTCTCTCTCTCCCCTCCGTCACTCTCTCTCTCTCTCTCTCTCTTCTCTCTGTGCGCGGAAACAGCAAGCGCTTCTTTCTCCCGCCTTCCCGCTCCAGAAAATTTCGCGTCAGTCTTGGGTTTCGTCTTGTGCGTTCGGCCTTACCGGGCCTAATTTGGGCTCATAACTACGATTTGAATCTCTTTTATTGGTCTCGAATCATTGTCCTACTAGAAAAGGGAGTCCAAAACCTCTGAAGTAACTCAAATTTTGAGTTTAGATTTGGACCAATCCGGCTCAAAGTTAAATGGACTGGTTTCTTTTAATATTTGTGCTAAAGCAGATCAAACGGTCTGAATCTAAACTCAAAATTTAACTCAGGTGAAATGAATTTCTAAAGAAGGTTGGATCCAATGCCCATCGTCTAATTTTTAATTTAATTAAAAGGAAAATGTAGCTTATTTTTGTGACATAATTACTATATGTTCTTCAAAGTTCAAAAAAATTACCTTGAAATTATCAAATACAATATTTATATTTCAAAATACAAAAATTCTCACAATTATCCTTCAAAACATCAAGATTCACAGGCTTAATTAACACAAATGGTGCGTAGCTCACATCTTTACTGAGATATGCAAGTTCACTTCAACCAAAAAACATCTTAAATATCATGTTTATCTTTCTAAAACATAAAAAAAAAATCTTAAATATTATCTTTCAAAACTTCCAAATTACATTGAATATAAAAGCTCTCCAATTCTTTCTTGTTCTCGCTCTCTCCATCTCTTTTCATAAAAGTAAACAGTTAAAATAGAATTTAAAATATGTAGTTTTCAGATCCGTGTATTTGGAATGATAAAATTACAAATTCGTGTCCTATTTTGCCGCTAGCTTACTGATACTAATTCATAGATTATTTGTCGTCTTTCTTTTATTTAGTTCCTCTTATAGTATGCCTGTAGTTTGGAGACTTTTATCTTGTTGCAATCATGTATGAAACATCTCAGTTGAATCTAATATATCAATATGCTGATTACTTTCTAGCAGCAACAGGCCATGGGTCTAAGCTTTTTATAGTTATCAAGTTGTTTAATCAAGAAAACAAGCACAGTAGTGATGCTACTGTGCAAAACAAAAGTTTTAAGGAATACCAACTTTTCAATACTGAAATACTGACATCATCCAATTTATAATCACGGGTACACTGTATGCAAAACCAAGTTCCAAACAGAGTAGACCTTTGAAAATATCATCTGACACATCAAACTCAACAGGCTCCTCTTTTGAGTTCAATAAGAAGCACAATTGAATAGCAAAACAAACCTACCAGTAGCTGATCCTATCCGTACCAATGTTTAATCTGAACAGGAAAACAAATCCAAAATCAAGGTTTATATATGCAAATAGCACAAGTTTTGTCAATCAACTTTGTGAGAGTTCTCTCAAAAAGCTTGCTACAATTCACAACAAACCGTCCAATATCAAGTTGATCTAGATTATGAATTGTTCAATGTCACAGGAAACTAATCTATAAATTGTCTTCTTCTTCGTCCATCTCTTCTCCCATCTTATTTCTCTTTTTCTTCCTTTTCCTCCATCTCTTCTCCTCATTGTTCTACTTCTCCTTCTTCCTCCTCTTCTTCTGCTAAGCCTGCTTCACCTTCTCCTCTCACATCATCACCACCACCACCGCCAACACCACCAGCATCTTCATCATCATCATCATCACCACCACCACCAACGCCGCCGCCACCACCATCGTCATCGTCGTCGTCGTCATCATCATCATCATCATCATCATCATCTGTTGTTTCCACCGCATGCAGCATGTACTGATGCAACAGCTCCATTACTTCATTTAGAGATTCATAAACGTGCCCCTGCTTGCTCTCAACCAACTGACAATTTCCAGATTGACATACTACCTTCCTCAACTTCTTCTTAAATTTATTAGATAAATCCTACAAAAAAAAAAAAAATTAATAATAGTAATAACAAATTAATAAGGTCATAACAAATCATTTACCCTTATAAGGATTTTACAGTGACAAACAAAGATTGACACGTACTTGACCTTGCAACTTCACAAATTTGCAGGATAAAGATAAACTTCATCAAAGAAACAATCTAATAGGAATATGGTCTTTCATTTTTCCTAGTGAGATTTTGTTTCCTAAATAAAATAACAAAGGAGCCAAAATAAAATAATATGTGCAAGAAATCTGGTATAAACAGCTACGCCCAGATTTTGGAGTAAAAGATAAGTACCTCGCAACAGTAAAAGGTGAAGTTCTTCAAATTTGGTGAATGTTGGACGAGACGATCTATCATATCCATGGAATCAATCAGACAACCATCAAAATTCTCGAAATGTACGGCCTTCAGATTCTCAAAGTATGGACAGTTATTGAGAGCATGTTTTAGCATACCCTTCATATAAAGTAAGAGAACCAAAATTAAATAAAGAAACAAATAGATAAAACAACAATTATCTAGGAGAACATTTTAAATCATAAAGGCACTTGGTATAAATTTGTAAAGTGATTACCGCAGCTTCTGGTCCATGAAGAACTACATCAAGGTTTGTGACTCTAGAAAGTTCGTTCAGGATCTTGGCCTCGCTATTATAGAATTGTGTCACAAAGTGATCATGAGTAAAAAAGCAAACAGATGCTTTAACTAACGATGGCATGTTTTCAAAAACAAACCCTGTAGTATCAGAGGACATAATGGTGACTTTCAAATACTGGAGACTTGGAATGGAAACCCAAATCTCCTCAAGGGTACAACAACCATCAAGAACTAAACTCGTAAGGTTGCCACAATTAATCTGAGAAAGGTTCAATCTGCAAGCATACAGCTCCAACTCTTCAAGCTTGGGACAACCCAGTAGAAGCTTGCTCATGAAATCAGCTTCGATTATAAAATGACCTAGGTTTAATCTTTTCAGATTCGGAAGATTAACCGACTTTGGTTCTAGGACTTCAAACCAATACTTTTGGTCAACTTGTAGCTTCATCTCCTCTAGAGATGAACATGTAAAAGCAATATCAGGCACTTCTACATCGGCATTATAAGGTTGCACATATATAGACAGCACCCGAGGGCTCATCAGTAGAACGAGAATAATCCACCTTCTCACAGGATGATCATGATCACCATACTTTTTAACTTGATCCTTCCAAACCAGCGTGAACCTATCTATCTTTTGACCTTGCCGTGAGGCTAACACAGCATCAATTAACGTCACAAAGTTCTCATGGCAATCTGAGTGTTCATTGATTGATAAAGTCCCGTGTTTCAGACGCCAAAATTCAGAAAAATCATATTCGAGGACCGGCACAGAGGTCCACACGTTCTTCCATCGCTTTGAAAGCACCGACTTCTGTACTGCCTCCACAGTAGGCAGGTAAGACAAGATGTGTTCTAGATATGAGTCATGCAAAGCACTTATCCTATCGTCGCCACTCATCTTGCTGCTTCAATAGCAACTCTTTAATCCCTTGAAAAAAATCATTTTGTCAAAACCCTTCAAAGAATCATTCTTGTATTAGGTGCAAATAGATCAAACAAGACGAACAGTAATTAAAGAGAAAGTTATCTATACCTTAAAACGCCTGAGACACGGTAGATCGCTGCAAAGAATCGAGCCCCTCAATTGAGAACTACACGATGTTTCAAAGACTCAAGCACCTTGCTCCTTCAATTTGCTAGGGTTAGGATCTTATGGCGAAGCAATACTAGTGTAGCGGTGAAGTGTTTCCAAGTAATTTCGGGAGTAAATCTTCTAATCAGAAATGGGGGGAAGTGGAAGGCAGAGGACTTGAGGTCTAGAGAAGAGAGAAGTGAGAAGTGAGAAGTGAGAAGAGACGGGTTCTATAGACGAGTGAGAGCATTAATTGATGACCGGGAAGAAATTAAAAGATTGTGGGCTTAAAAGTAATTTTTTGAAAAATGACAAAATTAATTGGGCTGTAATTTATCATTTGCCACGGCCTTTATCTATAATTACAGGCCTGGTCGGAGGTGGGTCCTCTCTGTTACCACTAAAATCGCCACTCAATTTCTCTTAATTTCTCCGCTCACTCTGTATCTCAGTTTGCTCCGTAATGAATCCTCTCAATTATACGAAACAGGGTTGTTTCTGCGCCAGGGAAGGTGCTGATAACTGGAGGGTATCTGGTACTGGAGAGACCCAATACGGGGATTGTTCTGAGCACCACAGCTCGCTTCTATGCAATTTTTGTTAGACCGATCGATCTATGATGAGATCACGCCTGAGAACTGGGCCTGGGTATCAATTCTCCCTCAAATTTGTTTAGTCTTTTTCTTTGAAATTGAATTTGGGGATTTTTTACCACATTAATTATATCCTCAAAGTTAGATTTCGGTACCTATAATTTTACAGTTTATAATCTTTGAAATTCACCAGAAAAAGTTCCCAACTTTGAAATCAGTACCAGTAGAGATACTTTCGCATTTAGTATCAGTACAATTAGGGTATAATTGCAATACATGTTTTATTACGTGGATAGTATGAGTGTAACATTGCTGTCATACCAACTTTGTAATATTTGTATAAAATTGAAATTAGGCATGGACGGATGTGAAAGTGACATCTCCTCAGCTGTCAAGAGAAGCTAGCTAAGCTACTACAAGTTGTCTCTTAAGAACTGTACACTTCAATGCACCTCTTCTAGGTACTTTCATTTTTATTTCTACCAGTAGCATTTGCTATTTTTTTTTAATATAAGCCTTACTCTACTTTGAATATTTTATTGCACTGAATCATGAAATCCATTTGTGGAACAAGCAATACAATACTGTGTTGCAGCATGTGAAGTAGTAATTACTGAAAAAGAGAGAAAAGCTGATCTGATAGACTACTCTTGCAAGGTAGTCTACGTTTTTCCTAATTCCAAAGTATATATGTTTGTAGAGATAATGCTGGAGATCTGAAATGGAACATCTTAATCATCATTTTTTTTTTATTAAACCTTTAACTTGCAGGTGTGGACATTACTATTTTAGGATCCAATGATTTCTACTCATACAGAAGTCAGGTGCTTCTATTTCATTTATTTTATATTCTTGCTCATCTAATTCTATGACTCGTATAATCTTGCCATTACTGCTTGTAGCCGCCTTCCATACAACAAGGTGAGTTATTTAATACTAGTGCTGGTTCTGGTACAACAGATTGATACAGTTCCTGTGGGTTTATATTGTCTTTTATTTTTCATGCAGTGGATCGAGATGGTTTCGGACCAAGTTGGGGATTTAATTGTGAAATCACTTTTAACCACAAGAGAGGCTTTCCTACAAATACGCCATTTTTTATGCCAAATGGGGAAAGCTGCTGGTGTGCCTGTAACTCTCTCTCTCCTATCTTTTTTTAAATGCCTCTCTCCCTCTCTATCTATCTATCTATCTGACGTGCATCCTTTTATTTGTACAGATTGAACCTGAATTACAAACTCAGATTTTAGACATCGCCATGGAGACAGAAGGCGTATTTTTGATGCGGTTTTTGCAGTTATTTTAGAAGATGCAAATCATCATCCGATAATAAATACTTGGAGCTTGCAAAGCGTCCTTCCCCTGTTGCCTGTTGGTTGGAGAAGACCCGCTTGGTTTTTGTTTAGAAAATGGGGATCCGAGGGCTAGAGATGTCTCATCTGATATCTCTTCCATCTCTATTAACTGATTTATTTATTTCATTTGGTTATTAATTTTTATTGATTGAGAGCAGTTGAACTTTTCATTGGGTTCCTTTCTTGTTTGTTAAACTGTTATTGATTTAGACCAGAGGACAGCATGTTTTAAAGACCAGAATAAGAGTTTCAGTTTGTCAAGATAAAAGTATGTTGTCTGATTTGCATTGACTAATTATCTCTTGTTAAATTTTTGTTTACTTGGCATTGAAAACTAATTGTTGGTATTATTAAAAAGCACAAGTAGAATGGAGCTAAAAATATATGTCTGCTTTGTATCGCAATCTCTATATATTACATTTGTAACACGGTAGATTAAACAAAAATTACAACTTTAGATCCAGCAATGAATGGGAACCTTATATTATTCGAGCACTTAAGCAAGCTCAAAGGGGTTTGACTAGGGGTGTAAACGGATCGGATATTATCCGATTTCGTCCGGATCCGAATCCGGAAAATTACTTAAATTATCCAATCCGTATCCGTATCCGGGACTATCCGTATCCGTATCCGTATCAGAAATATTATAACGGATAAGGATACGGTAAAATTTTTAACTATCCGTATCTGACCGTTTACACCCCTAAACTATAATAAATGTACTCTATGTTCTTAAATTGATTTATTAAACTACATATACATATATATTCTGATTAATAATATAACACTATGATATAATTAGTAACTAATGTTTTGATAATATGATATATGTTTTGTAACCAACAAATTTATTATAAAAATATTATATCTTATTTATATGAATGAAAAAATTATATTTAAATATTATTTTTTACTATAATGTACATTAGTAATTTATTTTTAATTATCCGAATTATATTCATATCCGTCCGATATCCAATCGCGTATTCGAAAATTTATAACGGATAAGGATACGGTTTGACCCGTCAGATGGGCTATGAAAAATACTTCTGTGCAACACCAATAATTACAAATTTATATGTACAGTACAAATAAAATACTTCTATATACTTCATTCGATGCAAGTATCCAAGTTGATTCTTCGAGATTAAAACATCTATTGTCCAAAAACCATTTTTTTATTCATCGAAACTATAAACTACTTTAGGTCTTCATGTAAAGACAACCTAGTTCCTTAGAACTTCGATATATACAAATGAAAGATACTGTTTGGTTGTATTCAGGAAACACCGAAACAACAACTGTCTCTCTTTTTCTTCGGAAAAAATAAGGTATGGCACGGAATTATTTTGTTGCATTTACACGTAATACATCCATTTTACTTCTAATCTATCGCTTTTAATATTACTATAACATGAAAAATAGATATCTTTATTGTATGCCGATGTTTACTTGTGAAGCAATATGAGTAGAAATAGGGTGTGATGTGTTCACCAAATTTTTTAGTGAGTATAACTCTATAATTTATTGTATTCATTTCAAATGAAATGAATTTAAACCGTTGAAACCGATGTACTTCACGAGTGATGTGCGTACATGCAAAATTTTGAAAGTTTTGGATTTATTTAGTACAAAATCAAGCGGTCAAAATTGATGAAAAATGAATGCATTAAAATAACTTCTAAAACTTCATTTTGAATCATTCATTTTTCATCAATTTTGACCACTTGACTTTAGACTAAATGAATTCAAAAAATTCAAAATTTTGCATGTACGCACATCACTCGTGAAGTATATCGGTTTCAACGGTTTGGATTCATCTCGTTTGAAGTGAATCCGATAGATTATAGAGTTATGCTCACCAAAGAGTTTGGTGAGCACATCACACCCTAGTTCTACTCTAGCAATATTGTTGATATACTTGAGAGTTGTTAAACTAAATGTAAAACAGATAGAGTAAGTTGAAGTTATGATAGAATAAGTTAATGAGCTCAGATTCAATGCGGTACCCTAAAGTGTAGAATGAAATCCACATCGTCCGTTTTAATCCGGCACGTATTTATAAACGGACCCCTTATGAGGAGGGATCCAATTACACCTTTTTTTGTGACACACTTTGACACCGACCATTTTCAAAGTCCAAATAGTCGATCAAACCGTTCAACATGATGGATATATTAAAATGTGCTTGGAGATCAAATTTTACATTTTTTGAATTTTTTTACTATTTATTAAGATGGTTACAAAATCGTTGTTTTCAGACCATTGAAAAACAGTGATTTTGTAACCATCTTAATAAATAGTAAAAAAATTCAAAAAATGTAAAATTTGATCTCCAAGCACATTTTAATATGGTGATCATGTTGAACGGTTCGGATCGACTGTTTGGATTTTGAAATCACAAAATTGACCTATATAAAAAACGGTGTCATGATGTGTCACCAAAAAAGGTGTAATTGGATCCCTCCTCTTTGAATAATGCTATTTTGTTATTCCTTTTAAAGGATGAAATAACATTATTTTTCGTTTATCATAGCAAATTTAAAATTAATTTAATTAAGTGATACAAGGTTCTAAATAGCAATTATCGCGTTATCACGGAATGGCTAAAAACAAAAACTAACGTGAATAGCGTAGCTATAGCGAAAGCTATCCTTTTAGTTAGATTAATTTATTTCTAATTTTCTTCTCTTTTAGTTAGATTAATTTAAGTCATAATTTAAGTTGCCAATATATAAAATATAAGTAAGATGAGTAAACAATTTAATTCTCGTTAATGAACCAGCAGTTCCTAACGTTGTCAAACAGTCCGAAATAACATTTGAATAATGCTATTTTGTTATTCCTTTTAAAAGGATGAAATAACATTATTTTTCGTTTATCATAGCAAATTTAAAATTAATTTAATTAAGTGATACTAATTTGGTATAATGGTTGAGTAAAAGTTCGTATAATTAATTACTTACATTTATTGTTTCTTCTCAGTTTAGAATTGATCTAAAGAATTCTTGAAACTTTTTTAAGTGAAAAAAAAGGAAAATATATGCAGGAAAAAAATTGTCCCATAGGATATATTTTGTTTTATTATCAACAATTATGTCAGTAACAAATACAAAAAGGATGTCAGTCAAGTGAAAATAACTTTTATGTATGATTTTTCAAATTCTTTCTTGAGGATGGTTTGAATATCTCATGTCTTTCATACCTCATCATACCTCATATTGTATATTTCCATTTTTAAAGTCCAAACTGTCGATCCGAACCGCTCAACATGATATCCATATTAAAATATATTTGAGGATGAAATTTTATCATTTTTGCATTTTTTTACTATTTTTTAAGATAGGTACAAAATCACTGTATCTGGACTGTTCAAAAACAGTGATTTTCTGCCTATTTAAAAAATAGTAAAAAAAATTCAAAAATTATAAAATTTCATCGCAAATTTTAGTATGGACATCATATTGAGCGGTTCGGATCAACATATTGAACTTTGAAAATGAAGATATAAAATATGAGGTATGATGAGGTATGAAAAGTATGAGGTATTGGAACCCTCCTCTTCTTTCTTATCTAATAAAAAATTAATCAGAATAATATTTTTTTTATTGAAACAAGAATGCCAACTTGAACAAAATATATCTATATACAAAAAGTTACAAAAGGTAAAGGTTTAAAATGAAAAAGAAAGGAAACAAAAAAAAATAAAACAAAACAAAATGAGAAAGAAATAATGAAGAGAAATAAAGAAAAAACAAGCAAATGCCCTAAAAGAATGGCAACCATCTAGGAACAGAGATAACAGATATTGCTATATAGATGCACATGTGACCTTTTATTCAATCAAATATAAAATGAACTATAAATCTTATACAAATTTCAAACAAGTGTAAATTTATTCATAAATCACATTCATTAACAAATTAATATTAAAAAATTAGCGACCAGACGCTCTTAAAGTGAAAAGGACAAATAAAAAACACCATGAACCTTTTAGAGTTCCTCTACAAAACAAAATTTCTTTTATGTTCAAACTTTTACCATGTGCTCCTCCATTTTTATTAGATGGAATTTCACATATCCTATCAAAATCTTCAATATTTCCCTCTCCAAATTCTATAATTACGTATTTCCTCTTTTAAATTCTAATAACTCACATATTTATCCAATTAATCAAAAACTGAAATTAATTATATTTAATATTCTATATAATATAACTAATTATTTAATTATAGAGCCTTTGAGATATCTCAACTTTTGAGTGGATTGATCTGTACCGTACCGTTCATATAATTTAACGGACAAGATCACACAATCCTTTCACAGTGCTGTCCAAAAGAATATGTATCCTGACCGGCTCTCTTTCTCTTCGCTTCTCACAAAAAATCTCTTCTTCTCCTCCGCCTGTGAAAGAAAAAAGAAATCGCCCCACCCTCTCCACCCCAACCCCGCCCTCTCCTCCACCACCCCTTTTGTATCGCTCTCTCCTCCCTCGCACCCAGTGCCCCCTCTCACTCGAGCGCCTCTAGCCGCTTTCTCTATAGTCGATCCCTACGTGACCTGCTCTCCTCTCTGCAGCCGGGCCCCTCATCTGACCCGCTCTTGTCTGATTCTCGTGCTCTCCTCTATCGCACTCAACACCTCAGTCTCTCCTCCCATTCTCGCATTGACCTCCCTTTGCCAATCCTCTCCTTCACATGTATGACAGCTTAAATTGTTGGTGACTTTGCTGACATCCTTAAAGTTTGTTAAAGCTCCTTCAATATAGCAACCTGTGCAATGACTATTTCCAAACTAGCAGGGACGGACCCAGGATTTTCGTCGGGGGACAAAAAAATATCGAATCGGGTTTAAATATCTAATCGGGTTTGAATCCATTAACCAATTAGGTACTCGATAAAAAATAATACTTTAACTTATACTTTCCAATACTTTGACTTGTAATTTCTGATACTTTGACTTGTAATTTCTGATGCTCTGACTTATAATTCTAATTATCAATCAAAATTCAACAAATTTATTTCAATTTAAACCCTAAATTCAACCCGAATTACAAATCAAACGTCCAGAGAGGGGCAAAAAAAATTCTAAACGAGACAAAGTCGGTCGGAACTAATAAATCTACACTAAAACTCAAAATCAGCTGCCCCCTGAAATACTCTAGGTCCGTCCCTGCAAACTAGCATGGGAGCCAGATACTGTTTATACTGGTAAAGAAACTAAGTAGGAATGCTACAGCAATTGACATTGACTAAACATGTGCATTGAATTTTAATTCTTTCTTTGAGTGAAGTTACATTTTTAACAATTTTGTGAGCAGATTATTGAAAAATAATTGAGTACGCAAATTTACACAAATGACATTGATACCGAGTACCTGCATGGACAATTCTGCGTGTTGCTTGTTGTTCTGTTTTAGGTGATGTATGAATATTACAGTGAAACCAATTTGTAACACTATTGTCATACACAAATTGATGGATATTCAATGAGCAAGTACACATAAATTAAACTCTTAATGTAACAAGTATGAATGTTCAAACAATGCCCAAAATAAATTAAAACTTAAAATGTTATCAGTATGCACAAAATAAACTAAGTATTAGTATGCACAAAATCTCTTCTATCATTATGATTCTATTACTATTCTAACAATGCCCATATACTTCATGCACATTCTGGAATTAGCATTTACCACCTGCAAGTTAAAAAAAAAAGTTTAGAAGATGAAGGTTAACAATCCAGCAAAGAAAAAAAACTAATAAATTTGCTAAAAGAAAGGAGTAATGCACAAAAGATGCACAAATAATCAAACATGTCCAGTATGCACAAAAAGTTAAAAGGGATATGTTGGTACTAGTAGAGGAATTGAGAAACTTTAAGTTATAGTCATTGTAAAAAAATTTCTGTTATGTACGTTGCTCAAAAGTATTATAGCAATTAACAATTTTAAACAAACTTGCATGGATATTTTATTATTTCCATTCATCTCCTTGGCATAATGTTACTAGTGCAGGGAACATTCAAATAATTGCCGGATAGTGGTGATGTTCAATAAAAATTAACATTCCGATAGCCATTAATGGTTCTTGCTCTCTTGCCTACTTGTTATGAAACGGGCAATGCAATTATCTTATTTCAAAAAAAAAAAAGATAATAGGATTGAAGTAAAATAAATAAATAGGAGAATCATGTGAATCTTTTTTTATTGTTCACGCGCGAGCTCAAGAGCTACAAAAAGAGGGAGAGATCTGGGAGGTGAGGGGATCGAGCTAAATTGGCGAGAGGGTCGAGCTCGTGAGAGAGAGAGAGAGCGGCGGCTGGACCAGACGCAGTTGAGAGAGAGGCAAACAACGAGGTGAGAGAGGCGGCCGTTGAAGTAAATCTGAGAGAAGAGATTTGCGCATGAAGAGGAGAAATCAGTGAGATAGGATGGAGAAGAGAGTATCGTGGGCACTGGGTAGCGTACGGGCAGAGCAAAGTGATTCTCCAACTGACCTCCCATTATTAAGTAATTATATAGAATTTTAAATATAATTAATCTCAGTTTTTGATTAATTGAATAAATATGTGAGTTATTATAATTTGAAGGGAGAAATACGTAACATTGAAGATTTCGAGGGGATACATGAAATTCCCTCTTTTTATTAATATCCAACATTAAATAAAGATTAAAAGAAATACCCACGATTTTGTGGAAATCATATAAACGTCCAAACCGTCGAGAATTTCAGCTATCCACTTTTTTTTCTGAACTGTCAGGATTCTCGGCGGTTGAGAAAAGAAGTAGACCGCTGAGAATCTCAGCTGTCCGGGCAATATATATATTTTTTTAAATTTGAGGTGTATTTTTTGAAAATGATTAGTTGTTATTTAACATATTGAGGAGAAGAAGAAATTGAATAGTTGTTTAACATTGGCCATTATTTGTTTTATTATATTTTTCAAACTTGAAAAAAAATTTAGAATTTAATCAATTATTTTAGTTTAAATGTGTGACGATATTTTTTTTAATTGGCATACAAAAAAATAAAATATAGCTGCCAATGTGAGTTATGTTTTGTGATGATATTTTTTATTATATGTTTTAGTTTTGAGGAGGGATCCGATTACACCATTTTATGGTGACACATCTTGATACCATATGTTTATAGCTCATTTTTGCGATTTCGAAGTCCAAACAGTCGATCTGAACCGTTCAAAATGATCTCCATATTAAAATGTGCTCGCAGACCAAATTTTACATTTTTTGAGAATTTTTTTAGTATTTATTAAGTGTGTACAAAGTTGTTGTTTTCAAACAATTATTGATCATTGAAAAACAACGATTTTCAAAATTTCTAAAAACATAGTAAACAATTTCCAAAACATATAAAATTTGATCTCGAAGCACATTTTAATATGGAGATCAAGTTGAACGGTTCGGATCAACTGTTTGAATTTTGAAATCGCAAAAAAAAACTTATAAATAAGTGGTGTCAAGATGTGTCACCATAAAATGGTGTAATTGGATCCCTTCTCTTTAGTTTTAACCAATGTGAGTTATGTTTTGTTTTACTAAAGGGGCATACAAATAAAACATAAATACTACAAAACATAAAGTACCAAACATAAATAAACTAAAAATAAAGACTTACATGGGAAATTGGCAAAGAGAGAACTGCTGGAGAAAGAGAGAAAGAGAGGAGAGAGTGTAAATTTTGTTAGAATAAAATTTTGCTCAAAACCGGCGGTCTGTCCATTTATTTATAGGTACCGGGCCGTCAAGATTCTCGGCGGTCCACTACTTTTCTCAACCGCCGAGAATCTCGACGGTCTGGGTATTTATATTATTTCCACAAAATCGTATACATTTCTATTAATTTTTATTTAATATTGGATATTAATAAAAGATTCGGCCGAGTAAGACCCACTAAATTAAATTAAGAACCAAATTTGTGGATTCATCAGCCTGTAATCAAGGAAAATGTTCTAAAAACCTAGAACCAACTACACTTGACAATTTCACGACTCACGACTGACAATAGTTAATTGTACAAAAGAAGATGATATTAAAATGTGGGAGCGGCTAAGTTGCTGCCGGCAGCATTTCGGCGAGGTGCTTACGGGAGCATATCTTGCAATTTGATGTTCAAACAACAAATTCAAACCATTAGATGTTCAATCTATATTAAAATCTACTTGGAGACCAAATTTTACATTTTTTGGAATTTTACTACTATTTTTTAAGCTGGTTTGAAAACCGCTGTTTTTATTAAATTTCTGAAGCATTGAAAACAGCGGTTTTCAAACCAGCTTAAAAAATAGTAAAAAAAATTCCAAAAAATGTAAAATTTGGTCTCGAAGTAGATTTTAATATAGATTGAACATCTAACGGTTTGAATTTGTTGTTTGAACATCAAATTACAAGATATGCTCCCGTAAGTACCTCGGCCGAAATGCTTCCGGAAGCAAATTAGCCATACTCTTAAAATGTCTAATTGACTGGCAAATATTGCAAGAACAACGGGACATATCTTCACAGGGGAACCGAGTGAACAACAGGCATGCATGGAGGGTGTCTCAAGAAGTTTAGATATAAGGTTCTTTCTCATTGTGGGAGAATGAATTAACGGTGGAAAATCTTACTTTATGGTACACAATACCGGGAGGATGAAGTTTCAGAGTTCAGGGAAATAAGGCCGCTCTTTCATCCTTTTTCTTTCAGTATTAGGATTATGTTTACGTGGTTATTTTAATTGTTTCTCTATTTTAGACTTTGCACTAGTTAGGATTCCTTATTTATAATTGGAATCAGGTTTTTGGATTAATTAGGATTTCAATTTGCTATTTCAAACATATCTGATGTAAGGGGCCTAATTTCCTTCAGTTTCAATAAATATCTGCCTAAGGGCTTCAACTCAAAAAAAAAAAAAATGTCTAATTGTAAAAAAAAAAAAAAAAGGGAATCTTTTTATGTGGGCTCAGTGGTGGCTCTCAATTTCTAATAAAAAATGATATTCCCTACAATTAAACTGATTCCAACAGAGAGTTATAGGCAAATGTTAACCATCAGATTTTGATTGGACCTTTTTGATTAATTTTGACCATTTTATAGGAACCAAGTCAACATTACTAAAAAATACAGAAAAAGTTTCTCTAAGTTAAAAGTATAATTAAATAAGCAGACTGAACATAGAAATTCTAAATGTGAACATGCAAAATAACTTATGAACTCGTTCATTCATAATTCAATCTAAATATTGATTGTCTGAATAAATAAATTCAACACAACTTGTAATCAAATTCAAATCTCATTCCACACTAAATCTTGCTTTGAAGAAAATTCGTTGTCCTATAATTAGATAAAATAAAGCAGAAACCAGATTTTAGATGAAAAAACTAAATAAAATACTAAAATAGGAGAGAATTAATATTGTATAAATTTACCTCTTATCAGGATCTGGTCATAAATTAGATATAGAATTATTAAAAAAACAATTAAGATATAGTTTTAAGGTCAGTGAAGGGTTAAATAATGTATAAATTTAGCTCTTATGAGGATTTGGTCATAAATTAGATATAAAATTATCAAACTTTTTAATTTAAAGATATAGCTCTTAAAAAAATTAAAAGCTAGATGAGATGAAAGACAAAAAATCTAAACCGGCCACCACATATTATGAGAGCGTATCCTCTGAGATATCTCATATTTTGCGTGACCAACGTGTCCGGTGCCTATTCGGGGATAGCGCAGGGGCCAGTATTATTTGAGTTTTGAGATTCGTGCATAACGTATTTGAACAGTTAAGATTTTCCAATAAGTCACGCAAAATATGAGATATCTCAGGGGATGCGAATTTACATATTATAGGGTGTGTACTTGGGGACAAGTATCCTCTCCAATAATGTAAAAGATTCTCTTCACTTTACGGTTTGAGATTAACTCTCAGCCGTTATTGGGCTTTGAGATTCGTGCCAAGTTAAAAAGAACGGTCCAGATCTAGTAATTGTAAAAGATTCCCTATTGCAGTACCGAGGAGGATCTGAATTCGTGTACTTGGTCTATTCCTCCACTAGATTACTACTTTCGGAGTTGCTTTTTTTTTCTTGATGTTCGTCTTTTGCTTTACCAAAAAAAATCCGTAAACTTAGAAGAAGTGAGACTATATTATGTTGCAATGCGCAGATAGATCTGTGGTATGAATTTATATATATTTATATATATATTATAAAGTTCAAATAGCCAATCTAAACTATTCAACATTATTTTTTATATGAAAACGTACTTTAAAAAAATAACTATTTTTTAGATAGGTGTAAAATCACCTTATCTAAAGATTATAGACCATTCGGAAGAAGTGATTTTCTACTTATTTGAAAAATAGTAAAAAAAATTAAAATATGTAAACTTTGATTGGCAAATATATTTACATATAAATATCATGTTAAGTAATGGCAGCTTCTACTGACGTGCAACCAACCCCCATGAATCTCTAGTGTCCACTGATATACTATTTTCCATTTTCTTTTCCTCCTGATTTTGTTGAATTATTATGAATATTGTTGGATTTAATACGAACCAACTTAGGTAACCAAATATATAACGGGTTGTACTGAGTTAAGTACGGGTAAAATAAACAACTCGTTTTACGTTTCGACAATCACTGCCTTCACTGAATCAGATGCCTCAAAGAAAATTCGTCCGCACACGCTAGGCCCCGCATCACGCTCTCCTCCAATCACGCGATGACAGACTGAGAAGTGAATCCGCATCAGGTACCTGAGGTGAAATTCATAAATCCGGACCGTTCTTTTAACTTGGCACGAATCTAGAAACGAACCCTACAGTTAGATACCGATTGAGTTTGGTCCGGCTGGAAGTAATTGAGTGCGTCCAGGAGCTGACCCAGGTGTATACCGGGGGGGGCAGCTGCCCTCCTGGATTTTGAGTTTTAGTTGAGATTTATCGTTCAAACCGACTTTGCCCCCCTCTGGACGTTTGATTTGTAATTCGGGTTAAATTTAGGGTTAAATTTGTTGAATTTGATTGGTAATTAGAATTACAAGTCAAAACATTGGAAAGTATAAGTTAAAAGCATTATTTTTTATCGAGTACCCAATTGGTTAATGTATTTAAACCCGATTAGATATTTAAATTTGATTCGATATTTTTTTGTCCCACTGACCAAAATACTGGATCCTCCCCTGAGGGCGTCCGTTTATTTATGCACCTCAGGTACTTGGGGGATCTGTACTGCACATTTGTCAGATTGAGTGCGTACCCTGCTGTGTAGCCATCCATATAAAAATCGAAATAAGTTATTTTCTCCTCCGCAACAGCAACACAGATAAAATTATTTGTCGCACTGGATTCCCGATTCCTGCAATATCTCCATCCGCAAAATTGTTATCCAAATAATGGTACACAAGTAGAAGTTTTTACCGAAATTTTTATTAATAGAAAATAAAATAAAAAAATATCGACATTGAAGAAGCATTTGGCGAAAATTCGAGATATAGCTAAAACGTGATAGTCCATAACGTCCTTTGGACGTTATGGACCATCACGGCCAGGTTGAAATCAAGTTACCGCTAATTAACCGAAATAAACACTGTAGCTGGACGTTATGGTCCATAACGTCCAGCTACAGTGTTTTTTTATTTATTCCGAAAGTCAAAATATTGTTTCCGAAAGTCTTAATATGGATTCAGAAAGTCTTGATATTGATTCAGCAAGTTATAATATTGTTTACGAATGTCTTAATATGGATTCAGAAAGTCTTCATATTGATTCCAAGAGATGTCCCATGTGTTGTATGATATAGGCTATTTGATTATTTAAAAGTTGGAAGGAAATGATGGTTTTCTGAACCAACATTTAGATTTTATGAATCAATATCAAGCCTTTCGGAATCAATATGAAGACTTTCTGAATCATTATTATTACTTTCCGAATCAATATGAAGACTTTATGAATCCATATTTTGACTTTCTGAATCAATATTAAGACTTTCGTAAACAATATTATGACTTTCTGAATCCATATTAAGACTTTCGGAAACATATTTTGACTTGCTGAATCAATATCAAGACTTTCTGAATTCATATTATGGCTTTCTGAACCAACATTTAGATTTTATGAATCAATATCACGCCTTTCGGAATCAATATGAAGACTTGCTGAATCAATATCAAGACTTTCTGAATCCATATTAAGACTTTCGTAAATAATATCAAGACTTTCAGAATCAATATCAAGCCTTTCATAATCAATATGAAGACTTTCCTTAACAATATTATGACTTGCTGAATCAATATCAAGACATAGGTCCTCTTATTTAATAGAATGTCTATATTATAAAGATTTATATGTTAATTCAAAATATTTTACTGAATAAATTAATACTATATTATAATGATTGTTAAAAGGATTAAGATGTTAAAAATATTTCACAGAATAAGACTTTACAAATCTGTACATGAGACGTTAGATGATATTTGAAATTGTCTAAATTATGACGGATTATCGAAGCAAGAGTCACCAGTCAAAGAAAAAAAAGGGCAGAAATTCAAATAACTAAAATCTAAACAGAACTTAAAAATAAAATGAAATATAACTTAGCAGTAAGTCAAACGCAAATATTTGAAGTAAAAATTTGACGTTATTAAAAATGAATGATATCTAGGAAATTAAATGTGGTATGAAAGAAAAAAAAATAACAATAATGGAGTCTTCTTCATTTGACACTTTCCAAAAAAAAGTTTCCAAATTAAAAGGCAGAGTAATTAACGTGGAGTAACGTGGAAAGAGAGGGGGAGAGGAAGGGAAAGGAAGTTTGGGTCCCACAAGGGCATTTTGTCAAAAAAATTAGTGAGAGGGTATTTTATTTGATCTTTCTTAGAGGATGGGCATTTTGTAAAATTCCCCTTTATAAAGTCTCTATTTTTGAAAATAAAATTTTAGATTACTATTCATATTTTATTTCCGTAGAACGTATTGGTGATTTGGTGCATATTGAAAGCCATTTGTCGCTGATAATGATAATAAAGTCCAAAAAAAAAAGTTTCTATTAAAATTTCAAATCGATAAATTCTAATTTCTACTAGTGCACCAAAATTGATATGCTGGAAGAAGAACATATCTAAAATATAATTTATTCTCATTATATAAACAAATAAGTGTCTTGCATATGCAAGCTATGAAATTTGATGCAATGTCGTATTCATCAAAAAATTGTAACTTGTCATTTGTGATCCTTAAGTTCTTATAATCATTTTCATATTATGTAAAATTTGGCAATAAATGTTAGTTCAACAATACATTCGTATAATTTTCTGTTTGTTTTGCAGCTCTTTTCTAACTTTATGGTCAAATATTCATGGCTTCAAATAATTACATTATTTTGAAACATATAGAATATCCTATGAAATGTGTATGTTTAAATAAAACAGAGGAGCGGATGCAATGCGGCGAGACCAATAGTTAAAATTGAAATTGAAATTCCAATAGTTAAAAAAGCAATTTATTAAAGAGGAGGGATCGGATTACACCGTTTTGGTGACATCGAATTACATCGCCCATTTTCAAAGTTTTCAAAGTCCAAACAGTCGATCCAAACCGTTCAATATGATGGATATATTAAAATGTGCTTGCAGATCAAATTTTACATTTTTTTTGAATTTTTTACTATTTATTAAGTACTTTACAAAATCGTTGTTTTCAGACCATTGAATTTTTGTACCCATATTAATAAATAGTAAAAAAAAATTAAAAATGTAAAATTTGATCTACAAGCACATTTTAATATATCCATCATATTGAACGGTTTGGATCGACTGTTTGGACTTTAAAAATGGACGATGTCATTCGATATTACTAAAAAACTGTGTAATCCGATCCCTCCTCTTTATTAAATTAGGTGAAAAATAATGTATACTCATGCAAAATTTGTCATGCAATTTTTCTGAAAGAGAGATTTTATTATCTTCGCTTGTTTCGAATCCTGTGTGCATGAATCGATAAATTATACTTTCTTTTGGCTCTCTCATTTAAAATCTATCATGATCATATTGAAACGAAATGATTTTTATAAGAAAGTAGAATAAATGGCATAAATTAATTTCAACCTTTTAGATGCATTCCAGACTTCCAGCGGTCGATTACAAGATCGGTGGTTTACGAACCATTAATTTGTTATTTAAATCAAAGTTCACACCATGCATGTTTCCACCTAACAGGATCCCAGGTGTCTCTTTCTCATACGATTCATTGGAACCATAAATCTGAAAATGCGAGGTTTGTGTCATTTTTCAAATCTCCTTTTCTTTAATTAATAATAGAGATGTTTAGAAACATCCAAATCATCACACGGATTACATCTTGCATGCATGCAGGGGTGTTCATTGGTTCGGTTCGGTTGAAACCGAACCGAATTAGGCAAATCAAAATAATAATTCGGTTTTTAAAATAGAATTGAATCGAACCGATTTAGCATTGCAACCGAACCGAACCGAATCAAAATTTTATTTCGGTTTGTTCAGTTTATTCGGTTCAAACCAAAATATATTATTTTTTTATTTAAAGCAATTGATTTATAATCAACCGAAGTATATTAAGAAATAAACCGGAATATTAAAAAATAAACTGAAGTATTTAAAGCAATTGATTAGAAATAAACTGGGGTATTAGGAAATAAACCAGGGCGGTCCGGACCAAATTCATAATATATAAAAGTTCGGTCGGTTCGGTTATTTCGGTTTTGAAAATTTTCAAACCGAACCATTAAACCAAAAAAAACCAAACTGTTTGATCCAAACTAATTTGATTCGGTTCAAAACCGACTAAATCGGACCCAATAAACACCCCTACATGCATGATGCGTGGAGGAGACTTAAGCTCCCAATAAGAATCTCGGCCCCTACTTTGCGATCCTAACATGCAGGTGGGGCCCAGGAGCAAATGAGACCACTATTCTTTTAAACAACTAAAAAAACTAGCCGTCTATGCCTTCTTGTCTGACGTCATCAAGTGGTGACCGAGGTATTAAATTTTCAAATCGGTTACTTTTAATTTGTGCCAATGTATCAAAATTGATATGACATAAGCTGGAGCGGATCCAAAATGTTGATTGAGAGTGACACAAAATGTTAACAAGAGTAGATAATAATTCTTTCATACTCTTTTATTAGAAGTTGTAATAAGAAGTATTCTTTTACATATATAAAAAAAACAAATATAATTATATCTAGCTAGTCAAATGAAATCCATAATGGTGAATAGAACTTGCATTTACGGGTCTTCGTATGTTGGAATCTTTGCCATATCTTGATATTTAAGCATTTTCAATAGATATTACTTGAGCAATTAATAGAACAAAAATATAGTAAGTTCAACTAAGAAGATCAAATTAAGACTCGGCCAGTACATGCTGGCAAGTGGTAACACTAGAGACAAACAGTATCGGAGTCTGGTGCAGCTGCTAACGGACAACTGGGAAATTCTTTTGAGAATTACCAATAAGTAGATTTATAAAAATACAAAGATAAGAGGACAAAGAAAATTAGAAAAATGACCTAAGAAATTCACAATTTAAGGCCTTCAACAATTCATTTCGCAATTCAAACACCAAATTATATACAATTTACAATTCAATTTAAGTCCTTCAAAGATTCAGTTCTCAATTCAAGCACAATTCAAGACCTTCAACAATTCAATTCTAAATTTAAGCACAATTCAATTCTAAATTCACATGATTTCTAAAGGGGTTGTCAAATAAAGGTGAAATTGAGACCTTACAAAACAAACTAAAGAGGAGAAGAACGAGTTAGAGGGCATGAGTCTGGGCCTATGATCTCCTCTTTGTTGTGAGGGTGTGGGTGCTAGAATGATTCTAGAGTTTCTCTCTAGCAACGAAGAGGGGCGGAGCGAATCTTTTTGAAATTTGTTTTATATGGATGGCATATTTGCTATTTTTTTAGGGTATTAATAAAAATTTTGGTACGACACATACATTTATATACAAAAAAAATTAAATTGTTGAATTTATTTAGTATGAAGTCGCAAGGGTGGACTCAAGTGGTTCCAGGAGAGGGCAGCTTATCCCTCCTGGATTTTGAGTTTTAGTGGAGATTTATTGGTTCCGACTGACTTTGCCTCCCCTGAAATTTTTTTTGCCCCCCTCTGGACATTTGATTTTTAATTCGGGTTAAATTTAGAGTTAAAATTGAAATAAATTTGTTGAATTTTGATTGGTAGTTATAATTATAAGTCAAAACATCAGAAATTACAAGTCAAAGCATTGGAAAGTATAAGTTAAAGTATTATTTTTTATCGAGTACCCAATTAACATGGATTTAAATCCGATTAGTATTTAAACCCAATTCGATATTTTTTTGCCCCCTGACGAAAATCCTAGATCCTCCCCTGCGAAGTCGAGTGATAAAAAAAAAAATGTATTAAATTTAACTTAATTTTTTTTTACTTCTTGATTTCAGCTTTCCACATGCTTTCCATGGATTAATTACAAGATCGGTGGTTTATCGACAATTAATTTGTATTTTTAAATCAAAGTTCACACCTTGCACGTTTCCACCTAACAGGATCCCAAGTGTCTCTTTCTCATAAATTTAATTAAAACCATAACCCTGAAAATGCGAGGTTTGTCTGTTGTGTAATTTTCCAAAGCTCCTTGTCTTTAATTAATAACAGAGATGTTTAGAACTAGAAACTAGAAACATCCAAATCATCAGGAGTGCGTATCCTCTGAGATATCTCAACTTTTGCGTGTCCGACGTGTACGGTACCTACTCGGGACCAGTATTATATATTCTTTTAGATTCGTGCAGAACATATTTAAACGGTTGAGATTTTCGATAAAAAACACTCAAAGTTTGAGATATCTCAGAGGATGCGAATTCAATCATCACACGAATTGCATCTTGCATGCATGAATTGCGTGGAGGAGATTTGACCTCCCAATTGGAATCTCGGCCCCTAATTTCCGAGCCTAACAGGTGGGGCCCAGGAGCAATTGGGAGACCACTGTTCTTCTTTGAACAACTAAAAAAACTAGCCGTCTATGCTGTCTTGTCTGACGTCATCAAGTCGTGACCGACACGTCACCCGGTCGTTCTCTCTATGTGGAGATCTGGTTAACCGGCCACCGACGAACAAGTCGGTGCGCATGTTGGCTGGACCCGGTTCTCTCGCTTGAACCGTGGATCAGGCCAAATAAGATGCCTGGAAAGTAGAGATGACTTGCCTAGTGTACCGTCAAGTACAATTTTACTTCGCATTTGATGGACTCATTATATATGTATTTAGTTATTTGTCAGTATTCTGTACAGAACCTTTTTTTTTTTCTTCTATTTTTCTACAGAGCATTAATATCCAGTTGTCCAATTTACCATTCATTTTTCCTTGTGGCGTGATTATCTTTCTTTAAGGATGCATATTCAAATATACATAAAAATGAAATAATTTGATGATAGAAGTAAAGAATTGCTCAAACATTCCTTGCCCTTGTTATAGGTTGAGATACCACCAGTATGATATTTTTTGTGAAAGTCAAATGTCTGGACCACTTCTAATTTTTATACTGACTTACTTTATAAATTTGCATAATATACATATTTTTTGAATTTCTTATTTAAGTTATCTAAAAATCGATCAATAAAAATGTGAGACCAAGTCTGAGCCAATAGAGGTACAGAACCTCCATACAAATCGAAACATTAAGGCCCTATTCTCGGCGCACTAAGGAGAATGGGACTGGGCCTGGGAACAACAAATTTTTGAACTGACTTTTACTGTGCTTGTGGGTAAAAAAAAAATTTCACTCTGAGTGAATTTTTTTTTCCACAGCAACAGTATTTCGCCGAACAGGGCCTAAAGTACAAACCTGTCTTTTGTTTTTGGGGGAAAAAGCATATACTTGAGAAGATGTAAAAAGATAAAAAAAAAAAAAATTGATAGCATCTAAATCATATCTGTGGCACATCCCATTTTAATATGCACCTCTCCCGTATTAAAAATCGGGAGGATTGTTAATTCATGAATTTTTGAAATCCAATAATTTGATTTGATTTTATACATGAATTACAAAAACATACGTTTGGATGAGAGTTAGAATAGCTAGAATAGCGAAATTTTATAATAGTAAATGAGAATAGAGAAAAAATAGTGATTTTCGTATTAATGTGAAAATGATGCTATTCGGATTGGTAAAAATGTTGTTTAGATTGTATTTGTGGAATAGTGAATAATAGTTGTAACCAATAAAGAATAGTGTTAACAATGTGCTAATTAAGAAAAAAGATAGGCAAGTGGGATCTCAAATGAATTGTCACGACGTGGAGATAGCGGAAAGTGGTATCAAATTTGTCATTTCGGGATTGTATTAGCGGAAATCCAAAAAGAAAATATTTTTCTCTCATTTCACATTTCCGAATAGTTATTATTCCAACATTTACAAGGAATAGAGAAAAGCAGCTATTCTAGCTATTCCGAATAGTAAAATGTTGTTTGGATGCACATTGCTATTCCGAATAGCTTCTATTCTAGAATATCCTCTATTCTTGCTATTCTTGTGTCATCCAAACATAGCCCATTGAATTGGATTTAGAATTATCTTATGAGTGAGGCTATGGTGCTATGCATAGCACGGATGGCTAGTGTACTACGGCTCAATATGGTACTTTTTAAAATCCTAACGGTCAATCCGACCGTTCAATGTGATAACCATATGAATATGTACTTGCAAACTAAATTTTATATTTTTTCGAATTTTTTTACTATTTTTTCAGATAGGTAGAATTTTGATGGTCCAGAATTTTCAAAAAACACTGATTTTTCTACCCATCTAAAAAAATAGTAAAAAAATTCGAAAAAATATAAAATTTAGTTTGCAAGTACATATTCATATGGATATCACATTGAACGGTCGGATCGACCGTTAGAATTTTAAAAAGTACCATATTGAGCCGTAGTACACTAGCCATTGGTGCTATGCATAGCACCATAGCCTCACTCTTATCTTATTATGTATTAAAATGATTTGATTAAAATAGTCATCCGTTAATTTTAAATTGATGTTCTTGACTTGTAACATTATAATGTATAATAAAACATTTTCATTTTACTTTATGTTATGTATATATTTGGTTATTTTAAACATAATTAACATCATTCACAATTAATCCTTGAATTATTCATTTTTGGCTCCTCTATAATTTATAGGAAAATTAGCAACTTTTATAAATATGCGAATTATTCTCGTATTTTGCAGAATTTACAAATCACTTAGCCCTCAGGGTAGGGGTGCAAACGGATCGGACATGGATCGGATAGTGGTAAAACCATATTCGTATCCGCTTTTAATTTTCGGATACGGATACGGATCGGATATCGGATATTCGTATATATATATATACATAAATATTTTCATAATATATAGTAAACTATATGATATTTATCTACTATTCGGATACGGATAATTAAAATTCAAAACCATATCTGTATCCGTATCCGCACGGATATTCAGATATCGGATATTTGTATCTAATTTTTGGATATGGATGCGGATACGGTCGGATAATATCCGACCCGTTTGCACCCCTACCTCAGGGGCAGCTGCCCAGCCCAACCCCTGGTTTGAAATTTATGATTTTGTTAAAGTGCAGGGGCCGATAGGCAAAAAGGAAGTTGTTCAAGGCTTGATGATGATTAGAGTTGTTTAGTGTTGCTTTTGGCTATTTTCAGTTTATAGTTTGTTTGTTTGATTTTGTGATGATGTGTCTATGTTTAGTAGGTGTTTTTTATGCTTTAAATCAAGGTTGATGTATGAATTTAGTTTATAGTTTGTTTATTTGATTTTGTAATGATGTGTCTATTTTTAGTAGGTGCTTTTTATGCTTTAAATCAAGGTTGTTGTATGAACTTTATTAGATATGTGATGACTGATGACAGAGATGCAAGAACATTATCAGAGACTGGTACTAGTTGTTTGAGAATTCACATCCCCTCGGGTTACCGGATCGAGTATAATTAAATCAGACAGCTCAAAATTATTCTTTTTAACTTGGTACGAATCTCAAAGCACAAATAATAATGCCCCTGTGCCATCCCGAGCAAGAACCGACTGAGAGTAAATTTGGACCGTCTGTTTCAATTGTGTTGAGTCAGGTACTTGGGAGGATACGGATCCGCTGTTTGATACCGGTTTTATGTTAAATATTTTCATTTTCAATGAAATCGGTAGATATCCCTCAATATCTTAAAAAATAAAAAAAAAATCACTTTATTTGTTGTCAGAAAAGAATTAATATTTTAGTACATTCGATATGTTACAAAAGATTTAACATGCATCATCATTCATGGCATATTTATTTACTATTTCAAAAAATATTATTCAAACTAAAAATTAATTTCGTACAATTATTCATTACTATTTAGATATGGCGTGTGTCAAAATCAAGATCAAAATAAAAGAGTTTAGCATTCTTTCACATAGAAAAAAATTTATCAGATAAACTTTAACAGCATTTTGATGGACGATCAATTAAATTTTATTTTGACTTAAATTCAATAGACATCATATCTCAGTATCTAACTAATAGAAACATATTTATTTTTAAAATAATTTAGTTATAAGTATCAGGTGAATATAAATTAAAAAAAATGATTGACCATTAGAATAGTCTATTTGAAAAACCTAGCTAAAAAGAGTCCAATCAATGATCCATCAACAGCCTAAATTAAAACCGATATTTTTTATTAATAGAAAAATAAAAAAATATCGAGAAAGGTGAACGATTTTGGAAAATTTTGAAATCTAAGAAGACTGATCATAACGTCCAGATAATCCAAATCAATTTACGGAGTTAATTAATTAAATAGGAAATAGAACACAGGACATTATTGTCCATAACGTTCGGGCATTATGGAACGATTTCGGAGTGCTTATATTTATCTTCTGTGTTTTTTTATTTTCAATCTCTGAATGTTATAAACAATAATATATATATTTTTTTTTCATTTTCCAGCTTACTTAATTAACTCCGTAAATTAATTTAGATTATCTGAACTTTATGGTTTATAGATTTTGAAATTCTTCCAAATTGTTTTCCATGGTCCTTATTTTTTTTATTTTTCTATAAATAAAAAATCGGTAAATTAAAACCCCGGCACAAACAGTAAACGCGTTGAAAATCCCCCTTGGACCCTTGTTCCCTCGTAAACGCAGTCCATGGAAAATTATGCTTTAATTCAAAAAATAAAATAAAATGGGACAATTATACCGTGCTTTTTAACATGGTCCTTGACTCCTTTCCCTTAATAAGCGCCGGCTGAAACATTTAACCTTATTCCTTTGGTGTAGCGATCTATTACGGATGACTCGTCTACATTGTTTACATTGACCGCTACATAAACTATCTCAGAAACATAGCCACAGAGAGACAGAACAACCAAAGGACACGTATCCCCTTCTTTTCCTCTCTTAGCTCCCTAGATTGCTCTGTGCAAAAACAAACTTTGAGCTTCCCATTTATTACACAATGCACTATTTTCTGTAAGCCCCATCCCTCCTCCTCTTCCCTCTTTCATTTCCTCGATCTTCTCTTTGCCATTTGCTCCTTCCTTAGATGTTAGATCTCGTTTATTTCTGTACATTCCAAAATCCCTAAGATCGAGAGCATTTCTGAATTTTGGCGTCCGAGTTGCTGGATTTGTTGCATTTGTTCCTGTAAGTTTCCCTGTGGTTTATATTTCGTTTTCCGCTGGGAAATTAGATCTTGATTTTGCAAATCGCGAAATCTTCTACTGTTAGCTGTATGTGGAGACAGTGTTTGGGTCGGGAATTTGGTTCCGATTACTAATTCTGAAATTAAATGCGAATCTGTGTTTCGGCTTTTTGAAATTTGCTTAAATTGGAACACCACCGACTGGTGGTTCTTGCAATTGAAGCGAGTATTTTGAATATATTCCTTCCATAAAAAAGTTTGCTGAAATCCACTCATAAAAGAAAGGTGGTCGCTTGCTTTATTCCGGGTTTAGGGTTCCATGGCGATTCCATTTTATTCCTAATTCCTCATACAGCCATTTTTCACTTTATCCCTCAATCGATTTTCTCTCTGAAAGATGATGTCGATAAGGAGGCGGTCGGCCATATCAAGTTACCCAGAGGAAATGGAGAAATCCAGTGGAAAGACACCTCAGCCTCGGATATGTTGTCTAATCTCTCTCTCAGCAATGTTTTGGGTTTTGATTTTAACTTTTCATTTCTCTGCCTTTTCTACTCCCCCCATCATCGGACCAGATCAACCTTCAGGTGATCACCAATTTGTACTTGAAGAAACATCTATGCAAAATATCCCAAAATTTGACAATACGAATATTCAGAAACCACCTGTGGAATCTGAAAACCTCTCGGAAAAGGTACCATCTTTACCTCCACCAGCCATAGTACCTCAACCAAAACCAGTTAACAACCTGCCAGAAGCTTATAATTTAAAAGACCATGTGACCGATCAGTATTCTTCAGATACTGGAAGTGAACCCCAACAATCCCAATTGACTGATAAAAAACCTCCTGTTATCCAAAATCAACCTGAAAACCCACCACAGAGTTTTGCATTTGAAAAGGCACTGAGAATGTCAGAGAACCAGTCAGACCCATGTGGTGGCCGATACATCTATGTGCATAATTTGCCCTCCCGGTTCAATGATGATATGCTTCGAGATTGCAAGAAATTGAGTCTCTGGACCAATATGTGCAAGTTTATGATCAATGATGGTCTGGGCCCACCTCTTGACAACTCCGGGGGTGTTTTCTCTGACACAGGCTGGTACGCCACCAACCAATTTGCGGTAGATGTGATATTTAGCAACAGAATGAAGCAATATGAGTGCCTAACCAATGATTCCTCAATAGCTGCAGCCATTTTTGTACCGTTCTATGCTGGTTTCGACATTGCACGATATTTGTGGGGATATAACATTTCAACGAGAGATGCTGCCTCATTGGATTTGGTCAATTGGTTGGAGGAGAGACCTGAATGGAAAGTGATGGGAGGCAAAGACCATTTCTTGGTGGCGGGTCGAATTACATGGGATTTTAGGCGTTTATCAGAGAATGAAGAGGATTGGGGTAATAAGCTCCTGTTTTTACCAGCAGCTCGTAACATGTCAATGCTAGTGGTAGAATCAAGCCCATGGAATGCAAATGATTTCGGCATACCCTATCCGACTTATTTCCACCCATCAAGGGATGCAGATGTGTTCATATGGCAAGAGAGAATGAGAAAATTGGAGAGAAAATGGTTGTTTTCCTTTGCGGGTGCACCCCGACCTGATAACCCGAAATCCATCAGAGGGCAGATTATTGATGAGTGTAGAAATTCAAGCGTGTGCAAATTGTTGGAGTGTGATTTTGGGGAAAGTAAATGCCATTCGCCGAGTAGTATCATGCAAATGTTTCAAAGCTCTCTCTTTTGTTTGCAACCACAAGGGGATTCATACACAAGGAGGTCAGCTTTTGACTCTATGCTTGCCGGGTGCATACCTGTTTTCTTCCACCCAGGATCCGCATATGTTCAGTACACGTGGCACCTCCCGAAGAACTACACCAGATATTCCGTGTTCATACCCGAAAATGATTTACGAAATGGCAATGTTACCATAGAAGAGAGGCTGAGGCAATATTCACCTCTCATGGTAAAGCAAATGAGAGAGGAGGTGATTAATCTGATACCGGGTTTGATTTATGCAGACCCGAGGTCCAAATTGGAGACCTTCAAGGACGCGTTTGATGTGGCAGTTGATGCAATCATCAACAAGGTCGCTAAAATTAGGAGAGACATGGTAGAGGGAAAAGAGGACAAGGATTTCATAGAGGAAAATAGTTGGAAGTATGCCTTGTTAGATGAAAATCAGGGAACCGTCGGGGCCCATGTGTGGGACCCATTCTTCTCAAAACCAAAAGATGGCGGTTCGGATCCGGGTAACAGTGCGTCTGCTGAAGCTGCAAAGAATTCTTGGAAAAGCGAGCAAATGAGTCAGAAATTTTGAGCTTTTTCGGCCTATCAGCAGCATGTAACTAGAGGATGGAGTTGGAGAAGAATAGAAACATCATTGTATTAGGTGTTTAATGTTGGTTATGTCATTTGATATATGACAAGTTCTTTTTTTCTTTTTTTCTGTATGGAAATAGAATAGAAACCTCATTTGTTTAGAACACTTTTCGTAATAATCCTTTAAAACTTGTAACATGAATGGTTTATAGAGAATACTGCTGTTGCTCATAACCTGTTCCTTTTAACCGTTTATGAAGAAAAGCATGGTATATTGAACTTCACTATACCTTTTTTTATTCTCGGTGCCTTTCACGTTCTTTATAAACATATAGTATAATGAGAATACAAGCTTTACTTGAATCTAAAGGTAGCTTAGGCATGTGTTAGACAGTGAAGAGTAACAGAGACAATATAATAAATATCTCACTCTGACCATACGTGCATACCCATGATTGTAGCATGTTTACTAACAATCATGATCAGTACTCCAACAACCTTGCTTTTGGGACCTAGTTTACTTTTGGTGGAAGTGGGACCCAAAATTCAGCGACTCATTATGTCTAAAAGTCTAATATTATATATATATAAAATAATGAAATAAACATCTTTATAGTTGGAAGCATAAACCCAAGTTGCGAATGCGTAATAGTGGGGAAGCATCACCAATAATTCCGTGATTTTTATTAATATCCAAAGTTAATTGCAAATTAATAAATATACCCAAGTCTTTTGGGAATTTATAAAACTATCCATACCGGCCCTTTTTTGGCCAGTTTTAATTGTTTTCGGCCAGTACTAATTTTTTTTTATTAGAGACAAATAGCAAAAATGCTGAAATCTAACACTAAAAATTCGATTTTTTAAAATATTTGTTAGATTACTTTTTTTGATATATAATTAACATATTTATACTAAACTACGCTAAATTACTTGAAATTATATTAAATTACGTTGAATTACACTAAATTGCGCTAAATTACATATGAATAGGGCCGATTTTGTGTCATCTTTCATAAATCATAAAAAATAGTAAAAAAAAATTCAAAAATAATAAAAATTGATATTCTACAAGTTCATTATATAACTAATTTACTGAGCTACTTAGATCGAAAAATAGAAATGAAAATCTTAATCGGAAACTTCAACTCAAGTTTTGAGGCTTTTTCCTTTATTTTTTGGCAATTTTGAATTTCGAAAAACAGTAAAGCGACCATCAATATATGCATCTTTCCGCAAGCTTTCCGAAAAGTGGTCATTTGCTGAAGTCGGACACTCGAGCGCCTTTTTATGACCGTTTGAAGTTTCGTCATCGTTTTTCGCCTTCTCAATGAAGATATCATCCCTATTCATATGTAATTTAGCATAATTTATTGTATTTTAGCATAATTTAACATAACTATTGTAATTTAGCGTAATTTAGTGTAATTCAGCGTAATTTAACATAATTTCAAGTAATTTAGTATATTTTAGTATAAATATGCTAATTATATATATAAAAAAGTAATCTAACAAATATTTAAAAAAAATTCGAATTTTTAGTGTTAGATTTAAGCATTTTTGCTATTTGTCTCAAAAAAAAAAATTAGTACCGGTCATTTTCTGGCCGGTACCAAAAATAATTAAAACCGGTCAGAAAATGACTAGTATGGATAGTTTTATAAATTTCCAAAAGACTTGGGTATATTTATTAATTTGTAATTAACTTTAGATATTAATAAAAATGTCGGCCAATAATTGGTGAGTGGGGAAGCATCACCAATAATTGGTGCTTGTAACCTTCCGTACCAATGACCACTTTTGGCCTAATTATCACAGGTAAGACAACTGTAAATTTTACTTGTAATTTGTTTTCTTCCCTCTGTGGAAACAAACGACTAGTTGGTAAATTTATTGTGAAGAAAATAAGTCTCTCTGTCTAATCTTTTTGTTATTCTAAAAGAGATTGTGGGATCCAGCTCGACTAACTCAGTTATATATAATTACTTGTTGAGGCGTTCTGAGTCTTTCAAACTAGTTGAAAAATCTCCAATTAAATTGTAATAAAATTATAACCTAAATATAGCTGAATACTATAAAGTAAGCTTGGGCAAGGTCAAGTTCACTATATTCGTATAAATTTCACATTTGTATTTTTTTTAACACATTTACTTAATGCAAGATCGAAAGGTTGAACAATTATTTTGGTGTATTTATTTTCCAATTATATCCGTTTCTTAATCATATAAAAGATGAGCTTATAAAATTCCAATGCAATGGTTCAATTAAGCTAACTAATGCAATGGTCCAATGATGGTATTCAATGTCTCTCATTTGTTAATTTTTCAAATTTAATCTGTATATCTAGTAATTTTTCTGTTAAACATATATGTATTTTTTTTTAAATTGTATTGATTTCTTATATTTAAAAGTTGTTTTAGTGATCTCGATAATTATAATTTTATGTTTTTGATATAATCATTGTACTGATATCAACATTTGAAATATTTTTACTATCTACTAAAGTTTTTTTCTTACTCTGCCACAGCAATGGTCACCCTAACTTCTCAATTGAAGTACTGGTATACACAACGTACCCAGGGGTGGATTCAGGATTTTCGTCCGGTGGGTCAAAAAAATATTGAATCAGATTTAAATCCATTAACCAATTGAGTACTCCATAAAAAACAATTTTAATATATTTTTCAATGCCTTGACTTGTAATTTCTGATACGCTGACTTATAATTCTAATTAACAATCAATATTTAACAAATTTATTTCAATTTTAACTCTATATTTAACCCGAATTACAAATCAAACGTTCAGAGGAGGGCAAAAAAAATTCCAAGGGGAAGCAAAGTCTGTCGGGACCGATAAATCTCCACTAAAACTCAAAATCCAGAGGGGTCAGCTGCTCCCCCCGAACCATCTGGGTCCGCCCCTGAACGTACTGATAAAAAAAAATGCAACTATATATTATATCCACAGCCGTAGGTTTAATTGAATGTCCAATAAAAATAATGCATGTCACTTATGCAGTTATGTAAATCTACTAATCACTAGTCTTGACCCATGACAGCTTTTAGTATCATCGCCGCACGATCCAAACGAAATTCTTTTTAATTTGATTTTTATAACCAATTTGATTACTAATACTAGGTCAAAACTCAAAATCCAGCCTTTAGTAAGTAATGAGATAATGCACCAGCAGTCCAGCACTACTTAATACTGCGGAGCATATGCAAGGATTTAATCAAATAAAATAGGTCCAGCACTACTTAATACTACTTATTGAAATCTTACATGATGAATTTCTTTGTTTTTTTTCCAAAATGCTGGAGAGTCGCCTGAATAGATTGGATAGATGGACAGTGTTACTTGTTCATCAATTCATCAAAAATTCTTCTTAAAATAAATGCAACGGCTCCCGAGTCCGAATTCAGATCCAGTGCAATACCTGACCGTGTAGAACGAAATCTGAGTTATCTGTTTCAATCTGGCACAAATCTCGAAACAAACCTCCTGTATTCTTAATAGGCAACAAATTAATTTTAACCCGGTTGGGAGTATTCTACCTCAGATATTTTAGAGATATGGATTCCCCATGATACGTCCTATCTCGGAGAGAGTAAGCCATATGTGTTTCGGATGTTGGGTTGGACTCGTATGGTCTCAGGGTGACAGGCTGAGATGAGAGTTGCATTGAGAGTCGAGTTTGGAACTCGGGTTGGTTTGGAGATATTCAGACTCTGACCTATGCAATATCTCTCTGAGCAAAAGTTTTTTGGCCCCTGTTCAATGGGCCTTCTAGCCTTATATAGGCCGTCCCATAACCGCTATCTTTAGCGGTTATGGGAGACTGGGCGGTTATGTTAACCGTGCCAGCGGTTATCCCGCACAAAGGCGGTGTGACCCGATTTCGGGCTGAACCTGTATTTATGAGACTTTATGAGGCTTTTTGGTGGGCCTTACTTTGATGGATTCCGGACTTTTCATTTTGATTCAGGGTTGGCCTCTCAAGGAAGTTCGAATCCCGGTTCTTTCATGGTCCGTGAAAGAATATTTTAAAGGCCTTGGGAACATGACACTATCACCCCAAGTCCTGACTATACTATTAGCTTTACAACACTATTAATGAGCACCATATCAAATTTGATTTGATGTCCGGTCATACTCGTTCAATACACATTAAGATTTACATAATTTTTTTAAAATTTGTGTAGATTAAATGCACACGAATATTAATAAGGATTAGACAGCTCCAACCAGATATCAAACCAAATTTTAATCCAATAACAATCAATTAAAACCTCATCTGAGATCGAATAAAATTTTAGTTTTGTCGGCACGCCCCAACTCCATTAAATTTTAGAGGATCCACCTAAAGTCCGTTACTATCTTATTCATTAACTTTTGTCTTAGTTCCAACCGAAGTTGCAATTTTTGTTTACATTTCCCTACAAGGCTCATTCAAGAAAAATTATTATTCGTATTTTTACATAATTTATCCGTCTTTTATATTATATTACTACGAGGATCAAGTTAAAAAAAATGAAGGAAGCAGAAGAATTGTATATGAATAGAAAAGTTGGCATATTTATTTGAAGTGGGCCCGGAGTCCTCCATTTTCTCATAGAAGATGGTCATCTTATACTGTACTGCTTCTGGCCCATCTAGGCCCACTCCCAGCCCAACAACACATTTTCCTTATTATGCTTCTTCTATTTGGGGATTGCATTTCCATTAACACCTTGAGACATACTTCATTTTTTTCTTTTGGGAAAATTTATAGTGTACTCATATAAACTTTTAAAATAGTCAATTTCTCATGAAAACATCATAATATCAAATATTCCATAGAAATTTAACATTCTTTCTTTTATCCTCTTTTATTCATTAAATTTGTTATTTAGACAAATATACCCTTTTATTAGCAATACGATTGAATTGAATTTGAATAAGAGAGAAAGAAAAGAGACGCTTCATCTTCTTCATCTCTACGCCTAACATTTTGTGTTGCTTGAGTTCAGATGTCAACAAGAAAAGCTGTAACTTTATGTTTCTTGTTGTTTCTGCTATGTTTACAGTACTAATGTACCAGCTTTGTCACTTGATACCAGAATTCCTGAAATTGCCTTTCTGGTACCTCATTAGTTACATCGAAGTCCTACTTTTCCTTGTAAAAATTTGTCAGGCCATCCCCTCTCTTGTTCTCTTCATCTGGCATCATTTAATCTCTATGTTGCATCTCATGTCAAATTTTCTAATTCTACATTCCCTTTCTTACGAGCTGAATTCTCTAGCTAGTGTAAAATAAAAGAAGAAAAAAAATGAGGTGGTTATTTGATTAACTTCTTCAGGTAATGTGACTGGTTTCTGCAATGCAATCAGTTATTATTGTTTCTGATATAGATACTTATACGAATTAAATTGGTAATCTTCCCTAGTAGACTTGAAATAAAGAAGATGAAGTGTCTTTTTTTTTGTTTCTCTCTTATTCAATTCAAACATGTTGCTAATTTAAAGGAACATCTCCATTTGAAATGAAGGGGTATATTTGTCTAAATAATAAAGTTAATGAATAAAAGAGGATAAAAGAAAAATGTTAAATTTCTATGGGGATATTGGATATTAAAATGTTTTCATGGGGAAATTGGCTTTTTTAAAAGTTTACATGGTACACTACAAATTTTCCCTTTTTTTATTTGAAGAAAAGCAAGGTGCCCCATTTCATTACTGAAACGTTATATACATCCAGCATCAAAAGAAGATAAAAAAAAAAAAAAAAGGTATTAGAATGCCCTTAGTTGCCTCAGGTACTCACCTGCATCTCAACTAACTACAGAACAAACTTTAAAAAAAACTAACTACTGAACAAATCAAATTTTGTTATACCAATTGAATGGTTATCAGAATTTGTATATCAGTATATGCGGTAGTAAGGTTTCAGTTTTTGATCTTGCATCATAGGCAGTGGTAATCAACATTAAACCCTATTTAGCATACAAAAAATGGTATTGACTGGTACCAACTCACAACCCGGTTAAAAAAGCATATGTCTTTATTTACATTTACCAGCAAAGACAGTAAACAAAATTTAATGCCAGTAAGCAGGTTTTTATCAACTCAGAGACACATGCTTGATTGATTAAAATAAATTACAGAAAAGGGAAGTAACTTTTGTTAGTTAACAAAAATAATTGAACCTTAAAATATTACAAAGGCCTCAAGAAGATAAGTAGAAAACAGAAAATATGTAAGCTCTTTTAAATATTTACCTCTGTTTATTCTCATTTCCTTTCAGTAAATTATCATCTACAGTAAAAACTATATTACTTGAAAAAACAATATGAACTCGTACCATCCCCCCTAAATACACAACCAAATAATTGAAATAGGGAAAAAGAAAAATGCAAAAGACACTACATACAAAGTTATTAACATATCAAAGAGTAAAAGAAAATAAAAAGGATGACAGCCATTGCAAATTTCCAACATCATCCTTCCTTTTTACACTATAGGTATCCCAATTCAGGAGAAGTTGTGAACACAGGCTTCTCCTTAGCTGTCGCAGCGACAGCAGCGCTCTTCCGCCGAGGCTTGGCCTCGGCAAGCATGGTGATGACATCACGCATGGATGGCCGATCTTTGGGTGATTTGGCAGTGCAAAGAACCGCAATTCGAAGCACGAGGAGCATCTCCTCTTTGACATGCTCACACCGGCCTCCGGCAGCCGGGTCGAGCAATTCCTCCACGCCTAGGTTGGAACGCAGCCTTTCACGCACCCAACCAACTATGTCTTGACACTCACCGAACTCAGGCTCGATCGGCCTCTTGCCCGTTAGGAGCTCCATTAAAACTACGCCAAAGCTGTATATGTCGCTTTTTTGATCCACTTTTAGTGTGTACCCATATTCTGTTAAATTTAGAAGAAGAAAAATTACAAACATAGTTAGATCTTTGTACAGCTGATGAAGTTGAAAATCAGAAAATATAATAGTAAAATAAATAACAAACCTGGAGCAATGTAACCATAAGACCCAGCAACCATGGAAACAGTCTCATTTTTATGCACCATCAACCTGGCCAGTCCGAAATCGGCAATCCTGGCCTCGAGATTTGTGTCGAGTAGAACATTGCTCGACTTGATGTCTCGGTGAATTACTAGAGGGCGGCAGTCATGATGAAGGTAAGCGAGACCTGCTGCGACTCCTACTGCCACATTGTACCGCGTAGCCCAATCAATCAACAATTTTCCCTTCATTTTCCCATGTAGTGCCTCCCAAAGGCTCCCATTTGGCATATATTCATATAGTATCATGGTGTCGGTCTCGTTGCTTAGATAACCGAGGATTCGCACCACATTTCGGTGTCGGAGCCGGCCAAGTAAGCTCACCTTTAATTAATAGAAAACATAAAAAACAAAATGTTAGGTGGATTTGAAAAATTAAATATTGAAAATTGAAGTACACCAAGTAATTCCTGATATGTACCAGACTGTCATGTATCACCAGTGGTAATCGTACCAGTGATATTTCTCTATTTTTGTGAAGTACATACAAGTAAATCGATCCTTGAGGTGGAACTTGGTTATTATTTTTACTTACACTAACTAAAATTTTGATTTAAAAAAACAAAAATTACCTCTCTGGCAAGCTCTCCGCCTGGCAAACCACCAGCTTCACCGGCTTCCGGGCACCCAGCACGCCACAACTTCTTCACAGCCACCACAGCATGGTGCTTCGGCATCTCGGCCTTGTAAACAATGCCGGTCCCACCCATACCAATTACATTTCCTTCCTTGACACATGAAAGCACATCTACACTTGCAAAAGTTAATCTCTGAAAAGCTGTTAGCCGCCACGGCCACTCACCTCCCTCCTCGAACCCATCATCGCAACACGTGCCCCTTTCACGCCACCTTATATAAAGTTTTCTCCCAATTACCAAAGTCAAAAAGGCCACAAGTGCAACTGATAGACCGATGGCCCACCCGGCTACTATATGTCTCATGTGGGCCCCTTTGAACCCTGAACGAGATTCTAACATACCAGTTGTACTGGAGCATGGTGGAAGAACACCGCCACATAATCCGGGGTTCCCGGCAAGGTCATCTGGATTTATGGTACGTAATAGCCCGGTTGATGGTACCGGGCCTGAGAGATTGTTGTATGCTAAATTCAACATTTCTAAGGCCGGGGAGCTACCAAAATTGCTCGGAATCGAGCCGGTTAAGAAATTGTTTGAAAGGTCTAGAATCGATAGAGTAGGCATCATGGCAATTGAGGTTGGGATGGGACCCGTAAAATGGTTGTTTCTCAGGCTAAGAGAAACAAGCCTTGCGCAAGATGCAAGACTCGAGGGAATAGTATCTTCCAACCGGTTGTTCGATAAATCCAATGCTGAGAGAGACGGGCAATCTTGTAACTCACCAGGGACACCTCCAGTTAACTCATTATCAGCTGCCATGAAGGTTTGAAGACTTGGTATTGATAGTATAGTTGAGGGAAGTGTTGATTGAAGTTGGTTGTGTGAGAAATCGATGAATGAAAGAGATGTCGACAAAGAGAGGTCGTCTGGTATCTCGCCGGTTAACTCATTCCCCGCAAGTTCAAGTCGTTGTAGTCTTGGTAGTTTACCAAACCCACCAGGCACGGTACCATTTAATCGGTTGTTGTGCATCCGTACCCGTACCAGGGACATGCATGTGGTCAGGTTTGCCGGTATTGGTCCAGTAAATGCATTGCTAAAAAGAATCAACTTTGTGAGGTTGCCTCCGTTACATAGCCCCGGTGGGATTTCTCCCGACAGGGCATTGGTCGATACATCGAGCCATTGTAATGCAGAGTTTTGACCAAGGCCAGCTGGTAATGGGCCGGTTAGTGAGTTGTTCCACAATTCTAGTACCTCAAGTCGTGATAAATCACCGATACCATTTGGTACCGGCCCCTTGAGCCGGTTGCACATCAGGTTCAATAGCTGGAGATTGCTCAGTAATGCTATCTCCGGTGGTATAGCACCAGTTATCATGTTATCTGATAAATCAAGCATTATAAGTGAGGAAAGCTTACCGATTTCCTTTGGTATCTCTCCACCGAAGCTGTTCTTATACAAATACATTGTGTTTAAGAACTTTAAATTCCCTATCTCAGGTGGGATCGGGCCGTTGAGATTTCCAATCGCCATGTCGAGGTACTGGAGTTTGGTCAAGTTGCCGATATCTGCCGGTATCGGCCCCTCGAACTCATTGTATCCGATTATGAGTTGCTCCAAAGAAGACATCTCAAACAATTCCTTTGGCAGTGTACCTGTCAGGTTGTTTCCTGACAGACCTAAAAACTTGAGCTTTTGCAAGTGCCGGTACGATGCCGGGATAGAACCGGTGAAGAAACCCCCACGGAAATCAAGGCTTTCTAGCGCAATTGCACTGCCAATGTCAGATGGAAGTGGGCCCTCAAAATTATTCCCTGATGCATTGAGGGATGTCAGTAGGAGACACGATCCAAACCCGACTGGAAACCGGCCGGCAAAACTGTTGTCGCTTACATCAAGGGTTAAAAGTGAGGTAAGGCCAGTGAGAGAGGCCGGTAAATTGTCGGAGAAGGCATTGCTACCGATATTAACAGATGAAAGATTGGATAGTTGAAGGATATCATCCGGTATCGCGCCACTTAGGTTGAAATTCGATAAATTGAGGCCGATGACTGTGCCCTTAATGTCACACTCAACACCTGTCCAGTTGCAATGCGGCTTGCCGGGATTAGATTTCCAGTCACTTAGTGCACCAAGCGGGTCAATGAGAGATGATTTTATGGCGAGTAATGCTGCAGCCTCATCTGGGGCTGTTGCGGCATTGGCCGGTAAGGCATGGCGGTGCAATGAGTAGAGAGAAAGAAAGAACAAGAAGAAGATTGGCATTTTGGTTACCATTTTTGGGTTGTATTGCTTTGCTACTTCTTCTTGGTGTTCTTCTTCTCCTCTGTTTTGGTGCTTGAGTTAGATTTTTCGGCGCATTGTTTTTTTTGGAGCCAGAGAGGAAGGAGGGAGGGAAAGTTATTTAAGTGGATGGATTAATGATTGGCATTTGTATTTAATTTGAGTTGCTGATTTGATTGGATGAACCTGGTAGACAGTATTTAATGTGAGCCTAAACTCTCATTATGAGGTGTTACTATTTGGTTCAAGAAATAAAACATGGAGCACATCAGAATTATCAGAAAATAAACAATTCTTCACCTTTTCTATCTTTCTGACAAAAATATTGATTTATTCTTATCATCTGTCATTCACAATTCAATTTCCCACAAAAAAAATAATATTATTATTTACCATCCTCACATGTATATTAATTAAAACGATATTGAAGTGACCAAAGCAGTACTGATTATTATTTTTACATGTCTAACCTTGGCCAGTTGGCCTTGCCTCGTAAATTTAACTGGAATTTCAAAATATATTTACAACACATGAAAATAGTAAATTAAGGTCCCCACTTTCTTCTTTCTTCTCCTTATTTTTTTTCATATATATAAAATTGTGATGTGCTATTCCATTTATGCTTATGTCTATACCAAACACGAGCAAGTGTACTAAGCCATGTTCAATCAATAATCCAGTGGTTAGATATAAAAATGTTTGTTAAAGAGAATATTAATTCAGGTCTGATTGCTCGTGGGGTCTTGGGATCAAAACCAGCTTGTTTTTAGTTATATAATACCTGGAACCTCTACCTACACAGATAAAAGCTGGAATTGAGAGAAGGTTTTGGATTTTTTGAAAGAATACTCCGACATGAAACATGGAGTGGAGAATGTGTGAAACTTTGCCATTATTTTAATCTGTCACAATTATGGGTTTATTTTAGAAGCAAATTCGGTGCAAAAAGGGGCATGCAATTTGGAATTCTGACACAGATTGGCACTGTAAGGCCATCCAAAAAAGTTTCATAAACCAAAATCATGGTTCGGGTAGCGAGTTGCTGACACGAAAATTCAATTTTTAATTTTTTTTTCTGGGGGTTACATCTAGCTAGGGATGAAAACAGAACGGATAATATCCAATCCGTATTCAAAAATTAGATACGAATATTCGATCTGAATATTCGTGCGAATACGTACAAATTAAATTTTAATTATCCGTATCCGATAATAGATATATACCATATAATTTAATATATATATATATATATATAGGGATGGGCTATGGTGAGCTATGGAGTAAAACAAGTTTTTACTCCACGCCTCATTATTTTCATTTTGAAAATCCAAACAACCGATCCAAACCGTTCAACATGATCTCCATATTGAAATGTGCTTGGAGACCAAATTTTACATTTTTTGGAATTTTTTTACTATTTATTAAGTCACTTTGAAAATCGTTGATCCATTGGTCCAGAATTTTTTACTGTTTTGCTACTGTTCACCGGGATCAACGATTTTCAAAGTGGCTTAATAAATAGTAAAAAAATGTAAAATTTGGTCTCCAAGCACATTTCAATATGAAGAACAACTTGAACGGTTCGGATCGGTTGTTTGGATTTTCAAAATGAAAATATGGCGTGAAGTACAAACTCGTTTTACTCTATAGCTCACCATAGCTCATCCCTATATATATATTATGTACACATTTATGTTATTCACAGATAAGTATCATGAACTTTGAAACTTTTTAATAATTATCCGATCTGATCCGTATCCGTATCTATATCCAAAAAATAAAAACGGATACGGATATAGTTTTACCACTGTCCGATCAGTTTTCACCCCTACATCTAGTTACCTTTGTGTATTCTTTTTGGGTTGATGATAGACTCGCCACACATTTGGCATGTCTACACCTGCCACAGAGAATCTGAATACAGTTGTTTTCTCTAAAAGACATGTTAAAAGCCTATAGAGCCTAATTGTCCCTAATGTTAACCAAGAACCAAGGCACTAAACAATTATATAATTTGGTGGTACGGATTGGTGAATGATGCGTCAACTTATATGATGCCTCATTATGCATCCTTATAAATTTTTTTTTATTATTTCCATAGGTTGTAATTTAATACCAGTAATCTGATAGTTTAACTCTCCAAGAAAGTATTTGATATTTCACTTTAACAAACATCTCCCTAACTTTTGATTGATTAAGTTATCTAGTGCACAAATCATGCGGTATAAAATAATTATTTTTTGCTGTAGTAGATCAGTACTTGGTAGTGGTTATTAAAGTAACCATTAGAGTGCACAGGTGCAGTAGGAAGTAATTAATTGAACCATTCAGGTGTCTTTAACCGCTTATTAGTTGAGAGTTAGAGATATGTGTGTATTATATTACTAGTATAGTTAATTAATGGAAGGTCTTTCCAAAGTTCTGGACAAGAAAAAATGCCATTAAATAAGTTTAGGAAAATAAATGTCATTAAAGAGTTTTACAAAATATATTAAAAACTTATACAATGAAAAATAATATTATAAATCACGTGAAAATTCATGCAGAAAAATGCAAAAGAGTTGTATTATTTTTAAGAGTTAATTTTCATCTTTTACACATAAAAATAGAAAGCTGATGTGAGTACCCACGCTACAATACCCGCACTGTACCCACACCTAAACTGTCATAACTGCTTGTGGGACGGCAACTATTCCAAAACTGTAATTTTGTTTTACAAATTTTAATAGTAACAATGTAAAGTATATAGCTCAAACAAGGCAAGTATTTATACCTATACAATGAATTACATATGATATATGAATTTTTTCTAAAATAATTGTACACGCACCTTTTCTTGAAAAATTCTCGTGTTGTACTCACATTAGGGGACCACTCAAATGACATGTGGGGACCGCAACTGTTCCAAAGCTGTAATTTTGTTTTACAAATTTTAATAGTAACACTGTGAAGTATATAGCTCAAACAGGGCAAATATTTATACCTATACAATGAATTACATATGATATATGAATTTTCCTAAAATAATAGTGCGGGTACTGTAGCGCGTACAGTGCGGGTATTGTAGCGTGGGTACTGAAATAATTATTCATAAAAAAAATCTTTTAAATGAGTGGAGTATGAAATTGAAAACACAGGAGTCATCCGATAAAAATAAATTACGAGTTTGAAACATGATAAAATAGGTGAGGATATGCGCTATGTGGCATGATTGAAAAATTTAGAGATTTAAGATTATTTGTGCATTTGTAATTTGGATATAAGTTCATTGGAAGAAAAATTAACTCTTGCATTTATTTTACATAATTTGGATAAAATAAATCACAGAAATGAATTTTCTTGTATTTGTTACGAGGGTTCAAATCAGTGTTCTAAATAGCGCGCTATAGCGTTTTTGGACCCCAAACGCTACGCTACGACATCAAAATGCGCTATTTGCGCTACGGCCGCTACAGCGCTATTTGCGCTATACAATATGGGTTTTTTTTTTTTTTTTTTTTAAGCAATTTATATGGGTTTTAAATAAAGATAAAAAAAATCTCAAACCGAAATTGAATTTGTTGCTACTTGCTACAAATAAATCAATTTGAAATTGGGAATTGAAATTGAAATTTGAATAGAAAAAAAGTCCAAACCGGAATTAAAATTTGAATAGAAAAAAAAAATAGATTATATCATAAATCATGATACTTAAGATATTTTTAATAGGAAAAATCGATAGTTTATGATATTACTATGGATATTTTGAACTCAATTTGGACTTTGTACGGGTTCAATATGAATATTATAATTTCTTAATTACTTTGGTGTTATTTATTGTTCTATGAGACCTTAGATAATGTTGATATTTAGTACAAATATTGAATATACGAAATGTAAAAAAAAAACGCTATTTGAAATAGCTTCCGCTATAGCGACGCTATTCGCTATAGCTTTTTTTTTAGCCTTCCCGCTACGACGCTATAAACGCTATTTAGAACCTTGGTTCAAATACCTCTATTTTTTGTGCCTCCACCATTCCTCTATTTTTAAAACGTTAATAACTCAAAATTTAAATTATAAACGTCAAAATAAAACCGTTAGATGTGATTTATATTATTTTCTCTGTGTGCTCATAAAAAATTATCACATTTTGGTTTTGTTTTTATGTGAATCAATAAGTTAAAAAATCAACGTCTAAATTTTTTTTATTTTAAGTAACTTGCTTTGTCATATGACCACATACATAATATATCATCATTTTTTTATTATTGACAATAATGTTACCTCACAATTTGGAAAATGGATACTTCCGTGATATGGATTTATTTGTTACCGACGACTTTATACCAAATAATGCTTGTGTTTTTAGCAGTTGCGTAGATATTTAATCAAAATATTCTTATTTTTTTAAGGAAAGATAGGTGAAGAAAACAATTATGACTCCAAATTTCATACGATTGGTAGAAACTAGAATTAAAGAGGAGATGAGTTGTAAAAGCAAATATTTAAGCAAAATACTCCATTTTTTTTGCCAAAATTTACACCGAATCGAACATTTAGCTTTATGTTTGGTCGAAAATAATTTCCTGAAAATTGAATCCCTAAATAGATGAAAAGTGTTGTTGAGTTTAAAATTTTTGGCTAGTAATTTAATTAATTGGATCTTAATTTTTTTCATTGAAGAGGTTCGTATACTATTAAGAATTTTTTTTTAAAATTCAGTAAAATTAATTTGCAATGCCAGAGCTTATGTGATTCCACTATGAACACAACACTCGCAAAAACATGACACAGACAGCCCGAGCATGACATATTTAACGACCCGTGCTGTATTCCGTCTTGTCTTTAATCGTGTGTGTTGACACATGTGTTTGACATGTCGTGTTTTTGCAATACACTAATTTAACAGTGCTGCACTCGAAAAAGGATGGCATCTGTTTAATTGGCAAATTCAGATTTTGAGCCAACTCAGTTTGAGACATTATATTATAATATTGATGTCCAATGAATCTGCTGACTGCTGTGATTTAATTGATATTAAAAAACCTTGAGAAATCCATACTTTTTGTAGTCCCCTGATTTATTTAGTTTAAGTTTTGATACTGTTTTTCTTTCTTATTTTAAGAAGAAAAAAAGTTTATAGCACCATGACAAATAAGAATTCAGAGTAGGTCGGATGCCCATCGGACCTACTTTGATTTAATGGGTGTAATCACCGTCCAATTAACATTAATATTCGTGCAATTTACATTAAAATTCGTGTGCATCTGCTTTAATTTGTGTGCGTATTTATCTTGATACTGATCGGACGGCTTTGGCACTAATTGGATCCAAAAGTTGGTCCGATGTCCATCGGACCTACTCCTATCAGGACAAATAAAGCCAAAAAAAGAGGGATCATACAATAGATTTCTTTCTAACTTTTTAATATGATTTTTTTCTGTGCATGTTTTACTATCAATCATTGTTGAAAGGTTTCCCTCAAAACGGATAACTGGTAAAAAAAGCAAAACAAATTTAAGCCATTTCATCATAACCTTTGCTCCACTTAACAGTAGGCATGCATGACCGTTGAAGAGATGACTTAACCAAATCCACCATCTTTTCATTTTTTTTAATAATTTCTTTGCCTTTAAGCCTTAAAGGTGATACTTTACAGGAATGAAAAAATATTAAAATCCTTCGTCATCAACAAAATCCACCTAGAAGCTGTTGCGTCAATCTAAAGTATGTGTCTTTTCATATGCAAAATATCATCAATATTAATTAAAATAATTGATTTTAATTCTTGTAAACATAAAATTAAAAATATATGTTAAGTTAAACATATTTAGATTGGTAATAATTGGAAACGTCTTCATTTTAATATACAATTGAATGGTACAATAACATATAATTAGCATCCTCATTTTTAATTTATCATGCATAGTACTTGTATTTCATATGTGAAAAGATCTAGTTATAGATATGGTAATTATATATAAGGATAAAACATCTTATCTTGTTACATTTTAATATATATTAATTAATTAGCTGAATGGTACATTGCAGATTAATTTGTACTAATTTAATTTAAAAGCACAAAACTAACAAGCCTTTGTCCCCAAAGAGAATTAAAGTCAGCCCAACCAGATGTAACTGCTTCTCAATAATTCTCTTCTATTTGTACTTATTTTTCATAAATTGTTCTTTTTGCTTGTTGACAGCAAATGGGTTTGTGCATATATGAGCCAAAACATCACTTAATTATCATTACTCTCTCACTTAGAATCTTCCCATGTTGTCAGAGACGCAGTTTGCTAATTATTTCACAACTGGTTTTATTGTGGCACTATCTTTATCATAATCCCTGTTGTACAAATGTTAATGCAAGAAAAAAATGTCAAGATCGATGTCTTGATTGATTAATTAAATTACATAATTCCAAAACACAAATAAAGGATGTAAATGTAATTCAAGTTTATATGGAGTTATGGACCAAATACCCTTCCTTAAATATATATTGAGGAGGGATCGGATTATACCGTTTTTGGTGACAGTGAATTATATCGTCAATTTTCAAAGTTTTCAAAGTCCAAACAGTCGATCCAAACCGTTCAATATGATGGATATATTAAAATGTGCTTGTAGATCAAATTTTACATTTTTTTTTTGAATTTTTTTACTATTTATTAAGATGGGTACAAAAATTCAATGGTCTGAAAACAACGATTTTGTAAAGTACTTAATAAATAGTAAAAAAATTCAAAAAAAAGTATAAAATTTGATCTACAAGCACATTTTAATATATCCATCATATTGAACGGTTTAGATCTACTGTTTGGACTTTGAAAATGAACGATGTCATTCGATGTCACAAAAAAACGGTATAATCCGATCTCTCCTCATATATTTTTTTAAAATGTACCACAAATGGGTACATTAGTGAAGTCTATGAAAGATCAACAAAAAAAAGTGGCAATGAAATGCTAAAGAGGGAGAGAGAGCACATAATGCAATGAAATGCAAATGCAATTATAGAGATGCTACAACTCAATACGCTCTTGAACTCACATGAACACATGGCCACTTGGACTTTTCTTGTACTTATCAAATAATTATTTAAACATGGCAATATCTTGAAAGAAGATGGGGGCCATGTGAAGTGCTTCTGTATCAATTTTTATAAAATTTTATTCTCTGCCTAATTGTCCATTTCTTTGGGCAGCAAATTAATAGCAAGAGGGGCTTTTTGTTGGTTGTATGGGCTCTGTAAAAGTGTATTTTATTTATATTTTATTACTTATCAATTATTAATTGTGTAAATTCGTACAACGGCTTTCAATTACCGTTACCATCCCTGTAATAAAACATATGCTTAAGAATTTTATTATTAGTAATTAAGCATGTGCTTTCTTAAAGATGATAAAATTACATAACTAATTTATGGTCGATTTGTTCTAATTCACGAAAAGTTTCATACAAAATTTAGAGATCTGGACACAAATATTATTTGGAGCTTGAATGGAAGATTGGAAGTAATTATATAAAAAAACTTGTGGATTTTTTTTTTTTTTTTTGCATGACTGGTGAGGTAGCTAAAATACATATTTTGTGGGTTAATTTTTTTTAAAAAAGATTCGACAACAAATCTAATTTTAGTCAGCTAAATTGTATACTTCAGTTTTCTTTTTTTCAAGAATATCATTTTTTCATGTGGACAAATTCTGTAAAATCTTTTTTTTTTTTTTCAACTTTTCATGTACATAAAAATAAAGACAAGGTTTATTTTAGAAGCTAGTTTTATGTTTTCTATTGTAAACTTGTAAAAGATAGAAGCATAAAAAAATATATTAAACTTTTCAGTCTACTTCTTATTAAAAAGATATCCATAATGAAGAAAAATAACCGGCCCAATATTTTTCCAAAAACATACCTCGTTTGATTTCAAATTCATATCCGATGCAGTAACCCAAATTCAAACTATTTGAAGAAAGAATTGGACCGTCTGATCCATATCAGCACGAATTTTAAGGGAGACCGTAAATTTCAAGTTAGGTCGAATTGATCAAAATTTTGATTGGATGGTCCAAATTTCAATCTCAAAGTTTGAGGTACGAGCTCCCTGGTTTACAGTCGAAATTTGAGTTACTAGAGAAAGAATTTGAATTTGGATTGTCTGATCTGCATCAGCACGAATATTAAAGACGCTTCGTAAATTTTTAAATTGAATCAAATTGACCCGGAGCCCGTATTCTCTGAGATAACTGAAAATTTCAGTTTATCTAAAGCCGGTCTATATATAATTCGGTGCACCTTCGAAATGCACTGGGGCAATATTATTGTTGCTTTGAACATCGTGCAGAAAAAAATTTGAACGGTTCATATTTTTCAAATATCTAACTTTTTTTTTTTTTTTTTTTTTTTTTTTTGCTTTCATTACAGCCCGTAGGCCTATTACATCAGAACCTCTCTACCTAGATCCTCACCCCCATTGCGGTTCCACTGGTACGTCCTAGCTTGGTTTGCCAGCACATGCGCTAGTTGCAAGAACTCTCCATTTCTGGGGCAATGAACAACCTTCACCAGTGCTCTTCTTTGAATCCGCCATACTTCCCAGATCTCTTGGTATGAGCGCCAGTCTTGGATGTCAGGCAGGGATGAGGACAAAGATTGAACTATCATTAGAGAATCCGAGTGTACCAGTCCTCCCTTATCCGAGTCAGCAACCAGCAGCTTACACCCTTCTAGCACAGCCTTTGCCTCTGCTTGTCCAGCACTGACAGCGGTAATTCCCACCGATACCCACTTGCTGACTTTGCCCCCTTCTAGCAGTACCACACCCACACCCGCCTTTCCTTGTTCGTCCCACGAACCATCCACAAAACAATGCAGGCCCTCCTTGTAATCTGTTAACGGGTTCAAAGTTAGTGGGTCGGGTATTTGCTGTGTTACTTTGGCCTTGAACATGGTTTGACATGCTAAATACTCGGAATCCTCCATAGCCCGTTCCCAATAGCTCTTACACCGCTGCAAGGACTGCTGTTTGTCAGCATATGTGGCCTCATTTCGTGTTCTCCATATGGCCCACGCAATTGACATAAAACGAGGGAGGTTATCATCACCCAAAGTTCCTCTTGCCCAGCTAGTAATCTGAATGAAATCACTTGAAAGGTAATTTGTTCTCAACCCGAGTGGAGAGCTCAACCAAGCCGCTCTTGCAAAAGAACAATGGAAGAGGGCGTGTGAGACAGTCTCATCCCCATTGCCACACAGTTTGCATTGCGGCGAGAGCGAGCCAATTCTTCTTGCAATAGCAGCATGGACCGGAATGGCATCAAAGGAACATCGCCATATAAATAGCTTGAATTTCGGGAGGAGTCCCTTATGCCCCCAGACCCAATCCCAAAATTCCTTACTGCCAAGTTGGATTTCTGCCCCCCTGAGCAATTGGTATGCTTTTTTGACCGAGAACTTCCCGTCCTTTGCATATGTAAACAGCAAACAATCCTCAGCAGGTGGTGGGTTAGGTTGAATTACCTCATTAGTGGCAATAGTTAGAGCTACAGAGAAGCCGAGATGCTGCTGTAATAAGGAGAAATTCCAGGTGCGCGAGTTGGGGTCCAGCATGCTCTGAACCGTCATCTCACGCTGCCGCCTGGTAACCGGTCTAAAGTCTCTCCATTGCGGAAACCACGGTTGGGAGTAAAGAGCAATCCTTTCACCAGAGCCAATTCTCCAAGCAACATTGTTCACCATTACTTCCCGCAAATCCAACAATTGGCGCCATAGCTTCGAGCAATTTCCTCTTCTACCCGATTCCCAGTAAGAACTTCTTGAGAGATACTTTGATTTCATAATTCCCACCCACAAGCATAGCTGGCCACAGATCAGCTTCCAGACATTCTTGAGCACGAGAGCCTTATTTACCTCGCGAATGCTTCGCAAACCTAAGCCCCCCATACCTTTAGGCTTCGTTATTTTATCCCAGGCCACATACGGCATCTTTTTCTTTTCGTCTGTTGACCCCCAAAAGAAATTTCGCATAATCGCCGTAAGCTTGGTGACCACTTTTGGCGGTAATATGACAGTGCCCATCGCATAAATAGGAAGTGCTTCAAGCACTGACTTGAGGAGTATCAATTTACCAGCATGAGTCAGAAGTTTGGATTTCCAAGAGTTGAGCTTTATCTCAAATTTCCCCACCAAATAGTCAAAATCTGAAACTCCGGCAGCCTTGACCGGGCAGCCCAGATATTTCTCCCTATCACCTGCCTCCTGTATTTGAAAGTAGCTTAAGAACCAGTCTCTTGCCTGTTGTGGAGTACCCTTGCTGAACCAAGCTTTTGATTTTTGTGGATTAATTTTCATACCCGAAATTTGACAGAAGCTAGAGACAATTGAGGCAAATTCCTGCACCTCTTGCTGATTCATAGAACCCATCAGCAGTAAATCATCCGCGAACATCGAGTTTGTTAACGGGTCCGCAGCCCTTGTCAGTTTGAGCCCTCTGAGCCTCCCCACTTTTCTACTAGCCTCCAACATTCGCGAAAGTGGATCCATGGCTATTATAAAGAGGTACGGCGACATTGCACATCCTTGCCGCAAACCTCGTCTTGGCTTAATAAACCCGTCTCCTTTACCATTAAAGAGGATAGTGAACTTGGAGGAAGTAACACAAGCCTTAATCCAATTACACAATGTTGGAGAGAAACCGTACTCTGGCAACAAAGCAAAGAGATAGCTCCAGCTAAGGCGGTCGAAAGCCTTTGCGAGGTCCGCTTTTAGAACAAAATGACCATTACCCTCCTTCATGGATTGAAAGCTATGAATCACCTCCCTTAGCAAGATTATGTTGTCGGAAATCTCCCTCCCCGGAACAAAGGCTGTCTGAGACATTGAGATGATGTAGTTCATCCATGGTTGCATCTTCCTAGCAATTAACTTGGATATGACCTTGTAGACGAGATTACATACGCTTATCGGGCGGAAATCTGACACCTTTGTTGGACCCGTTACTTTAGGCACGAGCACCAGATTGGAGTGGGCTATGGTCTCCTTCATGATTGCTGTATCAAAAAATTGCTTAACCTCTGTAATTATGACCGGGCCAAAATTCTCCCATTGCTGTTGCACCAAGGAGGCCGTGACACCATCTGGGCCAGGAGCCTTTAGTGGGCTGAGATCGAAGACCACACTCTTAATGTCCTGATCTGATGGCTGTCGATCGAGATCTGTCCAGGCCTGTTGTGGGATGCGTTGTAATTCCTGTTTCGCTAGGTCCGGGATGACCACCGGGTTTTGATCCAAGCCCCCTGTACCTGAAATATACAAAGATTTAAAGAAGTTAACAAATTCCTTCCTCACCTCATCCTCTCTCACTGCCCATTCCCCATCCTCCTTTATGATCGCGCTGATTGAGTTTCTTCGCCTACGGACCACAGTAGTTGAATGAAAGAATTTAGTGTTACAATCTCCATGCAGGGACCAATTTAGCCTAGACCGCTGCAACCAGAACAGCTCCTGAGCTATCATGTATTTCGAAAATTCCTCCTGTAATTTTGCAATTTGGTCCCTCACACCATCCGACTGTGGCTGCACCAGCAAATGCTCCATTTTTTTCTCAATTTCCTTGAGTTCCTTATTGGGGTCCTTGGACCCCTCCTTCCATTGCCTAACTTCTGATCGGAGTCGAGAGCACGTAGCCTCCCAACTCTGACCTCCTTGACTTGTTGCCCTGTGACACACCTCATTAAAATTTGGGTCATGCAACCACCATTGTTCAACCCGGAAACTCTTTCTTTCTTTCTTCTGTGTTGGCTGGGTCTTCAACAGAATTGGCAAGTGGTCACTGTTGAAATTTGGGAGGTGAAGAACCTTAGAGTTTGGGAACATATGAACCCAGTCAGCAGAGGCTAAGGCCCTGTCAAGCCTTTCCAAAATTAAGTGTCGGCCTTTTTGATTATTAGCCCAAGTGTATGCCGGACCTCCGTAGCCTAGATCAATGAGTCCCGTTCTCTGAACAAAGGATCGAAAATGCTTGTGCTTCCTCTTGAGCACCTGGTTACCTCCCAACTTCTCCGAATTATCGGTTATAGCATTAAAATCGCCAAGTGTGCAAACCGGATATCCAGATTGTGTGATGTAAAACTCAAGTCGATCCCAAATGTGGCCATTGCCTCGATCTGAACAATCCCCATAGACCCCGATCATTAACCAAGGCCTTTCCTGTGGATTCTTCTTTATTTCTGCAACTATAAAAAAATCTGAAACTTCCAAAATTTTGACTGAAATTTCATCTGACCATAGTAGCCAGAGTCCCCCTCCCCGGCCCCTGGAGGGTACAATTTCAGCATTTGCAAGGGGCAGATTTGCAATTCTCCTTATTGCCTTTTTTTTTGAACATTTTGTTTCTGATATGAAAGCCAAATCAACCCCTGTGCAGCGGAGGTAACGCCGGAGTGTCGGAATTGTCGCTAGCCCTCCGCTACCATGACAATTCCAAGATAAGAGACTCATATTTCCAGCGGCGAGTGAGGCCTCGCCGCCTTTGCCCTCTTGCTGTAAGTCATCCCCATCGTGCCCATTTCCTCCTCACCATCAGCAACAGTAACCGGGTTTACAACAAAGGTGCTGATTTCCTCTTGCCCAGTTTGCACTCCTATACTGTTTTGCTGATCCGACCCGATATCTCCTATGGGCCTTTTGAGACTCGCCGCCCCCTGTGGCCTTTCATTCCTAGTGCTGGGGCCCGTTTCTTGCTTTGCACCTTGGCCCGGTAGTAACATTTGGTTGGTAATCCAAGGGCCCCTAGTCGGTTGGAGAATGTCTTGCATTTCAGGCCTATTTTTCCCTTCAAGCATTTTCTTAAGTTTAACCAATCGGGCTCTGTCTGCACACCCTGTCATCTCATGGCCTAGTCTCCCGCAAAATAAGCATACTCTACCTATTCTCTCATATACCAGATGAACAGTAACCAACCCCAGAGTTGGGTGAGTTAATCTAACCTTGTCCTTTAGGGGCTCATCAAGTGAGACTAGCATCTTGACCTTGGTAAACTTTTTACCAGTAGCCCTTATTGTGATGGGTTCAGAGAGCGCTGTCCCAACTTGGTCCGTGAGTATGGCAAATCCCTCCTCTGTTAAAGACTCTACTGGTACACCATGGAATTGAACCCATACTTCCCCTTTCGTGACATGACCTTGATGCAAATTCTCCATAGAGCAGCATTGACCTATAGCCACCAGATCATTCCTGTACAGCCAAGGTCCCCTATTTAAGATCCTCTCAACCTCACACTTGTTACTCAATTCAACTAGGTAGAGACCCTTATCTACTTGGGTGAAAGAAGCTCCCGGTGCAATATCCCAAATGCGTCTCATAGATTGTTCGAACTGATTGTCGAAAACCCGCCTGTCCGTGCACACCCTGGCCAGCAAACACAAGTCCCAATCTCTGCTTACCGCAGCTTGTTGAGGGATGGTGACCGTCGGAGTGTAACCCGAGTCCGCCGTGTGCATCCCGGCAAACTTTCTGATCAGCTCCTCGTCAGCCTGGGACATAGTTGAGGACTCCCCTGTGAGAACCATGGTGAATTGGCGTTGGCTTTGTTGTATTAAATTAAGGTATTTAGGGAGGTGGGGAGTGATTATGGGTGCTGTATAGGTTATCTTTTTGCATGAAATGTCACCAGGTATGTGAGGGGGTTTATATGGGGTTTTGGTAAGTGGGGGTGGTCCCAGTATAGAGGGTTGTGACGAATTGGTGCGGCCAACAGAAGGGGTAGAAAGGTTTGAGTATTTTTGAGTGGAGCTGGGCTTTGCTGTAGGAGAGCTTATGAGGCCCAAATTGTTTTTTGGATCTATCTGGATGATTTCTCCCTGATCCTTGGCAGGCAGGCCGCCAGGCTGCAATGTGCAGGGTCTGTCTCCCAGACTGATTCCTTTGTCAGGCCAAAACAGCTTTGGAGCCTTCTGGAAGCTCCAGACATTTCGTGTTCTCCTCCCCCTACAACCTTTGGTTAAGCATTTCAATTTAAGCTGACGAAGAGAACACCATATGGTCGGCCACACTAAGTTGGCCACACCCGAGACATGCAATATTCCTGACTTGAACATGGAATTTGGTTTTTGCGTGAGCTCAGCAGCACATGAACCAATCGTGCGATAACGGACTACTTCCGCACCAAAAGTTGTAATTAGACACGGTTCATGCAGCTCCGATGTGCACCGCTTCCTGGCACTCACAGCATACTCAGATCCTGTTGTTAGGATGAGCGAGTGGGTTTCTTGGGCGGAGGAGAGTGTTGGTAGGTAGAGGTTAGGGAAAGAAAAAGGGAACAGAGGAGAAAGGGATGAGTGCTAGGGAGAAAGAGGAGCAAGGGGACAGAGGAGGGTAGGGATGAGTGGGGTCGCTGGAGGAGTACCGGAGAGGAGGAGAGGAGAGGAGTACCGGAGGAGAAGAGGAGGAGAGGAGTACCGGAAGAGAGGAGTACCGGAGGAGAGGAGTACCGGAGGAGAAGAGGAGGAGAGGAGAGGAGTACCGGAGGAGAAGAGGAGCTGAGGAGAAGAGGAGGAGAAGATGAGGAGAAGAGGAGGAGAAGAGGAGCTGTGGAGAAGAGTACCGGAGGAGAAGAGGAGGAGAGGAGAGGAGAGGAGGAGAGGAGAGGAGTGAGAGGAGGAGGTTTCACCGGAGGAGAGGAGAGGAGGTTTCACCGGAGAGGAGGAGAGGAGAGGAGGAGGTCGGCTTCATTCTTGGGGAGTCCTAATATCTAACTCAAATACTCATTTTATCTCATGGGAGAAAATTTGCGTGCAACGTCCGATTATGAGTCTTATGAGTTTCTCTATTCAAGTGAATGCATACAGATATTAAAGCAAAACACACAAATTTTAAATGAATTAGACGGTAGAAAAATCCTTTAGACTCAAATTTTCTGATGGGTATCGACACAACTTGTTCCTAGTGCATGCGAGTTCCCGAATTTCAAACTCAAATTAATCAGGTGTTGTAGGACTCGCCGACATTTTTATTAATATCCAAAATTAATTACAAAATATTAATTATACCCTGCTTAGCTGGATATTTTAAAAATGTCCAAATATTTTTGCGTAATTTAGCGTAATTTACTGTATTTTAGTGGATGCATCTTTTTCGCCTTCTCAGTGAAGATATCGTCTCTCTTAGCGCAATTTAGCGTAATTTACCTATTTTAGCGTAATTTAACATAATTTCAAGTAATTGAACGTATTTTAGTATAATTATGCTAATTATACATCAAAAGAACTAATCTACCAAATATTTCAAAAAAAAAAATTCCTCTGACCGGCCAAAAATGACCGGTCCGGCCGGTTTGGACATTTTTAAAATTACCCAGCTAAGCAAGGTATAATTAATATTTTGTAATTAATTTTGGATATTAATAAAAATGTCGGTAGGACTCGCTGGTTTCCGGTGGACTTCATTTATGGTCTAAGAAGGCCCAAACCAATTTTATTGGGCCTCAGTGAAATCATATTCGGGCTTAATTGCACAAAACTGTTGCTTCTGTGGTGGGCTCCAGTAGACTCTCAGGTCTCATTCTCATAATTGGTTCCTGTGCTGATAATCTTTTGCATGATCTGTGCTTCCTTTGCACCAATTATCTGAGTGCAAAAGTCTCCATAATATAATCTGACGTAAATCTACAATGATATAATCTGACACGTCAAGTTCCATATATAGCGTATTCTCGTCATTATTTAATTATATGACGGTGAGTTTTATTTGAATTTGATTTGTATATTCAAAAACTGTAGAGATGAGTTGAAAAATATAAAAAATAAGTATATAATAAATACTGGACAACAGCTAAATTACAAACTATTGTTGCCTGTCAAATCTGCCTAACCAGCGACGCATGAATTTTTTTATTTTAGCAGGTGAAGTTTGGATTGAATTGATTTTTTTATTTTACCGTCGTTGTCCAATAATGCATACTATTATATATATAATTGATGGGTTTGGTACTGTTTATTGAAGCGGTGGCACTTTTCTAGTCGTTTGATTTGAATCCAGCGGACAGTGATAAATCCAGATCTATCAGCGTGACGCGTGTTGTTTCGTTCATTTTATTATATATAAAAGTAGATGTGAATATATACAAATTATTTAGACAAATGTAAATTATATGAAAACTTTAATATTTTCCTATATAGTGTGGGCTGTGCCTATAAAATTTTGTCTAGTTCGGAGGATGCATCTGTATTTGCTAAAGGAAAAGTAGTCTTTGTTTTTTTGTTTTATTTATTCCTTTTGATTTAAGATGCATGTATGATCACGTCAATTGAATAACTCAAATTTCAAACACATAAATGGATTTTTCTTAGTTCTAAGTGGTGCCACATTATTTACATTCTCATTGGGACGATAATGTTTCTTTTTTACTTATTTATCATGATTGATAAGAGATGCAAATAAATATTCCTTTGAATTTCTCTGCAGAAATTCTTGCACAACTTATCATGTTATTTTCTATGAGTGAGTCTATGGTACTATGCATAACACGATTTGGTTCGTAAAACGGATTAATAGTTTCGTTTTCAAAATCCTAACAGTCGATCCGACTGTTCAACATGATTTTTATATGAATATGTACTTGCAGATCGAATTTCATATTTTTTTAATATTTTTTAAGATAAGTAGAAAATCACTGTTTTTGGATGGTTCAAAATTTGCAGATCAAGTAATTCTCTATCTTTCTTAAAAATTAATAAAAAAATTCTAAAAAAAATATAAAATTCAGTTTGCAAATACATATTCATAACGGAATCATGTTGAACGGTTCGGATCAACCGTTAGAATTTTGAAAACAAAAATATTGATCCATGTTATGACCCAACCCGTGATATGCATAGTACCATAGACTCACTCATTTACTATTATACGGATTTTTAATGTTTTAGAAAAAATATATCTGTGTTCAAAACATATTGAATGTAAAATCTTATAAAAAGCACCTCAATTAATTTAAAATTTAAGATTTTTTTTCAATAAATATTTTCTCTTTAGAACGAAACCGAAAAACACCATATACCTTTTGACAATGCTAACCCCTTCTACAACATGCAAAATGGACAGTTATTATGGCAAAACTCAACAGATTCAAAAGAGCGCAAGTAATGAGTTTTTGCTGGCGTTTTCCTTGACGTGTTCGAAAGGGTGTGAATTTGTGGCATTTTAGACTCATGCAGTGCTCTGGTCATATACAATGCCATACCCGTGATTTTTATAAATATCCAAAGTTAATTACAAATTAATAAATATACCCAAGTTTTTTGGGAATTTATAAAACTACTCATACTGGCCATTTTTTAGCCTGTTCTAATTGATTTCGGTACCGGTCAGAAAATCACCGGTACTATTTTTTTTTTAGAGACAAATAGCAAAAATGCTGAAATCGAATGCTAAAAATTTGATTTTTTTTTAAATATTTGTTAGATTACTTTTTTTTTATATATAATTAGCATATTTATACTAAAATACGCTAAATTACAATAATTATGTTAAATTATGCTAAAATACGGTAAATTACGCTAAATTACGTACCGGTCATTTTCTGGCAAGTACCGAAATGAATTAAAACTGGCCAGAAAAATGGCCGGTATGGGTATTTTTATAAATTCCAATGGTTGTTAGGTATATTTATTAATTTGTAATTAACTTTGGTATTAATAAAAATCACGGATGCCCTACTCTTGGAAAAGAATATCAAGTTCCGATTCATTTCCATCTCTTTATTAATCCGTAGAAAAAGTATTATATCAAATCAAAAAAAAAAAATTCATGATCTCTTCTTTCATCTCTCTCCTAAAAATTTTAAATAAAAAAAGTATGGAATGATTTAGTACTCAGTATTAAATAAATTATACTTACTTTATAGTTTATACTAACACTTGCATCTGAATCTCATAAAAAAATTTCGAGATCTCAAATTACTTAATTCAATTTTCGAATTATAAAATAGGCTTTCAGTTATCGAAAATCATAATGATATTTGCCATTATTTTGATATAATTCATATAATTTACACTACTAACTAGGGAGAATATTTTAATATATTATCCTTATACAATTTTTTTTTTCTAAATGTTATTATATGTTAATTATTAGATTTTAGATTATTATAATTGATAAGAAAACTATTAATAACTATTAATGACAAAATCACTATTGATAACGAGTCATTCAAAAAAAGAAAAATACAGTTTCTATGAATATTTTACTCAAGTTAAAATTTTCCATAATTATTCTCACAGTATAATCAAACATTAATTTCCGCACATTATCATAATCATTTCCGTATATTAATTTTGTAAAATTTCACTCCCAAATAATCTCATTCCGCACATCGACAACCGAACATGCTCTAAACTAAACTCTTTTATTTTTTTTTCACTTGCCCCTAACAAGAAACCAAATTTCATTAATATTTATCCCTTTACAGAATCCATCATTTTGTATGATATGACTAGTTGCTTTGCTTCCATAGATCGGTTAATATGAAATTTGCTTGTCCAATTTTCTAAAGCAAAAGCGCCAAAACTAAAATATTAACATTAACCCAGTTGCTAATTATAATTATATTAAAAATATAGAAAATTAAGGTACCCATATCAGTGGATGAATATAAAAGACAAGTAATTTATAGTTCATTGATTGGAAATTGTTTCTTAATTAATGATATTGTTGCATGCAAAAACTATATAGACTGCTTCAGTGAAGATTTATATATAAAAAAAGTCAAATACCGGGCATTGGGGCAATAGTCATTACGGTAGTAATACTAATACGCCAACAAATTAAATTAAAAAGATACGCTAACAAATTCTTTGACAGGTTTAACATTATTAATATCACACTTTACAGGGGTTCTAATCCCAATTATCCGAACCCTAAAACCCCTTCCTTCCTTCCTTCCTCAGTTTCTCTCCTTCCCCGCCACCCAGTGAAAAAACCGCAACGGAGCCAGAATCGATGAAACAGTAAAGAACCCAAAATAGAATAGAAAGAGGATAAACAAGGATTTAAAGAAAACAACAGAATTAGAGAAAAATTAACAAAAAAGAATCCTCTCAATCATTTGCGCTCTCATTCAATCCGATGGGAGAGGCTGTTGACAAACCCGCTGCTCCGGCCACGCCGACGCCGGAGGAGGAGCCGGCGGTGGTGGCGGGCGCTCTAGGACCGGAGGCGTGCCTCGCCGACGATTTCCTCCTGTTCTTAGAAGATTCTATCCCGGTTCGTACCACCTCCGAAATGTAAAAAATGAAAACTCTTTTCCCGAAATTTTTATCTCGACTCTGTTCAAATCCTTAAAGACTGGTTATTTTTCATCGGCTTTCTTAGGTTTTGAGTGGGGATGCTAAACAGGGTAAAAAGGAGGGAGTTGAAGCACAAGAGGAGGAAGAAGAAGAGCTGGAGTGGTTGTCTAACATAGACGCGTTCCCTTTCCCTCCATTAGATACTTCCCTGGAAGTGGAAGCATCTGCTGCAATGGAAGCACTGGATACAATGGTGGTGGATGAACTGGAGATAAAGGATATGGAAGAACAGGAGACCCAGAAGGTTAGGGTTCCGAAGAAGAGGCGAAGCCCGGTGCCACGGCGCCCGAGGAAAGATTTCTCTAACTTCCCTTTATTATCGGTGGGTGAAAGTAGTAAGGAAAAACAACCCTCAATTAGGAGGTGCACACATTGCCTAGTGGATGATACGCCACAGTGGCGGCAGGGGCCCGAGGGACCCGGAACCCTTTGCAATGCGTGTGGTGTGAGATATAAAAGTGGGAGGTTGTATGACGAATATCGTCCCGCTAACAGCCCGACATTTAATCCCGGGAAGCACTCGAATTTCCACCGAAAGGTTTTAGAGATGCGTGGAGGGGTGAATTCAATTACGAGAGGGGGCCGCCGATCATTGCTCGGTGGCGGTGAATGGGGTGGAGAGGTGCATGACAGTGGCGGAGGTACATGAATCCGTGATGTTTCATGTTAATTATTTTTTTAGTAGTGTTAATTGTGCTCTGGTTATTAGAACTCAGAAAAGAAGGTTTAGAATTTAGAATACTGATGTTAGCAAACCAGTTTGTGTGATTTTTATTGTTTATGATTAGTTAGATGAAAATAGTGAACAAGAGAAAGGATACTGGGTTTTTTTTTCAACATGGCAAGATGTTGGTGTATCCTATCCTTGTTCAAGGTTCGAATAATTAGGATTTAGAAGTGAGAAAATAATCGATGATATCCAATAATCTATAATCTCATTGAAGTTTTTAACAGTTGAAAAATAGTTCATCAATGCAATTCCCTTAAAATTAGGCTTGTGCAAATTAGAGTTGCTGTACATTTTTTTTTTTTTTTTTTGGTGGAAAGGTGAACAGCCTTTTTTTTTTCATTTTGGTAGTGAAAATGCTAATTAAGGAATACAGTTTGGGAAAGACAAACCAAATCTTTGGAGTAGGAAGATCGCAACCATTGATTGCGATTGGTTACAATCTTCCTTTTGGTTTGTAGACAATGTCTATAATCTTATGTGTCCACTGTTGCATTGTATTTGGGATCGCAGGCAATGGTTGTGATTTTCCTTATTTTAAAAATTCCAAATTTGGGTTTTGTTTTTCATTGCTTTTCATTTTTTATTCAAAGAAATCTGCCCGTTGAGAGTTGTGTTACGTCAAGTTATGGCTATGGCTCCCATGTGTATCTCCACTGGAGCAAGAGATTAGAAATGGGAGAGTCTGTGCATTTGAATTGAAATTATAATTTATTCTGGTCCGAGGTTGCTTCTTTTCTTTTTCTTTGTTTCCACCTTTGTGGTTGTTAAGCACAGACTGGTATTTTCTGTGAAAAATGTCAAAGGTAAAGTCAGTGCTTAACAACCAGAAAGGTGAAAAGTTTCTAGGATCAATCTCTTGCTCTGAAAATCTGATGCATATGTAAATCAGAAGTTGAGATTCAGACCTAATTGAGCAGGGATATCTGTTGTAACAAAAAACAGGTGCAGTATGCAAATTCAGACTATCTAGTACAAAGCCCAGTCCATAGACTAACTACAAGCCCACGAACTAGTTAATGAGGCCTGAACATGTAGGTTTTATCTAGCCCAATGATCCAGGGGCTTCTTTTCTGTCAATGTACAACTTCCTCAACTCAATTCTAAAATCTATTAGATTAGTTTCAAACGATAAATTTAAACGGTTGAAATTCTTTTATCTTACGAGTTATGCATCTACATATGAAAATTTTATAATTTTAAATTAATTTTGTATAGAGTCACGTGGTCAAAACACGTCCAAAAATAAATGCATTAAAATTAATTTATAAACCTTATAATTTTTTTACCACTTGAATTTATAGTAAATTAATTTGAAACTTTAAAATTTTCACATGTATACGCATCACTCGTAAGGTAAAAGGATTTCAACAGTTTGGATTTGTCGTTTGAAGCCAATCCGATAGGTTTTAGAGTTGAGTTCACAAATGAACTTGGTGAACTTAGGACCGAAATTTTTATTAATACCATTCCCCTAAAAAAACCCACTATTTTTACATAATTCAAATAATACCAGAGCCGCAATGACAATTGGCGGTCTTATTTTTGGGGGTCTCCATGTGTCGTTGCGGCCCCCCTTTTTATTTTTTTAAAACCGAAATTGTATTAGGGTTTAGGGTTCAGGGTTATTATGTTAAAATTTTATTACGTTACGGGTCTGGACTAAATATTGTCATCGTCTTCTTCTTCCTGAACCCCCTAACCCGCCTGGAGAGTGGCGTGTCGTCTATATCGTCTGAGTCGTCCTCCTCATCGACATCCTCCTTATGAACCTGCTTGTCATGAACCTCCTCAATTTCGGATGTCTGCTGGACTCCAGGACCAAAAATCGTAATCTGTCCAGACTCACCCTGCGTGAACCGTAGTTAATTTTGGTACTATTATAATTAAATTTTGGTCATAATTCTAAACCGTAAATCCTAAACCATAAACCTAAGTACTAAACCTACCTAAATTACTACTAAATTAAAAATTGAAACAAGAAAAGAAGAAAAAAAACTTACCCGACCTCGAAGGAATTTGATCGCAACTCAGAAGAATATGAAATTTGGTTCCAGCGGCCCCAGGAGCTGCAAAGACACATGGCAACTCCCATACTGGAGCCGTAATAACACATGGCGGCCCCCATTCTATGGTGCCGTCATGTATCGTTGCGGCCTTGGTATTTTTTGAATTCTATAAAAATAGTGGTTTTTTTTTTAGAATGGTATTAATAAAAATTTCGAAACTTAGGAACACCCTAGTTCTGCTCTCAAATATATGCCTTCACTCGCATAGTAGAACTAGACAGTTCTTATATTCACCGAGTGTTTTTTTTATGAACATAACTTCAAAATTTATTGAATTTATTGAGGTAGTTTTAAACGATGAATCTAAATTGTTAAAACCGAACTAACTTATTAATGATATATTTATTTGTAAAATACAAATTTTGAATTAATTTAATATAAAGTTCAACGATCCAAAAATGATGAAAAATGAATATATCAAAGTTAACTTATAATTTTTTTACACTAATTGACTTTATACTAAATTCATTCGAAAATTTATAAATTTTGTATGTAAACACATTATTCATGAAGTGTATTGGTTTTAACAGTTTGGATTCATTGTTTGAAGCTAATTTCAATATTTTGGAGTTAAGCTTGCAGACTTGGTGAGCTTAAGAACACCCTAGTCTACTCTATTTTGCATCATAGTAACAAATTTGGAATAAAAAAAATAATTCGGAAATTTAAAAATTTATGATTTAGATATAATCGGACAAAATTCAGAAATAGTTCGTAAATAACATTAAAATAATGAGAGAAAAAATAACTAAAGCTGTTCATAAAGTATCATCATATTTGATCGTCATAATTTTTTTTTTTTATTTAGGTGGGTTGTTCAAGATAGTTTGAAAAATAAAACGTGAAATCTAGCATAGGGAACAACCGAAATTTTTATTAATCGAAAAAAAATAAAAAAAATATTGAAAAGGGGCGAAACTTTAGTTAGAATTTTAAAAATAGTTAGAACGGGACTAACGGTACCGTCCCATGGGACGGGATTATCATCACCGTCCGAGATTAAATTTCGCTAAGCACCTCCACCGCTAATCCGGATTCACGGACGGTGTTAACATCCCCGTCCCAAAAAAAAAAAGACCGGACGGTACCAACAACGCCGTCCCAGGAATAAAAAAATTAAAAAATTAAAAATCCGGACGGCAATCTTGATGCCGTCCCATGCTCTATATTGAAACATCATCCACTTTCTGTTTTCTGCCGAAATTTTTATTAATCTAAGGAAGATGGATCGCTTTTTGCTTTCTGTTTTTTGCTTTCCACTTTCTGTTTTCTGCTTTCTATTGGTCTAAGTATTTATTAATCTAAGGAAGATGGATCGCTTTTTGCTTTCTGTTTTCTGTTTTCTGCTTTCTATTGGTCTAAGTATAGAGCATGGGTGAGGTCAGTATAGAGCATGGGACGGCATCAAGATTGCCGTCCGGATTTTTAATTTTTTAATTTTTTTTATTCCTGGGACGGCGTTGTTGGTACCGTCCGGTCTTTTATTTTTATTTTTTTTGGGACGGGGATGTTAACACCGTCCGTGAATCTGGATTAGCGGTGGAGGTGTTTAGCGAAATTTAATCTCGGACGGTGAGGATAATCCCGTCCCATGGGACGGTACCATTAGTCCCGTTCTAACTATTTTTAAAATTCTGACTAAAGTTTCGCCCCTTTTCGATATTTTTTTTATTTTTTTTCGATTAATAAAAATTTCGGAGGAAACAACTCACGGATTCGTATCCTCCCAGGTACCTGACTCAAACAAATTGAAACGGATGGCCCAGATTAAACTTATTTGGGCCAAACTCAATCCGGTGCCTATGGAGACTGTAGGGGATCTGTTTTGAGATTCGTGCCATGTTAAAAGAACCATCCGATTGTAATTGTCTTCAGTCAGGTAACCTGAGGTGATGTGAATTCACAACTCTAGGTAAGGTACCGACTCAGGCTATCCAATCAATTCCATGTCTAGTTGTTTCATTTTTTTTTAAAGCCTAAATGCCCGCTGGCATTAGGTGCTTTCATGTGAAAAGTTGACAACCTCCTCAGGCAAAGTGTCTCTCTCGTCTAAAGTGAAATGTACATTTCTTTTTTTTTTGAAATCTTCTTGTCAGTTGCTGACAAGTAATTGTTAATAGAAATTTATGTTACACAACTGATTGCACGTACCATGACACCCCACTTCCTATAGCTAATCCTATACAACAAGAAAGCAGCTACAGCCCCAGTAATTTAAAAGAGTACAACATGAATGTTTTGCTGTAATTAATCGAAATTAAAGCTAACAAAAGCGCAGCCATAGCTCCATCTCGAGAGTGCATCGCCTTGCCAGGCATGCTGCTGGCAGCGTTCGATTATCAAATACTATAGCATTTCTCTGCTTCCATATCAGCCATGCTACGCATGTAAAGCGACACAGCCACTGCTTGAAGGTAAGCCCCCCTCTGGATTGTATATTTTCCCAAGAGCTTTCCCATATCTGCCGTACCGTAATTGCCGGTGTCATGAGCGGTATGCCAATGAGCCTGGAGACTTCAAACCAAACCGTTACCGAGTAAGGGCAGAGGTATAGCATGTGTAGTGCGGATTCATTGGGGCAGTTCCGGCATAACACACAGTTTAGTTGTAGGAAATGTACATTTCAATGAAAAGAGAAACAAAGATAAACCTGAAGAGACATGATTCTCAAATATAATGCATTTTATAAAAAATATAATGATTAAGTACATTTTGAATATAAGTAAATAATTTTTCCAAATACCTTAAATCCTATATAGTAAAAAAAACATAATTATTCGTATGAAAATTTTACGGGAGATTTTTTAAGTGATGAGAGAGAAAAATATGAACCATCCTATCATAATATATAAAGAAGATGAAATAAAATAGGATGGATGAGAATATTAATGATGTAATATGAGTAGAACTAGAGTGTTCATAAGCTCATTAAATCTAACTGTTGAAACTGATTTACTTTACGAGTGATGCATTTATATATCAAATTTATATATTTTTTTAATTAATTTAGTGTAAAATCGAGTTGGTAAAAAAGAAGAAGACTTATATGTTAATTTTAATTTCATTTTTCATCATTTTTTTTATCTCTCGACTATATACTAAATTAATTTGAAAAATTATAAATTTGACATTTAAATGCATCACTCGTGAAGTAGATTGGTTTGAACGATTTGAATTCGTCGTTTGAAGTCAATTTTATATATTTGAAACTAAACTCACCAAAAGACTTAGTAAGCTTAAAAACACCCTAGTTATACTCTATATAAATAGCAAAACTAGGGTGTGGTGTGCTCACTAAGAGGAGTTGGTGAACACACCTCTAAAGGACTATCGAATTGGCTTCAAACGACGAATCTAAACCGTTGAAATTCATTTACTTCGTGAGTGATACATGTACATGCAAAAAATTTATAGTTTCGAATTCATTTAGCACATGGTCAAGCGGTAAAACAAATGAACATTTTATAAGTTATTTTTGAAATTGTTTTATGTATTCATTTTTCATCATTTTTTTGACCGCTTGATCATGTACTAAATGAATTCGAAACTTCAAAAATTTTGCATGTACATGCATCACTCACGAAGTACATGAATTTCAACAGTTTGAATTCATCGTTTGAAGCCAATCCGATAGTTTTTTGAAAGTGTGCTCACTAACCCCTCTTGATGAGCACATCACACTCTAGTTTTGTTCCTATATAAATACTCATCATAAACAACCAGAATCAATTAAAACCTTCTAAGACTTTACCAATACCAGTTGTAACTTGTAAATTATTCATTCCAATATTGATGTAAAATTGCAAAAAGAAACACCAAACTCAATACTGTAGCAACCAACTTGATCTTGTGCAGTTGTCACTTTCAGTTCTTATATCGATTACTTTGTTTTTGAAGCTAACATCGGGCAGAACAATTTTTTTTTAATCAAAGCAAGCCTATTTAACATCTCTAAAAATCAAAAGTAAAAACGAATGAAGAGGCGTGTTCTTTTTATTCGTTTTAATTTGGTTTTGCTTGCTTTAACCTCACTCTTTCACCTTTCGGCCTTCTCCGACCAAACCGCACCGCGAATTAATTCATATCAGGTAACAGGATATTTTTTTATAGATCTGGACCGTCCGATCATAATTCGCACGAATATTAAAGGGCTCCAGTGCATTCGGATTCTGATAGGAGGATTCAGATCTAAACAGAAATATTCTGTTACCTCAGAGAATATGGATTCACCTCACCAACCCATAAAAGGAAAATAAGAAAAGAAAAGAAAAATAGACCTCACTAATGGCGCCGTGACGACGACGTTCTCCTCCGAGCTTCCTTTTCTAAGATCCTACTCCCATATTTCTCTAATCGCAATGCACCAGCCTTCGCCATTACTGCTCCCTCAAACCTTCTTCCCCAAGGAACCTCGACCCCTCTATTGCCTCCTTGTAACCGTCTTTATCTTCTTCCTGTTTCTCCTCTCCCTCCCCTTCCCCCCTTCCCCACCCCCCGCCGCTCTCCCCTCCCTTTCCCTCCACTCCGCCTCCTCTCCGTCGCTCCCCTCCTTCGCTTACCTCCTTACCGGCTCAGCCGACGATTCCGACCGCCTCCTTCGCCTCCTCCTCGCCACCTACCACCCCAACAATCTCTACCTACTCCACCTTGACCGAGCGGCCTCTAAATCACAGAGGGTGAAGCTCGCACGTGCGATTCGAGCGATACCGGTGATTCAATCATCGGGAAATGTGCATGTGGTTGGTGAGCCGGGGTTCTCTAATCCGAGAGGAGCCTCAGCTTTGGCTGTTACATTGCATGGTGCGGCCGTGCTGTTGCGTCTTGGAATGGGTTGGGATTGGTTTGTCACGCTAGATGCATCGGATTATCCTCTCATTACTCAGGACGGTACGTGTAGCTATACTTATTGAGATTTTGTACTGTAAATTTCAGGTACCAGTAAGGAATGGGAGCAACTAAACTAGTAGAATTGGAACTCTTTGCAGATCTACTTCATGTTTTCTCATTTCTGCCGAGGGATCTCAACTTCATTCAGCATACAAGTTATATCGGATGGAAAGAGTATGCCCAATTCCATTTAAAATTCTTCTAATGTCTCCTTTGTTAGGGATACTGTAGGATACCGGCATATGCCAACTGATGTTGAACAAATGATCTGTTTGGCCTGAATAATTTGCTTATTTTGGAACAATAAGTGCTTTATTGCACAGATATGGTTCAATGGTTTCTTTACTGGGTCTAATGGTTAAACGAAGCTGGTTTTACTTAGGGTTCAATTATAAATAGTCCAGTGTCATTACGTAGTAACTTTCTCTGTGTAACCTGGATTTTAGAAAGAATAGCAATAGTATCCTTATTTTCAAAAGAAAAACGCAAAATAATTTATGGAATTGCCTCACATGCATTCCGAAGTGTTGTCTGACCAGAGGCACTAAGCCTCAAAAACACAAAAACTGATCATGTGTTACACAAAAACTGAACATGTCTGACCAGAGGTGCTAAAGCTCTTACTGCATGTGTTCATATACTTATCAATGCATCTGTTCAGATTTTAGGTGTAATTTTGTGATGTTTTAAAAAAAAAAAACAGGGATACTGTTCCTGTTCCTTGTAAAATCTGGGTTAGAAAGTAAAAAAAAATTCCAGTATGTATTTAACAACTACTTATATAAGAGCTTCAAACTTTACTAATGGATTTTCTACATTTTGTGTTCTTAGGTCTCGAAGGATAAGGCCTATAGTTGTTGATCCGAGCCTCTATCTCTCAACAAGAACAGATATTGTTTATGCCACACAAAAGCGTGATTTACCAAGTGCATACAGGTTATTCACAGGCAAGTCAAATATATATACTTTTAAAGGACTGCATTGCATAAGTGATCTGTAGAGCATCACCCATTTACTATTGTGGTCTTTGAAGTCTCAGAATGCCTAATCTGTTCCCCGAGGAGTCTGATTTGAACCATTTTGGTTCTAATTTAAAAAAAAATGAACACAAATGCTGCTCAGTGATGAACTGGCATGAGCCTTCTTTTTACCAGCAGATTTCCCACTAAAATGACTCATTTCACACTAGCATTTATGAGCACTTACTTTGTACTTTTGACTAAAAAATTACGGTTCCCAAAATACTCTTCGGGGACCAAAATGATAATTCTTCCAAAGCTTATATGACAGAAAAAATTGGTGAACCTAGAGATCACTCGTGTAAATTCTACCCCATTTATGAAATCTGATAAGCATGCGAATAATGATCTTAATTCCAGGTTCATCATCAGTCATCCTAAGTCGCAAGTTCATTGAATACTGCATCCTTGGAACCGAAAATCTCCCACGAAGTCTTTTAATGTACTATGCAAACATCCCATCACCACACTTGAATTATTTCCACACAGTCCTTTGCAACTCTCCTGAATTTAACTCAACTGTTGTTAATGACCACCTTCACTACATAAAATACGTCTCTCCCTCGCAAAAGGAACCTGTTTCTCTCACAGTTTATGACATTTCAAATTTAACCCAAAGTGGTGCGGCTTTTGGTATGAGGTTTGGGAAAGGTGACCCGATCCTTGAGCGTATTGACGAGGAGATACTGGGCCGTAGGCCCAAGAGGATGGTGCCGGGTGGGTGGTGCTTGGGAGAGGGTCAGGGTGACCCGTGTGCTGTTTGGGGTGGTTTGGATGTGGTTAGACCCGGCCCGAGAGCAATGAAACTTGCTGAATATGTTGCTGGCTTGTTATCGGGTGAGAGGTTTCATGGTAATCAGTGTATATGGGATTAAATTTATGTGCAAATAGCTGTTGTAGAGAAACCTTTTTTAAAATGGAAATTTCTTGTAGTTATCTCTCTTTTTGCTTTGGGTTCGCTTTGTTTGTTGCTTGTTAAGACCGTTTGATAGGTTGGTCGACTTCTACCAGCAATACTAGTGGTATGGTGCACTAATCGAGGTCGCATTTGTATACGAGGTCAACAAAATCATTGAAGACAAAAAGATAAGTAAACAAAATCAAGTGTTCACATGGATTTGTGAAGTCAGTTCACTGTTGGTGCTCAAGAAAATTAAATAGATATAGAATTTGTTGTATAACCTCCTTTTTTTTTTTTTGTATTACATGGATATGCATTAGTCGATATTATCTGAGAGAATCAACCAGACTGAACAAAGGCCCTTCAAATTAATTGAAAGAAATAAAAAGGATCTTACTACATAGAAATTCGTTAATCAAGGGATCACAACTTGAGATTGATATTAGACAGATAATTCATTTATTCACACGTTTACAAAAACATACAAAGTACTAACCATCAAAGATGGCTTGAAGGAAACTTTCCATGGCTTTACAAGATGACCCAACAAACCCTGTGTCATCTCTCACTGCTGCTCGAATCACATCTCTTATCTCTCCAACCTTCTCCCTCATTTTACTCCCGCACCCTTTCTCCTCATCCAAAATCGCCTCCACCGCATCTTTTACTCCCTGCCAACCCTTTTCCAATCCCCCAAAATATCTTCCCCTGGCTATCTCAATTGCTGCACCCATATCCTGTAACATACTTGATGTGTACAATTGATCACCGAACAATGGCCAACCAATGATTGGCACGCCTTCGTACAAGCTCTCAAGGACTGAGTTCCATCCACAATGGCTCAGAAAAGCACCAGTGGAGGCATGAGATAAGATCTCCATTTGCGGGGCCCACTTGTGCAACAAAATCCCTTGTGCCTTCTGGCTGATGTTTGCTTTGAATCCCTTTGGGAGCCACTCTTCTCTAAATTCACCTTTTTCGAATTCATCTTCAAATTCAGATGGAGGCCTAATAACCCAGAGAAACGGCCTTCCGCTTGCCTCTAGCCCTTTGGCCAGCTCTATCATCTGTAAGGCAGGGATTGTGTTTTGAGAACCGAAGGAGATGTAAAGGACTGAGTTAGGTTCCTTAGAATTCAAGAAGTCGATGCACTGTTCTTTCTCGGAATTTTTATCAGTCAAGGAACAAAGGCTTCTTTCCCTAACTAATGGCCCGATAGTATAGAGAGGCAAGCTTGGGTAGCTCCTCAGGAGGCTTATTCCTTGTTTATCCAAGTCCTCACTGGAATTTAGGAGAACTGCATGAGATCGGAAAGAACATAAGAGCTGGCGCCTCCCAAAAGCACTGATCGGGTGGTCGGGCAGTGCAGTCGTATTTACGACATCAGAGTATTGAACCTGAACCTCGGGGTAATCCACCAAAGTTGTCATTTCATTTGGTGAAGCCCTTAGAAAAAATGAAGGTGGAGGAGGGTGTACCGTAAGAGAGAAAAAAACAGCCATACCATAAGGCCCACCAGTGACAAAAACAGCATGTGAGATGTTATATTTCTCGGCAACCTCTACCGTCCATCCGAGAAAGTAATCTGCTATGATGCAAATTTTACTCTGCCCTTGGTTAATCAAACTGGCTATGAGACCCTCAAAGGGAGGTTGAAGGGAGGTCTCTGTGGCTTTGAAGAAACCATCAAATTGATCGAGTGAAATAGACTCCGTGCTTTCTATGCCCGGCTGTATGCCGTGAGATGTGGCCGAAAAAGATATCTCGGCAAGTTTGATGCAGGAGCTTTCGGAAATGGAGTTACGGAGCTTAGCCACGTTAAGCGGGGTGCTCACAAGTGTGATTACATTGTTTTTATCATGCTTTCTGGTGTATTGCTCCAATTGCTTGGCAAGGTTTAGGAAAGGGAAAATGTGGCCTTGGGCCAAGAAAGGGAAGAGGATGATGTGTTGTTGCTCTTCCATTGGCAACTTGGTGAGAGCTTAGCAATGGTTGCTTTTCGTAAAGGGTGTTATTTCATAGATCTAATCGAATCTCAACATATATAATTAAGTGTTAACATGCCGACAAATTAACATTAATTCTAGAGCAATAAGGAAAGCCATATCATTTTTAGGCATCTAATCTTCCCTACTTCATTAAGATAATTTCAATTTATAGCTGGAAGCATCAAACATGCATGATGCATGACAATATACTTTTTAAATGCCCGCCTAGTTATTCGATTCTATGAATGATAGATGGAACAGTCCAAGCTAAGGAAACATTTGTATATAGATGAAGAATCTTGGAGATGGCAAAGTGAAAGTCATAAAGTCCAACATAAAAAAAAATTGATTAAGAAAATTGATCCGATCAAAATCTCCACCCCAACCATAGTGACAAATGAATTATTCGGATTCGGTTCGACGAGGTCAAAATTCATGATTCGAGAATAATTCGGATATGATTCGGAAATGATTTGGAATTATCCGGATCAGAGATCTCAGTCTTACAATGAAGCAAAAAAAAAAAAATATCTATATTCTAGGAAAAATTCGGGAAAAATTCAGGAAAAGTTCGTAAAATTTGCGAATTATTCAAAAATAATTCGGTCAAAGTTTGGTCAACCGAATAATTTGGCGTTCGGTTCGTCATCACCAAAAAGCAATAGTAAATTAGGGTTGAAAACGGATTGGATACGGACCAGATAGTAGATAGTGGTAAAACCATATCCGTATTCGTTTTTTTCGGACACGGATACAGATCAGATATTAGACGGATACATACGGATAGGATATCGGATATCCGTAGATATATACTATTTGGATACAGATAATTAAAATTCAAAACCATATCCGTACCACTATTCACATGAATATTCAAATATCGGATATCCATATCTAATTTCTGAATACGAATTCGGATTCGGTCGGATAATATCCAACCCGTTTTCACCCCTACTGTAGATGCTCTTAGAAGCAAACACATGAGCTGCTGGGCAATTGATTTTACTTTTGAAGTAAATGAAGTTAGAAATTTGATACTGGCGATAGCTAACAGCACCTGACGCAATCATGCTACAAGTAGCCATGTAGGATTCAAAAAAATTATTTTTCATACTTCTAACATACTTTCACTATTAAAATTCCTATTAACAAAAAGTTCTGAAATTTTAAGCAACAATAAAATCATAATCGTTAGACATGTTCTACATTATTTGTTTTACATGAATGTGCTTTTGTGATTTCTTGTATTAAAAGGCATGAAATGTGTGAGAAAACAAAACTCAGAAATCGTAAGAACATATTATTATGAACCTTTTTTATGCCAATTGAAATAAAATCAAAATTTCATAGCATTCAATAATTATTTAGTTTTAATAGTTTTGTTTTGTTACCTGAATATCAGGATTGAATTTTAGAGTTCTTACTGTCAAGAATTTAAAAGGTAAAAAATATTATGGCAAGTACAAGCTGTGTCGGCTACAATTTTTTTTTTTTTTTTTTATAAGACAAATTTTAATCTCCTGTCAAAATGTCATTTTAGAATCAATATAAATGACCTATTTCCTGCTTTTGGCTCTTAAAAATAATTATAAAATGAATTTACCTGTGCTACTCGGATTTTGACACTCAAAACATACTATGATAATCTGACATCATAGAAATTTGAGGAACAGCATTCATATTTTACTGGACTAAACAAAAATTTAAGACACCAAAAGAGATAACAACTCTCCCAAAAATAGCTGCTTCAAATTGTCAGACCCAATGCCATGCCAGAAGATAAAACTAAAGCAACTAAATTAAAGGTCAGTACCAACACAAAGAAATACTTCAGAGCAAATACTAGTACCAACCGCCAAGCTCCTCAGAAACTTCTCCATCTGTATTTTGATATATAGTTAGGAATTCGTTATTTATCCTTAAACAGTCAGGAGTTTATTTAGACCAAGTAAAAGTTAATTTGATAGAAATAACCTGCCCAGCTCCATCATAACCTAACTGATCTGATATTTGGAAAGCCAAAAGGTTTGAGAAAAAAAACTAAACATCCACAGATAAAACCAAATCATATCCAAACAACTTATCTTAAACTCAACTAGCTGATGACCTTGAACCCAGGGTCAGAAGCATGTGGAAGGGAAGGGGTGCTAAGCACCCCCTACAAAAAACTTCAGTTTTGTCTTCAAAATTTTTATTTTTTTACAAAAAAATATACTATTTGCCCCTCTCATAAAGTGAAATTACATAACACTTATTTATCCAGCTCCCCTATCTCAATTTTCTAGTTGCACCCCTGCTTGAACCTCGCCCAACTCAAAAGTTCAGTTAAATCCCAACCCAACCCAACTAACTAAAAACCATAGAAGGCAAAATTGGCCGTTCCGGAGCGGGATCGGACCGTGCCGATCCGATTTCAGGCCGATTTAAGCGGTAGTGCATATTTCGGCCAATTTCGACCGTTCCGGTCAAGTTTCGGCCGAAACACAAATTATAAACAAACACAAAAAAAAATTTCAGCTGCGTGGATCGAACCCAGGTTTCTATAGGAAGAGAGCAAAGCTATTCACCACACCAAACCAACCAACTTTTGTTGTTATATAACACAACTCATTAGTATATATAACAATTGTAATTCACTAATTTGTACCAACTCATTCAATCACAGATTTGTAATGCTTGTATTATATTGTATTAGTGGATTATTTGATTATAATAATATTTCTAAATTTTTTATCAATTTTTTTCCTATTTTTAGTATAAAACAAGCTTTTGGCAAAAAAATTCGATTTTCCGATCCGATTCCGACCGGTTTTTCCAATCCCGATTCCGATTCCGATTTTTCCTTCTATGCTAAAAACCTCAACAAACAGAAAACATAATTTAGCCAAACCCAAAAAGCCTGACCTGAACACCTAAGACGCACAACTACCATAACCTAAAGCTAACCGCATTAAAAAATTACCCAAGAAAAGAAATGAGCTCAAATGCTTATTTGATGACCAGCACTTCTAACTAAATGATTCTTACCTGGAAGGTTTGTAGCCATGTTGGCTAGATCATCAGCATCAGAATTGAACTCCTAACAGAAAATTCCAAAACAATAAGAAATAAGAAACTGAAGAGGATATTATAAAGCCACCAACAAAAATTAGTATAAAAAAACAAATAAAAATGAGGGATCTTTTACCCGTCTCACATGCTGGATAGTGAAAAAGGTAAACCTTTTTCTTAATTTATTAACTTTCTTGCACAGTTTTCTCATATCTTTGTTCTTGACTTTCCACTTTCCTTGTACCTATTTCAGTACACAAACAAAACTGTAAATTCCAACTGTAAATGCATTTGTCAGTTTTTATTGACAGGCCCAGAGGAGGTAGAGTTATTTTATTTCATCCCTTAATTATTTACAGTAAATTCCAACTGTAAATGATGCGGTAGCCATAATCAGGTAGCTCTGTTATGAGTAATAAATATCAGTTCTTGTGTTGTACCGTCAGGCCAAGATCAGTAGAATTAAGCATTAATGTGCATATTAAGACAACTGTTACGAAAAGATGAAGAACTTGCAATAGTATGATTTAATAGAAGTTAACAAGAAACTCATCAGTGATCCTAGAACTTATAAAAGCAACTAAACAGAATGTTATTGGCCTGTATATGTTAGACAGAATGTTGCTTACCATAAGACAACAATCTTATAAAAGCAACTAAACAAGCATGTTACTGAGTTCTATAAATAGATGATCACAAGGTTTCCAATCTAGTTTTCTTAACTAAAATAAAATTGAAGGATGGGAATTCAGAAGGATAGAAATAAGAACCTGCATAACAACGAGCATAGAATCACCTCGCACATTGATTCTCTCGAATCCTTTCATAAGAGCATATCTCAACCCCAGAAGAAGAGCTTTGTACTCTGCAATATTATTTGTCACCACACCTAAACCCTCACTAAGCCGACATATCTACAAAAAAAAAAAAATAGAAGATCAAATGAAAAACGACCTGTGCAGATTTAATAGGTCAAATAATCCAAATCAGATACTTCGGGGCTGTTTACATTCTTAACTACTCATAGTGCACATAAACCAATTTTAGCAAAAGTATTTATTTGTACCACTATTCCATCTTCAGTCTCAAGCAATGCCCCAGCCCCAGCTTTCCCTGGATTCCCTTTTGAAGCACCATCAAAATGAAGAATACATTTAGGCTACAAAAGGAAAAAATAAAGTTCATCAGAAGAGCTTAAAACTATCTAACAAATTAAATAAAATGTGGCACGTGGAATTATAAAAGAACATGTAATGGCCAAAAAAATTATGAAACACATTGTAAGCTTTTGAGGCTTCAGGTGACCCGATAGAAAACTGAGTGAGTTCAACAACCTCCAAGATCTATTTTTTTTTTTTTTTTTTAAATGGCCTAGTAGTCCATTTCATTAAAATGAAACATAAAGTTACGTTACCATTAGAATCTCCATGACCTGAAAATTAAAAAGAAAAAAAGATAAGTTCAAATGGAAAAATGGAGAAGACATTACTTCACAAAAAAAAAATGGAGAAAATATTACTTGTAGTAAAATATAAAGCTTTTAATAATTTCAAATTAATATAAAGGACCTGGTTGGAAAAACTTGGTTGAGCATTTGAGACCAGAAACCTTAGTACGAGGAGGTTGCTCTGATTTCATATTTTTTAATTTTTTTTCAATTCATTTTTATTTTGCTGCTGACTGGTCAAAACAAGAGAAATTGCAAGTTCACAAACCTCAAATGCTCAACCAAGTTTTTCCAACCAGGTCCTTCATATTAATTTTAAATTGTCCTTAAAATTGTTTGAGAACCACAAACCTCACTATCATCACTATCAGAAGCAGAACTGTTACTTTTAAGATAATAATCACTCCCTTCTTCCATTAAATCCTGGAATAAACAAAAGAACAAATTATTATACCAGAATCAAATTAGCATCCTCGAGGCGAACTAAATTCTGCTATTAATTGCAATACCAGAATCAAATTAGCATTCTCTGATGCAGTCAGTTAGATGTGAGAAGAGGTCCGTCCAGTAGATGGCACAATGGACGTATCCATTTGGACTTGAGCGTACTACAAGACAAAAGGCGGGAAAAGGGTTTTTGGAGTGGAGTCCAGTGAACTGGAATAGAATACGACAAAAGATCCCTTCAACTCTTCGAAGTCCACGCGGGGCTGTGTATTGGGCCGTTAACGGACCGAAATGTTTTGATCCGGGAAAGGAAAGATAAGACGGAGAGATTCTAGAACAGTGGAAAGAAGTTTCATGCTTTGACTTTGGTCAGAGGAGGATCCAGCGTAGAGCAGGGTAGGGCAACTGTCCTGTTCTGAAATTTTAAAATTAGTTTTCAAGTACTAGATTTTTGGATCTTGTTCCACTCTGGAAGAAACAAATGTCCTACACTGGAAAAAACAAATGTCCTCTTCTCTTTCTCCTCTGCAAATTTTTGTATGTCATGTTTAGATTTTAAAAAAAAAAATTTGGCATGTTGATTGTTTTTTATTTAGTACCCGATTAGATAGTAGGTTTAAATCCGATTAGATATTGGACCCGCATAAATATTATCTTGCCCTACCCTGACAGAAATCCTAGATCCGCCCCTGACTTTGGTTGTTGGATATTCAACAGTATTAAAATAGGGGGAATTTCATGTAGCTAAAATATATTCAGACAGAGAAAGGAAAACAAAAGTGGCGGAAAGAATCATTAGCTAAAATATTACTAGTAGTAGTGTGAAAAAGACTGGATTTGTTAGGCTTTTAAAACAGTACACGGGACAAAACATCACTAACAGCTAGAATTAGGAACTTTTTGCAGATCTACTTCATGTTGTCTCATTTCTACTGAACTTCATTCAGCACACAAGTTATCTCGGATGGAAAGAGTATGCCCAATTCCAATTGAAATTCTTTTCATGTCTCCTTTGCTAGGGACATTGTACAGCTGATATTGAACAAATGATCTGTTTGGCTAGAATTATTCGCTGATCTTGGAACAATAAGTGCTTTATTGCACATATATGGTTCAATGGATGCTTTGCTGGGTCCAATGGTTCAACTAAGCTGGTTTTACTTTAGAGTGTAACCTGGATTTTACAAAGAATAACAATAATATTCTTATCTTCAAAAGAAAGAAACACAAAATAAGTTTAAAACTTAACTTTATAGATTCCCAATAAAAATCCTAGCTATAAAATCAGCCGAAATTTTTATTAATAAAAAAAAATAAAAAAATATCACGAAACGGCAAAATTTTGCGGAAATTCTATATATAGGTAGAACGGAAATTTTCATACCGTCCCATGAGACGTGAAGGTCTATACCGTCCAGATTAACCATTTCGCTAACCCATCTGCTCTGCTAATCATAAATCAGGAACCATCCCGTCCGACCTCCAAAAAAAAAAAAAAACATCGGATGGTAGGAACCATTCCGTCCAAGGCAAAAAAAAAAACCTACAACTTTTTGTACGCACCGTACCTCTTCCCTGTCTCAATTTTTCTTTAAGAAATTGTGGGAAGTTATTGATTCTAGATAAAAGAGAGATGCTGAGTATTAAAGCAGACTGTACTAGCTTGAGTAAGTCCTTTCACCGGTAATTTAGTTCCTACCTCTTGTTTGTATCATTGTATTTTATCTCTTGTATTTTATTTTTTTTTATTTTTTTTTGCCTTGGACGGGATGATTCCTACCGTCCGGTGTATTTTTTTTTTTTTTTGGAGGTCAAACGGGATGGTTCCTATCGTCCCTGATTTACGATTAGCAGAGCAGATGGATTAGCGAAATGGTTAATTTAGACGGTATGGACCTTCACTAACCCATTTCGCTAACCCATGGACCTTCACTTTCCCATAGGACGGTATGAAAATTCCAGTTCTACCTATACATATAATTTCCGCAAAAGTTCTACCATTTCGCGATATTTTTTTTTATTTTTTTTTCGATTAATAAAAATTTCTGATAAAATCAGAGCATCCAATATCAAAATTGATTTTATATATAAAATCATAGCGTATCCTATCCAAGGATTTCTACATTTCTGCAGTCAGAACCAAACACCGGTTCCTAACAATTCCGATTCAAATTCTTAACTACAAAATTTAAGTAATCCAAACAAACTGTTCGTTTTGCTGTACAGGACTACTGGGTCAATATTTTCTGGTATTCTCAGGCAAGTATTTCCGTATTATATATCCTCAGCACAACATGTTAAGGGATTCTTTGCCGAGTACAGGCTGTGTCAGCTTGCCTGGATTCTTTGCAAAGTCCAGCTTCAAATCTTGTTTTTAAAAATAAGACAAATTTTAATCTCCCATCAAAAAGTCATTTTAGAAATCACTAGAAAGGACCTTTTCCCTGTTTTTTGCTCTTAAAAATAATCACAATATACATCCACCTGTGTTACTGTGTGTTACTGGGATATGACACTCAAAACATACTATGTTAATATGACATCATAGAATTTTGAGGAACAAGAATCATATTTTACTGTTGCTCCTCCAACCGACTAAACAAAAATGAAAGACATCGAAAGAGATAACAACTCTCCCAAAAATAGCTGCTTCAAATAGTCAGACCCAATGCCATGCCAGGAGGTAAAACTAAAGCAACTAAATCAAAGGTCAGTACCAAAACGAAGAGAACCTCTAGAGCAAATACTAGCACCCATCGCCAAGCACCTCAGAAACTTGGCCATCTGTATTTAAATAAATTAAGAATTCATTATTGATACTAAAACAGTCAGGAGTTTATTTAGACCAAGTAAAAATTAATTTGATAGAAAAAAACTAACCCAGCTCCATCATAACCTAACTGATCCGATATTTTGGAAAGCCAAAAGGCTTGAAAAAAACCAAACATCAACACATGGAACCAAATCATATCCAAACAGTTATCTTAAACACGACTAGCTGATGACCTGAACCTCACCCAAATTAAAATGTAAATCAAATTTTACATTTTTTACATTTTTTTTACTATTTTTTTAACAAGGAAGAAAATCACTTGATCTAAAAATTCTAGACCATTCAAAAGTAGTGATTTTCTACCTATCTAAAAGAAGAGTAAAAAATTCTACAAAATGTAAAATTTAGTCTGCAAGTACATTTTCATATCAAGATCATGCTGAACGGTTCAGATCGACCATTTGAACTTCGGAAACAAAGTAATTGATCATAGTACGAACCAATCAGCGCTATGCATAGTACCATAGCCTCCCTTTTTAGCCAAACCCAAAAAGCCTGACCTAAACACCTAAGACACGCAACTACCATAACCTAAAGCTAATCACATTAAAAAATGACACAAGAAAAGAAATGAGCTGGAATGCTGATTTGATGACGAGTAATTTCACTAAATGCTTCTTACCTCGAAGGTCTATAGCCAAGTTGGCTTGATGATCTGCATCAGAATTGAACTCCTAACAGAAATTTCCAAAGCATAAGAACAAGAAACACAAGAGAGAATTGCAAAGCCATCAATAAAAATTAGTATATAAAAAAAAAATATATGAGGGATCTTTTACCCGTCTCACATGCTGGATATTGAAATAGGTAAAACTTTTTTTTACTTCGTTAACTTTCTTGCACAGTTCAATCATATCTTTGTGCTTGACTTTCCACTTTCCTTGTACCTATTTCAATACACAAACAAAACTATAAATTCCAACTGTAAATGCCTTTGTCAGATGTTATTGACAGGCCCAGAGATACAGTTATTTCATCCCTTAATTATTTACAGTAAATTCCAACTGTAAATGATGTGGTAGCCATAATCAGATAACTCTGTTATGAGTAATAAATATCAGTTCTTGTGTTGTACCGTCAGACCAAGATCAGTACGAGTAATGCATAAATGTGCATATTAAGACAACTGTTACAAAAAGATGAAGAACTTGCAATATTATGCTTTAATAAAAATTAACAAGAAACTCATCAGTGATCCTAGAACTTGAAGGAAACATCCATTTTATTGGCCTGTATATGTTAGACAGAATGTTGCTTACAATAAGACAACAATCTTATAAAAGCAACTAAACAAGAATGTTACCTAATTCTATATATAGATGATTAAAAAGGTTTCCAATCTAGTTTTCTTAACTAAAATAAAATTGAACGACGGGAGTTCAGAAGGATAGAATTATAGAAATAAGAACCTGCATAACAACAAGCATAGAATCACCTCGCACATCGATTCTCTTGAATCCTTTTATATGAGCATATCTCAACCCTAGAAGAAGAGCTTTGTACTCGGCAACATTATTTGTCACCACACCTAAGCCCTCACTAAGCCAGCATATCTACAAATATATATATATAGAGAGAGAGAGAGAGAAGACGAAATGAAAAAAAGCCTATGAAGATTTAATAGGTAAATAATCGTTGTGAGTTCTCTTTCCTGGATATCTGCCCGTATTGGGCTACTTACACAGAGGAATGGAAAAAATAGCGGAAAATCGATAATCCAAAACAGATACTTCGGGGCTAACAAAGGTACCAATAATACCGAAATTTTTATTAATAGAAAATAAAATATAAAAAAATTGACATTGAAGAAGAGTTTCGCGGAAATTCCATATATAGCTAAACCATGATATTCTATAACGTCCAGAAGAATATGGAACATCACGGCCAGCTTAATGAAATCAAATTACCGCTAATTAACCGAAATAAACACTGTAGCTGGACGTTATGGTCTATAACGTCCAGCTACAGTGTTTTTTTTTCAAAAAAAATCACAAACGAAGCAGCAGCAAAAAAAAAAAAAAATGTAGCTGGACGTTATAGTAACGTCCAGCTACAGTGTTTTTTGTTAGATCATTAGCGATCAGATTAACTGGACGTGATGGTCCATAACGTCCAGCTACAGTACCCTGAACGTTATGGACTATCACGTTTTAGCTATATCTCGAATTTCCGCGAAACTCTTATTCAATGTCGATATTTTTATATTTTATTTTCTATTAATAAAAATTTCAGACCAATAATACCAGGCTATAAAGGATGCTGATTACATTCTTAACTTCTCACAATGCACATAAACAAATTTTCGCAAAAGTATTTATTCGTACCACTCTTCCATCTTCAGTCTTAAGCAATGCCCCCGCACCACCTTTCCCAGGATTCCCTTTTGCACCACCATCAAAATTAAGAATACATAACGCCTACAAAAGGGAAAAAGAAAGCACTTTATAATAGCTTAAAACTATCTAACAAATTAAATAAAAGATGGCACGTGCAAATATAAAAGAACATGTAATGGTGAAGAAAAATTATGAAATACATTATTAGCTTTTGAGGCTGCAGGTGCCTCAATAGACTGAGGTAGTTCATCAGCCTCCAAGACCTGAAAAAAAAAATATATATGTTCAAATGGAAAAATGGAGTAGACATTACTTCACAAAAAAAATAAAAAATGAAGAAAATATTACTTGTAGTAAAATATAAAGCTTTTATGAATTTCAAATTAATATAAAGGACCTGGTTGGAAAAACTTGATTGAGCATTTGAGTAGTTCATGAGATTGCACTGTCTCTTGTCTTGACCAGTCAAGCCAGAATCAACGGCGTGCTGGTAGAACTAAGAAAAGACCAAAAAGAACCGAAAAGGAAAACAAGATACATTGCGAAGAATAAATATTAAGGACGACTTATTTAATGGTAAAATTAAAAAAAAAATCAAAATGAATTAAAAAGATATGAAATCAGCAGCAACCTCCACATACCATGTCCTTGAAATTGTTTACAAAACCAGAAACCTCAATATCAGAAACAGGACTTTTCCTTTTAAGATCAGTATTGGAGCCAGAGCTGGAACCAACTACATCCTATAAACGAAGTTAAGCAGATCATTGGATAAAGAGTAATAAAAATTAAAAGAAAGAGGTTTATCACTAATTGAATTAATAGTATTCTAGCTACCTGAAAAGAACACGGAATGAGGGCACCAAACAAATCCTTGTTTAATTCCGAGGCATCAATGGTGTACAAGGGATTTTTCAGCCCATGAGAACTGAGGTATCCTTCTGTTTCTTTAGACCATGCACATCCCTTATAGACACTGACAGCAGCATCAAGTACCTGCTTATTTGAACAAATAATGAAAGTAAAACAATGCCAATTTTGGCAAAATTACTCTATGAATGGGATTAAAGACCAGAGAATTTGTACCGAGGAGCTAAATTGAGCTTGACAATCACTTGGGTTTTTGTAAACAGCCACTGTATTTCCTTTGCGGATGACGTAATAATCACTCCCTTCTTCCATTCAATCCTGGAGTAAACAAAAGAACAAATTATTATACAAGAATCAAATTAGCATCCTTGAGGCGAACCAAACTTAAGCTTCAATTTGATGCATAGGCAGAGATGTCTTAACTCAATAATTTGCTCAAAATCATATATAAAGGCATAATTACACAAATAGAGAGTAAGCACCAGTACAAGAATCAGGTTATTATAAGAAAAGTGAAACGTGTATGAGTCCCTCTTTTCAATTTACCATAACAGCAAATGAAGACAAACAGTGGATTATATGCTGGTATTGAATGGTACCAGGGTTAAACAAAAAACAGGACGTACCAACAACATGCAACTACAACAAATCAAATTAAAACACATATCTCAAAGGATTGATCTCAGATTTCTTTACCTGTGGGAGATGCGTTGGGTAGAGGACTCGAAGTACTCCTTTTCTTCTTCTTTCTTTCTTCGCTTCACCACCAACAGGGCTTCTTGCTTTTGCTTCGCCTTTTCTTCACTTCGTTTCAGAGATATTTAGAAGACATCTTACTGAAATTGAATGTCAGGAATGGATGACAGTGTTAGCCATACTTAGCCAAATATCATATACTCATACCCTAGATCAATTGAGTTGGAGATGGGATACCTCAGGGAAATTTACAGTCAAATCCCTCTATAAAATACTGAATTACAAAGGCATTCTGCCTCACCCTTTGTTGTGGTGGACTATCCCCATTCCTTTGAAAATAAGAATTTTATGTGGCTTACCAATAAAAAGAAGATACTTACTAAAGATAAACTGGTTAAAAAGGGTTGGCAGGGCAATACAACATGTCAATTCTGTGATCACACAGAAACAGTAGACCATTTGTTTGTTCAATACACATTTGCCAAACAGGTTTGGTTTTGGATGGGAGCTTGCCAAACCCTCAGTCCTACATGGCGAAATTTTACAGACATTCAATTTTCTTGTCAATTACCAGCAAAAAATAAAACTACTTTTCTTTTAATAGTTAGTGCAGTATGTTGGACAATCTGGATCGAAATGACATATGTTTCAATTCAGTGCCACCTAAACAACCTAGACAAATTATCTTTCTAATCCTCTCTTTGGTTAACTATTGGTCAGGTCATGTGAGGCAGCCGATTCAGGAGATGACAGCAATATGGCTCCCTGTCAACACCGATGAGATACCCATCATGATGAGTACCAGATGGTGGAATATGCAGGGGATACCGCTCTTGCTAATGTTTAGAACAATGAGCAATAACAAAGATATGTTTAGTTTTAGTTTTCTGCAATTTTACCTCAGCCCTTGTTGGTGGCTTAAAATCTGCAGCCCTTGTGTGTGGCTTTCAGTTGGTGGTTAGGTATTATTCAAGATGCCAGTATGGGGCATTGGTTTACAGATGCAGGGTATCATTTTGCTATGAGATATTCCTGATAAGACATCATCCTGTAACTCAACTTTGTTTCTGCAATGAAACGGGCTTTTGGCCTTTTATCCAAAAAAATAAAAAATTTGGAAACGCAAACTGGATTTTTCCAAATTCAATTATCGCCAAATCTCATCGTTTTTCACGGGAAATCACTGTAGCCAATCTTTCTCGCCAATCCTCAAACGAAATCAATCCTCGTCGCTGTGTGAGTTCCGATCAGAAGATTTTCGAATTCGTCTACAACCTTAATTGCAATGTAGCGCACAAGTGGAAAAGCGATTGCGAGATTTATATAAACCCGACACTTTCAAACTTTAATACCGAGAAACTAAAGAAGAAAATACTCTAATTTAGTCTACAAACCCTTGAGCGGATAATAGAAACGCGCGAAAGGGTTTTCGGGATGGAGGCAGTCTGGCAGTGGAGAGATAGGAGTAGGTCCGATGGGCATCGGACCTACATCTAGGTTCAATTAGCTCTAGGACCATACGATTAGCATCGAGATCCATGCACACGGAAATTGATACAGACTTGCACGGATTTTGATACAGAGCACACGACTCTTGATGCAGATCGAATGGTCATCACACCCATCGAACCAAGGTAGGTCCGATGGGCATCGGACCTACTCTGATTCCCTGGCGGTGATCTCGAATCGAGTACGACAAAAGATGGCATCCACGGTACGAATTGAGAGTAGGTCCGATGGGTGTGATGACCATCCGATCTGCATCAAGATTCGTGTGCTCCGCATCAAAATCCGTGCAAGTCTGTATTAATTTCCGTGTACATAGATCTTGATGCTAATCGTACGGTGATAGAGCTAATTGAACCTAAATGTAGGTCCGATGCCCATCGGACCTACTCTTGATGTTGGATATTCGACAGTATTATAAGGTATGACACAAAGGAAAATTAAAAGTGGAGAAAAGAATGTTAAAAAATTACTAGTGTGAAAAAGACTAGATTTGTTAGGCTTTTAAAACGGTACACGGGCCAAAAAGGCAGAAAATAAATCTGCTGTGATTCTCGGGAATCACAGGACCTCTGATTCTAATCTCAATTGTTGGTTTTTTTCGAAATACGTGCATGAAAATTTGTTTTTTTAAAAAGTTTTCGAGATCCGTGCACACAAAAGTTTAAACTATTGATTTAAAATTTTAGAATTCTGCGATCCCTCCCAGATCGCAGCAGATTCGGACTCAAAAAGGCACCGTTAGCTGGGAGTTGATAGTCGGGACCATCTTCCTGCTTTTCGCTTTTAAAAATAATTATAATATACATACAACAGTGCTATTGGGATTTGACACTCAAAACATACTATGTTAATCTGACATCATAGAAATTTGAGGAACAAGAATCATATTTTACTGTTGCTGCTCCAACCGACTAAACAAAAATGAAAGACATCGAAAGAGAGAACAACAACTCTCCCAAAAATAGCTGTTTCAAATAGTCAGACCCAATGCCATGCCAGGAGATAAAACTAAAGCAACTAAATTAAAGGTCAGTACCAAAACGATGAGAAACTTCAGAGCAAATACTACCACCCATCACAAATGCACCTCATCAACTTGGCCATCTGTATTTAGATAATTAAGAATTCATTATTGATACTTAAACAGTCAGGAGTTATTTAGACCAAGCAATGTTAATTTGATAGGAGAAATTTACCCAGCTCCATCATAACCTAACTGATCGGATACTTTGGAAAGCCAAAAGGCTTGAAAAAAAAAAAAAAGCCCGAACATCCACAGAAAACATAATTTAGCCACACCCAAAAAGCCTGACCTGAACACCTAAGTCACGCAACTACCATAACCTAAAATCACATTAAAAAATGACCCAAGAAAAGAAATGAGCTCAAATGCTGATTTGATGACCAACACTTTCACTAAATGCTTCTTACCTCGAAGGTTTACAGCCAAGTTGGCTTGATGATCAGCATCAGAATTGAACTCCTAACAGGAATTTCCAAAAAAAAAAAAGAAACAGAAGTGAGAATTGCAAAGCCATAAATAAAAATTAGTATAAAATAAAAATAAAAATGAGGGATCGTTTACCCGTAGCACATGCTGGATATTGAAATAGGTAAACCTCTTTTTTAATTCGTTAACTTCCTTGCACAGTTCAATCATATCTTTGTGCTTGATTTTCCACTGTCCTTGTACCTATTTCAGTACACAAACAATAAAACATATTAAAAGCTTTTGTCAGATGTTATCGACAGGCCCAGAGGAGGTACAGTTATTTGATCCCTTAATTATTTACTGTAAATTCCAACTGTAAATGATGTGGTAGCCCTAATCAGGTAAATCTGTTCTGAGTAATAAATATTAGTTCTTGTCTTATACCGTCAGGCCAATATCAGTACAAGTAAAGCATTAATGTGCATATACAGACAACTATTTCAAAAAGATGAAAAACTTGCAAAACTCTGCTTTAATAAAAGTAAATAAGAATCTCCTCAGTGATCCTAGAACTTAAAAGGGAAAGATCCATTTAATTGGCCCATATAGATTAGACAATGTTGTTTATCATAAGACAAAGACAACAATCCTGTAAAGCAACTAAAGAAGCATGTTATGGACTTCTAATATATAGATGATTACAAAGTTTCCAATCTAGTTTTCTTAAAGTACAGATCATAGTATATTAATTGATCATTTCTGTCATAACATCATTCTTACTTCTTTATTACCATTTACCATTGATCTTTATAAGTGTGTAACAGTAAGGTCTTAAATGCTACCGATGGCAGGTGCGCTGTATTCACCCCCACAATGCAGAAAAATAAGGTACATCATTTTTTGCAATCTACTTCTAAAAAAGGAGAAATTTGCAACAAAAACCTACATCCTCAATAATTGCGGAAGAAACCCAAAATTAGTGAAACAAATGAACAGAAAGTTCCCTGTAACAAGTTAATATTTAAATCTCCAGTATTTCTTTTTTTGACAAGTAGTGGGGGGTACCCACCAATTTCATTGAAATGAAACCATGCAACAGTAAGCTGGTACCAAACAGCTGGTACGCAGTCACTGTGAATCTCCAGTATTTCTAGATAAACTACAAAATTAACCATGGATATTGATGAAGTCATTTCTAGAAACAAGGATTCCTTGTGTATTTAAAAAAAAAAAATTAAAGTAATAATAAAAGTTAGATTATTATGATCTACATAAAATGTTATCTAAATATATATAAAAAATAAAAAAAACTCGTATGAGCTTAAGCTCATCAAAGAGATTCACAAACATAATTTCAAAACTCATTGAACCATGTTCAGCAACAAATTCAAATTGTTGAGTAATGTATTTCATACCAAAGTCGAAATTTTTTTCATTTATTTAATATAAAGTAAAGGGGTAAAAAATGACCATATAGAAATATATATTAATGCGTTCAAAATTTGACCTCTTGACTTTATACTAAATGATTTGAAATTTACAAGTTGGGATGTAAATGGATTGGATTTGTCGTTTGAAGCCAATCTAATAGAATATGGGGCTGTTCATGGTCCACCTTGGTGATCTTTGAAATCATACTAGTTTTACTCTCTAAACATTGGATCGAGTACCATTTGTACACAGGTCATTACACTGTCATTTAGCCGTATGTTAATATTTCTCATAGTTTCTTATTATTTTCAGTTTCTCTAATAACATACGGACATTTTGCAATATTGAAAATGTTATGGGCCTTTTTGCAGTTTATGATAGTGTAGGCTAGTTCTTGCAACTTTCTCTCTAGGAGAAAATAAAAATGAAGGACAGGAGTTCGGAAGAATATAAATAAGAACCTGCATAACAACGAGCTTAGAATCCCCCTGCGCATTGATTCTCTTGAATCCTTTCATAAGAGCATATCGCAACCCCAGAAGAAGAGCTTTGTACTCGGCAACATTATTTGTAACCACACCTAAACCCTCACTAAGACGGCATATCTACAAATAACGAATATAGAAGATCAAGTGAAAAAAAAAAACCTATGCAGATTTAATAGGTCAAGTAATCCAAAACAGATACTTCAAGGCTAACTAAGGTACCAGTGATATCAGGCTACAAAGGATGCTGGTCACATTCTTAACTCCTCACAATGCAAACAATTTTAGCTAAATTATTTATTTGTACCACTCTTCCATCTTCAGTCTTAAGCAATGCCCCTGCCCCAGCTTTCCCTGGATTCCCTTTCGAAGCACCATCAAAATGAAGAATACATAATGCCTGCAAAAGGAAAAAAAAAAAAAGCTCACCACGATAGCTTAAAACTGTCTGACAAATTATATAAAAGGCGGCACGTGGAAATATAAAAGAACATGTAATGGTCAAGAAGAACTATGAAATACATTGTTGGCTTTTGAGGCTGCAGGTGCCCCGATAGACTGATGAGTGTGTTCAGCAGCCTCCAACATCTAGAAAAAAGAAAAAAAGAATATGTTCAAATGGAAATATGGAGAAGACATTTCTTCACAAAAAAATGGAGAAAATATTACTTGTAGGAAAATATAAAGCTTTTAACAATTTCAAATTAATATAAAGAACCTTATTGCAAATTCTTGGTTGAGCATTTGAGTAGTTTGTGAGATTGCAATGTCTCTTGTTTTGACCAGTCAAGCCAGAATCAATAGTATGCTGGTAGAAAAAAAAAACATGCAGAACTAAGAAGGGATAAAAAAAAAAACCAAAAAGGAAAACAAGATACATTGAAAAGAATAAATATTAAGGACAACTTGTTCTGTGGTATAATTTAAAAAATTATGAAATCAGCAGCAAGAAGCAGAAACCAAAATGAATTAAAAAAAAAACTTTTTTGAGAACCAGAAACCTCAATATCAGAAGCAGGACTGCTCCTTTTAAGATCAGTATTGGAGCCGGACCTGGAACCAACTACATCCTACAAACGAAGTTAAGCAGATTGTTGGATAAAAGAGTAATAAAATTGTAAAGGAATGAGGTTTATCACTAATTGAATTAATAATATTCTAGTCACCTGAAAAGAACATGGAATGAGAGCACCAAACAAATCCTTGTTTAAATCTGAGGCATCAATGGTGTATAAGGGATTTTTCAGCCCATGAGAACTGAGATATACTCCTATTTCTTTAGACCATGCACATCCCTTATAGACACTAACAGCAGCATCAAGTACCTGCTTAACAGAACATCTTCTAATTGAACAAATAATGAAAAGAAAGACAATGCTAAATTGACAAATTACTCTATCTAAAAGACCAGAGAATTTGTACCGAGGAGCTAACTTGAGCTTGACAATCACTTAGGTTTTTGTAAACAGCCACTGTATTTCCTTTGCGAACGACGTAATAATCACTCCCTTCTTCCATTCAATCCTGGAATAAACAAAAGATCCAATTATTGTACCAGAATCAAATTAGCATCCTCGAAGCGAACTAAATTCTGCTCTTAATTGCAATGCAGCGCACAAGTGGAAAAGCAATTGCGAGATTTATATAAACCCCACACTTTCAAGCTTTAGTACCGAGAAACTAAAGAAGAACAAAATCTACCACCGCCGGATAATTAACCAAAAATTTGGCAAACTTCTTAAGTCGAGAGCTCCGATTTATCCTCCAAAGTCGAAACCCTTGATCGTACTGCCGGAGGAAGCGATCACCATTCACTTATTTCATTACAAGAGAAACGCGCGAAAGGTTTTTCGGGCTGGACCGCTGGAGGCTGCGTTCTTTGATTTATAAAATTGGATCGTTAACGGGCCGAAATGTTATGATCCGGAAAAGAAAAGATAAAGAGGGATAGACTCGAGAGTCTAGAACGGTTGACAGACTTTTCATTCTTTGACTTTGTATGTTGGATATTCGACAGTATTATAAGATATTATTTTGAGACAGATAAAGGAAAACAAAAGTGGGGAAAGAATCATTAGTTAAAATATATTTTTGTGTCTAAATTAGTTAAAATATTACCAGTATGAAAAAGACTGGTTTGCTTTAAACGGGTAGACGGGTCAAAACGGCACCGAACAGCTAGGAGTTGATTGTCAGAGGATGTATTTGTCTTCTCTTTGGTGCCAGCAATTTGATATTAGCTGTATAGTGCAAGATAAGAAACAGTCATTCCTTCTCATGCATAATTTTTCTTTCGTAACATTAAAACAAAATTAAATTGATATCATTATTTAAAAAAATAATAAATTAAATTGATATCATTATTTAAAAAATAATAAATTAAATTGATATCATTATTTAAAAAAAAAAAATTGATCGCAAATGAATCTACCACAAGAGGTGACCCGCAAACAGATAATTGCAGCTAGAGTTTGTTACTTTTAAAAATAAAAAAATATGTTATTAATTTAATTTATTATTTTTTTCATATTACGAATAAAAGAATGTCCGGACTGTTTGTGGCTTGGAGAGACTGGTTGCCCAGCAAAGATTGCGACGCATGCCCAGAGAAGTCCCGGTCAAGTCAAGCCAATACGCTACTGCCTCATCGCCTAATGGTTGCTTGAAGAAAACATAGAATTGTAAAATATTGACCGTTGGAAATGTGCAAATTGTACCAATTTCAAAATGTATGTGTACTTGAAGCAAAAAAAAAAAAAAATTGTACGTGTTCGGTGAAGAAAGTCAATATAATAACAAGAGAAGGATGTGCACAATAAAATATATCTTTTGAATTTGAGAAGATGACAGCATGAGTTGAATACACATTAATTATTTTATAATTCCAATCAAATCCGGAGTTTCAACTCCTAAAAAAAAAGGGTCTAGATAAAATATATATAACCCAACTTTTCTGTGGGATATATATAATGCATCACAACTGTGTCTGATATAAAAATCTTACAAAAATGATATATGGTTACTTGTAAGCATACCAGCAATTATATTTCATCCAATTTTCATCTTTATAAAATGAATGTATTTAACACTGATGGATTAATTTTGTGTTTCTTGGTCTCTTGATTTAGTATAAAATAAACTCAAATTATAAAGTTTAAATGGATGCATTGCCTTGTGAAAAAAAAAAAAAAAAAGACCAACATTTGAATTCGACAATTTTAAATTTTAAAATATAAATGTGAATGATAGTTTGATAGTTTGATGGAACCGAAGCCCTCTATTAATTATTATCAAATATGTTACTGCAATGTCTTTATTAAAACATTGATTATTAAAAAAAAACGTATGTCCGTTGCTTTTAGGAAGATTTTCAGCATACATGATTCATGAGCAAATTGCTTATTGATTAAATAATTCTTAAATCATATCAAATTTAATATTCAACATATTTAATCTCTTGAGAACATAACTAAAATTATATTGTTGGTTGTTACAATTGCTGAAAATAAATATGATTGTCAATATAAAAGGGCTCCAACGCTATGAATTATTGGTGCCACAAAATTATAATTCTCTTTTATATCTATACTTTGAATTTAAAAGTTAAATGTTGAATCCGAATCATTAATCGTGATCCTGTCTTTCATCACGAGAGGATCCTTTGAAATTCATTTTATACGCTATTAAGTGGTAAAAAATAAAAAATAAAAAAATTGATTTTATTACAATTAAAATTATTTCTTCCGTATAACTATTAAAACAAAATCAAAATATCACAGCACCCGTTAGATAATTTGGAGGTAAAAAAATCAATTACAAAAACAACAAACGAGAGTTCCCATATATATACACATGAAAAAAAAATGTACATGGTTCTTACCAGTGTTGTAAATAACGGTATGCGGTCATCGGAAGGACAGGGTACCGCCAAGCGATTAATCGGTATGTGGCCGATTAATCGGAATTATGCGGACAATTTAACGTTTTATTAAATTTATGTGTATATATATCATAATTTATTAAAAATAATTTATTTAACTCATTAAATTTATCAAATAAACTTAATTTAACTTAGTTTTATTATTACAACATGACACTACCCTTATTTCTTCTTAACACATAAGAATTTTACATGTGTAAGTAACACATTTATTTAATGAAAAAATAAATTTGAGAATTAAGCTTTTTTCAAATACTAATAACATATTATTTGAAAGAAATGAAACATTTCAACATAAAATCATTAAATTTAATTTATGATAACAACTTAATTTCATAAATGAACACGTTGTACTAATTAAAAAAATTACATCAGTAAGTAAGAAAAATATATGGTATATAAATAATAGATGAATTAATCAATTTCAAAGTATGTTTGAAAAAAAAATATATACAAAAAATATTAGATGTATATCTAAGCACAAATAAAACTACAATACAAAATTTATAAATCTTATTATCACACGCTATCACAGAAAAAAAATTTAAAAATAAATATTCACTGAAATAACGGGAATAAATGAGAATAACGGAAATAAACGGACGATTAAACGGTAAAACGGCCGATTAATCGGAAAAAAACGGCTGACTAATCGTTTTCATCCGCAAACATCCATCCGTTAAGTGTATTCGTAACGGTTTGGCCGTTAAGACCGTTTTTTACAACACTGGTTCTTACCCGCTACACGAGAACTCGGACTCAGTATCCACTGAAGCGAAGGATCCGAACCGACCTGTTCTGAGCATTCTGACTCAGCCCCAGTCCATTTACTCCATTTTCAGACCGCTGCCCTGCGGGAATTCATTATACCTAAAGTAACTTAAATTTTGAGTTTATATATGAACGGTCAGATCTGTTTCGACACAAATATTGAAGGATCCCGTGCATCACCTCGGACCGAATTGATCAAAGATTTTGATCGGAGGGTTCAGATCTAAACTCAAAATTTGAGTTACTTCAGAGAATATGGACTCGCCGTGCGGTGCCTTCTGCACGGTGCAGCGCGAAGCTTCTAGCCTAAACCCCCTTCTCCAGTTCTCCTCTTTCAGTCCAACACAAAAAAAAACCTGGCGTACGATCCGATTAACGTCTCCCTCCTCCGAAAGAAAGACGCCTTTAAAATCAAATCCAAACCGAAACAAAACGCAAACAGGGATTTGATTTCAAATCCACCATCCCTAGGCGCATTATTCTTATCCCGGCTGTTTCGCTTTCTCTCGACTTGCGCCTAGCCCCTTGTTTCATCCTCGTTTCTACCCCTTCTCTACCTCCTCGCGCAATTTGTAATTAATTGCCTTGCGATTCCTCCCCACCTCCATGCGCGAATAATTATCCTCCTTTTGAATCGGTTATGGCGATGGAAGAGAAGGTTCTAGAAGCCGGGGGCGATCATGATCCGCCAGCTTCCACCACCTCTTCTTCCTCCTCTTCCTCCTCTCAGGAAGAACCCACGAATGATGTCACACCGAGTACAACGCTGGAATCAACTGACGTGGCAGGATCGGTGGATTCAATTGACGTAGCGGGATCGGTGGATTCAACTGACGTGGCGGAATCGCGAACGCCGAGCAAGCAACCTAAGGAATCCGAGTCGCCTATGATGTTGCGAATAGCGACCATCAAGCAGCAAGCAAAGCACATGAGAAGCGAAAGCTTCCAGAAGTGGAGGAGGCAGATGCAACGGGCCTGGCGTTGGGGCCCAGCTAGCGGGGGTGGGGCCGGGAGCAACAGCAACCGGGAGCAGATGGTTCGCGCTACAGTTAATTTTGAGGCGATGGCGAATCAAAAGCGCATGTGGTATCAGATGTACTCAAAATCACGGGTATTAATAAATTGCAAATCCATTGAATAGTATAATTTCACTAATAAGTGTAGTTGAATGTTTCTACTTTGAAAGACACTTATGTTTGTTAATTTGATCTCTCATATATGCACAATTGATTGGCTGCTATGGGGGCTTGCAAAATAATTCCCTTTGCTATTATGTTCTTAATTTTGACTCTTTTTTGAGTGAGCTAAAGCTTGATTATTGCTAATGCAGAATCATAGACAACTTAAGGATCCCACAGCATTATTCGAGCACTTCTTGGTTGTTGGTCTTCATTCATGTGCAAATGTTGAGGCCATTGAAGATGCTTTTGTGAAAAGAAAAGTTTGGGAGAATGGAGTGGTGAAATCTGATGTACTCGATCTAAGAAATATTCAATACCATGCAGCAATACCTACTCTCGAACCTCAGGTTTGTACAATTCACATCTGAATTGCAACGATTTGTGTATCTGCACTGCAAATGGTACTTGTGTTTAGCTGAGCACGTTTCTGTGGGAACCAAGTACTTCCGATTGGAAGAATCAAGAACATCAAAGAATAGACTTTTTGTGGCTGGGGGCATTTTGCCTGGGTTGTCTATTAATCCTAGCACACCATGTGACCCCTCTTTTTATGCGTCAACACTTACAAATTATTGTTAATTGTGGACCCAGTACAAATTTGAATATGTACAGGGCCAACACTTATGGGATCCGCACGAGTGTTAGCACCCTTAATCGCTCCAAAAGTTGGAAACTTTTAAGTGCAATTGTGGTGGTGGTTTTGTTTGGTACTAATTCTTACCATCTCGGTCACTCCAAATCTCACTAATCTCAACCCTACTCTCACTCTATTGACTGTTGGGTAGTGGCAAATTTCTGATTCTCTCTCATAGTCATAAAACAACATGAATTCTTAGGGCCTTGGTTTTAATTTAAATATACTTTTTTTGTATTGCTTCCTATGTTGCCTTATTCTTCGCTGTACATTTATTTTGCCAACAGAAGCCATTCAAATGCTGTTGTGATTGCAGATTCTTTTTAAGTATCCTCCAGGAAAAAATGTAGGGATGCGGGAGAGCGATATTCCTGCCTTCTGTTTCCCTGAAGGTGTAAAGGTCAGAGTTCTTTTATGGAGCATCTGTTACTTTATTTAGTTGATTACATGTCAGTTGATCTGAATCAAAAACAGGTTTCTGCATTAAACTAAAGAAATGTTAATTCATAATAGTATGGCATGTTTATCCTAATTTTGTCATTGCAATTCTTCTCTCTTAAATTACTTCAGCTTTGTTTGTGCAGGCTCGGTTAATTGAGAGAACTCCATCCATGAGTGACCTAAATGAAGTTGTATTTGGTCAGGTACTTCTTTCTCTTCCTTTGAGGCAGTTCTTTTTTGCTATTTTTTCCTTTTACCATTTTATTTGAACATGGATTTGCATAACCTAATTTCCAGTGTTGTAATTTATACCTTACATATTGCATGTAGGAGCACCTGTCACGAGATGATCTATGCTTTATATTTCAAATGAAGGTTTGTGTTGAATACTATTAGAAAAATTGTTCAATTATGGGCATTCCAATAACTTTTATCTTACATCATGCATGAAGTTCATTAAGGCTGTTTGTGACTTAAGGTTTCAGATAATGCTACAATGTATGGTGTCTGCCTCCATGTGCAAGAAATAGTTCAGAGGGCACCGGGTATATTAGGTTCAGTTTCACCTATAACTCATAACTCGCACAAGCCAAGCCGTTACTTGGTCTCAGCACCACGCTGTTACTGCCTTCTCACAAGGCTACCTTTTTTCGAGCTTCACTATGAGATGCTCAACAGGTACACTTCTCTTCTATAATGTGCATTATTTTTCTTATAAATTTGTAATCTAACATGTATATTTGAATACAGCATTATTGCCCAAGAAAGGCTTGACAGGATTACTCAATATGTCACTGAAGTAAAACTTGCGGAAGCTATTCCCCATTCATTCAAAGACAATAATCAGAGTGAAAACTTAAATTCACCACAGAGATCATATAGCGAGTTGATCGAATACGCCATACCCGTTAACAGTGTATCAGGTCTGATATATTCTCCCAATCGTTTGTCAGCCAAAGACACCTCACCATTTCTAGCCAAAGTCCCGGAGCCGCAATCTCCGGAGAGCTTTTCAACCAGTGAAGCCTCAGAAGTGAGTAATGTAAAGGAGTTGGATAAGGAGACGAGGCCACAGTTTGATGATTATGCATCAGAGACGTCAGAGTCCCGCTCTGACAGCTTTGAGAGAATTTCTGGAGTCTTTGAGAACTGCCATACTTCACCTGATGTCACCTCAGCTTACAATTCAACGCCTAGTAAGAGGATGGAGCGGGTTGAAAGTCTAGAGTGGTACTGCCTTGTAACATAGTTGTGCTGTTTATTGTCTTTATTTTTAGCAGTTCTTATACTAAAATGTGATTGAATTATTCTAATACATGACAGTTTAGCCAGAGGTATTGGATCAGATGAAGAAGATGATGATTCAATCAGTGATGAGAAAATAATGGGATGGGCCAAGGTGAATATTTCGCTTAATCTACAAGTTGTTGAAAAAGTTTAATTGAAGTAAACTGATACAATTGCATTTGTTTTTCTATTTTACAGGCAAACAATAATGAATCATTACAGATTGTTTGTGGATATCATTCTCTCCCCATACCTCCACATGGAGGAGAGATAGTTTTTCACCCTCTTGATCATTTACAACCAGTAAAGTACTGTCGGCCCAAACTGTCGCAACTGGGCTTAGGTGACTTATCTTCAATAAATTACCAGCATTACTTGGTTGACAAAAACGAGGTAACATTGTTGTGTATGGAAGTTACAATTTTTATTTAACCCAATAATTTCCTTGTTTTAAGTCGTATTTTTTTTTTTCTGTGACAAGGTTAATTCACGCCTGGCGGCTGCTGAAGAAGCTTTTGCACTGTCAATATGGACCACTGCAACACTCTGCCGAGTTTTATCTTTAGAAAGTGTAATGGCTCATTATCTGATTATGCTTTAATCTGTTATAACTTTTATTAAGTGTCTTCATTCATTACCCTGGTGTCCTTATTATTTTCCTTGCTCCAAATACTTTTGTTAAAGGCACCTTGTGTAATCTATCTTCCAGGTGCTGTCTCTTTTTGCTGGAGCATTGTTGGAGAAACAATTGGTCGTGATCTGTCCAAATTTGGTATGTTGAAATTGATATAGTTGAACTTTCTCAGAAAAGATTCTTTGGTTTAGGATATTATAATAGATCAATTAGTTTGTATCAAGTGCAGGGTATTTTGTCGGCTGTTGTGTTATCAGTTATACCAATGATCCGACCATTTGAGTGGCAAAGCTTACTCCTTCCAGTAAGTGTATTCCTAATATCCTTAAATAATTCATTTCATAATTTAATTTATTCCTTATATCCTAAACAATTTATTCATAAGTTTTAATGTATTCGTGAGTGTCTTAAATGATTCATTCGATGATTTTTAATACTTAATTAATAAACTAAAACAAGAAGTCAAAATTTGTTTTCTTCGAGTGTAATTAACCTATTTTTCCATTTATATTGGGCATATTTGTGCTCTCTCTGTATGTACACTGTTATTATGAAAATCATAAAAGGAAAATGATGCGCTATAAAATTCTTCATGCTCTTGATTTTGACAGAACCGAGTTTACAATTGTTGTGTAGTTCTCTTATATTATAATAACAAACTACTCCATTCCAGGTTTTACCGAATAAAATGCTTGATCTCCTTGATGCTCCCGTACCTTTCATTGTAAGTTTGAGACAAATGAATAATAGAACTTACATCCTACACACTTTTTTGTTACAATTACTTTTTTAAGTCCATCTGTCAGAAATACTTAAAAAAATGCTTTTGATAGGTTGGGATACAGCAGAAATCAGCTGACGTAAAAATAAAAACCGCCAATGTTATACGGATTGATGTCCTCAAAAATCAGGTAATTAAACAAAAGTTTGCTTTTACTCTGTAGAAAATATTAACGAATGAATACTAATTAAATCTATTTATTATCTTTACGTTACTATATTAGGTCAAGGCATGCTCATTTCCTCAGTTGCCACGTTACAAAGAACTCTTTGCAGAGCTGAGTCCAATTCATTCCAGACTCTCAGGCGAAAACCCTATAGCCCAAAGGCATCCCGTTTATAGGTGCAATGAAATGCAGGTAAATGCATTATGTACATTTTTAGTTGATCTTTCAGACTAGAAGTTTGTTCTATAATTTATATTTGAGCAATATTATTTTGAATGAGGCTACAGTACTATGCATAGTGCATTTTGGTCCGTACTACGGATCCATATCTTCATTTTCGAAGTCTTAAATAGTCGATCTGAACCATTATCATGATCTTCATATTGAAATGTGCTTAAAGACCAAATGTTACATTTTTAGAATTCTTTTAAATAGGTAGAAAATCACTACTTTTGAATGGTCTAGAATATTTAGATCAAGTGATTTTGTACCTAATTAAAAAAATAGTAAAAAAATTCTAAAAAATGTAAAATTTGGCATCTAGGCACATTTTCATATGGAGATCATGTTGAGCGGAACGGATCGACTTTTTGAACTTTGAAAATGGAGATATGCATTCATAGTACGGACCGAAGTGTGCTATGCATAGTACCATAGCCTTACTCATTATTTTTTAAATGCATTGCTAAATAAGTCATGAATGGTATACAGGCACAAGCTGCTGAGCAATTTTTAGGTGTCATGAGGCATTACTTGGAGTCACTTTGTTCAGAGATGCGGTCACATACTATCACCAATGTACAGTCTACTAATGACAGGGTTGGTTATTTAATAGTATAATTTTTTTAGTTATTATATATTTTCCTTGACTTGAATGTCTGATTCCTTTTCATTTTTTTTAGGTATCTCTTCTTCTTAAGGACAGTTTTATTGATTCATTCCCTATCAAGGATCGACCATTCATCAAGGTACATTTTTATTTTTATATTTCTCTCTTTTAGATGCTAATTGTTTTTCTGTCCCTTATGTTTCTTCTAACTCCGTTCATCCATGTTGTTCTCAGTTATTTATAGATACACAGCTATTTTCGGTACTATCGGATTCTCGGCTTGCCTTGTATGAAGCTGAACAGACATAAAAACGAGGGGCAGGACCCAGAAAGACGTAAGAAAAATAAGGAATAATACTTCTGATCGGGCTAATAGTTGTTCTGAAACCCCCCTGGAGTTAAGATAATGCATGCCATGATGAAGCACCAGCTAAGAGTTCTGAAAATAAGATAAAATGTGGAAGGTGCATCCCGGTTTTTTGAAATGGGACATTGCGCTTTTGAAAGAATTACATGTGTAATTTGGGTGGTTTTGTTTTGTGACCTTACATTGTGTGAGTTTTCTTTTCTTGAACTCCGTGTGACAAAGTATACAGGGATGTTGTTAGGTGCTACAGTAAATGAAAGTTGTAAATTATACCAAGTTTTGAATGCAAGCATCACAGATTCGACAGTTATCAAAACCGTCGGCTGGTACATACGTTTTTATATTGCGTCTTAAGAACTGTCAGATTATGTAAAGGATAACAAGACCTCAGCTTGGTCAAACTTTAAATAAGCGTCAAGTTGAATTTTACAAATATAAGGCCATTTAATGTTTCATGAAGCAACTTTTTTTTTTTTTGTGCACCACATTCGAGAAAAAAAATTTCAGGAGGCCCTTTTGTTTTTAAAAAAAACTTGAGTTTTAGAATTATGATACAATACTGTTTGTTTCTAAACGAATTTGTTTTATATGGAACAAGCTGTTTAGGAAGATTCTGTTTTTTTCTTTTTCTTTCTAAGGGCCTGTACGGATGGTTGTTTTTTTACGGGAATGAGTGGGTTTTTTAGCGAAATGGGATAACGCTCCCAGAGGGTGTTCGGAGGGCTCAATTTTTCCCCATCTGTTCCCATTCCTTTCTTCCCAAAAGGTGAGAAGCAGCGTAAAATGATAGGAAATAAAACGCGAAGTCAGAGTGAATGTTTTTTTTCCCACCATCGTGAGCATCGCCTGTCTCTTCTTCTTTAGCGGGACATTTTGGTTGCGCGCGAACTCGAGAAGAAAAAATAACTCTCATATCTCACATCCACCATGGCTGGAGTAGGTACAATCTTATGATTTTCTTTAAATTCCAAACATATTGTTTTTTTATTTACGATTTCCTTCAAATTCCAAAGAGTCTGAACCTTAATCCTCGGTATTGATCCATGCGAGAGTGATTCGTTCCAGTTCCAGTTATTATAACCATGCTTCAGACTGAAAATCTCCGAATTTGAAGTTTCAGACTCTTAATTCGTTTAGCATAGTGAAAATGAATCAAGAAGGTGCGCATAAAAAGGAAAACGAATTCAAAGTACCATGCGAGAATCGGAGGATTTCCCTCTTAAATTGATCCTTAGTTTTTTACTAATTGATTGACCTAGATTTTGTTTTTTACTAATTTTTCTTTAAATGAAAAATCTCAAAAAGGCTGTACTCGTAGACTTTGTAATTCATCGATTTTGGTCTTGTACTTTGTGCATTTTCTTAATCTCAAAATTCTAGGATAATTTAGGTTTTATTTTTTTAGAGCTCATAGTATAACAAGAAGAAAGGAAATTCTTTATCAAGGCATGATTTGAGTCAGTTAATTATTTTTTGTTATTTGAGTTCACTTATTTTGATAATGTTTAAGGGATTGATTTTGTTTGAATAAATGTCCGTAAACCTGCTGATTTTGTTTTCCTTGACTGCAGTAGTGATGACAACTAGTGGATTTAAATCAGATTATACAATTAATATTGCTCCCCAGTATATAACATGCTTGTGATTGTTTTGCTTGTATTTTTCTTTTAATTATCCCGGGTTATGAGATGACATTGTTTTTGCATGTGATATGTTCATTGCTAAGCCCGAGACCTGTGAGGCATTCATATCTATTGCTGAAGGAAGACGGGCAGAATGGATCAAGATTATGGTTGAATTTGTACTAGTCCAAACAAGTAAGGTTATAAGCATGTTCTTTTGGAAATATTGGTGTTTAGGTTTCATCTTTTTGTGAAAATAATAGTGTAGCGGTGCAGGAATTTGTGTTTTATTTTGGAAATATTGGTGTTGAAGGTTGATATTTTTGTGAAAATGATAGTATGTTATATTTTAGAGCTTATGCTGGAGTAAAAAAAAAAGTTAGTGTTTACGGTGATAATTGTTGCTACTATATCTTTTAGAACTTGTACCAGTATACATCTTGTGCTAGTGCTTTGCAAAGCTGATCTTTATAATATTCACTTATTTGATTAAAATACTTCTGCTTCTGATGTTATAATTTTGTGTTTTTTTTTTCTGAATTCAAGGAGTGTTTTACCTGTTGTACCGGATGAGTACAATATTGTTGATAAATAATGCTTGGATCTAATATAGATCAAACAAAAAAAAACTGTCAGATTGATGAATATCTTTGCTTTATTTTGCTTTATTTTGCTTTCTTTCTTCGGTTTCACATTAATAGCCATAAAAAAGTAGCTATTCTATATACACGATTAGACTCTAGTTTATAAACATACATAAATAAGTTTTTTGAATAAAATCTGAATAATTAAGCATCATTTACTGGTTTTGTAAATAGAAAATCTGAGAAACGGTTACATGCAATTTTTGCATAGTGCCCAGATGATGACCTTTGTTCTCTGTGTTATCCAATTTCATGGATTGTATACATTTGAGTTATGATCTTATACACAAAAATATATAATAAATGTAGAGAGTTCTTTGCTTGATCCATGAGCATGATTTTATTATAATTTTAATATAATAAAGTAACTTGGAGATTCAAAGTCATATACAAATCTATTATCTGGTAATAGGTTGAAAGAAATGTGGTTTCCTATGTTTTTGTTAATTCTCAGTTAATATTTGTCATCTGATAATGTTTTGAAGTTTAGATAAGTTCAATCCTAATACTTGATAGGAGTTTCATGTTTAGAATAAAAATAAAAACATCCGATTTCATCTTAACTCGTATATAAATAAATAAATAAAAGAGAGATCCGAAACTAGTACCGAATGATAGGTACCAGCTTAAATAAGAAGAGAACTGATTTGATGGAATAACAAATGAAGATGCATTGAATAAAAATGGCTAAGATTAAATATTTTAGAAAGAAAAATAAATTTTCCCACAACTAATCTCACGGTACAACCGAACACTCATTCAACAAATTCCCGTAATCATTCCCGTGCATACCCCTGAGTATGGGTTCCCGCAAATTAAAAAGTGAGTTCCCGATCCTGTATAATCCCATCCCGCACAATCCCATGACATCCGAACAAGCCCTAAACGAATTTGATAGTCTAGGAATGAGAGGGATGTATTTTAATTTCTGCACAAACTTGACAGCCTGTCTAGTTTAAAAATATATATATATATATATATATATATATGAGTACGGCTAACGCGCTTCCTCTAGCATTTCGGCCGAGGTGCTTCCGGGGGTATATCTTGCAATTTGATGTTCAAATAACAAATTCAAACCGTTAGATGTTCAATCTATATTAAAATCTACTTGGAGACCAAATTTTACATTTTTTGAAATTTTTTTACTATTTATTAAGCCACTTTGAAAACCGCTGTTTTTCAATGCTTCAGAAATTTAATAAAAACAGCGGTTTTCAAAGTGGCTTAATAAATAGTAAAAAAATTCCAAAAAATATAAAATTTGGTCTCCAAGTAGATTTTAATATAGATTGAACATCTAACGGTTTGAATTTGTTATTTGAACATCAAATTGCAAGATATGCCCCCGGAAGCACCTCGGCCGAAATGCTAGAGGAAGCGCGTTAGCCGTACTCATATATATATATATACATTTTTTTTTCTAACGAATTTGATCTTCCTAGACAGCCTGTTTCATATAAAATAAACAGTAAATATATTTCTTCTCCAGTATTGTACCATAAAACAAACACTACATTCGACTCAGAGGATATGGACTTGATTATCATTTCTCAGAAAACTTCTCCCCGATTTTTATATTTGTACTATTTTCATAAATTCGAAATTCAAAAATAACATGTCTTTTCTAAAATTTCAAAAGTTAGTGCGCCCGCATGCTAAATCGGTGTACCTCTCATGAGATGCGCACCCCTCAATTTTGGAGTACGGATATCTTAAAATAATCCAATTTTTTAGTTTAGATCCAGACGGTCAGATTCAAATCGGATTGTTAGATTAAAGAGACCCCGTACGCTCCACCTCGAACCGGATTGGTCTGGATTTGAATCGGACAGTCCCGATCTAAACTCAAAAATTGGGTTACTTTAGGGGATTCGGACCCTCAATTTTGAACCGATTTTTTTATTAATAGGAAAAACAAAAAAATATTGATAATGGGGTAAGATTTTATAAAATTTTGAAATATAGAAAGAACGTTATGGTTTATAATGTCCAGAGTACCGTAGATGGACGTTATAAACCATAACGTCCAATTCATTTAATTACTAATGATCGTAAAAAAAAACACTGTAGCTGGACGTTATGGTTTATAACGTTAAGTTACAGTGTTTTATTTTTGTAAAAACCAATCTCACAACAGCTGCAGTTAGAATTGAAGTTAAAAAAAAAAAAAAAAACACTGTAGCTGGACATTATGGTTCATAACGTTCAGCTACAGTGTTTTTTTTTTTATCATTAGCGATCAGATTAATTGAACGTTATGGTTTATAACGTCTAGCTAGTACCTGAATGTTATAAACCATAACGTTCTTCTTATTTTCTGAAATTTCACAAAAACGTAATACATTATCGATATTTTATTTTTATATTTCCAATTAATAAAAAAATCGGCAATTTTGAATGTTAGCAAACACGTAGAATCTACACACCTCTCATCTAGTTTGTCTCTCTAAAAAATAATGGATGATTGTATTGTTTTGGTAGATAGGTCAAGTTTGTGTATCTCTAAAAAATAATGAATGATTGTATTGTTTTGGAGGTAGGTCAAAAGGTCGAAAATAAAAATAAAAAAGTGCCTCGTAAAAAATTCGGCGGAAGCATATGTGACTGGATAACAAAAAGAAAAAAAAAAAAAAAGGTAAGGGATGATATTTTAAGAAAAGAAGACATGTTTCATTTCTTAACCCAAACCTGTTACTAGCGCTAGAATTTTTCTGACTATTGAATAAGTTTCAAACGGTACGTCGTACATTGATGCATAGGATGCAGATTCCTTGTGCGCACGGATTAAATTTGTAAATACTTTTCATTTTGCAACCAGCATAAATACTTTTCAGATACGCAGACTAAGCCTATTTTTTCTTTTTAGTGGAAACCGTGGGTGGTAAACCTCGTCTCTTCGTGTCTTCAATGGAATTCGTATCCTCTGCATTAACTCAAAAGAGAATCTTTTGAGTTAATGAATATCGACCCATCCGATCTACTTTAAGATTCGTGCAAATTAGATCTACACTAATATTAAAGGACCTCTATGTTATAAGCACGAGCCGGATTGACTCCGTTTCAAATCAAACAATTGAAATTCATTAACTCAAAAGATCCCTTTTGAGTTAATGCAGAGGATACGGATCCGTCTTCAATGCACGTTACTATTAACTTTTAAGTTTTCATTTTTTTAAAACGCTGAAGTACAAAAAAATATCGGAGTTTTTCCACCGAAATTTTTATTAATAGGAAAATAAATTAAAAATATCAATAATGGGGAAGATATTTGCGAAAATTCGATAAGTAGGAAAAATGTGATTGTCTGTAACGTCATTTGGATGTTATAGATCAAAACGTTCAAATTAGCAAAATCATGTTACCACTAATTAACGAAACCGCAAACTCTGAACGTTTTGGTCTACCACATCCAGACATTTTGAAAAAAAATTAATAATTATCTGGGCGTTGGTGTGTATAACATCCTCAGACCTTAATCTCTCTTAATCCTGCCGAACACCAATTTCTTAGACTGAATTAAAGCAACTCATTAGCTTGAATTCTTAAAGCGAGTCTGCTGGCTCCTTAACAAATTTTCCTCCTTTGCAGCTCCTTAAACCCACTTCGCATACGAAAATACCTCGGTAAAGTACAACTCCTTAGACCCACCTTTATCTTTTATAATTTTCTATTCATTTCTTCTTCTCACTTCAACGCATATCCCTAGTCACGGGAATAAAATCACGAATTTTTTTTATAAACCATAATTAATTTTTTTTTTTTTACAAAAATGTAATCATGTTGGTATTGTAAAAATATATTTTTTAATTATGGTTTATAAAAAAAATTCTAAAATCACCTCCTCTTTCCGACCATGATTGCCGACTCTTTGACGACTCTCCCGCATGCTTTGTTCTTTCTTGAGGAAGTTGCTACTTGCTAGGACTTGAAGTACTAACTTTGCCCAAAACTACTTGATAATCTTTGAATTGGTGAAGATGGCATGGGGTAGATTTTGCCAATTTACACACTTCCGTTTCCAAAGAATTTGATTAATATAAACCGTTTGTTTTTACTGGTTTTTGAGTTAATTAGCCATTAATAGCAGATCTGGCTAATAGGCTTAGTGCTTGCTTGCTTGTTTGAACTCTCGTTAAATTTGGTAATTTTGCTCAGTTTTTTTTCTCTGTTCATGCTTATTAACTGATTTCTTGTTATACTGTAAAAATATGGGTTACTCTTGATTTGTTATGTGATTTGCAATAGGGGCTATATTGGTCTTTTACTCTTCTTCCATAATAGAATATATTTTTGTATTCAATGATCTTCTTTAATCTTGATCTTCTATTTGCCGAACATGAGTTCCTTACGAAAGCTTAAAATTTTAATCATCAGTCCTTGTTCTTTCCAGCCGAACACGCCATAAATTTATCTGGACGCTGATTTTCACATTAAAAAAAATAAGAAGATAGTTTTTTTCTTATAAATCAGACATTGCAAAGTTTTCATATATTTTCTCATTTTTGTAAGAAATCAGAACGTTGTACAAATTAACATCCAGATAAATAATTTTTTATTCAAAATGTCTGAACGTGGTAGACTAAAACGTCCAGAGTTCACAATTTTATTAATTAGTGGTTAATATAATTTCACTAATATGAACGTTTTGATCTATACGTTACGTTCCAATCAGGTTTTTCTTATGGAATCAGAGTAGGTCCGATGCCCATCGGACCTACCTTGGTTCGATGGGTGTGATGACCATTCAATCTGCATCAAGATTTTGTGTGCTCTGTATCAAAATCCGTGCAAGTATGTATCAATTTCCGTACGCATAGATTTTAATGTTAATCATATGGTCTTAGAGCTAATTGAACCTAAATGTAGGTCCGATGTCCATCGGACTACTCCTATCTCTTTTCTTATATGTTGAATTTCCCCTAATCGTTCTCCAAATTAAGTCAAACACCCAAGTGAAGGTCAACTGTCATCTCATAATCACACTTCATCAGATCCTTCTCCCGAGACACAGCTCGAACTCGATGCCTCTTCTCTTTCTCCTTCCCCTCCTCTGTCTCTCACTCTTCTCTCCTCATCTCCTCTCTGCGTTCCCCTCCCCTCAACCCAGCCACCTCCTCCGTCCCTCCTCCCACCTCCTTGCCCCCTCTGTCTCCTCTCCTCAACAGTACCTCGACCCCACATTCCCCTCCCTTCTCCTACCCTCCGCCCCTCCCGCTTTCTCCATTCCCCTCCTCTCCCACTCCTTCGCTTACACCTACAACCTCCCCCCTTTCACCTCACCGTACTTCCCTCCTTCCTCCCCCTGGTCCCGAGCCGTTCTCCACCTCTCCGTCTCCTGCGCTGGCGAGCAGTACGATCGCATCGCTGCCATCTGGCTCGACCGTGTTGAGCTCCTACGCACCAGCACTGCCGAGCCATCCGAGTCTGGTGTATTCTGGTCCGTACGAAAGGAGGTAACGCATTACTCATCTTTGTTAAACAACCCTCCAAATGGCACCATCTCGGTCATGCTTGAGAATGTTGTTGATGATACTTTCACTGGCGTGTACCATGTCAATGTCACCCTTGATTTCTATTTATCTGACGAGAATGAGAACCGGAAAAGCACTACACCGGCTGATCTGATCATTCCTGTTTCTGAAGAGAATGCAGATACTGGGTACTGGTTCCGGATTCATAATGGATCTGATGTGCGATTTACTCAGTTTAGCATTCCGTCGAACACTTTCAGGGCAGTTCTCGAGATTTTTGTTTCTTTCCATGGAGATGATGAGTTCTGGTACACAAACCCACCTGATTCGTACATCAAGAACAACAATCTCACCACTGGTAGAGGTAATGGTGCTTTTCGTGAGGTTTTTGTGACCGTTGATGGTAACTATGCGGGATCAATTGTGCCGTTCCCCGTTGTATTCACCGGTGGAATTAATCCCTTGTGGTGGGCCCCAGTTGTTGCTCTTGGGGCTTTCAATTTGCCAACATATACCTTGGAATTAACTCCATTTCTTGGTGTGTTGTTAGATAGAAAATCACATGAGATTGGTGTAGGTGTCACTGATGGAATTTCATTTTGGTTGATTGATGCCAATTTACATATCTGGCTGGATCCAAATTCAGATTTGACTAGTGCTGAGGTTGTGAATCAAGCTGATGAGTCCTTCATTTCTCGTGAGTACTCAGATTTGTTGTTAAATGGCACGTTTGATATTAAAGCAAGTCGATCGTCATATTTTTCTGGCTGGGTAAATTCATCATTTGGAAACCTCACAACCTATGTTAGTAATAACATTGAGTTCAATAGCTTAGTCAATTTCACCAACAATGGGAAAGACAAATATGTATTGATGAACACAAAACAAAATACATTACTGAAAATATCATCAGGAGAGAAAGGAGATGACATAATTTCTCAGGAGTTTTGTGAGAGAGAATATCCAATAAAGGTTGTAACAAAGACTGTACCAGGGGAGCACGATACCTATACATCAGTAACAAGCCTCTCACATGCATTGTACGACAAAAAGTACGGTCAATCTGGTAATGAAGTTTATGCAAACTATATAATCGATAGGCAGGAGGCAGATGGGTGGATGCTGGTACAGGATCACTCAGTGCTCTCTGGTTCTGCCAGTACAGTGCAGATGTATGAATATGGTGATGATGATTCTGTGTATAGCCGAGTGGTGCAGGTTAAGGATGGAGTGGTCACGAGTGACAATGTAACTGAGAGTTCTGGCTTAGTGCATTCTTCGTAGTAATTTCTTCTCTTTTTATTTGGTAGCATTGAATTTTCTAGGCGAGTCGTCTCTTTTATATCTGTAATCTCTTGAACTTGCTCATCTAGAAAAATGTAATTTCGTTCATGTGTATATTTTGATTACGGTATAAACAGGTTGAATCTCCCTACTGATGTAGTTATCGCTATCATCCATACTACATATTCCTAGGAATTAGAGTTATGACAATAATAGCACCCAACTTAGTTCGTTCCGTGCAATCCTTGTTAGATCGGTTACAATTTAGCTCCAGATATAATATACACTTTGTCAGATAAACAAAGTTTTATCAGAAGCCTCTTGAACAAAATGATCTCGTTTGCTCTGATATGGTTTCTTATATAATAGGTACTCAGGAATTTCACGTATATTCCTTGAAAATATTAAAATTACGTATTTTTATTTCTAAAATTCATAATATAATATTTATCCAAGCCTCACATATTTATCTAATTTATTGGTTTTTTATTAAACTTCATTTTAAATTTATGAATTTTAACTTTACCTTATATTTAAAAAAATAAAAATATATAGCACGTATAAAAATCCTAATCATTCAATTCGTGAGGACAATAACATTTAAGTATACGCTTGTATTTGCGTCACAAGTAAAAAATGAATCATTTATTACTGACCAGTTAGAAAGCAAAATCCATCTTACACATGCTAATTATTTTTTTATTCTTTAACCAAAGGTAAAATTAGAACTTCATAAATTTAAAATATTTAATGGAAAAAATAATAAATTGGATAATTTATGAAATTTTTTAAATTAAAACGATACAAATGATATCATGAATTTTAGAAGAAAAAGTACGTAATTTGGAGATTTGTGAGAGATGCATGAAATTTTTCGTTTAAATGGAAAAGGAACAACATTTGTATTTAGTGCTTTATTTTTTTTTTAATCTAATTATTTTAGTGATGTCTGTTACAATAAATAACTCGAAAATACTCGCATAGTTACTGAACTCTGAACACATGGCAATATTTAAATCTAAATAAATTGCTATCATGCCATAAAATGGCACTCAAAAGCTAATGAGGCCCTCTTTGGGATAGAACAATCTGCAGCATACAAAACAGACTAGCAAGACTAACCTATTATAGCAAACAACTTCTACCATAAAACAAAAAAATTCATTTATAAGCTAATTATAAAATATACAAAATAGCAATTGGAGGATGGCCTACCTTTCTTTTTTCTTAAAAAAATAAAAAAAGGAAAGAAAAAAGAAAAAGAAGACCGGCCTTCAACTCACCGTGCGCGCCCATCACGGTTGAGAGTCTCCCAGCTAATCTCCTGGCCACAGTCAGCACAAGTGGTGCTAGAACCAGCCTTTGTTGCACAACTCCGCAACATAAGCAAGTGAGCCAGGTTGCTGCACTTCCTTTGGGTAGCCACGCGGTTTTTCGTGGCTTTCGTTTGGTGAGGTTGACTGTTGCTTGCCCTGCTACTCTTGACATGTTCGGGTGCATGATTGTTGCTCTCCGGTGCCAACACAATGTTGTTGTTGTTGTTGTTGTTGGCATAGGTGGTAGAAGTACTAGTTTGTTTTCTTTCAGCACTATAGTCATCTAAAACTGTTGTGCGGTGCACCTCCTCCCATTCGATTGACCTTTGGTAGTTCAACCAAGCCATTTCCTGCTCTTCTTTTGTCAGCTTCTCTGCTTCGTTTTCTTGCAGTAGCGTTTCATGCTCATGGTAGTTTACAATCCAGCTGAAACATCCATTTAAAATTGAATAGTTAGCTAGTACTCCAAATGAAACAACACATAATATTCTATTAATTGAAAATAACACAGTTATTGACAATCTTGCCTCTCACTATTTCAAGTCGGCTTACCTTTTTTTTTTTTTTGGCTCGACTTGTTTAGCTGGTTGGACAAAACATCAGTTTAAAAGGGAAAAAAATTACTGGCCACTGTCACACATGTGATAAGAGAAAAATGGGCGGTAATAAAGTGATTATGCCATAAAATATTACCTAGGCTGATATCTGTCTAGTAAATTCATCATGATCCCATCTGAGCTGCCAGAATCATGTGTTGGTATTGATTTATTCTGATTCGAAGATCCTGCTTCTCCAGCAATGTCATGGCAAGATGAGGCAACCAAATATTTGCTCTGCTCTAATAATTCTTCATCTCCAAAGTCGAAGAGATGTAACATTTCCTCTTTAGACATGGTCCTATATATTTGCTGTTTATCAACAACCCTTGCAGCTAGCCCCTCCTTTGTCACCTGTTTATGCAATGAAAAACAATTAGCTCAAAGAATCAGCGTGTGCTATTTACTGGTTTAGATTGATGCCTGAGCAATTTGATCACTCATAACTACTTAAGAATTCTTTATTTTTTATATTTATTTTGCAAATAATGTTGTAGAATTTTTCTTTTACCAAGTTAGCCAAGTGATCAACATATTTTCAACTAACACCTAAGATTCTTTGGGCTATTTCAAACAAGTATTATAGTACTGAAACAATGATTAATAAAAACTCCCTCCCCTCTTCTTTCAGTTTGACCCAAATATGTTTCCTTGTTTAATTTTAGCTTGATTTGTTCTATGAATACAGATATTGTATCTGATACAATACCAACACATCAATATGACATTTTCCCAAATTTTTTGATAATTTGACTTCAAATGACATATAATTACGAAATTATGAATTTACAACCCTTTGAAAAAATAAAGTAGCATTCTTGGTGCTTCACGTAACATCCCTTGTACAATTAAGAAACAAAGCCCTCGTGCTTTCTAGTGTGAGGGTTTCATTTCCATAAAAATACTGTATTTTACGTTGGCTCGCCACGCCTATCACTCATGCTTTATGGTGAGATTTTATTAAAATAACATTAATGCAAAAGCTTCCTTGAAAAGAAAAGAAAAGATAGAAGGTATTAAGGTGAATCATGCACTTGACAGCACCATAAATTCTGGATATAATGATGATCATTAAACAGTAGACATATTCGATGCTAATTTAGAAGTTTTGGTTCATATTAAATGCAGTCCGACTCTCCTTAGAAAGTACATGGAAAGAAGGATTCGTGATTTCCAAAAAAATAGGTGAACCCTGGATCCAGAATGCAGTTTAGGAAAAATAGTCCCACAATGTTAGGAACATTTGGACCTATGTGCCCAATATGTAGGAACCTAGGGTCAAGGCCTCTTCAACTGAGTTGAATCTGACACCTCTGAGTGAGATGTACTTTGGATATGCCTATCCTGCCAAATCCTTAAGCTATAACAGTGAATTATCAAAAATTATCAGATACATCAGTTGGCATATCACATCTGTATTGTACACTTATCCTGTGCGCATCAATAACTGATGCATATCTCATACATGTAAGGTAGCCTAAATGATGTATATGTGTAACAAAGATTCCAGAAAGGAGAAGAAATGGGTTTAGGGGGAATTACGTTCTAGGAATTAGGTAGGGACGGGTGTAAAACTTGCAAGGAAATTGGAAGTAGCAAGGGAAAAATGGGGTTTATGGGGCACAGGAAATATGTTGTTTACAAAGAACCTAAAACAAAAGCAATGAGCACAATTCAAGTTTTATTTGTCTGTCTTCATTGGTTTGAAGAAAAATGGCAAGATGCTAACAGTCTAGTCTCACACGACATGGAGGACCTCGTGGAAGGTCTGTACGGCGTTTCTATTTATTTATTATTTCTATTTATTCATTTTATATTATTTTATTTCATTATCCTGTATTGGAGAGGGGCAGTGGTACATAAGGGTATATAAATTTACAGGGGCAGTGGTACATAAGGGTATATAAAGCTTCTGTATTCACATGTCTCGTTTTGGTCATACTTGAAGGTACTTTAGGATGTTAAGCTTTTGTACATCACATGATTTCGTATTATATAATCACTAATGAACTACATCAGTTCAGTAGCTGGTAGCACAGGTGGTACTGTTTCATGTTTGTCTTGTCTAGGTGTTTTTGCAGTGATCTAAACTGTCTACTTTTGAGCTATGACACTCTCAAGTTCAGTTTGAAAATTGCAAGCCCAATTTTATACCAAGAAAACTAGCTAGGTTTGAAGTTGTAAATGTTTAATAAATCTCTCTTTGCATCACATTAATCTAAAATTACTTTACTTTTTGCGAATACCTAAATAGTTTGGATTCCTAGTTGCAAAGAGGAAAGAAGTAGAGTTTTTCATGACAAGTATACAAAGTCTTTGTTGTAAAACAAGCATACCTTCTTTTTCTCAACTTCTTCTGAAATTTTTATAGGTTACGATGCCTGACTTAAATCAAGTCAAACATCACGTACAGATCACCAGTAGTACTTTATCAGCAACGAGGAACAATTCAAGCTACTACCAGCACATACAGGATATAATAATTTCATACCTGTCGCTTGTATATTTTTTCTTCCATTGTTCCATGTGCCAACAACCTATAAGCATATACCGGTTTCTTCTGGCCATACCTGAACAGGAAATGAGAATATATTAAAGTTCCGAAACATGATGCTAGAAATAAATACATTAGAGCCAGAAAAAAAAAAAATACGTGCCTCCAGACTCGGTAAATAGCCTGCAAGTCATAAGTCGGATTCCATGATCCATCGACAAGAATAACACGATTGGCTGCGTGGAGGTTAATTCCCAGAGAGCCAGCACGAGTAGAAATTAATGCACATTTAACTCTTCTATTTGAAGGCTCATTAAACTTCTCCACAAGATTCTGCCTCTCGGCAGCTAGTGTGGTCCCATCTATCCTGTCCAGGTTTTACCATATAGATTATTAATTTCACGGAAAACCACGTTAAGCACAAATACTTGAGTTAACAACTTCGTATAAGCAAATAATTAATGTACCTGAACCAATCCTTTCCTTGCTTCCAAAACTTCCCTTCTTCACTTCCTTTTCTGGGTATTCTAGACAGATAGAACTCTATTAAATCTAAAGTCGATATGCTCTGGCTAAATATTAGAGACTTCTCTCCTAAGTTGGAGCTCATGGAGAGAATATCAAGAAGCAAGACCATTTTTCCACTGAAATCGGGGTCCTGGAACGCTTTCTCATCCAAAAGATTCTCCCACCATTTCTCCTATATATTTGAAGAGGTAAATATTTGAGTGCTAACGAAATTCTGACAGGCATTATCACATAAATAGAAGAAGAAAATAAAATCTGAACAAAGCTTTAGGAGTCATAAAGTAATACAAAGAAGATAGATAGAAAATCAGCTAACACAAGAAAAATGAATTCATTTGCAATACCTCTGCCTCAGGTAAGTCATCGCTTATCTTCATCTTTTGTTTTTCTGAGTAAATAGCAACAGGGTCATTATCCCAATCTTCTATAGATTCAAGAAATATTAAATTACAATACCAAATAAAAACTCCAAAGCTATGGTTAGAATAATAATTACCTCCAGGAAACAACTCGTCAAGGTTATCATCGCTTGAGCTGTCATCATCAAGGAAATTTTCCCTGTCCTGTTTTGAATTTTTGTTCTCTTTAGGCATTCGGAGCAGCCCAGGATGATTCCAAATCTGAGGAAATGTATTGTCAGTAAAAAGAAGAAAATTTTCCTATTAATGAACTCTTCATAAGGTTTTAACTGAGGCATAAAATCACCAAAGTACCTGAGCTAAGGTTGTATAGCCAGCAAAGAAGCAGCTTGCCCTCTTGTCAGAGGAACTGCTCGCAGCATACCCATGGGCATCTAGAAACTTCCGATAAAGTCTTCTTTGAAGCTGAGAAAGCTTGACTGTGATGACAAAAACAGTTTTGGGGGGCAGATCCTTCTTTACAACATTCATGTCCATTCTCTGAACAAATCCTTTTAGATTTTCGTACAGTATATGTGACCGTTGGTTCATGACCTTCACGTCATCTGCTGTAGAATTAGCATGCTGTCCATTCTCTATAGGGTTTTGGAACCTGATAAAAGTCTAAAAATAAGAAACATACAAGGTAAATTGAACATGGACTGTTTGTTTTAGTTTTTAAATTCTTACCTGTTTCGAAATTCATGACTACTCCCAAGATAGCCTTCCCTCACAAAATCAACCATCTGTGTATCCAACAAAACAAAATGAAGGCAACTGCTAACTAACAACATTATACATGTAAATAAAGATATATAGGAAGTCGCGGTACTTACACAATAATACTCCATGAGGTTATTTTGCAATGGTGACCCGGTTAATGCAATCCGTCTTTTGGTCTTTATTTGTTTTAGAGCTTGTGTAGTTTCAGCCATTCTATTCTTTATCAAGTGGGCCTCATCACAGACTAGTATATCAGCTCCATTCTAGCATATAACGAAAAATAACTTAAAAAATGGCATATGGTAAATAATTTGTAAAAGTGCTGCATAAAGCATAGACTAGCATTCATATCACAAAAAATAAAAACTCACCTGGAGGAAATTAAAAATTTGAGCAGCAATATCCCTGTCCCTGATACTCTTTCCTAGAAGCAATTTTCTAAACTGTACATAGCCCATGAGAAGCACTCCACCCTTGGCTCGCCATTTCGACAGTAAATACAGCCGTTTCTTCACACTGATAGGATAAATGCAAAATGAACAAAAACCAAAAGAAGCAACATAGATAGGAAACCAAATTATTGTAAAAGAATGGTTATTACTTGGGAATTTGTCCAAACAAGAACACTCTCAGGGGCTTTACTTCTGTTGGCTGCCACTTCGAGAATTCATTCTTCCAGTTATGTAAAACATTGACCGGGGTAACAATAAGTGCAGTACGAAGTCCTATATCAACACTCCTCATAACAGTGTATAAAAATGCAATAACCTACAAATAATGATTGTATTGTTATCATCATGAAGAAAGCCTTCTGTACAAGGAGTCATTTATAGTAACAGAATGGACTAATAATAAGCTTGAAGCCAACCTGAAAAGTCTTTCCAAGGCCCATAGTATGGGCCAAAATGCATCCAAGACCTTTATCTCCGGATTTTGCTTTTTTTACGGACTGGATTACATTCTCCCACATGAATCTTATGCCAGAAAGCTACAAAGAACAATATCCAAAATTTCAGAAACATTGATGTGCTTTATCACATCAAGCTACCAACAAAATCACCACATATTTCAAGAACTAAAGACAAAGCAAAATTGAATAAATAAAAGGAAAGAAAGACTACTTGATGGGGCTTCAACTTCAAAGAAATACTGTTTGGAATCCTCACTGCAACCTCATCTACCTCTCTAGCTATGTTGATAATGTAGCCTTCTTTCAAATCCTCCATAACCACTGAAACAGCAGCAGGAGAAGTTGAAGAGATCATACTTGACCATTTGGTAGCAGACTCTTGCATTGATTTCAGATGTTCTTGTCTAGCCTACAACAACATACATATTCCTCAGCTTGCAAAGTTTCCTACATAGAATATGATAAGAATTAAGTTACAAGTTGAATTAAAACAAAACCTTCTCTTGTGCCATGCTACTCTTTGTTTCCTCTGCAAGTTCTGCATCATCAATTATCCTTCTGATTCTCTTCTTTCGTCTTCTCTTGCTGGTAGTTGAAACCAACGATGCAGATATCAAGATAAAAATAATGCCAATTTGATTTTCTTATTCTTCTTTTCTTGGCAATTTGCACCCAATATTTATTGCACTTTTGCGCAATACACTGATATGTCGTGTACTTGCAATTAACAACATTTTGGGCACACATGCATGCTAAACCCACCCATTGAAACCAACATAAAAGGTATATTGTGTCAGTTATGATAATTTGCCCATCTTGTAATTGCCATACCTTACAGTGAGCATAAATTGAATCAATTTTTGCCAGAAGTATATCTACACTAAATCGAGATGGATTAGTCACAACTTTCAATCAGTTTTCCTCATTTGTGTCAATTTGGTCATATTCTTCTTGACTTACATTTGTTTCAATAATCTGTTGCTAATTCCAATTAATCTGAATAATGTTGTCTGTTATTTGAAACAAAATATTTGTTGTGAATTATGCAAAATGAATGGAACTCCCTTTTTAAGGAATCAAGATACGCAAACTATCACAAAAGGTATAAAACAAGATGACAAATATCCAGCATACCGATTTACAACTCCGTTTTCTGCTTCAGAGTGATCTGAACCACTCTCGGAGATAGAAGGTTCAGAAGTACTGCCAAGGACCTTCTCATATTGAGATATTGAATTCTCTAATAAACTTGGTGAGCAGCAACAGCATCGCCAGGTTGTCACAGTAGTGGCATCTGACAAGCATTCCTCACCAAGGTTCCTTGCAATGCAAGATTTACAAAATTGCATGGTGCATGATCCACAATTGACAAGCTCTTCACTCTTCCAGCACCACTTGCAGTAACCACTCTTATCAGTACCCTACATATACAAGATTTTATTTATTAACCCATGATAACCATGCAGGTTAAATACACTTAATTACAAGGAGTGGTAATAAGTCGAACCAAATGGGTAGGATCAGACCTGAAAACCCAATCTTGTAAACCAACAGGTCAACTTCCCTGGGTACATTTTGGCTTAGCCCAGGTCGATAAAAAAAACAAGCAGTCTTAAACTAACAGAACAGGTCACTAATCATAGACAAACCTCAAGTCGTATCTTCTCTGCAAGGGTAAATTTACATGATCCACAGACGATAACTGCCAGCAGAGGATGCCGGTGAACCGCCGAAGAGCTCTTCAAGGACTCAGAACAGACAGTGCAGCTGAAGCTTCTAGACTGACCCTTCTCAGGTGTAATAGTTGCATCCAGATCTACCACATCGATAGATTTTTTCACTTGAGAGTTAAACTTTGAACCCAAGACCTGCACCTCATCATCACTACTATCTGTCATCTCAGCCTTGCGCTTTTTATTCTCCAACTCAGATTCATCTTCTTCACGAGCTCGCTTGGAGATACCAAACTCTTTCAAGCTAGTACCAGCATTTGCTTCGCCATTCTCAGGAAGTGTATCATGATAGTCATTTGTGGAGTCTGATATCAGAATAGGTTGCTGGAAAAAACAAAGTATTGTTATAATTATGGCTCAACAAATTATATATTTTCTGAAAAGCCATTTCTATTGTAGCAAAAAGTACTTACAAGCCGTTTCTTTCTTGTTCTTTCTTGCTTCATGTGATGATGCATTCTCCTGATTCTATTTTCATCATCCTCTTCCCTTACCTATTAATAAAAAAGACACCTCGAGTCTTAAAAAAAACTTCTAGAAATGAGTTGTGTCTCAAAACAAATAAAAAAATGTACAAAGAAACCATGAATCGTGTCACCAAAATAAGTTCCTGACAACTAAATAAACAAAAAAAAATCAAAACAAAAAAAAATCAAAACGGCAAACCTTTCTGTATTTTCTCTTTTGTTCCTCAGAAAGCTCAAGCTCATTCAGACTTCTAAAATCTGCATCATCAGCCTCAATATCAGCTATCTCTTCAACCTGATAAAAAAAACCTATATAATTACAATCAACACAATATAATGTCAATTCAGACGAAAATCCCACTGTTCCTTATCATACATTCTCACCTCATCAACACCAGGAAAGTTAAGTCCCAAACTAGCTGCTTGTTGCGGTGTACTAGCAAGGTACACAGAGGCCCAATTGCTAGTTCCAAATCCATTATCTGAGCAATTGTTTGATTTGATAAGCTGATTGAACGAATTCCAGCTTGCCTCGCCATCATCGGAGGGCTTGTCACCATTAATAGGTAGTTTCCCTGCAAGAAAGCCACTAGCACCTTCTTCTAGAAGCCTACCATGCTTCCTAATAGAAACAAAAGCCAAACAAAGAAAAGTAAAGGACAAATTTACGTTAGCAAATAGCATCCATAGACTTATGAATGAATAGATCGACTTTCTATAAAGATCAGGAACAGAATAATGAAATTTAGCATAATTAAAAATCAAGAAATGATTAATGCAGCAGAAATTACTGTCCTAATACACTTTCTATGTCAAAAGTATCTTCTGGATCTAGTATGACTCTATTTTATATGCCAATTTGTCCACTAGATTTACAACCTTGTCCAGTCGATGAAAGTCTGATTTTGGCCTTTCAACTATCGTGTTTGGTTCAATCAAGCCCCTCAACTTTCTGGGCTCAATCAAGCCTGTCAAACTATTGCATATGGTTCAATCAGGCCCCTTGCGTTTTCTAGCTTTAGTTAGACTTTTGCATTTTTTCCTTTAACCCAACCAAATCCTTCCACTAGTTAACTTATGTTAAAATACATAAAATCATCAATTTAGACTTAATAACGTAAGAATCGTATATTATTTGCAAATATCATAAATTATAATGTTAATATAACTATTAACTAACTAATCAGAGGACCAAATTTAACAAATTTCAAAAGCTTAGGGCTAAGCAAATCAAAACAAAAGTTCAAGGAATTGGTTGAATCATGTGCAATAGTTAAAACGGCTTGATGAACCAAATAAAATAGTGGAAGGACCGAAATCAGAACTTTCCTCAAAACTTACAATAAAACTAGTTTCAATCAATCCTATTTTGAATCAATCCGAACTAATTCCTTTTATACGGAAAATTAAGAACAAATAACTAGTACATATAGGAAAGAACAAAATAATAATCAAAGCATCGCTAACCTTCTTACAGGCCGGCAAGTTTGGAGATACTCTTCGGTAATTTTCACCGATTCGTCAACTTCACCAGTAGCTCTAGATCCCACCCAATGTGCCCTCTTCTTCCACGCTTCAGTGCGACATCTATCAGGTATTTGACTTTCAATCCGCTTGTAGAGACTTGGAAGGTCAACCCCAGCCCCATCGAGTTGTTCCTGCAGATTATTTGTTATTCAGATGGATCTTATGCTTAGTCAACAAAGATAGTAATCTACATTAATCTGACAATCAGAATCTAATAATAAATACCATGCCCTAGATACAGCATACACTCAGCAGTAAAAAAGCAAACTGCATGCTCATGTTCAATCCAAAAAATGTAACTAAAAAAACCGTAAACAGGATGCCAAAGTTACATCCTTACTATTGAAACCTTGGTATGCAAAATCAGCCATTCCGGACCAGAATCGGCCTATTCAAAATGGAATAGGACGGTACCGATCAGATTTCTGGCTGAGTTACGCGCTAAGCGATTTTTTGTCGAAAATCGGTTGAATCGGCTCTGAATCGGTCGAATCGGACCGATTCCGGTTAAATTTCGGTCGAATCGGCCCGTTCCAGTAAAATTTTGTTTGAATCGGCTCCGTTCTTTTAAAATTTGAACCGACTCCTCCCAATGCTTTATCTTGGGCTCTGGGCCAAGGAATTGAAAACTTTATACTACCGAAAACATTCCTCCTATATAATTGCTTCCAATTTGCCTATGGTTTCTATGTGGGACTAACCCTTTGAGCTCCGGAGTGCAGTTTTTTGTTTTGTTTTTGCATTACTAAGGACTAACGTCCATAATAACAGAACTTTAAATTGTAATGATTACATTTAAGAGTGTGTTTCGATTGTAATAATTATATTATATTATATTATATGAGTAGATTATTTGAGTGCAACTTTTTGTTTCAATATAATTTTTTTAACATATTAATATTTTACCAACGTTGTTCCTATTTTCTTAGTACAAATCAACCTTCTGCCAAATAAATCCGAGTTTCCGACCAGATTCCGATTGAACCATGATTGAAACTATTAAATAGTGCATGTCATTTATGCTTAAAAGTTTCAAAACTGTTCATGTGCAACTTATATACAACACAACGAAAAATGAAAGCAATACTGACCAGCAAGACAGCACTCCTCGTCTCCAGCACATCAAGCTCAACCTCCCATTGCAGTGTAAAGGCTTCCATTTCTTTTATTACAGCCGAATCCAACTAAAACAGAAGGCAAAAGTTAGAATTGATGTACATACTGATAATCCAGAACAAAACTAAAAGGAAACAAACCTCCTCTCCCTCGAGGTTTTGAGCGAGCTCCAACCTAACTTCCTTTTCAACCTGTGCAAGTGCCTCTTTCTCAAGTGATTCTTGTGCTTCTGCTGCCTATGACCGCACAAAAGAGCCAGAATAATTGTTTTGTATCTAAACAATATCTGCATGTGAAAAGAAAATCTATGCAAAAGTTCGGGAATAAAAACCTTGCTCTCGACTTCCATAAATTCAGTAAGAATTTCTTCTACCTCTGCATCAGTTAAAGGCACCTGCAACCAATTCTATCATTAGAAAATGGAAATTGTATATATGCTGCACATTAATCAAGGGTATTAGGAGTAAGCAACACAAACCTCGGAAATGGATTCATCGTCTGCTTTGCTTGACTGTTCACTACCTGAATCATCAAGAAACATTGCAAGCGAGTCGCTTCCTTCTTCCTCTTCTTCATGAGCTGTTTCTTCCTCTCCAAGACCATATTCTGTGCCATTAATTTCAATTTGTACATCTGCATTACCCTTCACTTCCTCCAGTTGAGCATTCACTGGATCGTTCTTTTCAGCATTACAATTTATTCCAAGGACCACATGTTCCTCCACTGCAGTGCCATTAATTTCTATTATGGCATCAGCACTACTACCAGATGCAACCATTGGCATGCCTTGTTCCTCCTTAGAAAACTGCACTGACTCGTATTCCTTCAGCAACTCATTTTTTTCCATGTTATGATGTCATACTACATGCAATGAGCTTCCATAAGAAGATTTCCTTCAAGCAAGTTTAATATCCTGTCAAACTGAAATAGTTCAATAAATAAATGTTTAGTGATTGTAGTGGTCATACACGGCCATCTAATTCAGTACAAGAAAATCTCAACTGTTGTACTGAAATGAGGAAACACGGTAAGGTTATGATTTAAATAAGCTTGATCCATTGTAATATACCAAGCTCATTTTTTTATGGAACGATAATATGTGCAAAACTTGAGCATTATTAAATAGCTACTAAAAGCAAAAAATCTCCCGTTATATGTTCTTGTTCGTGCAAAAAGAGGAACACAATAATACAAGTAGTACAATAGGAGTGCCGTACAAATATCGGTTTCCAGATAATCAATCTAGAAAATGTGAGTCCAAATAACTACTTGATGAAATGGGCAGTAAATTACACAGTCAAGAGTTCAATAACCTAAAATTGAAGTCGAAAATACTTAAAAATAAAAAATGCAGAATTCAACCGTAGTTTTACATACGATTGACGAGAAATCAGATCTAAGTGGCTTTACTTCAACAAAAAGCTAGAAGAGAAAACAAAAAACAAAAAAAGGTGTAACGAACTAACGATCGCATGCAAGTGCTATGATAAGGGTTTTGCAAAATGAGGTATTTAACCTTACCAGGCACTCCTCGAACCAAAATTACTCCGTAAGCACGCAACAAAGAAGAGAGAGAGAGATGGCAATTCCAGAGAGACAAAAGGAGAGGGAATTCGCGGGATGGAGTGCGAACTGCGTCTCTGTCTTTCTCTTCTCTTCTCTGTCGGACTTCTCCCAAATCGGGTCTAACTGGGTCTCATTTTTGTCCGTGTTGGTTTTGGTCTGTCTTCGTCGCTTTGGAGTGACGAAATGGGAAATCCAACCGTCCGTACCAAATACACATTTGGCTGAATCAATCCGTGGTTCGGACTGGGTTGAGTCCGAATCAGGATCCGATGCAGTCCTGTCTAAAGGTGGGATAATAATATTGACAGAGTAATTTTGACTTTATACAATGCACGAATCACATACATTGTTATTTTAATTCTATTATCCGTGCACTGTATGAAGTCAAAACTGTGTTATTAATATCTTTACCTCTAGTATAGATCGTATTTCAGATTAGACCATGTTGTTGAGAGTTGGATGATTTTAGTCTCTCTGTTTTTTTTTTAGCGTCTAGTTGTCCCCTGCAACAATCTCTCATTTTGTCCTCATGCATTAACTATATGAGGGATCACTAATTATCTGGGGGACCACTAACTACTTGGGAGACTGTTTAATATTTGAAAGATTTTACAATTAGTGTGCGCAAATATGGATACCTATGAGCGCAAGTATTAATATATAATATATCAAGTATTCATATATAAGATATCAAGTATTTCGAAAAAAAAACTGGACACATCACATACTCATATTTTACACGTTTTTAGATGTGGTTTTTTTTTTCTCCATTCAATCTCGCCAATATTTCTAACGATCCGTGAGGAATTTTGCGAATCTAAAACCACAAACGTCTTCTACGTAATTTTCTCTTTCAAATGAGATCCATGATGACATACTTTCGGGTTGTCCGTCGCGCAAGTATTCATATCTCGTCATGCATATTTATACCTCGTCGAGCAAGTATTCATACATCATCGTGCAAGTGTGAATAGTTAATGTATTAAGTGTTTGTATCTAACAAATTCTATTATTTTTTTTTCCATATGGCACTGGATGATGTCTGAAAGTATTAATATCAAATATTGCAAGTATTCATACCTCGTCATGCAAGTGTGAATAGTTCATGTATCAAGTGTTTGTATCTAACAAATTCTATCAATTTTTTTTTCATATGACACTGGATGATGTCTGAAATTATTAATACTTACGCATTGAAGTATGAATTGTTATGTTGTAAAGTAACTTAAATCAGTTAACTGAAGTATGAATTGTTACGTTGTAAAGTATATTAATTTAATATTTTTTTTACAAATGACTATGTTTGGCGATTGATTGTATTACTATGTAATATTGAAAGTATTCACACATGTGCATTAAATGTACGAATATTTACGTTGTAGAGTATTTATTATCAACATATTGTTAGAGAAATATATTTTGTTACAAATCTCTTTTTGGAGATTGATGGTATTAACATGTAATCCGAGAAGTATTCGTTTATATTTATATGGTAAAATATGTGATGTCTCATTATTTGATCGATTGTTTCGACCTATTTCCAGACCGAATATCATGTTTTGAATAACTAAAATGCATTGTTTATGATTGAATATCAATAGAATATGGTACTGCTGCGTTTTGGTTATCACTTTGCAGGAAATAGGCGAAAACAGACAAAAAGCAGAGTTCAGACATCTTCCATGCGGGCCGCGTCCCACCTGACGCGGGTCGCATCACAGCCCAGCGCGACCTCAGACGCGACCCTCACAGCGCGCATCAGACCCAACCCGACGCGGGTCGCATCCGAGCCATGCGGGTCGCGTCGAGTTAACTGCGCCAGGCCCAATTGAAGCCCAGTAAGCTGTCTATATATAGATCTGGGCCTGCGCGATTCAGAGGATCCAATTTTCAATTTTAAAACAGAGAGATCGGGACAGAGAAGAGAGCTTGGCGCGCAGGAGCCAGGAGGCGATCTGAAAGCTGGAGCAAGGAAGATTTCGGCCAAGATCTCCATTCTAGCTCGATCTTCTTCGATTCTTCTCCTCTTCATCATGATTTGCACCTTCTCTCTCTCTTTTCTTTTCTCTTTGATCATGATTGAGTAGATTTTCAGTTTTGAGGGTGTTAGATGTAATCCAAAGCTTTGCTTGATGATGAATGTTAATTGAATCTGAATTGTTATTCGTGTTTCTTGATTTTTGTATTGATTGAAATTGCTTGACCTAATTGCTTGATTGATTCTTGATTGTCTACTATTGATTGCTTATGGCATTTCTTTTTGTAATTTGGCCTTGATGTATCTTGTGGATTAGGTTTAGTATTTGAGGTAGGTCTAAGATCCGAGAGGTGAGATCAATAGTAGCCGAAAGGTGAAATTTCCATTAATCGAAAGAATAGTGGATGCCTTTAGTAAACGAGATCAAGAACCTAGGTTTGAATTGAATCTAGGAAGGTGAAATTGCAATTCCATACCAGGTCTATTAAGCCAATACACGAGAGTTGAGGTTCAGTGACATTAGGTACGGTCAGTCGAGCCTTACACGAATTAAACAACCAGAATCAGTAATGTTCAGTGTCAGCTCCAGGACCACGCGGGTCGCATGAGAAACCATGCGGGTCGCGTCACAAGGTCGCATGTGAAAGCATGCGGGTCGAGTGAGAGGTCCAGAGTGCTTGAGGGCTACGCGGGTCGCGTGTGAGAGCACGCGGGTCGCGTCACAAGGGTCGCATACGAGAGTATGCGGGTCGCGTGACAAGTCCAGAGCAGCAAGGTTGAGGATGAAGTCTGAAACCCTCGAAACGCTTTTATTTTACAGATAGTCTAAAATCAAACGTTCAATTGTTTTCATTGTTTGTTATTACTATTGTTGATTGAAATTAGGAACCTTAAACAAATTCAAACACCCTTCTCACTTCTAGTACCTAATTAGGTTAAGTCGAAATTTAGAATTTGAGTCGTCCCTGCGGATCGACACCCGATTATACTACTCGATAGGGGTTGTGCACTTGCAATCCTTATTCGTGAAGTGTAGACGCGGTTTTAAAAGGTACGCCCTCAAGCGTACCGAAACTTGCGTAGCGCTTTCGTGCGAACAATATGTTATAAAGTAATACTAATATATAACAGATCAAGAACATAACAAATAAAAGTTTCATACAAATACTAAACACATTTATGCACAGAATAAATTACATACTCATTTTAATTTGCCATGGGATTTAATTCCAACATACAATCCCAAATTTGGCTTCAAGCATTTTTTTTTTGTTTACAGAACCCATAGGCTGATAACAATTCCTCTGTGATATTGAAAATTTCATCACTAACCCCTATCCTATACCAGCAATTAGTTCTTCCCTTGTTTGCCAGAATATGTGCCATCTTGATTGCTTTTTCATTCCTGCTTCAATAGTCACAAAGATCTATATTGGCGCAGTACAGTTTCAGTTTTGGATGTTAGTATCATGCCAATCAAAATAACATCAGTCAATCAATATAATTAAGCTAGAACAATATTCATATTTTTCTTCATGGAAACATGAAGTCGTTCAACTGAAGATAAGATACTAAAAATAACACTAGATGTTAACATACCAAGGGACATGAATAATTTTATTCCTTTTGGTACGGGCTGCTAACGAGCTGGATGTCGATTTTTTTGTACTGATACAACTTTTCGCGAGGCAAAATTTCTATTAATTAGGAAACAAATCTGACAAATAATGAAGAAACATTCAAAAGCAAGGCTATGGTTTTGGAGCCGGGCTTGGGCGTGGATGGAGATGGAGACCGTCGACAGATGCATCAGGCGGAGATTTTGCAAATTAATCTGTCAAACACTAGGGGAACGGACTCTGCTGCTTTTCTGTATCCCACCGTTCAAAATTTTTCATTTCGCGCATCTCGATACAGAAATTTTTTCATGTACAATCTCGACGAATTTGAATAGTTGGATCTGGAAAAGCTGATTGCTGCTTTTCTATCAGAAAAGCAGCAGAGTCGGACCCAAACACTAGGGCCTGTTCGGCTACCTATGTTTTCATGATTTTTTTTTAACAAAAAATCTAAATAGGTTACTTTTCCAATATAGTGTTCGGTGCAATAGTTAAATTACCCATTTTCATTCTCATTACCTATTTCTATTCTCAACTCCTCTTATAATTTGTGACAAAAATAAAATTGACTTTGAGCTAAATTTTTTTTTTTCCAATCACAGAAGCTCCCAACTCCTCTTTTCAAATTGACTTTGTTTAATATTTATTTTAGTTTAAACAATTTTGAACTTCCAATTATTATTTTTAATATTTTTTGTTCTTAACAAGAATGATTTGTTGATTTTTTTTTTATTTTTTATTATTTCTTCTCCATCATCAACATAAGTCTATAATTTTCTAAACAATATTAAATTAATTGATCAAATATAAGATCGCAATATCGTGAAGTTTATTCATTTTATATACTAACCATAATTTTCAAATTCAAATTTACTATTAAAACTATTTTGCTTTTTTATTAACAACAAGCACAATTAAACAAACACAATTTAATAATAAAATAAAACAAACACAAAGACAAAAATTAATTAAACAAACACAACATAATAATACAAGAAATTAATTAAACAAGTATAATTAAAATAGCAACACTCAATTTTAATAGATTAAGCTAATTTGAACATAATCAGTGATTAATATCAATACACTTAATAGTATTAAATCTTCTATATAAAAAAAAAACCAACATCCTAACAAATTTTTCATGCATTTACCGAACAACTATATTCCAAAATTCTCTATGGATTAAATAACTTTGATTTTGACAAACTAAAATTTTCGTTTTCATTTTCAAAAATTTCCATTCCGATAAAAATTTCCGTTACCGAACAAGCTCTAGATCTTGTCAACTAGTATTACTATTTTGTTTAATTAGAATCTTGAACGCTTCTTATTCTTTGATCAGGCGTGTGAATTACTAAGCTATTGGTACCACCCTAGCTGTACGATTTGTGCTGTAATAATGAGGTGGGTAAAGCACTAGCTGTACGATTTCAGGTGAGTGTTGCTTGTAAGTTTTCATGTGGGTTGGTTGTGTAACAAATAGTTCGGGTTTGGTTCGGCGGGATCAATAATTCGGGAATGATTTGATATCATAAGGAAGCCAAAAAAAAAAAATTGTATTTTTTTTGCGAATAATTCGTGAATGCGTGTTTTATTCGCGAATAAAATTTATTATACATTTTTTGTATTTTATTCGGTGTTCGGTTCAGAAATGTTAAAAAAATGAATAAAACGCAAATTAATTGCAAATTTATTGTAAATTGTGTCAATATGGCTACAACTGATGAGCCTGGAAGATGCTGCTCTGGTAACAACATTTATATTTTTAGAGAATTTTATTCGTAAAATTAATAAAAAATAAAAGACAAATAAAAATAGTATTTATAGTCTTAGATTTATAAAAAGATCAGAGTTATTGTTTCTAATTTAATTATTTCTATTTTTATATTTATAGAAAGATCGGAGTTATTGTCTCTGATCCAAATCGGAGACAATGCCTCCAATCCAAATTAATCTGGTTTTTCTAATTCTGTTCAACAGATTCTCTGTATCCAAACCGAGCATGTCATATTCTTGTACTATACAAATAAATCTACACACTAAAAACAAAACAGTAAAGGACAAAACATTTAATGACAATGGTGCAAATGTGCAATTAAATCTGATGCGTGGCCTCAATTCTAATGATATAATATTGATGCAATTAAGTCTCTCAAATATTTAATGCTTTAGCAGCCGCCTCAATTTTAATGTTATGAACAATCTATTCTCGCTAGTTGAAATGGCAAGCCTACAGGCACTCTCCACAAAAAATAAAATAAATAAATAAAACTCAATATCACCCGTCCTTCAAACAGAAAAGGTTGCATTCATTTTCTCCCGTGCATTTTCTTATTTAATGAATTTGCCAAATTGAATTGTGAAATCATATACTCGTAAAATTGCATAATAGTCAATTAAGTCTTAAGACGAAGGAATTCCTATCCGTTTCACAGAAACCATGAACAAAAATTGGCAAAAAGGAAACCATTCTATTGGGGTTCGGATTCTCTGAAGTAACTCAAATTTTATGTTTGAATCTGGACCGTCCAATCAAAATCACACGAATATTAAAAAAGGTTCCGTGAGTTCCAACTTAAAGTAGACTGATCCGAATTCTAATCGGACGGTGCAGATTCAAACTCAAAATTTGAGTGAGGATGATAAATTAGTTCCAGCATTTAATTCTGACCTAGAGGATGATAACTTATTATACGATGTGTTTGTCCCGAACCAAAAAAATATTAATTGCTCAATTATACTTCGGATCTAAAATTAATCGCCAATTTATTACTCGGTCACTAATTTATTTGTCTAAATTTGGGTGCTTCATTTATATTTATTTCATAATTGCTACAAAATATGTATTGGTTTGTCAAATAATTTGATCCCCGCCCTCAAATACTCATTAAACATTATATTATACTGTGAATTAGTAACTGTGAAATAGTTAAAAAAAAATTGAAGTTTATTTTTTGGGACCCTGAAATACTGGATTCTAATTTAATTTTTGATATAATTAGAGCCTAAACATGTTCTTGTTTATTTGTGCCCTTAACTCTAACAATAAGGACGTGCCAGCTGTCATGCAATAATTAGTATTTATAAAACCTAATTTGACACTGAGAGTGAGAGCATCTACATCTTCATTTTGCTAACTTAGCAATTAATCTGAAGGTGTCACATCAAACTTTTCAAGTATTATTACTTTCATGGATGCAACGTTAGCAATAAAAAAAAATATCAATCTTGATTTTTTTGTCACGCAAGGAAAATTAATAATGCATGAATAGTAACATTCTAAAATTGATGTGAAGAGAATTACTAAATTACTGATGTGATAAATAAATTTAATTTTTGTATTGCATAAATGAATGTGGCATTCGGATCAGCAATGACGCGGTGCAAGAGGTCTGATCAAGGAACAAGAAATGTTCAAGAATCTAACTAAACAAAATAGTAATATCAATTTACAAGGTGTACTGTCTGACAAATTAATTTGCAAAATCTCGTATGAATTTCAGATTTATAATTACAGATAAAATACTTAAGTGGATACGAACAAAATTTAGAGAAAGATTATCAATTTTGAAAAATAGTGTTCATCAATTAGACAGCTAGGCGCTCCCTAAATGTTAATTGAGGATGCACTCGTGATGTCTACATTACGAAATTAATGATCGATCATGTAATTTCCATGTGCACAGAAGCTAAAATATTGGGTAAATATTTTAAAAGAGTAGTTTTAGCTTCACACAGCGCACACACTATAGAATATAAACAGAGCGCATAAGGCTCATGCGCTGCATGAAGCGAAAACTGCTCTGTTAAAAGCTTTACCCAAAATATTGATTACTCGGACAACCTGTCCGATGTACAATTTCTTTTATTGGATAGTAACCGTCTATATGCAATGATTAGAAAAGTTGCAATAAAAAGAAGCATAACTTTAAATGGTTTTTTTAGTAAAGATGGTTTTGTTTAGTAAAGATTGGAGGTCAAGTCACTCAACTGTTTAATGTTCACAAATAATTTTTTTTCTGGATTTCAAATCTACGACCTTCTACACGGAGGGCATTATTTTTGCGACTACATCAAAAAAAAAATGGTTCTCTAATTTAAAATGTGTTATTTTACACGGTGTTCCTCAAGCAACAAACAATTTTCATAAATTAATTATCAACAATGTATTCACCAATTCTCAAAAGGAGATGGCTCTTTTTTTTTTTGAATCATTACTTGGTGCCTGTATCACTGTTTTTTTTGTACAACAAAAGCAAGCTCAGAAAACATCACAGTACTTTTAGTAGCTGAACCTCAAAAATCAGTGACTCCTTTGCATGAGATAGAAGACTCCTCCGAGGACCAAACTGATAAAAATGGAGAATAATAAACCAAAATTAATGCAAGGCCTCAGTGAAGGTAGTATGTGATAATTATTATAAGATACGGGCATAAAAACACAGAAAAAACTAAGACATATATAAATCAGAAATAACTTTTTGGAGAATACGCTTTATACTTGATATAATATCAAGGACAATAGGTGATTAACAGCTAATTAACATTAGTTTGAGTAAAGCGGTAGATTTCAAGAGTTACCTCATCCGGTATAGGTTTTAAGTTCTCATTAACATACCCTACTTCAGGAGGAATCAATGCTCTCCTTTTTCCTGCATATAAATAAAAAAATCACCGGCAAGACAATAAATTAAAAATGTTAAAGAAAAAAAGAAGGTTTAGGAGAAGTTAAAAAATGTTCAGTCTCAACCTAAAAAAAAAAAATGTTCAGTTTCAAATTTACTAAAGCAATAATATTTACCTCCGACTTTCATCCCAACCAACACATCTTTGAGGCCACGTATAATCTAAAATGCACAGGTCAAGAAACCATTAACCATAAAACCTCAAATCTTAAACATATTTCAAAAGATGTATAGCTAAAAAAGAATTCAAGCAGCATGCAAATGAAATCAATGTCATGCTAAATGTAACCCAAAACTCAGAAAATTAGTGCCACAATTGGCAAGATGGCAATTCTAATCAAATATACTTCCAAATTTCCAAAAATTATCAAATAACAGACCTCACTATCATCCAAAGGAAGTATCACAGGGCTGCTCTCACCACTAAATTGATCCACCGTGCTGAAATAAAGCAAAGTTAAGAGACAAATAATAAGAGCTCAAATTGATTTTTGGGTGCTGGTTTTCTTTATGCTATTAACATTTACCTATGCACAAAATAACCATTTGTACGGCGACACACATAGTTAAACTCGACCAAGTCACCGTCATGCGCTTGTGTCCCTTCTCCATCCACGATATCTTTAAATTAGAAAGATATTTCTTCTATAAGCTGACAAATTATTGAAACATTATACAAATATTCATTGTATTGTTCTATTCAGAATTGCAAAATCAAAGAATAACCTGCCATAACTAACTACCTTGGATCTTGACACCATTCTGAAGTTTATAATACCTGGAAAATTCAAACTTTTAGTAGAGGATACAAGAAGGTTGTTAGCATTAGAATCAAAAGAAAGGCTTATATTTTAGCTCTAGAAAACTTTAATTAAGCTTGAACACCATAGATAAGACTTTATCTTATCAATATTCTTAGTAGCAGTCAATATTTACCTTAAGATATCAGGATCCTTCATATCTTGCAACGGAGCAGAAAGAACAGGAGCAGGATATAATATCATAGCACCAAGAGTAATTACTTCTGACAGTAAAGTCCTCTTAGACAATTTACAAGTTATTCTGACAGGAAGCCCATACCGAAATTCCCTCCACTGAATCTTTCTCCTTTCCCACCTATTAACAAATTGAAAGAGATACTCCTAAGTTTCCACGCTCAAGCAATAGAAATTTGGCACATCAAATCACTTTATATATAAAAAAAGAGCAAATTGACGATAGGTATTACTCAACTGTTTCATATAACCGGGAAGAATGATGACTACAGCAACAGTACTGGCAATCAATTAACCGGTAAAGCATGAATATTCATGTATTAGAAATCAATTTGTAAACAGTTAACTAGTTCAATTAGAATAAATCAGGAAGTCAAAGAACTCGTACAATTCACGTGCGCAAATTTAAGGAAGAAAAACAAGTAGGTAAGCGTTATGGAGGAACTTTTGAATTAAATCGATATAATGAATAGAAATGAACTCGGTACCTTATAGACGGAGAATAGCAGCTAATTGGTAGACCGCTTGTGAAGGTCGCCACCTCTCTTAACATCGAGCAAGGGAGAAGCAGAGAGAAAGAAGAGTATGAGCACGAAACGGATGAGGCCACAACGGGATAATTGTAGCGAGTCGCGACCGGTCCCGTTTGTTTGGAATTCAGATCCCCGAAGTAACCCAGTTTGAGTTTGGATCCCGACCGTTCGATCTGTTTTAGCACATAAGTCCGTGCGTTTCACCATTCGGTCCGGATTCCGATCGACGGTCAGAATGCAAACTCAAAGTTTGGTTTATTGAGGGGATCGGACCCGTTTGTTTGGAGGTCTCTTATAATTATTTTTTTATGGTTTTTTAATTGACAATAATATTCTAATGCATGTATTTATACTTACCCATTTTTAAATAACTTGTGAGCAAAAGTCAGAAGCAGTCGTTGTGTTAGAAGAGAACATCGTCTGGTAATTTGTATCAATTTTATAGAACACATGCGGATACAAAAGTTATTATAACACATAAAAAATAGTTATTACAACACATACATTTACACCTACTCATCAAATTTTTCAACATAAATATTAAATTTTAGTTGTATGAATGCATGTATCGATCAATAGTTTCGAGTAAAACCAGCTAGGAGTTTCCTCAACATAAGTATTAAATTTTTAACAGCTTTTTTACTATCTTTTTAAATAAGTAAAAAATCACTTGTTTAAAACTTATAAACCATTTAAAAATAATGATTTCCTATTCATCTAATTTTTTTTAAACAATCTAAAAAATATAAAATTTAGTATATATGTAATTGCATTGCCATAGCCATTTAAAAATTATGATTTTTTATTCATCTAATTTTTTTTAAAACATTTTTAAAAATATAAAATTTAGTATATATGAAGATCATCTTGAATGATTCAGATTAATTATCACCAATTCAGAAAAGATTTGGATTATTAGCTTATTTCAATTTTAAAAATAAATATATTGATCCATCATACAGACCAATATGTCCTATGCATAGTACCATAGCCTCAACTCATTTATAAAAATATAATTGAATTACACTTTTTTTTTGTGACACCGAATTACACCATTTTTTGAAAATCGTTGTTTTCAGACCATTGAATTTTTGTACTCATCTTAATAAATAGTAAAAAAATTCAAAAAAAAATGTAAAATTTGATCTGCAATCACATTTTAATATATCAATCATGTTGAATGGTTTGGATCGACTGTTTGGACTTTGAAAACTTTAAAAATATAGAGTGTGTTTACGCAACAAACTTCTGGAGAGGGCCTTACTTCAACCTACCCAACTGTACAGGCCGAAGTATCTCCAAAGCCTGAATACGAGGCCAACAATCCTTGGCACCATGGGTGAAAAGAATCTGGAATGCGGCTTGGGCAGCAGGGGCTTGGGCCCTGTGGCGAGAAAGGAATAGAAGATTCTTTTCTAACAAAAGGCGTTCGGTGAATCAGTTAATAAATGATACAACAATGGAAGTTATTTCTTGGATACAATTCGCATAAGCCTCAAGTAAGAGGAGGTTTTGCAGGGGAGTATTGCATACTCTTAGAGGAAGTTCAATTTTATTATGTAAAGAGCTAGATTGCGGAACAAGCAAGTTCAATTTTATTATGTAAAGAGCTAGATTGCGGAACAAGCAATCTAGATTTCTGTAAATATTCCTGACTTTTCTTATTCAATATATTGTTGGCGACACTTTATCGCTAACCTTCAAAAAAAAAAAGAATATCGGGAAAAAATAGGAAACTGATAATTGGGTGTAATCTGGAAAATTCTCGATGATGACCGTGCTATGCATCTCCAGAAAGTGTATCTCCAACGTGCTATGGGAGCAATACGGAGGGTACTAATTGTGAGGTGCATTGACCTTTTTTCCTTTCTCACGGAAGTCCGAAATTCTTGTTGTGCTTGCAGTGAGCAATTTCCGTGAGATTATTCTCTCTGAATTTCCTAGCACCATATAACATTTCATTTTTCAAATTTTGTTAAAAGGAAATTTCATTACCAAGAAAACAGCTAGATAAACATTGCTGAATAAGCCTGAAGCAGAGGTGAACAGACGATAAATACGACAAAAAATAACATCGGTTGCAGTGATACAGATTAGTTTGGCGCAAGCCACGCAGGTTCGTAAAATTTTCTTGCCGATTCATGCAACCAATTTCCTAACAAATGTAGAAGGTAAAATTGCTTTTGCTGATAAGAACCTTTTTCAGATATCCAAATCGTTCCTGGCTCACAAAGACTTGCTCCACAGTCCACAGGACGTGAAGAGAAAGAGAGAAGAGGAAACATGCAAATAATATGAGATATAGTTGCTTCACAATTCTATAAAAGGCAGAAGAAAAATATTTTAGCTCTCCTGTCTCTCAAACGAACATACTTTGTCCTCTTAGAATTAAAGTGTACAGAAAACGAAACAAGTATTCAAGCACATCGTCCTTGCACTGTGGTAAAAAGGTCCCAAGCAAAATTAATTAAGAGGTGACAATATCCGACTGCATTTAGAGTAGATCCGAATTGTTCGATATAAGTTAGCACGAATCTCGAAGTAGACCCTCTATATCGAAATAGGTCTGAATTTTTTATGACTCGATTGGGACTTCATTTTATTCCCTCCAGTATCGCAGGAGATACGGGACCCCCTAGTCGCTTAAACCTGAAGTTGAACGGGTCCGGATCCCCTAGAGTAACTCAAAATTTGAGTTTGGATCTGAATGTTCAATCAGAAACCGGACCAAAGGTAGAATTTATAGGACACCTTTAATAAAATAAAATTTGTGTAGATTATGATCGGACGGTCCAGATCTAAAACTCCCAATTTTGAGTTACTTCATCTGAATCCAAGTTGATCAACCAATTTGTTTTAAGAAACCAATGCCCCAAACCTTCCCAATAAAACTGCAACTCTTAACCCGATTAACCTAACACCTAAATTTTATCAATTGACAACATCTGATCCCAGAAATGCTCCCGAAATTTTTATTAATCGAAAAAATAAAAAAATAAAAAAAATATCATGAAACGGCAGAACTTTTGCTGAAATTCTATATATAGGTAGAACGGGATGCTTAATCCCGTCTCACGGGACATGAAGGTCCATACCGTTCAGATTAACCATTTCGCTAACCCATCTGCTTCGCTAATCGTAAATCAGGGGCAGTAGGAACCATCCCGTTCGACCTCCAAAAAAAAAAAAAAAAAAATTCTCCGGACGGTATGGACCGTCCCGTCCGAGGTAAAAAAAAAAAACCAGGTCTGTCTTCGCTAAAAGCAATATAGCTGCAGGGGTGCTTTGATTGGGGGTCCAAGGACGGTAGGACTTTGACTGCTTCTAATCATACAATCCCAGTTTACCCTATTCTCTCTGTCTCTATCCCGTCTGCTTTTTTTTTTTTTTTTCCGGTCCTTGGACGGGATGATGGTTCCTACCGTCCGGTGTTTTTTTGTTTTTTTTTTTTGGAGTCGGACGAGATGGTTCCTACCGTTCCTGATTTACGATTAGCGGAGCAGATGGATTAGCGAAATAGTTAATCTGGACGGTATGAACCTTCACGTCCCATGGGACGGTATGAAAATTCTCGTTCTACCTATTTATGAAATTTCAGCAGAAGTTTTGCCGTTTCGTGACATTTTTTTATTTTTTTTCGATTAATAAAAATTTCAGGAAATGCTCAACGCTACTCCAAGATCACATTTATCAGACAACAAACCAAAGCCTGATTCACCCAATATCTGGATCACCCCAGGTACCTGACTCAAACAAATTACAAACGATGATCCAGATTAGTTCTTTTAACTTGCACAAATTTCAGAACAAACCCCTATAGGTTCTATAAGCACCAGATTGACTTTGACCCAGCTGGAATTAATCTGGGCTGTCCATTTGTAATTTGCTTGAGTCAGGAGGTACCTGGGAGGATACAGATTCCAATATCTGAACTTGTCCGATACAAAACCAAAAATGACATGAGATCCAGGGTACTAACGACTAAAAGTCCATAAGACGACCCAAACTCATATGACCGCAAACCAGAATCTAACCCGCTCAAGCCGACCTACGACCTGATTTGGTCTGAATAATCTCAACAATTACACCAGAGAGTCAATTATATCAGAGTGGTAAACCATAAACCCAAGTGTCGAATTGACCTGAGGTTCCCCAAGTGTCGAATTAACCTGAGACACGAACCTGCCATAGAACCTAATGACACAGATATAGAACACCCGAAGCTAGAGGCAACCCGAAAACAAACATATAAATCCTGAGTCCTGAAACAATCCGATCTGAACCCCATTAATCTTATTGCCATCTCTGAATTCGACTATACATTTTGTATCACCTGCTTCTCCACAAAAAAAAAATTCTCCAACCCCAAAGAGTACCTTGACACAAGTGGCAATAAATAGCAACACATAAATGCTCACTATTGCAATTGATCGAGACAAACTATCCAAATTTATGCTTACTAATAATAACAAATTTATGCTTACTAATAATAACATAGATCATCCGTATACAGATCAGGACCACCAATGAGTCAACATGTTCAGGCTACCCAAGTTGTCTTTTATTCATAGAGTTATTTTCCAATAACAAAAAAAAAAAAATCAAACATAGCATCTTTGGATACCATGTTAACGGACTGGAACTACTTTGCATTGCTGAGCTCATCCACCACATCACCTCGCTCAAAAACAGCTGCAGCACCCATCCCAGATCCTAAAAAGGGGAAAAATTCAAATTAGTTTTTTTTTTTTTTTTTTTCAATTGAACATTGAGAACTAAGACCATATGTTTTAACAACCATTTTTACACAATAATCATGACAGCCAGCAAATTGAAACTGAATCCTTAATTTTTCAATATGCTCGATGGGAGATCTATCAAATTTTCAAATTACAGCAAAATTGTTACACAACCTATCTAAGCTATATAGAACATCTATAATTTTACATTTTTTATTTTTATAACCATTTTGGTTATCGGTTGTCAGCCAGGTTTATTGTCATATGACACATCTCTATACGAGGTCCATAATATCACCAAATTAAAACTCACAAAAGATGAGCAAGCTGGATAAATGTCAATTCCCATTATTAAAAAAATGCCAACCTCGGAATAGTGAGGTGTCAACCTATTAGTAAAATAAAGTGTAAACTCACTGTCAACTCCCTACTATTTTAGTATCAACTAATTATAGTTTCATGATGTGCGGGTGACAAGAAGAGGTTCTTGTTTCTGAAAGATAAGAAACTTTTCTCACAAGGAATTAACAACACCATGCTAATACATACCGATACACATTGAAATTACTCCAAAACGGCAGTCTTTGCCACGACGCTTCATTTCATTGAGAAGAGTGCTTACACAGCGGGCACCTATGACAGAGTACAGAAAATTAGGTCAGATATTTACTTCATCCAAAGAGATGTCACTAGGCGATTCAATAACCAATACCTACAAATTAGATAAGTTGACAGGAAAGAGAAAGTACCTGTAGCACCCAAGGGATGTCCAAGAGCCATTGCGCCTCCATTTACATTGACCTTTTCTGGGTCCAAACCCAATTTCTTGCAACAGTATACATATTGCGATGCAAAAGCCTATCAAACAAATGAAAAAAAAGTTTTAAACCTGCCTGACCACCAAAGGCCATACAAGTATAAGGACAATTCATTTTTTGGTTGGCCACTTGTTTTTTGTGGGGATTATTGTTGTTGTGCGTGTTGGGGGGTGGGGGGCCCATATTTGTAAGAGTGCACGGGGAATGTTTCACTGCATGATATTTTCAAGTCTCGCATGAACTAACGCAATAAATTGCCCAAGATTTTTATTAAGAAGATGGCTCACCTCATTAATTTCAAAAAGGTCGATGTCATCAACCTCAAGACCAGCTGCCTTAACTGCAGCGGGAATGGCAACAGCAGGTCCAACACCCATCACAGCTGGATCAACCCCAACTGCTGCAAAGCTCCTATAACAATGAATAAAGCATTGCATCAAACAATGACCAAAATCTGCTCCTGCAAAAATTGTACTACTGCCTGGTATGCATGCACCTATACCAGCTTTTATTGAATGTTCTGGCCAAATAAGATCCGCATTAAGACCTAATGTAACCGAACAACCTTAAAAACTAAGCAAACGAAAAAAAAAAGAAACATCCCATAATGCCAGGGCTCTGGTACTGTTGGTTATTGATATGCTTACTAACCGGTATACACCAAGTACTGGAAGGCCCTTTGCTATTGCTACATCTCTTCTCATTAAAAGAACAGCTCCGGCACCATCACTTACCTGGCTAGCATTTCCTATAATATTGAACCAAAAGACAACTGATAGTCTTAGAAGAAACGTCAAAAGACAAAGTGGAATGAGAAATAAAAACCAAGTATTGTTTTTTGTTACCAGCAGTAGTGGTGCCATCTTTAGTAAAAGCAGGTTTGAGTTTTGCAAGTGCTGCTAATGATGTATCAGGCCGAATTCCATCATCTGCTATGACTGTTATTTGCTTTTCCTCCCCAGTTTTCGGGTTTACAATCTTTACATGGTAATTTCAACATTTGTTAGTAATTATAGGTAAAAATAGTAATTAACATTTTTACTGAAATATAGAGTAGAGTATTCCACAAGAATAAAAATAGTAAATAACAATTATCCAGTTCCACCTTAAAAAAATTTTATCCTGTTCCAAAATTGAAACATCATTTAGTCCCGTTCTATTCACAAGAAAAGAGGAAAATAATTAATGGCGTAAGATAGAGGTAAAACATATTCCTTCTCTGCCAATAGCATACCTTCGTTTCTACAGGTATAATTTCCTCTTTGAACTTTCCGGAAGCTGCAGCAGCAGCAGCTTTTCTATGAGATTCAACCTAAAAAAATGGTATAGTAAGTCCAAGTGAGCAATCTTAAGTGTTCCAACCCTACAAATATGAAATATAGTCATGAAAATAAAAAAAGTATATAAAGTCATACAGCAGCTTGGTCTTGCTCTTGTCGGGTTATGCCAAACCGATGTGCCACATTCTCAGATGTGATACCCATAGGAAGAAGGCAATCTCGAGCTTGAGCAAATAAATCCAACTAAACATAAGGTAAAACAATAGATCGATAAGGGTTTCTCTAGTACCGCAAGGACTTCATCTTAATATCAAAATAAAGAAGCCAAATTACATAAAAATGAGAAAAACATAAAACGAAAACAGAATTATAATCTTCAGTATGTACTTTGGGATTATTCGTGATGCCAAGGGCAACATTGTCAGTAGTCATGGATTCCAACCCAGCAGCAATACCTGTTTAACACCAAGAGGTTGCACAGTAAGTGAAACCAGTATCGTACTAGAGTATTATACGATGTAGACAAGTGTAGAAGTTTAAAATGTTAGAATTTAGAAACTCACCAATGTCATACTGTCCAGACCTAATAGCTGAAGCAACATCTGCAACTGCCTGAAGGCCAGACGAACACTGCCGATTTACAGTCTTGAGAGGAACAGTGTCTATTTCAAACACAGCTTTGTATTAGCAACTATATATGAAGGCATCTACCAAAACCAATACCCCCATTTTTTCAAGAATAGCTGGTGCAAAGGTTGCTTAAAAAGAATATTATAGGTGTACAAAATTACCTTATAATTTCCAAAAACTCAGTTAAAATATAACACCTTAAGATTTCAGAAATTTCAGTTGAGATACAAAATTACCAGCAGAACTGGCCTGAATCAAATTTTACTTAATGAAAAGCTCTGATAATTGGTCTAATTTATGCATCCACACCCAGTTGACTGTCAAAGCCGAATTGCTTACTATCTAGAGTTACACACATGATCTATTTGTTTGAGCCGCCTGCTAAGATATCTGATAACTATGAAGGCATCAAATTTGAGCATGGCAGATGTTATTATGTAAAAAAATAATAAAAAATTACCTGGAAAACCAGCATAAAAGGCAGCAATTCTGCATTCAATCGCCCTTTGAGATCCCGGAGCTAAAACGGTTCCAACAACAATATCTCCAACTTCATTTGGATTCACCTTACTCTTATCTATTAAAGCCTGAAATTCAAGGGGAAAAAAGAAACATGCAATTGTTAGTAGACAAACAGTACAACGAATAAGAATGTTATTTGCAAATAAGAGATCAAAATCGAAAAACCTTGAGAACAGGCGCTAAGAGATCTTCAGGACGAGTATCCTTAAATCCCCCTCTTTTGGCCTTGCATATGGCAGTTCTATAAGCACTGCACATAAACGAAACAGAATTGCAAAAGAACATTAAAAAAGAGCACGAGGCAAACAAAAAATGACAGAAAAGGAAAAAGAAAAACACGTACGCGACAATAACAATATCATCCCCGAAGCACGCACTCCTATGATAGCCATCTCCAGCAGCACAATTCGAGGCCTAATCAATAAAAGAAACCACCAAATCAATCGCAAAAAAAAAAAAAAAATTGTATCAGACCCGGACCAAGGAGGAGAAGCAAAGACTCACAGCGAGGATCGGCGAAGGATTGCTACTTTGGTTTGGTTGAAGGTGCTCAAGAAGAACTCTTTGCCTAAAGATTGCCTTCTCCATTTCTCCCTTCTCTCTCGTTTCTCTCTCTCGCTCTCTTTGAGATGAGATCGGATATCGGAGGCAAGTCATATATAATATGAGTAATTGCCATGTGTGGAAATCAGGTGTGGGTTGCTGGACAGTTCAAGTGAAATTGAATGGAAATTTAATCCTCTCCAGTATAAGAAAGGAGAAGAATAGTTTTGTCGTGGGTTTTGTGACGAACTGGAGAGGATACAAGGTGAGAAAATACAATGTAATTTCAAGTGTGGTTGAATGTTTGGATTGAGACGTTGAATCGCGACTCGCGAGTCACGAGTCACGAGTCGTCGAGAAAGATTCCCACTATTGGTCAAATGATTTAATCACCAAAACTGTTTATGCACTTAAAATAGGAAAAACTAGGGGGACGGGCCTACCGAGTGCGTATCCTCTGAGATATCTTAACTTTTGCGTGACCGACGTGTCCGGTGCCTATTTGAGGATAGCGCAGGGGCCAGTATTATTTTTGCTTCGAGATTCGTGCTGAACTTATTTGAATGGTTGCGATTTTCCATTAAGTCACGCAAAGTTTGAGATATCTCAGAGGATGTGAATTTGGGCCTACCGCCTACCCGTCGGACTGTGCGAAGCTACTTTGTTTCGAACTGAAGGCTATGGCGCATGGAACCGTATCCTCCCGAGTACCACACGGAACAGTAAATCACTCTACGGCTCAGATTGACTCTCAACCGGTGCCTATTCGGGAGATGGGAAGGGGCAGTATTATTTTTTCTTTGAGATTCGTGCAAAGTTAAAAAGAACGGGCCGGATTCACTAATTAGGGAATCATTCTAGGAGATTCCCTTTTGCAGTACCACACTGGATACGAATTCATGGCGCATTGAGATAACAGATTATTGTTTTGTCAATAGTTTTATTTTGAATGGTGTTATTTGAAGAATACGAGTTTAATTAATGAGAGCTTAGAAAAAAAAACTTATTATTATTATTTTTTTCACCTCATATATTGAGCAATAAATGCACAACACTAAAGGACACGACAAACGATTAAATATATTAAAAAAGAAACAATTAATGAGATTCCACAATTAATGTGCAAGTAATTTTATAAAAATAATTTATAATGCAAAAGTAAAAATATGCAAAAAGTAGTTAGTAATATATTGAGCAATAAATGCACAACACTAAAGGGCACGACAAATGATTAAATATAAAAGAAACAATTAATGAGATTCCACAATTAATGTGCAAGTAATTTTATAAAAATAATTTATAATGCAAAAGTAAAAATATGCAAAAAGTAGTTAGTAATATAATGAATTCTCGTAGAATTTCCATGGGAAGAAGATGGAGATCCGAACGTCCCCTAGCTGTTTTCGACTATTGTCCTATGCACAACATGTTAGTCCGTACTACGAATTAATATTTTTGTTTTCAAATTTTAAATATTCGATTTAAACTATCCAACATGATTTTTATATGAAAATATATTTTCAAACTAAATTGTACATTTTTTTAATTCTTTTACTATATTTTTAAATAAGTAGAAAATTCCTACTCTTGAATGGTCTATAATATATTAATAAAGTGATTTTCTACCTATCTAAAAAAATAAAAAAATTCTAAAAAATGTAAAATTTGATCTACAAGTATATTTTTATATGGACATGTTGAACTGTTCGGATCGATTGCTTGGACTTCGAAAATGGAGATATTGATCCATAGTGCGGTAACATGCGCTATGTATAATACCGTATTATTATTATTACTGAACCGGTTTATAATAAATTTTTAAAATAAATTGAATAACAAAATCACTAAAATAAATTATAATAGTGTTAGACTTAATTGTAAATAATGAAAGAGTTAGAAAATATTTGTAGCGAGGATCAACATTTCTATAATTCAATAACATCTATTAATTAAAAAAATTTAAATAAGATGCTGACCTTAAATTAAATAAAAGAAATCAGTGCAAGTAAAAAAAAAAAAAAAGGTCCTACGTGTCTCTTGATTTTTAGTCCTTACCTCCGGTCTTATTCACAAGAGAGATGAAGGAGAAAGTAAAAAGTACTAGAATGTACCAAGAAATAAAAAAAAGGAGATTATCATATAAATCTCTATTGAATTTACTTTCTTATTAAATATCTCATTAAATAAAAATTATTTAGAAAATTTTATTTATCTTTTCTTCTGTTCTTCTACCCTTTATCCGAACAAAATGTAAGACAGTAAAAATTAACATAACTAAAATAAAAAAATACCATATCTTAAATATGTAATGTATTGTTTGTCATTTGTTATCATATTAAACACTTTCTTCTTTTCCTCAAAAAAAAGAAAAACAGTTTCTTCTTGATATAAATCACCTCCACATTATCAAAAAGGTTGGTCGCTAATTCTATTCAGCAACTTGAATTTATATTTGTAACAACACTCTTTCAACTGTAGCTGTATCAACCGAAAAAATCAATGTAATCACGAATATTGATAATTTCGTAATAATGAGAGGAACCAAATTCCTAGCTAAAAGCCTAAAGAGTGGCGGAAGTCATCCGTCATGCCACATTAATACTCATCGAATATGCATCAAGATTCGGAATAATCGATTAACATTCCAAAATTAAGCAGTCACACGCCGGGAAATTTTATAAAATAACTTTAAAAAAAAAACTATCAAATAAAATATCCCTCTTCTAAAATTCTTAACAAAATACTGATTCCACTTTTATCCTCTTGTCTCCTCCCTCGTCCCTCTCAATTACTCCCTCTTCTTTCTCCTTTTTTCTCTCTCAACTGCATACAATGTGTTATTTTTTATTCAGAAAATAAAGTAGGAAAATAAAATATGGTAAGGAAAAAAGTACAGATTGTACCAGGCCCATTCGTTTTATTAAGAATTTTAAAGGAAATATATTTTGTTTGATAGTTTTTCAAGAGAGTATTTTATAAAATTTCTCTCTCCTTCTTAGGTACCTGGCCCATTCGTTTTTTTTGTGGTTGCAGGTTGTACAAGGAAAAATAAAGGTTGTCATAGTAATTGTTAATTCTCTCTCGTGCCTCGTGACCTCATCTCTTGCTCTCCGAAATAGGGGTGATTAATGAGCGAGCATGAGCGAGTTGGGGTATGCTTATGCTCAGCTCATTAGCTTAATAAGCGAGTTGTTAATGAGCGAGTTAGAGCGAGTTGTTAATTAGCGAGTTAATGAGCATGTTGATAATAAGCGAATTGCCGAGTTGTTTAAAATACATCATTTAAAAACTAATTTTCATTTATAGAATTTAACAAAAAATTATTCATAAGCAAATTTAACAAAATCAAACAACTATCTTCTTGTCGTTCTCACGGCCCTACATGTCACATACTCAAAGGTCAAAGCTATCTCCTTGTCACATACCTACAAATTTGCATTATCAAAACAATAATAAAAATGTAGAATTTAAAAATATACAAATTCAGAACTGTACAAATCCAGAATGGTGTATTAATGATCAAATTTTTTGTCATCACATTTCTTAATGAGCGAGTTATAGCGAGTTGTTAATGAGCATTTAGCGAGCGAGTTACGAGTTATTAGCAATTTACTCACCCCTACTCCGAATTCATATCATCAAAGTAACTCAAATTTTGCGTGTAGATCAGGAATGTCAGATCTGTTTAGCACGAATATTAAAGGAGCTCGTGCATTCCTCGGGCCAAATTGACCTAGATTTTGAGTTATTGCAAATAATCCATACTCTTGCTCTCCCCCCATGTTGCGTGTATACGAGTATAGTATCGGATACGATACGTATACGGCAATACAACAATTTTTAAAAATCTCGAATACAATACACCTATTATATATATTATTTTTTATTATTTTAATTATATTATTAAATCAACACTTGTATTATACGGAAGTTTACAAATTAATTCAACACTTATATTATTACAAATTTAGCATAAAAACAAATACATAGTTACACACTCATTCGCTCAACCATCATGAATTGACAACAAATTTAAACTATCTAATTAATTTAAAACTTATAAGATCCACATACCACAGTCCATAACATTCATTAAAAATTCAAATCAAATACACTAAACACTAGTTAATTATAAAATTCAAAGTCCATATATAAAATTGAACTTAAGTTCATACTTCATAACAAACTAAATTGAGTAGAACTAGGGTGTTCCTAAGTTCACTAAGTCCCTTTGTGAACTCAACTCTAAAACCTATCAGATTGGTTTCAAACGACGAATCCAAACCGTTGAAATCCTTCTACTTCACGAGTGATACATCTACATGTGAAAATTTTAAACTTTTAAATTAATTTAGTATAAAGTCAAGTGGTCAAAATTAGAAGGTTTATAAATTAATTTTAATGCATTCATTTTTTAGACGCCTTTTGATCACTTGATTCTATACAAAATTAATTTTAAATTTAATTTTTTTGCATGTAGACACATCACTCGTAAGATAGAAGGATTTCAATAGTTTGAATTTATCATTTGAAACTAATTCGATAGGTTTTAGAATTGAGTTTACAAAGAAGCTTGGTGCATAAGCCTTTTTAAAAAAAGAAGAAGCTTGATGCACTTAGGAACACCCTAGTTCTACTCAACTAAACTAATTAAAAGATCCACCAAATATATTAAAATAATCTGGACGTATCGGAGACCATATCGAACAGTCAAATATATTAAAATAATTAAATACGCCGCCTGATGTATCATATACGTACCAAATACATATTGATATCTCTATTACAGAACCGTATATGAAGTATCGAGGTAACATAGTCTCGTAGGATATGACCACTCCCCTCCTTCCCGGAAAATGAAGAGATCATGCTTATGCAACTATTTTTATCACTGTTGGGTACGTCACATGCCACCATCCTCGTTTTTTTTTTTTGTGAATTTTTATATTTAGGACATTGAAATATTTTAAATTTACAGTAAACTATTGTTTGCGCTCTAGTTTTCTTCGAGTATGTGTCCTCCCAGCAGGCACCTCCTGAGGTACAATTAAAAAAAAAACAGACAACCCATATTAATGTCAGTCGGATCAAACTCAATCTAATACCTATCAAAACTATAAATAAAGAGTCTGTTTTGAAGAGTCTGTTTTGAGATTCGTGCCAAATTAAAAAATCGGTCTGGATTTATCACTAGCAGGTACCTCACGTATTCGTTTTCCTCATGCATATACCAAACTTTCTTGAATATACAATATGCCACCTTAACTAATAAAATAATATGTGATGGTTTTTTCATTTTTTTTTTTTGAGGTTCTATTTTTCAGTATTAATAAATGAGAAATCCTATCCAATAATTTTAGTGAATATATTTTACAAAATGTCTTTCATTAAAAAATTTCCTTTTCTTTTCAAGGCCCACAGGTGTTCACTTTTTGTGCATCTTCTTTTATGTTTTTCGGGCTGACAATAATTCAGCCTTAGATATCGGCCCGGCCCAATATAAGTAGAATGCTAACTTATAAATAGAAAAAGAGAACCATGGATGGAATACTTGTTTATATAAAATTTAGAGTGAGGCTATGGTGCTATGCATAGCACGGATGGCTAGTGTACTACGGCTCAATATGGTACTTTTTAAAATCCTAACGGTCGATCCGACCGTTCAATGTGATAATTATATGAATATGTACTTGCAAACTAAATTTTATATTTTTTTGAATTTTTTTACTATTTTTTTAGATAGGTAGAATTTTGATGGTCCAGAATTTTCAAAAAACACTGATTTTTCTACCTATCTAAAAAAATAGTAAAAAAATTCGAAAAAATGTAAAATTTAGTTTGCAAGTACATATTCATATGATTATCACATTGAACGGTCGGATCGACCGTTAGGATTTTAAAAAGTACCATATTGAGCCGTAGTACACTAGGCATGTGTGCTATGCATAGCACCATAGCCTCACTCTAAAATTTATATAAACGAGAAATCATTTGTGGCAATTGGGAACCTTGCTAGAAAATTCTTATATACAAATTCTCAAAGCAGTTCAGTGACAAAAAATATACAAAGAAAACTACATGATCTGCATATGTTAAACTACCATATTCGCATCGACAAATTATAACAATCTACTTTTATATTGCATACATAGCTTTCATCTCAGACTCATACAAGTGAGAATTAAAGTACCACGAGCTGGACCCGCTACGCTTAGAAACTTTTCTCTTTCTTCCTTATATATCGGATCCGCTTCGACTTAACCACATAATAAGTCATTGTACCGAGTACACCTACCATTGTCACGCCTCCAATGAGTGTAACAAGTATTGCAGCCCATTGAGATTTCTTTCCCACAACAATATATGTAGAAGCAAGAAATGAAACTGTGGTACATACCGATGCTAACAACATTAATTTATTGATCACCTCGTTTACCCGTTTTTTTGATTTGGTCTCACCTATCACAAGTGTTACTTGCACGACCACCACCGCTAGAGAAGTAAATAGTGATATTGCGTTAAATATGTAAAATATTTTAAATGAGGTGGCCATGTACACTACCGCAAGACCGTCATTTTGGTTTCCACCTGGAACAGTGAAAATTATTGCAGCAAATGCCACGGTAGCAAATAGCACGGCAACAATTGTCACAGAGTTAGTTGCATTATTGATGCCTTCACGGTGCAGCTTCCGGAGTTCCTTAGCGATTCCATGCACGTTTTTGTTGGTTTTTCGTGTTTGCTCCAATTGTGTATGCATGTCGTTCTTGATCTCAGTGACGGTTTTGCGGAGCTCATCTTGGGATTGGTTAAGTTCCTTTGCACTGAGTGCGCTATATCGGGATAAACATTCCTTTATTTCAGATGATTCTTCGGAGAGGGGTAGGGATTCGGCAATGTCATATGCAGTCTTGTGATCCCGATTTAGCGCATTCACATGTGTGTCAGGTAGTAGTAGTAGGAGAACATTTACCATCTGCATTTTTTTTTTTAAAAGAGGCTATTGCCCATTTTATAAAATTAGGTAATTACATCCAACAAACCACCATCAGTGTATCAGTCATTCACTGTGACCATATAGCAAAGTATTAGAACAGCCCAACATAGAGACTAAACCACATCATATAGCATCTAAAGACCAAAGCTACACAAAATTAACTAATACTAAGCCACTTAACAAGGCTGTGGTGTGAGTGCAATAAGAAGCAAAACTTGCACTGTAGAAGGAACTCCATCAGATTTTAGGGTGCCACAGAAGGAGGATCGCCATCAGCTCCATCTGTTTCTCCAAACAAGACTAACTCCATAGGCATGAACCGAGCGAGTGGAATAGCATCTTCGATAACAGGCATCCAATCTACCGCTGCTTCCTTCACCTTTTTGTTCAATTGTCCTGTCCAATACAAAGTAAGGGATTTAATTTGTAAAATAATAGCTCTAGGTGTTTTGGAGGTACATTGAGTAAAGCACACTTCATTGCGATTTTTCCATAAACACCAGCATACAGCACTGATCACAATTAAAAACCCTAATTTTTCAACTTTTGACAAGGAGAATGCATAATTGAATATATCAGTCCAAGTACACCATTCTAACATAAACCTTTGACTTTTCCCAAGCCAAAACCATACTTGTTGAGCCAAGGTGCATTGGTAAAACAAATGATCAATCGTTTCTAATTCATGGCAGAATATACACTTTGGATTACCTACCCAACCTTTCTTAAGAAGGTTATCTTTAGTCAAGATGGTATTATGTTCAACTAACCACATGAAAATCCTAATTTTTGGTGGAATTGGTAAATGCCACCATACCATAGCCTTAGTGGGTATAATTCCTCCAAAATTTAAAATTCTATAGATAGATTGAGTTGAGAACTGCCCTGAATTTTCCCATCGCCAAGCAATTTTGTCGTGTTGTAGTGTAAAAGATGTAGTGCTCAAAATTTGCAAAATGTCCAGCCAATCAAGATAGTCCCTACCTACTAGAGTTATTCTAAATTTCACCCGTTGCCCTTGAGAATGTATGACATCGGCTAAGAGTATATCCTTGTTAGAGCATTTGGTAAACAAGTGGTAATACCTTGTAGCTAATGAACAATTGAGGTACCAAATATCTTGCCAAAACCTGATTTGGGTTTGTAACCCTGGTTCATAAGAAACACTAAGATTACCTATGTTTTCTAGCTTAGAGAGGGTTTTCCAAAAGGCTGAAACCGAACCTCTATGATTGTGTAACACATATTTATATTGAAGCATGGTTTTCCAAGTACTAGAGTAAGCATAATTTTTGAGTTTCCACCACCATTTAAGTAATAAAGAAATGTTCATTTGTTGGAGATCTAAAATACCTAACCCGCCAAAGTGTTTGGCCAGACTTGATGTGTACCAATCTATAAGAATATATTTCTTTTTTTTAGAATTGCCTTGCCATAAAAATCTTCTTCTAATCTTATCTAATTGTTTAATCACCGTAATTGGAAGTTTATATACAGATAATGTATATAGAGGAATAGAAGTTAAAACTGAATTGAGTAATGTGAGTCTACCCCCGATCGATAGCATAGAACCTTTCCAATGGGGTAATCTACTTTCTACTTTGTCTACCAAGAAAGCCCATTCATTAACTTGCAACTTCCTATAATGTAAGGGTAGTCCTAGATATTTAATTGGAAATTCACCCCATTTACATCTAAAAATCTGATTAAGCTCTACTGACCTATCTATATTAAGAGAGTACATTTCAGTTTTTTCAAAATTCAGTTTAATCCCAGAAATAGCCTCAAAAGATAGCATGGCCCACCATGCCGCTTCTACATTTTCTTCTTGAGCTACCAAGAACAAAATGGTATCATCGGCATAGTGGCAATTTGTAATTGCTTTTCTATCTAAACACTCCGGCCCTAAACCTTTGATCACATTAGCTAGTCTACCTTTGGTAAATATCTTACTAAGAGTGTCGGCAGCTAAGATATATAAGAATGGGGATAGAGGATCCCCTTGACGTACCCCCCGTTTACAATAAAAGTATTCAGTTTGTTCACCATTTATATTTAAACATGATTGAGAGCTGTACAACCAGTTCATAATCCATTGAATCCATTTCTGTCCAAAGTTCCTACTATGCAATATTTCTAAAAGATAGTCCCAATGAATTTTATCGTAAGCTTTTTCAAAATCAACCTTAACTACTACCCCTGGTTGACGTGTGCTATGACACGAGTGTAAAATTTCTTGACTCAAAATCATATTATCTAGAATGTATCTATTCTTAAGAAAGGCAGCTTGACTATGATCTATTAATCTATTCATAACCGAATCTAATCTAATTGTAAGCATTTTAGATAAAATCTTAAAACTACAATTAACTAAACTAATTGGTCTAAATTTCTTAATTAGAGTAGCATCTTTTTCCTTCGGAATGAGACAAATACATGATTTATTGATCTTGTGTAAATCTAATTTGTTATCATAGAAGAAATGAGTCAGGATCATCAAATCAGATTTGACTATTGGCCAGAAAAATTGATAAAATTTGAATGTAAATCCATCTGGACCAGGTGCACCATTAGGTTCTGAAGCAAAAACAGCTTGGTGTAGGTCTGTTTCTGTAAAAATTCGTTCTAGGTCCCATTTTTCAAATTCTGTCAATTTTTCCTCCTCACGCCAAAAATTGGGTTCTAAAGACCCAAACTTATACCCTGCTGATCCTAGAAGGTCTTTATAGTAATCTACAATATGAGTTTTTATTTCTACAGAGTTATTGGTGGTAGTACCGTTAATAACTAAGCTATGAATTTGATTCTTTTTAGATCTATGTGTAGCAATGGTGTGGAAATACTTAGTATTGGCATCTCCCTCATTTAACCACTGCTGTTTGGACCGTAGTTTCCAATGTTTTTCCTCTTCTTGGTAAATTTCTTCCAATTTATTTTTAAGGAAGATCCATTGTTCCTCCTCACTTACTGTAAGAACTCTTTCTTCTTTTAGTCTCTCTAAATGGTGTAATTCATTAGTGTATTGGGATTTTTCTTTTTTCTTTTGCCCATAAAAATTCCTAGTCCACCCTTTGATTCTTTTTCTAAGATGTTTAAGTTTTTGGTTCCAGCAGTAAGCTATGTCAGGGAGATGTAATTTCTTTTCATTCCACCATTTGCCTACAAGTCTTACAAAATCATCTTGTTCAAGCCAGATTGGATCAAACCTAAAATTTGGAGGGTGTTTAATCGTATTGGTATCAGTTTGGATTAACAGAGGGCAATGATCTGAGCCATTGTTACTTAGATCCCTAATTTGACTTGAGGGGTACAACTGATCCCAATGTGTGGTAGAAAAGAATCTATCTAACAAGGCAAATTTGAAGCTATTCGACCAAGTATATTTCCTATTAGAAAGTTTATGTTCTATAAGATAATGATCATTAATGAAGTTATTAAAATGTCTACTTACACTAACATCAAAATTTGGACCAGATTTTTCATCTTTTTTCCTAATCGCATTAAAATCCCCAACTAAAACCCATGCATCTATAGAATGATCTCTAATTTGTGTTAATTCCTCCCAAAATGCAGCTTTTAAGTTCCTTAGGACAGGTCCATAAACTATGGTGATTTGCCAAACTACACTATCTGTTTTGTTTTCTATAGTAACATTTAAACAAAAGCGGTGTAAGGAATGTGAAACAATTTTAATTTTATTACTATCACCTCCAAAAAGGATACCGCCGGATCTACCTATTGACGGAACCCAAAGCCATTGATCTAACTTAGAAGAAATACTCTTAAGACATCTATTCGTAAAGTCCTCTTTCTTAGTTTCCTGGATTGCTATCATATCTACTTGATTATTCAAAATCAGGTCCCGCAATATACTCCTAGTTCTAAAAGAATTCAGCCCTCTACAATTCCAATTGAGAATGTTCATAAGGAACTAGTTGCAACCTCTGATTATTATCTACTTGTGTGTCTACAGCATCTATTGTATCTAGGTTAAGTTGTACTATATGTAGATCATCTCTACGGCTACTAAGTAATTGTTTGATAACCTTTTCAAATTGTTGTCGTTCCATATGCTGTATACTATTGATAATAACTCTACAATCATCTACAGAATTACCTAATCTAATTTGATAAACTTGAAACAAAGACATTACTTGATCTATTGTTAATCTAGAGTAAGGAAAACTGTTAAACAGAGCCATACCTGTTGAGCTACTTCCTTCTCCACTTTTTCTTTTCTGTGCCTTGCTCAGAGGAGAGGTAGTGTCATCTTGTGCTTGCACTCGGAGGCTTCTTCTTGGCTCTGCCACTGTCTTTCCTTTAGGTTCTGAAACTGCGGGAGTAGTAACTTGAGAGTCAGAGTCAGAGAGGTAAATTGCTTTGGCTGGTGTGGAACCGGGCCCATTTCTTGAACTTCTAAGGCGAGTACCCACCCCAACTCTCCTACTCGAGCGAGCTATTGGAGTTTTTTTCTGTTTGGAACCCTTGAAAGAAGCTATTGTAACTGATTTTTTAACACTAAGGTTTTTTGTGGCACCACTACGGGATGATTCTCCAGTTTTCTTCATCTGAATACGCCTAGGAGCAGAGACCCACTTATCAGATCCCTTATCTGAGGTATGTGAGCCCCCTGCAGCCGATGCCATAAGTTGGAGTCTGATAGCTTTATCAGATAAAAGTTCTTCATCACTATCTTCCTGAGGTTTTGGAACCGGTGTAAGCGGGGACTGATTAGCATTCGGTGTAAGGGAAGCTACAACCGGTGTAAGAGACACAACAGTCGGTGTAAGGGAAGCTACAGCCGGTGTAAGGGAAGCTATAGGCGATGTAAGTGCAGTTACAGCCGGAGCGGTTGATTTGTGTTGCGAGTCAGGGGTAGTAGGTAAGGGCTGAGGAAGGTTAATGATAAGTGGTATGGGAATATCAGGGAAGCCAGGGATGGAGGGTAGAGTAAGGAGGGAGGTTTCAGAGTTAGCTGGTGTCAGAGGAATAGTTTGGTGTGTAGGGGTTGGATGGTGAGTGTCTGTGAGCATTTGGTCTTCTCTGACTTGAGTGAGATGGTTCTCCCAGGAAGCTAAGTCTTCATGTAATTCTACCAAAAATTCTTCTACTGTACTGGGTGGGATGGAAGGTTCTCTCGGATCAGGTACAGGATCTAACTGCTTCAAAACCAGATTGTTACCCTGAAAAGTAAATCCGCCCCCAGAATCAGATGTGTTACCTGTTGAACCAGTATTCGGAGCCGCTTGCAATGCAGGATCCGTAGGGTTCGACCCGAATTCAGTTCCATTTGGGTACGGCCTTCCATCTTTCCTGCGCACCCATGCATTGATGATTTACCATCTGCATTATGCACCAAAAAATTATAAACATAATTTAATGTTTTCATTTTGTTTTCATTTTCTGGCAATTTTCACTTTTGGAAGTTTGCACAATTGAGCCAAACGGTTTATACTTTATTGGGTCAACATGCATCTGAAGAAAAGATGAACGGAATATATGGAGGAGACAATAACCGGCCATATGGCATATAGCATGGGTATGACAAAGCAAAAACAGTAAATTACCTCGGCTTGCTTCTTCCTCGTAGCCACATGCAATGCTGTGTTACCATTCTTATCAGGCAACATGACGATCGCAGGATCGACATCTACGAGCACCTTCACCACACCGCAATTCGTCCCTTTTACTGCCATGTGTAGTGCAGTCTGACCCTTCTTATCAGTTCGTCTCACTAGTTGTGGGTCCTTTTCGAGCAGCACCTTTACCACATTTCTGTGGCCTTGTCTAGCCGCAAAATGCAATGCATTTTTGCCATTGTCCTTTGATAGGTCAAACAGGTCCGACTTGTACTCAATTAGTAGCTTGACAGTATCAAGGTGTCCCCGCGTTGATGCCGATATGAGTGGGGTTACCTTTGACGGGCCAAATGTTCTGCTCAGCGTAGAATCGTAATTCAGAAGTTCCTGTACAATGGCTGTACAAAATACAAACATTAATTAAGGAGTATCCTCTTGTTTTGAAACTACATTATTTTTTTTTTGAGTAAAAATTCGAGGTCAAACTGGTCAACTATTTAATATCAATATAGAATTGTTTCTTTTAGATTTCAAACCTGTGATCTCTCACAAAAAAATCATTGTCTTTGCCACTAGATCAAAAACTGATTCTCGAAACTACATTATTTAATAATAATTATAAGTACATGGAGCAGAAGTTCATAACATGATATTAATGGTACTAGAATCCGTTGTGGGGAGGGGGGGCTTGTAACTCAGGAGTCGCTCTTTCAGTGAAGCGAATAAAAGGCGATTTCAAAATTAGAATTTTGACAGCCGCCCTCCTCCTTCCATTCAACTTCACTCTTTTCACTCCTTGTAGTCCTCATTCTGACACAATATCTTCTCTCTTTCGATTCTACCGTTGAGGAGAATAAGGGAGGGGAGGAACCGGAGCCGATCGAAGCCGAGAGTGTGGTATCGTCGAAGTTCGAAACGTAGAGTCTCCATTTCGATTGGAGCGTAACAATGAGTAGATCCGGTCGTCGTCAGAGCACAGCGGTGGTTGAAGAAACGGATCCAATCGTGGAGCGAAATGATGATTAAAGTATTAGGGTGATCAACATCTCGATTAGAGCACGGAAGTAGATCCAGTCGTTGTCAAAGCGCGACGGCAGTCGAAGAAGCGGATTCGGTTATGAAGCAAGATAATGATTAAGGTATTAGAGTGATTAAGAGGGGATTAGAATATTAGAGTAGTTTAGAAGATTTTATGAGAATAAATTAAATAGTAGATTTAAAAATTACGGTTATTTGATTAATTGTAAATATGTTTTTTAACATTGAAATTGTTAATACGCATTTTAAGTCACTAACATTAAAGAGAATGAAGAAACCTTTTTACTATGTGAACTAACATTAAAGAAAATGAAGAAACCTTTTTACTATGTGAATTGATTAAAAGTAAGTAACTGACAATTTAATTAACAATTTTCCAATATTCTAGTATGATTTAATCTGCTATTTATTATAAGAGGAGGGTTCTAATACCTCATGTTTTTCATACCTCATCATACGTCATATTTTATATCTTCGTTATCAAAATTCAAACTGTCGATCTGAACTGTTCAATATGATATTCATACTAAAATATGTCTGGGGATAAAATTTTAAAATTTTTGAATTTTTTTTACTATTTTTTAAGATAGATACAAAATCACTGTTTTTGGACCGTTAAAAAAACAGTGATTTTATACCCATTTTAAAATATAGTAAGATTTTTTCAAAAATTATAAATTTTAATCCCAACTATATTTTAGTATGAATATCATGTTGGATGATTCAGATCGATAATTTAGACTTTAAAAATAAATATATAAAATTTGAGATGCGATAAGATATAAACGAAGCATTAAACCCCCCTCTTATTATAAATCTTTTCTAACTATTGACAAACTTTCCAGGTAAATAATCCAACCTCGGTGACCTTCTCGAACCGCCACATGGAACGCATCATACCCGCAGCGATTCTTCACCACCACACCATCTCTATCTAAATACTTAACCAATTCCACCACCACCTCTACAAACCCTTTCTCAGCTGCCACAATCAACGGTGTATCTCCCACCTCATTCACCTCACTTGAAACCGACGATTGGATCTCCGCAACATCTTCTCTCTCTGCCTGATCTCTCATCCCCTCTAAAATCATCCTCACAGCCATGACATCTCCTTGGCGTGCTGCAACATGGAGCTCGGTATCGTTGTGTCGTCCTGTTACTTGGCGCACATACTTGCTCATGCTTCCTCTCCTATCCATGGACAGTACCAGTGGAGGTGGAGACGGGGCTGGGTCACATGGAGTTGGATTGATTGGCGTAGTTTTTTCTATCTCGACAGACATTTCTGGAATTGAGGTCTCTAGTGGCTTTGTTGAGCTTGAGAGAGAAAGGCCGAGGTGATCATAGAGGGTTTAAATACGGCAAGGTGGCGACAGAAAAAGCGAAGGGGAAGGAAAGAGGCAGGAAGGAGAGCTTGGAAAGAAAATATTCCACGGCAGTTTGGATTGAGATCTCCAGTAAAGTACCTGTGTATACAATCGTGCAAAGATATATAAAATACTTGATAAATTACCCGTTTCTGTTTTGAAAACACAGAGAAAAAGGTAGAAGAATACAAGTATGGATTTTTTTTTGAAGTGACAAGTATGGATTTGATATAGACATATAGTTTAGTAGCAGAAACGGCTCGAAGAGTTGTTTTTTGCAGTGAAGCCCTCTCAAGTTAAGCAATAGCTATTTATTTTCTAGAACACTAATAAACTATAGGCATTTGCTTCGGTGGACATAAAGATCTATTTGTAAAATGAACATATTTTTATTTTCAAAGTTCAAACAGTTGATCCGACCGTTCAACATTATCTCCATATTAAAATGTACTTGGAGGTCAAATTTTACATTTTTTTGAATTTTTTACTATTTATTAAGATGGTTACAAAATCGTTGTTTTTCAATGGTCTGAAAACAACGATTTTGTAACCATCTTAATAAATAGTAAAAAAATTCAAAAAAATGTAAAATTTGACCTCCAAGTACATTTTAATATGGAGATAATGTTGAACGGTCGGATCGACTGTTTGAACTTTGAAAATGAAAATATGTTCATTTTACAAATAGGTCCTTATGTCCACCGAAGCATCCCTCAACTATTAAAATATCTATTTTATCGGGAATGCATCTAAAATTTTAGAATTTAGGTCCGATGCCATCAGACCTACTTTGGTTCGATGGGTGTGATGACCATCCGATCAGCATCAAGATTCGTGCACTCCGCATCAAAATCCGTGCGAGTCTGTATTAATTTCCGTGCGCACAGATTTAATGTTAATCGTACAGTGCTAGAGTTAATTGAACCTAAAAGTAGGTCCGATGCCCATCGAACCTACTCCTATCTCAAAATTTTAAGACCGCACAGTGTTCATTTGCTTCCCATCTAATGGAAAATTGTGAGAATGAGAAAGAAAACTTTTTTTTTCTCACCTGTTTGACATGTTTTTTTTAGTTCATGGGAATGAGAAATGAATTTTTTTTTCTTCCCAACTCTTCATAAAATGATGGAAAAAAATTATTCCCTCAAATAAAATTATTTTTCCCCACATTCATTGTTAGCTCTCTCATATCTTTATTTACTCACTAATTATAACCCTTTACATCTTATCAATTTTGTTTTATTATTTGCATGACAAGTGCATTTTGTTTGATTTATTCATATTACTTTTACTTTTACTATTTTTTCACACCATTAATTCTTTTTTTTCATGAAAACTTTTAATTTTAATTATTAGACTTCAGATTGTTAGAATAGATCACAATTTATCAATATTATTAACGAAGAAATTATTATTGATAACAAGTATTTTAAAAAAAATGATATTTTATGAATATCTTTATCAAATTACGATTTCCACAACTATTCCCACAATACAACCGGACACTCATTCAGTACATTCCCACAATCATTTCCGTGCATATCTATGAGTATGAGTTCTCACAAATAAAAAGGTGAGTTTCCCGAACCGGTCAAAACATTCCACACAATCCCATAACAAACGAATATGCCCTAAATGTGCGCCTACATCATGTATTTTATATGCTTACTAGTACTCTCTGAATTTGTTATTTATATTTCACTGCATCTTTAAAATTAATCTTAAAGATAATAGAAGAATGAAAACTTTTATTATATTACAAACTATATCTACATTAATATATGTATATATCAATTTATTTTATCCAGCTCCACAAATTTTATTAAAATTTACTTTAAATTAAAAAGCAAAATCATCAATTAAGAAATTAATTGTTTTTATTTGCATCCATTAAAACTTGATTTTTCAAGTTTTTATCCCTGATTAGGAGATTGATTTTCCATCTATTCAATTAACAAATATAAATTAATTACAAAACATTAATTTAAATTTTGCCCTAATAATTTTAACTAAAACAGACATATAGATTATAAGTAACAAAATTAAGAGAAAAAAAAGATAAAATCAAACAATATAACTGAGTTAGTTATATTACAATCTAAAATGTGTATCATATTATCAAATTTCTTTTTTAGCTACGTCACTTTTAAAAAAATTATCAAACAAAAAAAATAAGATAAATACATATCTTGACTTGACTGCTTGTATTTTGTAAATTATTTTGTTATATTTTTATAAATTTTAATACACAGATTAAAATGATGGGAACCCGTTTATGTGAAATTATAGTTTTATTTCTTATATGTTTCTTGTGATGCACAATACCGAGTTGGTCCAAAATTTGCATACATATTCAATGCAAAATCAGAAAAAGGGAAAGAGTATCTAGCAATTATGGAAATCAAATAATAAATAAATAATCACAACATTAATTACATTATGGAATAACAATTGAAAAGATATTTAAAGAGGGTTAAAATTATCCATACATTTAATTTTTTTTTAATATCTGTTAATAAAAAGATTAGTGTTAATATGCCCACCCGAGCCCTGAACTAGTCTAGAATTAAGTGCAGATGAGGCACAATCCCGAAGCGCACAAGTTCTGGCATTCAATTAGATCCGGTGTCTAAAATGCAAAAACTTGCCCTGCAGTCGTTATAACCTTTCCGGAACAGGATTTGATTGAAATCACTCATGATGTACAAAACTTGTTAATCTATAAACCAATTTCCATACCAACATACCATGGTATTCTATGTTCCTAATCTACTTCATGTAAACCAACCAAGTTCTTGTTTGCATTGTGGTGCTAGTCCTAAGTTCCTAACTGATGTGTGCAAGGTTTGGCGGGCATCTTGTGTAAACAATTCAGTTTCCAGTGGTTTTGTGGTTTGTAGACGAAACCACGGCCTTTGCCAAGTTTGACTGTGCGCAATCAAGCAGTGGATTGCACTCAAGAGCCTTCTTGAAACAGCCAATAGCTTCCTCCCACTGGCCCTGGGCAATGCAAACAAGACCAAGATTGTTATGTGCCAGTGCATACCCAGGACAGAGTTCCAGCGACTTCATCAAAATCCTTTTTGCAAATTCGAGCTTCCTTTGCTCTCGATAGAGATTCCCTAGGTTAGAAAGGATTGCATGTGCTTGATTGTTCTTGGATAATGAAAGGGCCCGTTTGTAGACAGTCTCAGCTGATGACGGGTCATGAGATAAATGAAACGCAACACCTGAAGTGAAAACAAAGGCAAGTGATAAATACATCACAACAGATTATAATAATAGCTGACAGCAACCACAGAAATATTGATTAAAACACTGCCAAAACACCAAAGAAGACTACATGGCGTACATTGGCAGGTAAAAGAGACACTACAGCTTATTGCATAAGGTATACCAAGACCAAAAGGGGCACTCAAGTGTGTTTTAGCTTATATCATTATGTGTTTGAACAGTGGTTCCTTCTAGCAATGGAAACTCTGGTAGCACAGCTTGATGATGACTATTTGGGCAGCCAAAGTTGTATCCTTAGCAAAGTATAATATGAAGCATAGAATGTTAGAAGAAGTTACCAAGATTAGACCAAGTGTAACTGCAACCCAAGGAGTGGACGAGAGCACTCTTGAAAAATTTAACTGACGACTTGAATTGCATTGTACGGAGATTATGTAAACCAAGTTGATGCCAGTGAACTGCATCATCTGAATCTTCCTGGATTGTCTGTCAAAGAATTCATTTCAGAAATGATAATTCCAGTTCAGCAAGTCCATCATTGTTTCAAATATAAAAAATAATTTCAAAACTGATGCTTTTATCGAATCAAGGATCCTGATTATTAAATCAGGGCATCACGCAAGGATGACTAATATATGTAGGCAAAATCGACAAAAAATTGCCGAATCAACTATTATTTGAGCATTTTTATAGTTCCGGTCCCAGAAGTTCTAAAAAAACATTATCAGCGTTGAAGGCTAAAATGGCAAATAAGAATGTTCAATTTATCTGTCATGAAATCTATGTTAAAAATAAAATAAGGAACTAAACTGAAATTTTCACCATAAGAGATCAAGATGGCAAAAATAGTTATGCATCTCATCTGCCCCCCATAAAAGGTCATTTTTGCCGATATGAGGTGCAATTTCCCAACTTCATCATATAGAAAGCAGACTCAAAATGAACAATCATTTATGTACACACATGTAATTATAATGCAGATTAAGATATAAAGCCACATTTCCCATTTGGGCAACTGGATACTCTTTATTGACATTGAAAGGAGTTCCCTCAACTTATGTCGCCGGAACCTCTTCTTCTTGGGCTTGTTTGGAATTGAATTGCAAAATCGGAGATCTGAGCAACTGGAAGACGTACCTGTTTTAATGTACATAAAGCTCTTTCTTCAACCTCATCTAAATCCATCTGCTTACTCTCGTATGTAGAACCAATTTCATGTTGGACTTTGTGGGCCATGGCGAACCCAGACCATGCAGTTGGAACATCAATCAATGCAGGGTCACCTTCTTTTATAAGCGTTGCCATCTCATTGGCAGCCCAAATAAGCTGATCAGTCGATTCTTGTGCTCTTTCGGCCTCTCTAATTCGATGAGTTGCAATTGCATATCGCACAGCCATTTGACTTGGCTCCAATTGGGCTGCCTGCAAAAAAAGTTAATATAGGCAATGTTAAGTGATTATAAGTATTAACCTTTCCATCATTGTCAACTAAGTCTAAATACTTCTCGTCTTAACAAAAAGGGAAATGACAAAATTAAATGGTTATTATTACCTGCTCCAAGCAACTTTTAGCATTAGTATGCTCACCAGCTAGATAATATGCATTTGCAAGGTTCACCCACAACTGTGCAGCTTTAGGTTCAGCCTTCACCGCAGCCAATAAGCATTCTTTTGCAACATTAATTCCTTCAACTTGATTCGAATGATGGCCTTCACCAGCAAATGCTCCTGGACCTGTTTTTTTTCATATACAGAGAAAGGAATTGAATTATCAACACTTCTATTTCAATAGAAGGAATGAGTTCACTGAAAATTTAAATAACATTTTTAATAAATCAAGTAAATGGGACTACTGTTATACCTGCTGTTACAGAACCATGCTTATAAAGAAGGCAAGTTGCATAGTTGAGAAGCGCAGCAGGGTGATTTTGATCTCTTAGAACAAGATCTTGAAAACAGCGCAATGCAAGGTCAAATTTGCCACTGAAAGATTATGCTTAATGATTAACACCACTGTGAGAAAGAGAAGCTAGGTAGATGAAATACACTGTTGCCCCCAAAAGGTAACAATTTGTGTTCCTCGTAAGAAAAGGTTAACTAAGCAGAGAGTATGGAAAGAAAAAAAAAAATACAAAAGCACAAGCAATACCTTTGAAGGAATGCAATGCCAAGATTGGCCATGGAATCCAAGTGATCAGGAGAAAAGGCTAAGATGGATGAGAAAACAGAAATAGCACTCTGTAGAAATCAGATCACATTAGAAATAGCACTGTAGAAATCAGATCACATTGAAGAAAATGAAAGATGCATTTCCTTACTTTTAACTGCCCCATTTTAAGAAGAATTGCACCAAGAGAATTCCAAACAGATGCCTGTTTCACATCTGCTTGCATGGAGGAATCCAATTTTGCTAGTATCTCACCTAGTTCCTGTGCTTCAAGCTCTTTGTCTAAGCTATCTCCTGTTGTTGCTTGTAGAATGCACTACATCCATAAAGAATACAATTTACTAAGAAAAGGGAAGCACTACGCTAGCGCTTACTATCACCACTAGACCTGTTTAGTGAACAAGCGTCTTACTGAAATATATTACTCATAACTCTGGCCCTTACAAACTTCAGGTGGTACAAAGTCTTACTAGTTTGGAATAATTTCATTTATTTCCCACAATTGCAACAACCAACGTCCATAATCAACGGCAATGTATTGAATCTGGTTTAATTTGAATATCATTTGGGCACCCGTGATTGGTTAGAAACTTTAAATAATTAACAGATATGGCTCCTCAAATTATATTGATTTCATTGGAGGTCCCAGGCAGATCTGGAGTGCCCATTTTAGATTGGGAAGTCCTGAACAACTCTCGACTTGAAATTAACAAAATCACTCACAAGGGGCAGGTAAAAGGACAGATATAAGGTCAGAGATGATCTGTACCGTCCAATATGAAATGGACGGGCCCAGATCTAACTGGATTCTAGTCTGTACAATTGGAGAGGAGACCATTCCATAATCAACTGCTCAGTTTTGGACCAATGACCAAACAAGTTACAAGTAGCACCAAAATTACACATGGCCTATCTAAGTAACGGAGAACACATCTTGCATTTTATTTTAAGATTTTTAACAATTTTAGACATCAATTGCCACGGTTGTCAAAGTAGAGTGTCAACGGTCAACATATCCAATACCTGCCAAAATAACTCTTATACAGTCCTACATTATAGAATGCATGATTTATACCATCCTTGCAGACATAATATTTCCAAAAAAAAACCCTTAATTTTTTTTTTTTTCCTATTCACAAAGATACCAAAAGAACCGAATGAGACAAAATTCAGTATATTACACATTATATGAGGAAGAGGGGACTGCAGAGGATACTTCTTTTGTGGGGATAAATGTGTGATTCTTGCACAGATACACGTGAAATTTGACATTTTGCAAGGGCATACATGAAACTTACTGCCCTGTTTTATGTACATTCATCAGAGAGAAAAAATTGAGAACATAAAAGAGCTAACCTGAGAATGGTGTATTCGCACTATAGCAAGCAAATCTGGCCTGCGTACGTCGTCCTCGTCTTGCAATAGTATCTCAGCTGACTTCTCATAGGCAAGTATTGCCTGTAACATGGCCACAAATGAGAATACAGTGACATCCTAAGGTATTATACAGATCAAGCCTTCTAAGATGGTAAATGATATAAGCACCTTCTGGGGTTGACCAAGTCTCTGATACATCAGACCTAGAATATAATGAGCATGGGCATTCTTTGGTGCCTTGCGCGCTACATGAACCAAACCCTGAAATCATGTTAGATGTCTATAATAAGATCCTTGATCTATAAAGCATACAATACTGAGAGTAGGTAGGGGATTATATCACAATTGAGCAAAAGCAAATACGTGCACTATAAGCCCAAATTAGATCAAATCAACACTCTGGATAGCTCTGCTGAAGATGCAGAGAGGAGTTAAATACTAGAAAAAAATATATCCACTCTGTTAGTCACCCCCGTTTTTCCCTTTGATTTTTCCACTACACCAAGCCCCATTTCTTTTTCTCTAACTCTTGATATAATTGTATGGAATACACTGGAATAAAAAGGAGTCTATGCACGAAAAAGGTGTTGCTATATAAAATTGGTACTGAAGCTTGATAATTGCTGATATTACAAAAGGTCTGACAACAACTTTGTGCTTTAAAATATTATAGATTTTTGTTATGCTTTGTCTCACAAATTAAGAAAGAAAAAAATAATATCTTAAGGAATTGTGTAATTGTGTATCATCTTCATATGTTTTAACTAAGTTGTTCTTCAGACAACATATAGGGAAAATTTAAATCTAAATGTATTTGCCATCAGCAATTGAACCTACCACAAGTACTGCTTCGTGCTAATCAAGACACCGAATAGATTAAGCATGCTTTAAAAACAAAAAGAAACGAAAGCTCAGCGCAAATCACTCACAGCTTTAAGATTGCAAACTTTTTCCTCTCGTGACATGGAAGCTCCTTGACACTGCTGGTCAATATCTGTGTAATTTCAAGCATGTGATGAGACAATGTGCTTCATAATTCTCATAAATCTAAACAGATTTACCTTCATTTTCGACGAGATCAGGATCCTTCACTGACATAGTACTTTTGACTGAGGCGCTCTCTTCCACATTACTCCTGAAAAATACTACTGCAATTTCAGCATTTAAATGCAAAGCAGCTGTGCATCTTTACTACTAAAAGTAGAAACAGTTAACTATCTTTATCTACAACATGTACTATTTCAATTTCATTAGGACCTAACAACTTATACAAGACAAAAACCTAAATAAAAGCAGAAACTAAATCCTAAGCATAGTTAAGTCTTAAAAACAGTCATTCAAATATAAATCAATGTTCTAATTAGAGAGAGACAAAAAAAGGTTTTACTGTAAAATTATACTGCCAATAATAACAAAGTATGCAATTGTTTATAAGTGGAATTCGAAAAGATATATACGTGAAAAGAAAGATTCAAAAAGAGACCTGGTGGAGGGATCAACGGGGGTAGGGGGGAGATTCCCATCCTCGCCATCGCTCTCAGGTGGATCGTCGTTGAGATTGAGATCGGCGATGATGACCGGCTTCCGGCGCGGGGAGGAGGGGCGCGGCGGACCAGTGGTGGCCGGTGACGGAACTCCGCCGCTCGAGAGCAGCTCGGACCCACCTGGCAGTTGCATCTCTGGCATCTCGTGAGGTCCTCTTTTTGCTCCGGTGAAGTTCGTTTGGGGTTTTGGGTTCTCTCGAAAGATTTTCGCGGTTTTCAGGTGTTTCTCCTCTCTTTGTTGTATTTTTTGTTTTTAACCTTCTGCTTTAGAGTTATTACTAGGGTGAAAACAGAGCGAATACGGAGCGGACAGTGGTAAAACCGAAATTTTTATTAATAGAAAAAAAAAATATATATATTAAGAAGAAGCATTTTGTGAAAATTTTATTTGCAGGAAAAACGTGATAGTTCATAGCATTCTGGGGATGTTATAGATCATGACAGTCAGCTTAACAATAACGAAATCAAGTTACCGCTAATTAACCGAAATAAAATCTGGAGCTGACCGTTATGGTTTATAACGTCCAGCTACAGTGTTTTTTTTTTTTTTCAAAAAAATTCACAAACGAAGCAGCAAAGCAAAAAAAAACATTGTAGCTGGACGTTATAGACCATAACGTCCAGCTACAATGTTTTTTGTTAATTAGGGATCATTAGTGATCATATTAACTGGACGTTATGGTTTATAGTGTCCAGCTACAGTACCCTGGACGTTACAAACCATAACGTTTTTCATATTTTTCAAAATGTTGCGAAACTGTCTTATTGTTGATATTTTTGTTTTATTTTTTCTATTAATAAAAATTTCGGGTGGTAAAACCATATCCATATTTTTTTTTTCCAGATACGGATTCGGATCAGATATCAGCCGAATGCATACGGATACGGATACGGATACGGATCGAATCGGGTATTTATTAAAATAATATTAAAAAATATCAAAGTTCATAATATTTATCTAATTTTAATGGTGAATAACAATAATTTTTTATAATATATATTAAAATATATGATATATATCTACTATTCAGATACGATAATTGAAACGTAAAACCATATCAGTATCCATATCCACACGGATATTCAGATATCGGATATCCACATCTAATTTTTTTAATACGAATCGAATACGAATCAGATATTATCTATACTGTTTTCACGTCAGCAATTTAAGAATTATTCGACTGTAAGTTACCTACCATCCCGATTTCTGCAATTAGTTTAATTTCAATAGGTCAGTTTCTCGGTTAAAAACCTGAAAATATATTATTCTTTTTTGTCTCTGAGTTTCAAAATTCCAGATCCAACACAGATTTCTTGTTCTACTGTCACATTATGTTCTTTTTTGTTAATAGTAATCACTCTGAAAAATCCTTTTCTATACCCATCTATATAATTTGATATTCCAAATTACAATATTTTTTACATTTATCAGATTTTGATTTCAGCACTATATAATTAATTGGACTATAAAAAAATTGCAAATTGGAATGTATAAAAAAGGATGCACACACTTGGGATCTGAAAAAAAAATGCTTTTTAGTACTTATCTATTATATATATTTATATGTCATTCGAAAATTACATTATTCTTGATACTTTTAATCCAACTTTATTCAAGCGTATTCTAATTTCAGCACTACATAAGTTTTAAGGATATCCTAATTTCAGCACTAAGGTTAACTTTTGTGTCGTTAAATTGACAAAGTTTCTAATTTCGGTTCAGATTTCCATTATAAATTCTCACCTACAATCTTGTTAAAAATTCAATAGATCCTCGATCTACCGAAATTTTTATTCATAGAAAATACAAAAAAAAAATTAAAAATGGGAAATATGAAATTTTAAAAATAGAAAGACAAGATTACGGTTTGATGTTCCTATGGGACGTCAAATCATACCGCAACCTCTACTAAAAAAAATTATATATGTGGGACTCCAAATTAGAACAAAAACCAAAAAAAAAAAATCTAAATGTGGGACGTCAAATTAGACAAAAAAATTGACGTCAAAATTTTATTTTATTTTGATTTTTTTTGTCTAATTTGACGTCCCACATTTTTTAAAATAATTCCCGGTTTTTGTTCTGGAGTCCCACATATATAAATTTTTTTTAGCAGAGGTTGTGATATAATTTGGCATCTCGCAGAGACGTCAAATCGTGATCTTAACTTACTATTTTAAAATTCCACCTTGTCATTTCCCGTTTTTAATTATTTTGTTGTATTTCCTATGAATAAAACTTTCAACTCGATTTATGTTCAATCTCTACCATTATTCATACCTTATGAATAACCGAGGGAGTTATCAAAACATGTCCAGCATGGGACATCTACACATTCATACAAACCCGAACGATTCTCAAATTCATACAAACCAAGATCCAATTACGACAACACAAAATAATGAGCAAGAATCAAATCCGTAGTAAGGAAAATGCTTGCTGGTCGAATTAAGATGATATTTTATTACGTAGCGTGTGGCTCCATGCCTCAATGTCAGCACATATGTGGTAATTAGGAAGGTAATAAACATTTTTGGGGTTGAATAGTAACATATTATGAAAAATATCGTAACAATATGTCTAGAGATAAACAAGGAATGATAAGTCGTTGAACTAGACTAAGTCATGATGTCTCAAAGTTTGTTGGTGGTATGTAGGGGTGTTCATCGGTTTGGTTCGGTTGAAACCGAACCGAACTAGGTAAACCAAAGTAATAATTCGGTTTCTAAAATAAAATTGAACCGAACCGATTTAGCATTGCAACCGAACTGAACCAAATCAAAGTTTTATTTCGGTTTGTTCAGTTCAAACCAAAATATATTAATTTTTTTATTTAAAGCAATTGATTTATAATAAACTGAATTATATTAAGAAATACACCGGGTATTAAGAAATAAACCGAAGTATTTAAAGTAATTGATTAAGAAATAAACCAGGGTATTAAGAAATAACCGGAAAAGTCCGGACCAAATTCATAATATATAAAAGTTCGGTCGGTTCAGTTATTTCGGTTTTAAAAATTTTCAAACCGAACCGAACCGAAATTATAATTCAGTTTTAAAAAGTAAACCGAACCGAACTATTAAACCGAACAAACCGAACCGTTTGGTCCAAACTAATTCGGTTCGGTTCAAAACCGACTAAACCGGACCCAATGAACACCCCTAGTTGTATGGATCATATTCAAAAACGGAGAAAAAGTGGTTTAAACTATGTGGATAAATAAAATAGAGCATTACAGTTATACCGCAAGAATGGAAAAGAAAATTTTAATTTCCTACATGTTTGGAAAGTTTTGAGAAATGAACAAAGATGATAATCAACATTTAATAACAAGCCAGTTTGAAGACCCTCCTGGCTAGTTCATTTTGTTCATTTCTCAAAACTTTCCAAACATGTAGTAAATTAAAAAAATTATAATTGTAAATTTGTAATGCTCTATTTTTTTTTATTTTAAACCACTTTCACTCCATTTTTGAATATGATCCATAAATTTTTTTTTTTACGAAACCAACATGATTACTTTTTTTTTTACAAAAATCATAAGAACCGAAATGACATTTCGGTCCGTTATTTTTTTTTATTCCGGACCGAAATGGCATTTCGGTCCGGTTCCTTTTTTGGATTTTCTATGGTACTGGTTTCACAAGTTTTCATATGAGCCGCCACAAAAAATTCAAAAAGGAGACCGGACCGAAATGCCATTTTGGTCCGGAATAAAAAAAATAACGGACCGAAATGGTATTTCGGTTCTTATGATTTAAAAAAAAAAAAAATAATCATGTTGGTTTCGTAAAAATATTTTTTTTAATTATGGTTTATAAAAAAAATTCTCCATACAACCAACGAACTTTGAGGTGAGTCTGGTCCAACGATTCGTCATTCCTTGTTTATTTCTAAACACTTGATTGTTCTTGTCACGGTTTTTTTCATAATACGTTACCATGCAACTCAAAAAATATTTATTACCTTGATCGATCCTAATTACCGCATATGTGATGACATTAAGCCATGCGCTACATGATATCATCCTGATCGAACAACGGAGCCTTTTCTTACTACTGTTTTCTTCAACATCGGCAACTTTTCAATAGGATTTGATTCTTTTTCATTATTTTGTGTTGTCATAATAGGAGTGGTTGGATCTTGATTTGTATGAATTTGAGGATCGTTTGGGTTTGTGTGAAAGTGTGGATGTCTCAAGTTGGACATATTTAGATAACTCCCTTGGTTATTCATGAGGTATGGATAAGGGTATGAATTAAACGTTGATCGAGGATCCATTGAATTTTTGAAGGACAGTATTGAGTGAATCGATAACACTTGGTTTTCTTTCTTTCTTTCTAGGGTAGTACTTATGTGAACATTATGTACATATTTTTTTAACTTAATGAATTCGTCGGTAAGCAGTTGCTTACGGACCATAAAAAAAAAAAAAAAAATAACGGCACAAAATTAATTTTGTTGTACTGAAATTAGGATATGCTTAAATAAAGTTGGATTAAAAGTATCAAGAATATTGTAATTTTGGAATGACATATAATTTAGATAGGGTACTAAAAGCATTTTTTCAGATCCCGAGCGTGTGTTTTATACATTTCAATTTGCATTGTTTACAACCCAATTAATTATACAATGCTGAATTATAATTTGATAAATATAATGTCATTTGTAGCTATCAAAAAAATTGTAATTTTAGAATATGAATAATATAGACAGGGTGCTTAAAAGAAAAGATCTTTCAGAATGATTTCTATTAACAAAAAAAAAATGTGACAACAGAACAAGAAATCTGTGTTGGATCAAGAATTTTGAAATTGACAATTACACTTTTTAAACTCTAGAGACAAAAAGGAATAATATATTTTCAGGTTTTTAACTGAGAGAACTGACCTTTTTGTGCCCTAAACAAATCAAAGGCCATAACGATCAATAATACAAATTTTGGCACTCTTTAAACTGGCTTGTTCTTAAATGTTGATTATCATATACTAATGTCTTGATAAAATAAAAATTAGAAAGCACTAAAATGCTAATGTTTCTCTTTATCTTTTATAATTGTTTGGAATTGATAATCAATTTTATAAATGAAGATGCTCTTAACAACTATTATGCGAAGAAATACGCTGATCTCCATCCCCACGCCAAAAAAACCATAGTAGTCATTTTGGCAACGAGACATGTGGCATTTTCACCCGAATACATCAAATCAGTGACGGAAAAAAATGATTAGTGCGACAAAAATAATCTTTTTTTTTATTATTATTAAAATAATGAAGCACCGACTGATGCAAATGCTACAAAGGCCCATGGCCCGTACAGGAAACTTCCCAGTGCACCGATTACGTAAACGCATTACGCATTGGACCCCGTTATAAAGGATGCCTCTGATGAGATGGATCGTATCTATTTTTTCAAAAGTAAAGGAAAATGCAAAAATGCACGCCTCGTCTCATTTATTTCTGTTATTCATGCTTTGCTCGTACCCTCAAACCTAGTTGAATTTGCAATGATATTATTCAACTTTCTTCCAAGTGTTTTATTCAATCATTAGGGACAAGCAATTTCAACTAGAAAGTGTAGGCGCGTGAGCAAAGGTAAAAAAACAATTTAGTTAACCTCTTCAGACTAATCCCAAAAAATTTTACTCAAAGTATATACTACAAGCGGAGTCACACCAATGCCGCACCTCTAACTCCTCGCTGTAATTCAGCTATTACATACGGAATGGGAATCACTAAAAAAAAAAAAAAAAAAAAAACAATGCCAATGAGAACGAAACAAGACAATCAAAAGAATTCTACAATACAGGGGGCAAAAAAAAATTGAGAAAAGCAACAAGAACTAAAATACAAATAGCCAATTTGATCCCCCCATCAAAAGATCAATTCAACATGATTGGAGCAAAATGGGTCCAACATGTGATGTAAGCATGTCGCTCAGTGCAACCTGAACTTCATTCGAACCGTGCTCACAGCTAATTAAACCAGCAAGAAGAGGGAACAATTGGCCTAAATTCTTCTCAAAAGAAGAATCTCCTAAACCACTAATGGCTTGCAAAGCTGACACGACAAGAGGTGCTCTGGCCGCAAGTTCTCTCCTCTTGGTTGATCCAACAGGGATGAGCCAATGAGGTTGAGGCAAAGCAGCGGAAGAAGCTTGTGCAATTTGAGCTGGTTGCGCGGCTGTGAGGTAGACCTGTAACACTTCTTTACAGAGGCTGACAAGGTAATTTTCTGCTACATCGCCATTGAGGGATCGGTCGGTCACTATGTTTTGCAATAGAGTAAGGCATATTTGGTACGACTCGTTCTCCAGGCGTAACAGAGGTGGGTCCTGCATTTGGGTCATAGAACCTATCTCTTGTAGTCTGGCTCTGAGGTCACTGTCACTGTTTATCTTATGAGCATGGGAAGCTATGGCATGCAAGGCTTCAAAGAGTATCACAGTGTTATTTACAGATAACTGAGCTTGGTACATTTGGTATATCTCCATCACGGCCTGCAGAATTTACACAAAAAGTTGAGGTGACAATTTTAAATGCATAACAATGTTTGTATTACTGAAGGAAACACAAGTCGGATGATTAATAAAATTCGATTTCTCTGGGGTAAATGCAATTTCTTAACTTTTGGAGCACTGAGTAGGAAACCCAACTTAGATCACAAGCTACTCAAGGTAGCTGAAAGCTCCAAGGAGAATTGAAATTACTGCTTTAATTGTCATTCACCACATTTAAGGACCATTTGAAATTATGAATTACAATTTTAAATTCTAAGGATTAGGATAATTTCCTAACAAACTTTGCAACATGAGAATTAAGACGAGCTCGTTCATATGAAAAGGTACAGGAGTAACAATATAGCACAAGGAAAGAAGAGAAGAGCAAAGTTACCAACCTGAATTAATAGAAGCTGAACAGCAGTACGGCACTTTGCATCACTGATTGCAAAATACAATTTCCTCGACCTCTGTGCTACCAAGTCATCATCCTCATTGTCTGATGTCCTTGACTCAGCATCACTGTGCCTGACAGATGAATTACCACCTTCGTTTGGTAAATGCTCAAGGTATTCCCCTGTCGCAATGTATGAGAAATCAGGGAGTGTTGCAATGGAAGCTTCTTTTAAAGCTAGAGCCACCTCCAACCACTTGTCTTCTAGAAAGTATGTCCCGGAGCTGCTCATTAGCCGAACAAATGCAGCAATTCCAATCCCAGCAAGGCTCTGGTGGGGCCGCTTGATGAAGCTAGTTAACAAAGAGAGCACCTTTCTCAGAAGTGGGTTAACGGTATCATAAAATTTGACAAAGAGGTCTACAACTAGTTGGAGAGCTAGCGTGCAAGTTTCGTAGAGCCATGCATCTTGATCTTCGTTGGGATCATTTTCTGATCCTTGGCCTGGTGAAGATACCTCTGACGGATCGATAGCATGTCTGACGTAGTCGAATATGGGGAACAAAACAGAATCAAAAACCTTTTCCCACAATGGTAATGAGAAGAGGTGGCCATGATTTCGAAGTGTATCAAACAGCACTTGCAGGGCGCTTTTCCTGATTTCAGGTCGCAGGTCAAATGTAAGTTCAGACAGACCTGTAAAATTTAAGCACAAGATTGTAAGCTGGTTTATTTTAACTGTAATGAAAAAGTAGGTCTCAATATTTTCCAGGTTAATCACACTACCCAAATATAGAAACAGCAGAGCCATAGAGAGATCCATTTTCCGTTGAGCAAAGAGTCAAATAAAGGCTAATTATTACAAAGACAACCAAAGCTAAAAACAAAACAAAAATAAAATAGGCCAAATTAGTTATTCAACTGGTATCAAAGTGGTACTTCTGTGTCTACAGTACCGTCTGACAGGTACATATATGATCCTGAATGCACTAATAATATACAGCATTCCGCATTGAAAAAAACTAAACAGCTATCCAGCACCAAGTCCTCTGCTATTCTGCATAAATCTAGATTATCTGATTTTATCAATACCTGCTAATAAAGGGTACCAGAAGTGCAAATGATCATCTTTATCGATAAATGAAGCACCATCTTGTTTTCCATCTTTTGCAGTATGAGGTGAAGGTGGAGCACTACTTGAGGAGGCCTTCTCTTTTAACCTTGATGCAGAGCCAATGTCCCCCTCTGCAAGCTTAGCCGCACAAAACCGAAGAAAACCAATTGCATTAAGACTTATATCCTTGTTAAATCGACTATTAGTGAATGCAATCAGACAATTCACGCAATCTGTGAAAGTGGATGATTCGGTTTCTGTTATGTATGGGAAATAATCTCGCAGAATCTTCTCAATAACCTCAAAAGCCAATAGCACAATGTTCTTGTGGTCGTCATATGATGCTGTGGCAAATACCTGCAAGAATTTGCAATTAAAATTCTAGAGCAAATTCCTTGAAAGAGCATCAAGTTCAGTGATCATGGCCAGCAGCAAAATAGTGTCTAAGTTCTATTTCTACCCGACCTATACCAACCAGGCATGGTAATGGTTTTTTTCTCATTCATTAAAAAAAAGGATGAATAATACAACAAAATAAAATTTTGAGGTCAATTTTCACTTTTAAAATTAATTAGAGGCATTTACAAATAGTGTGGTGGAAGTCCCAGTACTTACATAGTGGCTGATCTGTACTGCTACCAGACAGTAAAACAGTCTTTTTTTTTCCCCTAAAATTAAAGAACATGGAATAAGGAGTAAGGCGGCAATACCATGAACATGCTTTTCCACCCTGACTTGACATGATTAACACGAGCCAGTACCATTTGAGAGACACACCTAATAATTAACTCCCTTATCTCAACTGCTCTACTCTTTCGCATGACCACTACAAAGGGCTTCATAAATTCATTCTGAAAATTGTAGTTGGCTAGTTCTTCCCTTTCAAGGAACTTCATTGCAAGTTGGCGCAGAGAATCCATAGCAAAGATCGCAATTGACAGGTTTTCTGAGCAACCGATTGTCACAAAGAAATCTGATAAGACAAGCCAAATACTTGACCAAACAAGCCTGATGCGGTCCATATTATAGTGCCTACAATGAGAGAACATAAATTTGGTAACAAAGAAGGGTGACTGAACTGCCAATATCAGCATATAGTTACCAGAAATAAAGGTAAAATAAACTTTTATAGTTTCCGTATGGTAACAATTGATACAGGCAGGTAAGGCACAGATACAGTACTTGTACCAGACTTGGTCAGTATTGCACCAAAACTAAGATTGAAATACTTAGTATGGGAGACTTGTGCAAACAAACAGCTGTTAGAGATTCTTACGCAATCTCAACTATCTTGGTGAGACTAAAAACTCGAGGATCAGAGGCAGAGCGCAACTCTTCCATGGAAACTTTACAAAGAGCCTTCACGAAATCAATTATTGCCTCACTATTCAACTTCTGGCTCCTCACAAACACACGGTTCATCTCAGTCATCCCGACTTGCTCTAACAGGCTAAGATTTGAGTTGTTCATCTGATCAGAAGTAACAAAACCACCAACTCCAACACTGTCATATGAACCCCTCTTGGCAGTTGAACCGAGATTAGCATTCTTCCCAAGACCCTTTTTCATCAAGACAGGAAGGATTGATGACTTGGACTGTTTGGATTTTTCTTCCGTCTGTTGTACCGCAAAAAATGTGGCATCGGTGGGTGTGCCTTCTCCAAGGAGATTTAAGTGCTCAAATCGAGAAATGCATGTCAGTATATGCTCCCATGCCTCTTGCAAGTAATTGCCATCTTCATCTGCTATTATAAGTATAGCCTACAAAAAAGAAAAGGGATCAAAAGAGAATATTGTGACCTAGTATATGATAAAGATATCATTTGCTATGTCATTCAAGAAAGTATCAATTATACATGAAAAAAAAGATCTCCAGAATAAAAAATGTAACATGTAGACCCTAGCACATGCTTAAACAATGAAAATGCAATTACAAGTCAATCACACCTACAAGTCTAGAACTGAAATATTATACACACAAAAGAAACCTCTATCTACAGTATCAAAATACCCATATTACCTTAATGACATCAATGTTTTTCTGTTTGATGTCTGCAGCAGAGTGGAGTGAGGTGAACTTCGCAAGGGAGGTGACAAAGGCATCTCTCTGAGTCTTCATAGACATGGCAGCCGTGACATGAATAGCACAACGAAACCCTTCGAGGCACTGGGCAATTACAGCTTCATCATCACTCTGGTCAAGTGGGACACTGAAAGCTGCTAGCATGGGGGCCCAGCATACCTCTATCATGAACTTCAAGATCACCACATCAGTTGCAGCATAGTATGCCGACCTAAATTTCAACAGGAAGATACCACATATATGAATAGCATCAATCACTCTGGTCAAGTGGGACACTAAATTTCAACAGGAAGATACAACATTCAGTGATTTCTGACAACTTTTGACCTTACAAATAAAAGACTGAATTAGAAGTTCAAAGAGAAAAACTGGAGACATCAATCACACCTACAGCAGTAAGAGCGACACCAGGAAGGGGTAATTATCTCGGATCCAATATCAATACCAGTAAAAGCACCCAATGAGTAACACTGGGAATGGGTGTTGGTCTTGGATACATGTTGTAAGAACCAAAATTGCCAATCACGACTGTCACAGATTAGGGCATGCTATACAAAACTTAAATCAATTCCTACCTTGTCAAGAATACAACCTAACCAGAAACCATACTTGCATCAAATAATATAACAAATGTTTATCAGGTGTTGTTCTGATTTGGAAACAAAAGATCGAGACATATAGCAACACAGGCTAGACCGCTCATGCCTTAGATTTTTTGTACATTATAAGGGTGGAGTCAGACTTTCAAGCTATGGGGGTCAATTTTACTGTATCTATAGCATTTTACTCTAAATTATATACAAAATCATGCATATAACAAATTTGAAAATAAATGGGGGTCAATTGACCCCCATTCATTATACATGAAACCACCTCTGCCAGGGGAGGAGCCGGACTTTCAAGCTATGGGGCTCAAACATGAATGGGGGTCAAATAAAATAAAATTTTCATGCGGCGTATGAGGGTCAGTTTTACAGCATCTATAGCATTTTACTCTAAATTATATACAAAACCATGCACAAGTATAATTTTTTTTTTAATAAATAGGGGTCAATTGACCCCCATTCCTTGTGCATGAAAAAAATCCGCCTCTGCATATCACCATCTAGCAATTATGATTTATTCCTGTATATTCATTGACTTACTCTGATTTGCGAGCCTTTTCTTTAAACTGCTCCTGCATCTGCTTAATGAATTCATCGCTCGTCTCTGCTGGAGAATCGCGTTTGCGGATAACAATATTCAGTATGTTGTCAAGCCCAAGAATTCTATTAGATGTGGATTGCTTCTGCTGGGGTGTAAAATCATCTCCCTTCATCTTGATCTCATGTTTTACGAGTCTATCATATAGAGATCTCATGTACTCTTCTGGAAGGTCCTTTCCATCATCAATGCCACGATTATTTCTTATGAAATCATCTGGGGACATCTGCATTCCAAAAGGCACAAGTTTGATAAACATTGTAACTCGGGGGTTTGTTACCTGCTCCTTTCAAGGTGAATGTTTACTGGAATTGTGTTTATTTGAAAATCGAACTTGAAGGAATTGTATTACCAGGTTCGGTTTGTGTGTACTCTGAAGTTGCGAGAATTTTGTTTTTATTATTTTTGTAAGATCTTAGCCAATTAACCACATAGGATGTGTTTTAATTACACACAGTAAGATCATCCTTGCGATGAATTTATCAGAAAGATCAAAGTTAATGGTAGAGACAGACCATACCTTATTTTTAACCATCGGATTATGTGCATCAGTATTAAGCAAGATCACCGAATAAGCAAGAACGTAAGCTGTATCAGCACTAGTAAATGCTTTGGGGTTGCATTTACAGTACCTTTCAGAAAACTTTTCCATGATTCGGTCAATCTTTTGTGCCTCCCCTGGCAACCTAAAGCCTTGAAGGAATGAACGAATTGCCTCATCAAATTCCATTCCTTGAAAATCAAAGGAATCAACATAAGCATGCATGACCTTGAGCGACAAGTCCTCCCTCTCACCGAGATAGTCACCTACCATGGTCTTGTCCAGACCCGTTTCACTCTTGAGGAAAGCAGCTATCTCTTCTGGTGAATCACCTACCTTGTTCACTTTAATAAGGAATTCTATTCCCTTTTTAGGCTTCTGGTTGAATAGAGAAATGCCTTCCTGTTATAGTAATTAGCAACTCCATAAGCAAATAAAAGAAAATTTGCATGTAGTTACCTCAGTAAGTACCTAGTTTTCAACTGCAAAAATTACTGGAATGTGAGAGGTGTCAATAAACGTAATTTTAAGTCATGCAACACATGAGCCCTTAATATATAAATCAAAGTAGATGAAACTTAAAAGGGTAACAAGAATTTCCAGGTCACCAACAGCATTACATATTTTTCAACTTTTGAGTGACTGCATAAAAATGCATGCAAATTAACAGATTACAAGTTACTGACATATAAAAGGTTGGTATCAGCACCTGAAGTTCAAGCTTATATGCCCTTCGCTGCTCAATACTAACAGCTTCAGAGACAGCTTCAGGGACAACTTCAGGTGTACCACTGGCATTTTCAGAAGGTGGCTCGGTTCCTTCACTGGATTCCTCGGTGGTGCCACTCTGTGGAGCCTCAGACTGGCCTAGACTGTTGTCAGTCTCCTTCTCCTCTTTTTCTATTTTAGGAGAATTTGGATCAGGGATCCTGAGTTGCTTGTTCATCCAATCTCCCATGGATCTTAAAATAGCCACTAAGCATTTCATGGCTTCACTTTTCATCGTTACATCTTGTGGTGGAACTAGTGTTGTTGTAACACCTGGAGGAGGCCCTTGTGCAGTCTTTAATAGACCATTTACCACCCTATAGTTTAAAATGGTATTGGTAAAATTATTACAAACAAATAAGCCAACTGCAAGTTCATACCTAATTAGCCTCGTAAAACATAAAAATTCCAGGTGAAGACCAATAAAAAACAGAAAATGAAAAAAATAGAGAATAAAGAAAAATGGTATGATAAATTAAATTTCTCAGTACCGGTCACAGCTGCTATAAATGCTGTTCTCAGTAAATAAATCCATAGGTAATACTAGTCTTCCAATAATGAAATCAACAAGTATATAGTAAAAAATGTGAACAAATACCTCTCAAAAATATTGGAAGAGTGAACATCACAGTCATAATTAATGAAAATGTCGACCAAAATCTGGGAATCTACACAAAGCTTCTCCAAAAAACGAAGAACAATCATCTTCTGTTGGAAATTAGGCTGGGCCACATTCTCCAACACTCTTAGCACAATCATGGGAAAGAAAACTCCTATTTCTGCTTTCAATCCTGGTCTAAATCTAGCGACTAGACTAATGAATATCGAACAGGATAGCTGAAAAACAATCATTTGCGTTGAAGCGCTATTCTTTAGCAGAGAAAGGCACAGGTATTGCTTGATAGCCCCCAAAAATCTGCTCAGTTGCAAGGGGATACTCAAATCAATTAGCATTATTCTCTTAGGTCTCAGCAGTCAACAACATAAAACCAAATTATGATAGAATCAGAGTGCTTTCCATTAATAGACAAACTTATACAGATCAATCTTAACATTCAAATTCTTTCTGTCCAAAAAAACTGGGATAGTATAATTAGTACAATTATACTCTTAAGGATATTCTTTTAAAAACTATGATAGAATCAGCATTCTGAATTGGCCCTGCTAGTTTTGGGTATAATTAGTCTCTTAAGGGTTCTTCTATATACTGACACTAGGATAGTCTAGACACAACTAGTGAAAAAAAAAAAAAAAGTTAAATGAAAACGAAGAAATCCAGGATGACCAATTACCACGAATGGAAATTTAAAGTTGGTAGACTAAACCGTTAATGTAATTTACCACCTCATATATTCAGATCTAAACAAATGAGTAGCAGTTAATCACCTATCACTAGTCCGGAACACAGCTCCAGCATTCTCAAGCAATATCTTCAGCAGTTCCAGTGCCACAATTTTTCCTTTCATCAGCGTCAGATCTGCTGCAGCTTCTTTTGGTGGGGTCTTCATAGAGAGCTTGCACAATGCACGAAAAACCAAAAAAGCATCCCGTCTCAACTTGTTGCCAATTTGCACCTCTAAATCATCGTCGCGATCTGCCGATCCCTCCCCCAGCTCATCCTTCCTTCCCTCGAGAGCCGTCTTGTACATGCTTATCTCCCAGTACTTCGCATCTAGCATGTCCTTGTCGGTTGAATCCAAAAGATCGGCTGCATTAGTGCTTTCCACTGTGGTTGTTTCAAAAGCCCCATCGTGGGCCCCATTTCCAGCGGCAGTGCTTGACCGCGAACGAGGCGTGGATGGGTTGAGAACTACATCAATATCACCAATGATCTTGGTTATAAACCCTTGAACAAAATTTACATCAGTTGCTGTGGCAGCTAAAGCCCCTGATCCAGCCCGATCTGACGGCTCCATCATCTCTGCCACCACAATTGGCTGGACTGGAACAGTAGACGAGTCAGCCTCCATTCGTCGAAAGACGATCACAAGCATCTGGATCAGCGATGCCTTGGCTGTGGTCTGGTTAACCAGATTCTTGCTCCCCAGATAGAGATCATAGCAGGTGCGAACAACATGGAGCAATGAGTCGCCATGGATGCGGATTGAAGTTGAGGTAACCGCAGAGAGTAGCGTTTTCAACACGAGCAGCTCTAGCGCCTCATCCCCGTTCGAACCGGGCTGGTGACACTTGCACACTCCTTCAACAACCTGGCCAAGTAGCCGCGCATCAGGTCCACCTGACGGATCAGCCTCGCCATGAAGGTAGGAATGAGAGACCAGCTTTTGCACGCAGTCAAGAGCGGGTTCTACGATCTTAGAGGAGCCAGAGGTGAGTGCGGAAATGAGAGGCGAGAGTAAGATTTCTGAATCAGCGAGAGACAGTTCACGGAGGGGACCGGGAAGAGCAGAGGAGGAGTTGGGGGAAGGGGGATGCGGAGAGGTAGGAGGGGCCGGAGAAGAAGATAGCTTGTCGATCAGCGCTTTGCACTGCTGGGAGAGCTTAGACTGGCCTTTGCGCCATGAGGAATTTTTAATGATCTTTTCATAGGTGGGAATGAGCAGCTGGTTGAGGCGGGAGTCGGCGGTGGGAGCTTCCGGGTCGGCGGCCATGTCTCCCGGAGCCGGATCTGGGAGAGGATCCGGTGGGGGGTGGGGGAGTAGAAATGGCAGATCTGGAGTGAAGCGTGTGAGAGATTCAATGGTAGAAGGTGGATCTGATGGCGGGGGCGTTTTGGATCCAGGAAGGACTGGGGACGCCACGGAGTCGCATCCTCACATGGTTCAATCCTCTCCAGTCTCCATTGTTATTAACGACTCGAGCGCATCATTTGACGGGACCGAGCATGTAATTACTAGGTTTAACACTGAATGGAAGCAACTTATAACAATCAGTTAACTCGTAATTTGGGGTGAAGATTTTAATAGATGAGTTTTGGCTTCATACAACTCACTGACGATGTGCAAGTGCTGTTTTGATTCTATAATTTACGCGCCGTATAAAGTCAAAACTGCTCTGTTACAAAATTTACCCGTAATTTGCGCAAGACCAACTCAGTATCTTTTGCGCATAGAGCCTCCCGAATAAACTTTATTTTTCTAAAGCACTGCGTGCGTTGTCATATTTTAGCCCGACATTTTTATTAATTACAAAATATTAATTATATTCAGCTAAGCTGGGTATATTTAAAAATATTCAAACCGATCATTTTTTTGTCAATTGGATTAAAAATTCGGACCGATCATTTTTTTGACCGGTCAGGAGGGTTTTTTTTTTGAAATATCTGTTAGATTACTTCTTTTGATGTATAATTAGCATAATTATACTAAAATACGCTAAATTACGCTAAGAGACGATATCTTCACTGGAAAGGCCAAAAACGACGACAAAATTTCAAACGGCCGTAAAACAGCGCTCGAGTGTCCGATTTCAGCGAATGACCACTTTTTGGAAAGCTTGTGAAGAGATGCATGTGTCGGTGACCGTTTTGTTATTTTTTGAAATTCAGAATTGCCAAAAAACAAAGGGAAGAGCCTCAAAACTTGAGTTGAAGTTTCCGATTAAGATTTTCATTTCTATTTTTCTATCTAAGTAGCTCAGTAAATTGATTATATAATGAACATGTAGAATACCAATTTTTACTATTTTTGGAATTTTATTTTTATTTTTTATGATTTATGAAAGATGGCACAAATCAGCCTAATTTAGGGTAATTTAGCGTAATTCAGCATATTTCAGTATAATTAGCGTAATTTAACGTAATTTAGCGTAATTTAGCGTAATTCAGCGTATTTCAGTATAATTAGCGTAATTTAGCTTAATTTAGCGTAATTTACCATATTTTAGTGTAATATAACATAATTTCAAGTAATTTAGCGTATTTTAGCATAATTATGCTAATTATACATCAAAAGAAATAATCTAACAAATATTTAAAAAAAAAAACCCCTCCTAACCGGCCAAAAAATAGCCTGTTTGGATATTTTTAATATTTTGTAATTAATTTTGGATATTAATAAAATGTCGGTATTTTAGCTACTTCAGGGCAAGATTTTGTACATAACTACATATGTATTTATTAAACATTTTTTTTGGTAAAGTTGAATATGTAGCCATTAAAAATTTTGTTAGTACAAATTTCTTCATCAGGATTTCAATGTTGAGTGTATCCCTATCCATACTTAAGAATCTCTTACAGTTGCCTTTTTTATTTATAATCTCAGTGTTGGTACACGTATAATCTTCATCATTTTCTTGAATTATCATTTTAACATCCCAAAACACAGGTCCGGTAGACTCTTATCCTTTTCTTCGAGAAAATGATTTCGAAGAACATATGTGCAGAGAGACGAATGGATTATACCAAGTTTTCGTACCTCCTCTCCTCTGTTGTGGAAAATAATTGCATTTCAAACATATTTTACAAGAATTGAATCTTTAATTTTTTGCATTACTTAATTTTCAACGAATAAAATAAATTGTAATCATCAAAAAGAAAGTCAACACAGTTAAAAATGCGGCACAGGTTTTCACACGAAATATATATTTTTGATAAATGCCGCAAGAACTTGTATTTTTATATAAACTGAAGATTTCACACGAAAAATGTACGCTGAAATGTCTCAAGAATGGAGAACAAAGAAGTGGTCGCAAAAAGAGAACTTGATAAATGGCAAGGTTTCTAGGGGCAAAATGATAATTTTGAATTATTAAAATATTAGTTATGAGTTACACTTATCTTAATGCTAGGTTATTAACCAAAAAGAAGGGGATATATAAGACTTTTCAGAGTTGGGGGGAGCTATAATATTCAATACTAAAAATTCAAATTTATTATTTAAAAAGGTTTTGATAATATGTACCAAATTTCCCATTTTTTTTCTTTATTTTAGTATAAACTCATAGACATATCCATCGTCACATACATTCCGATATAGAAGTTTTAGAACAAAGGTGATATCGAACAATGATATAATTATCAACAATGAAGTTAATTTAACATATATTTATCAATATAATTTTTTGCCAAACAAGCATTGTTGATAGATAGTTAAAACTTGAACATTAATGCTATGTTATGTCTGAGTTAAATGAATTTAGCTCGTACGTACGTCTTCATAATCATCCGAACACATACATTAAAAATTGACTGTAAATGCATAATAGTATGTGTGCGAAAGTTCAAACTAAACACATGATCTTAACAGACGTATGTATTTAGATCCGCTCTCTTATCTCGTATCAGTGCTCTTTATTTTTTCTTATGCACATCTAGTCAAAACTATTCGACACATATGTTTCAAGTTTGTGACTTCATTATACAATTTAAATTACTATCTCTCGTGTGTAAGATTATATCACGATAATTTTTAAAAATATATCGGTACAGTATTGTACGGTGTCATATGCCAGACATCTTGTTTAAATATGTACTGCATAGTTCAATGCATAAGAATTGAGAGATTGTCACCGTCTTTTTGTGGAGTTTTAAGGGCATGCTTCAAAAGAGTATATATGGAAGGAAGATAATCCATCGTATTTTGATTTTGATTTGGAGAGAGAAAGCAGGGAGATAAAAAATTACATAATTTGTAGAGAAGTTCATCTTTCTTCTTCTTTTTTTTCTTTTTTTTATGTTACTGTTTTAAAATAAATAAACATAGTTCGATTAGTTTGATCACCTCTTCTTCTTTTCTTTCTCTTAAGTAATTTTTAGTGGGTATATCTAAACAGATGAATTTTTGACATCTAATGTCGGATCCTTTGAAGTAACTCAAATTTTGAGTTTACATCCGGACTGTCAGATTAAAATCCTGTTCAATTTAGTCCAAAAGTGAAATACACATGACCCATTAATATTCGCGTCAAAACAGATACGACGGTCTCAAAAATCGAGTTACTTTAGGTGATATGATTCACGAAAAATGAGAAGGCCGAACGGGCGGGCGCAGGGACTTGTTTTTACAGTTATGTCCCTCAATTCATAAGAATCGGAGGATCTCTAAGGCTGTGCTCCACAAACACAGAGTGAAACCTCATTAATGGAAGGGGAAGGAAGGAGACGGGGGTGGAATTAGCTCCCCTTTGCAAAGTAATCTTACATTCCGATTTGGAGTGAAGGTTTTCATCAAAAATCAACACAACGCTAACCTTGCCTCCCCTCCACACAGTGTTTGTTCACCTCCGCTCCCTTTTCTTTTGTTTCTTCTGAAGCAAGTGAAATCATCGGTCAGCTTCGGTCTGAGGTAAGGCTCACCTTTGTACAGTATTTTTCTCTTCCCCTCCCTCGCTGTACCCCCCGCAGTCTCGAATCGGCTTGGCTCTGAGTTGGAGTTCCAGATACAGGTAGTCTCCAGTCAAAAGGAAACAGGACCTCTTTTTTTTTTAGTCTAGTCAAAGGCTTGGAGTTGAAGTTTTATGTGAATTTTTTTTTAAAAAGAAGACTATCTGTTTGTCCGGAATTGCATTGCAGCACTGTTTGCCCAACCTCAGCGCTGTTTGCCCACGGGATTTTCCTAAAAAAAAAAAAGCGTGAGCGGTGTAGCCCACTTACAATACGACATTTGTCGCCACCTGCTGTGTTGCAGTCTTCCACGTGGCAGCAATAAATTCGGGTCCAAAATTATCATGAAGCAATTACTTTACCTACTCATATGATACTCAAAAGTTTGGTTGATGTCGATCGAACGGAGTAGGACGAATCCATATCCTCTGCATTAACGCACGGTTTGAATTAAATATTTTCGGCTCTTAATCGGAATTCGGACCAATTCAACCCACACCTATAATACACGACTTTAATATTAGTGAGGATTTAAGTCGAACGGTCCAGATCTTAACTAAAAAATTGAGTTAATTAGAGGATACAAATTCAAGTAGGATTGGACATTGGATATACTTTTGAATTCCGTTCATTCCACTTTACAATCTGTGTGTTTCGTTTTAATATTCGTCTTAAATTTTTAACTCGTTTATCTGAAAAATTTACTAGCTCGTCTCGAGATTTAATAACAATAATTTTTCGAGATTTACCAACTTAGATTTGTATATTCATTTAATAATTCAGACTGGTAATGTCATACCCCAAATCCGGGGTGCAACAACCTACCGTGAAATTTCCAATTCAGCACACACATAATCAAATCATACAAATTTGTATTTATAATTCAAATGAATTGCACTTTTCAAGAGAAATTTTCTAAAGATGATTCGTATATCAACTTCAATTATTAATTTTGTTTATCTATTTTCCTGGATGTAACAGGTAATATATTAAATTTGATATAATTTGAATCGAACGGCCATCCGTTAAACGCTTAAAAAAATAATAATTAAATTTTATTGGCATTTAATTTATAAAATAAAATAAAAATAAAATTGTATCAAAGTGGATGCGTACTATAGAAGACATTCACAGTCCTTTTTTTTTTTTGAGATACAATATTCACAATCCTTTTTTATTTTAATAATTGTTTTGTCGACTTTTAAATGTGGTGTCACATTTCGAAAGCAGAACGTACAGCTAGCAAGGCGGACCCAGAGTGTTCCAGGAGGCAGCTGCCTCCTCCTGGATTTTGAGTTTTAGTGGAGATTTATCGGTCTCGATTGACTTTGTCCCCTCTAGAATTTTTTTTGCCTCCCTCTAGAATTTTTTTTGCCTCCCTCTGGACGTTTGATTTGTAATTCGGGTTAAATTTAAGGTTAAAATTGAAATAAATTTGTTCAATTTTGATTGGTAATTAGAATTATAAGTTAGAGCATCAGAAATTACAAGTCAAAACATTGGAAAGTATAAACTAAAACATTGTTTTTTATCGAGTACCCAATTGGTTAATGAATTTAAACCTGATTCGATATTTTTTTGCCTCTCCTCTGACGAAAATCCTGAATCCGTCCCTAACAGCTAGTTGTGTTGATAAAAATGCAAGTCATAAATTTCCAAACACATGCATTACCAGTATTAATTTTTCATAACCACACTCACATAAATTTTCTCCAAAATCCTTAAAAGAAAAAATTGATATGCACCCATCTAAACTTCACAAATTAAAATTTTACTCGTAGTAACTTTAAAATTGGAATACGGACACCATAGAACATGCCCATAAAAGATTATTCTTAAGTAATTGACATTTAAATTTTATTAAAAAATATTTATACCAAGATACCCTTATGCCATAATCTCTCAGCTTAAGATTGCCATCACTATTATAGAAGGAATACACATCTGCTAATTATGAAGTAACGTCATTCTTCTTGGATTAATGAAAAATGAGACTTAGAACTTGGTAATTTTCTTTCCTCTGGAATCTGTCTTTTCTTTCTCCTTCTCCTTCTTTTTCTTCTTCTTGAGATATTGCCACCTGGAACATTATATAAAAATAACAAATCTTTAAGGTTAGCTTGTGCCACTGAAGAGCACAGAGGAAGAATGAAATAGAACTCAAAATTAGATGGTTTACTAATCCAATTGCAAGCAATACTGTTGTTGGTAATGGTACAGTACTAGGTATTTGTTGGTACCAGTTTTCTGCAATCTGGATCTGTACACCATAATTTTACGGTGATGAATTACGCATAGTTGATAATAGTTACAATATTATTTAATCAAACATTACAGTTGTCAGAACCAACAGTTATAACAGAATTTCTGATCACCCATGTGATGCATTGATGCACAATTCCCTGTTGGTACGCTACACCAACTGGTGGGATAAATGCCATTGAAATAATCCAAACCAACTTGTGTTGGCAATAAATAATCAGATTGCTGATTGCATGAGATTACGCCCACTTCTAACATATTGCACAATTTCAACAAAATTTATGATGACAGTGGAAAAACTGAAATAACCACTGAAAAAACAGAAATTCTGACTTGATAGATTATGTTGTCTGTATGTTTTGTAAAAAGCCCCTAATTTTAACGCAATTCAAGTCCAACCCGATATACAAGTAGTTTTAGCAGGGAACATGTAACATTTTTTCAACAGGGTGAAATGAAACGCCAAAGCATCTTAATTAACATACCAACAAACAAAATGATCAGGACTAGCTAGTATAATTTCTTCCATGTTGATAGAAAGGAATAGGTAACAAAATGATCAGCAATTATATCTTGTACATTGCTCCACCTAACAATACTTGCTCCAATTGCGCTGCTGGAGCGAAATGTTTGGATGAGCCATAATTGTATAATAACTTTAAATAATTAAATCAGGGGTGGATGTAAGTGGAAGGTATGGGGTCAATTGATTCTAATTTTTTTTTTATAAATATTTTATTTATGTATGATTTTTTATATTATTTAGAATAAAATGTCATGGTAATATAAAATCCACCCAGCTCAGCAATTGGGAAAAAACAAAAGTTACAATCAGACGCATGTTTATCAATTGGGAAAAAACAAAAGTGTGGTTTTCAACACAGCTCAGCAAGCCCAACAAGGACCTCCTCCTTGCCACCTTCCAGGCCTCTCGAGCTGTTCGGAAGGAGACATTCATCCCCGGGCCTTAGCTTTAGCCCACGATGATACGATCCCCTGAGACCTAGCAAGTAGCAACAGGCCAACAGCTTAATTATTAATTATTCGTCTCCAATCGCGCCTGGCTGGTCGTAAATCTAAATTATTATTCGTCTCCAATCGCTCCCAAATTTACCTGTCTTTCCCATGTCTAAAGCTCTTATCATTGGACGATACATGGTGCCCTGTTCATGAGACAAAGTAGTCCCTCGGATTCTTAAAGGCGGCTAGCTAGGTTTCAAGCTTTTGCCTTTATACTTTCTTGCTTCATACGAGTGAGGCTATGGTACTATGCATAGCACGGATCAGTCCGTACTACGGAGTCATATTTTTATTTTGAAAATTCTAATAGTCGATCTGAACAGTTCAACGTGATTCTCACATGAATATGTATTTGCAAACTAAATTTTATATTTTTTTCAAATTTTTATTTTTTATTTTTTTAGATAGGTTTCTAAATCACTTGATCTGAAAATTCTGAACCATCCAAAAACAGTGATTTTCTACCTATCTAAAAAAATAGTAAAAAAAATTAAAAAAATAGAAAATTTAGTCCACAAGTATATTTTCATATGGAAATCATGTTGAACAGTTCGGATCGACTGTTAGGATTTTGAAAATGAAAATATAGCTCCGTAGTACGGATCAATTCGTGCTATGCATAGTACCATAGACTCACTCATTAATTATTATTACAAAAAAATCCTGTAAATCTGTAATACATGTGTAACTTAATTAAGTACCAGTGACCCTAGTTGCGAATTAGGTAGGATTATCGGCCCAATCTCGCAATCAAGCCACGGATGAGTGGATTAATTAAGTTGTATAGCAACCTTTGACAATTTTCTGGCTCGGCGAACGCTCGTAATTCTGTATATAACACCTAATACAGTTGATTAGTTTTGCTTCACATGTATTAGTACGTTGTATTATTAGCCGACATTTGTATATAGCCACGTTAATTGGGTATTTTGAAAAAAACTTAAACCGGTCATTAAATGGCCGGTTTGAAATTTGTTGTTGTTGTTGTTTTAGACCCGATAAATACCTATCTTTCTCTCTTCTTCCTCTCACAACTCACTCAAACCACAGAACAGAAAGAGAGGAAGATAAAACGATTTTTGAAATTAAAGTTTAGGGTTTAGGGTTTACTTAGCGTAAGTTAACATAATTTTATTTTTGAAATTATGATGGCTAGAGGACGGCCTAGGACTTGGCCAGTACCAACTGCTGCTGATGAGCCGATTGCCCCTGATAGCACGGACCATTTTAGTCATCTCCAATGGACCGATCGCCTTCTCTTCCTCTTCCTCTTCCTCTATTTCTGTTCTATGAGTTTGCGTGAGTTGTGAGAAATAGGAGAGAGAAAGATGGATATTTATCGGGTCGAAAACAACAACAAAAATTTCAAACCGTCCATTTAATAGCCGGTTGAGAAAAAATTGGGAACCGGCCATTTAATGACCGGTTTGGGCATTTTTAAAATTACCCAGCAAATGTGGGTATATTTATTAATTTGTAATTAACTTTGGATATTAATAAAAATGTCGGTATTATTGGTACATTTAAATTTTCAATACAATTACTTCGTCAATCAGTTTACAGTACTTGATTTATTGTTAATTAGTGTGATATTTCTATACATGTATGAAATACCATCAACATTTTTTCAAGCCTTGTATCTTATCTACACTTGCTCGAATAAAAAATACGATTTATAATTTAAGACAATACCTAATGATTAAGCATGATTATAATTAAGAAGATGGAATAGTCTCATTAATATTATCGGATTATTTAGATATGACGTCATGTTTTAAATTACGTACTCCGAATAATAACACGTACTTAACAACAATTATAGCCATTTATATTGGGGGCATACTCCTCAAAAACTTTGAAATTACGTATTTCTCCCTCTAAAATTCTTAATATCATATTCACCCTTATAAATTTCAAAAACTCACAAATTTATCTATTTATTGTCTTTTCTATTAAAACTCATTTTAAATTTATGAAGTACCCATTTTACCCTTCGTTTAAAAAAGAAAAACTAGTAAAGAAATGTCAGTCTTCTAATTGAACGGTTTCTGAGGGCAAATGAGTCATTTATCTACTTTTGACGATTACACAAACATACCTAAATGTCATTGTATAAGTATCAGAAGTAGATAAATGACCCATTTGCTCTCATAAACCGTCAAATTAGAAGATTGACATTTTTCTAAACCATGCTACATATTTTATTTTTTAATAAAAAATAAAATGGATGCTTCATAAATTTAAAATGAAATTCAATAAAAAAAACATTAAAATGAGTAAACTTCCAATATTTTGAAGTTTAAAAGGGTCAAGGGTGAATGTGATGTTACGAACTTTAGAGAGAAGAGTGCGTAATTTTCAAGTTTTTGAGGAATATACATGAAATTCCTCCTTTATATAAACACGTCTAGTACTTGAGTAATAATTTTGAAATTTAAATTTTAACCAAAACTCATTTAATTAAACTTGCTCTTTGTTTAGTAAATGGTAATTAATATATACTCATCCCATGCCACTTTTAAGTTGTCACATCGCGAAAACACGAGGAACAAGTAACAACTAGCTAGCCTTGTTGATAAACGCAAGACTTAAATTTTTAACAATATACATTATCAATAACAGTTTTAATAGCCATTCTCACATAAAACTTATTTTTCCAAAATCTCAATAATTTATACATAGTGGAATCAAGTGGAATAAAACTGATATGACGTAGTGAGAAACATATAACATATACCACATCAGATTTACTGTAACAAAATAAATAACCAATTAACCATCCCATGTGACATATACCGCAAGGAATCAGAGTAGGTCTGATGCCCATCGGACCTATCTTGGTTCGATGGGTGTGATGACCATTTTATCTGCATCAAGATTCGTGTGTTATGTATCAAAATCCGTGCAAGTATGTATCAATTTCCGTGCGCATAGATCTTGATGCTAATCGTACGGTTCTAGAGCTAATTGAACCTAAATGTAGGTCCGATGCCCATCGGACCTACTCCTATCTCATACCACAATTGTTATGTCTGACAGTCTGGTACATTGACATCAATTTTTTTTAAAGCAAAAATAAATAAATAAACGTAAGTAACAAGTTATCGATATAAATCGTGATATCAAGCATTCATTATTCAAGATCTCAGTATCTCCATAAATTTACCAATTGGGTGATAAACGTGCGTAACAAGTTATCGACATAAATCGTGATATCAAACATTAATTTCGGCTCAAAAGATTCATCGGTTTTGACCGTCCGACCAAAATCTTGACTAAATCTTAAATTGAAATATGGGTAAATTTTGTCAGAGGTCACTGAACTTTGCTCTTTGTTATGAATTGGTCACTCAAATTTAATTTGTATCTTGATAGCCATTGAACTTTTAATTTGTTTAAATCAAGTCACTCTGTGACTATTTTTGTTTAAAATAATAATAGAATATGACGTGGCAGCCTTTTTACCATATTTAATAAATTATGTAACTTATTTTGGAAACCTGAAGTATTTCTCACACACTCTCTCTTTCTTTTTCCTCTCTTCCAGCACGTCTATACTCTCAACTCTTGTTTATTTTCGTTTCTCCGGCCATGCATTGCCAAGGTATTTCTCCATTATATTTCGTACACAAGTACGTAACAGTTCTAGCTAATTATGTTATTAGCTAATTCAAAAATCTTGTATTGCATCAATTTAATTCAAAAGGCTACTCTCTTATTATATTGAACTCTTGCCATCTTCTACCCGATTAGAGTATAAGAAATAAGGGTATAAAACATTTATAACAATTAAAACACTATGTTCTAGCTTACCTTTATTTTTTAAGTAAACAACCACTTCTTTATTTCATTTGAAATTTTGTTTAAGCCAAACCCTAACAATCGTACAGCTTTCACAACGATAAAATAAGAGAAACTCTAATTGCTTGATCTGTTGCTTTAGAGCAGGCATGATGTGTGAAGTTTGGGAAGAGGGTGGAACTCAGATCTCCTGTGGCGAAAGCTTGTTTTAGCGAAGAAAGACATCAATGGATGACTGGAAAAAAAACAACAAAGTAGAAATGTGTTGGGATAGAGAACAGTGGGTGAGAAATACTTCATATCTCAAAATAAACTACATAATTTATCGAATATGCTGAATAGACTGCCACATCATATTTTATTATTATTTTAAACAAAAATAGTTACAGAGTGACTTGATTGAAACAAATTGAAAGTTCAATGGCTATTAAGATACAAATTAAACTTGAGTAACTAATTCGTAACAAAGAGTAAAGTTCAGTGACCTATGAGGAAATTTACCCTTGAAATATTCTATAAATGTTTTACCGTTCGATCAAGTTAGTGTGCACAGGAATTAGGGATCGCAGCTTTGATGGCGCACAGAAGAGGAACAAGTATCCCACCGCGATTCATATCACCTAAGGTAACTCAAATTTTGAGTTTTAGATCCGGACCGTACGATCTGCTTTGGCACGAATATTAAAGGACCCGTGCATTCCACATCGGACCGGATTGGCCCCAATTCTGATCAGACGGTTCGAATATAAAATCAAAATTTGAGTTACTTCAGAGAATCCGGACTCCAGTACTACTTCTGTGTGTTTCGTTTCCTTTTATTCTTTCTTAAACCCTCCTGTCCTCCACCTCTCTGCGGGGCCTTAAACCCTCGGCCTTTCTACTGCCAAACCGAGCCTCTCTCTTCTGCTCGAAGTTTTCTAGTCGTTTCTCTTCTCTGATGTCGTTCGACGGTAGCTTTTCTCCCCCCGCCTCTCTCCGCCGCCTGCTCAACCGCTGTCCTGCTCTCCTTTCCGACCCCACACTCTCATCCCTTCACCAAAACTGCAATAGCTGCTCCGAGTTAGTATTAGACGATTTGGTGGAAGCGCTTGCTGATCCATTTCTCCACCCGGAGTACACTATCCCTATTGTTGGTTGCTTCAGACCTGTTTGCGAAAGAATAGTTAGCAGAGCTACTGATAAGCTAAGGGCAGCAGAGATTCTAAATATAGAGAACGATACGAGTATAGAAGATGAAATTGTTGAGGATACGAGGGTTTTGGATTTTTACCTGCCTAGAGGGAGGGGTTTAAGGCTTCATGAGGTTGCTTGTCTGGCTCTGTGCCGGGCACTTGACCTTGCGCCATTTTTGTTGAGGTGATTCTTCTTCCATCAATTTTTTTTTTGCTTATTCCTTTATGCAAAGTCGAATTAATTTTTTGTTCTTTTACTTTCCTTCGCCAGCTATTCTTGCCCAAAAATTGAACCAAAAGTAAAAATTAGGATCAGCCAGGAGACAATGCCCTTGCTGGTTGAATGCTGGCTGATATGCCTGATACAATAATCTGAAGTCAGTTTGAACTTTTCGATAAACTGTAGTTAGAATAAGATTTTACATGTCTAACAGCTGGTTTTATTCTGTACAGAGCCGTCTTAAATTATTTCAAATTTTCTCCGTCACCATTTGGAAGGCTCATGTTTACGGGTGTACCTCTGCCTGCCTCAAAGAAGGTTTAGTATCTGCACACTATTATTGTTGCAACTTTTTCTTTTGCTTTAATGCATGAGTTGGGGTCAGTGAACGCTAACCTAGTCTAATATAATTGATATAATTACCAGGGAATTAACTTATTACTCGAGGCCACACGCTTGACGTACCGTTTTCTTGTGATGGAGCCTGGAGTATTTTCTGAACTATGGGACTGGTCATGTTTCTTGGATCTGCTACAAAGCTTGGGTGATCTTAATTTAACTGAAACCGCACAACCAGATGTAGAATTGGAACTAAGATGGTGTACAGTACAAATACTATCTATTGTTCTTAAATCCAGCAACAAAATTATAGAAAATGTCGGCCTTAAGGCAAATGAAGCTTTCATTTGCTATGAAAGGTAATGTTGTTATTCCATAAGACTTCTTATTTGTTGTTTAATACGATCAGACCATTGACTAGTGAAGGGGTGTACCAGCTGGTAAGCTTAGAGTTTTGGCCCTTTCGGTATAGTAGACTTGTATTTTTGTTAAAAAATGTAAATAATTAGAAAATTAAAAGGAAAATATCGGAGCAAACTGCATGCAACCATGAAGATTTTTGCACAAATATTAAGAAGAAAAACTATAGTCCAAAAAATAGTGAGAACGGTCATAAAGGGCCTATTAATTGGGATACCTACAACCAGTTCAGGGGTGCATGCAGTACTGTTAATGACTGTTATGATATCTGGTTCAATAGTGATGATGCAATTGGTATTGCCATATCTCACTCATAGGTGGAAGAAATTTTGTGGCGACACTTCAATAGAAAAGGCTGGTCTATACTTTGAAGGATGCGAAAGAGGTTCTTCTGACTCTATTGTCGGCATTGTCTCAAGTATCCCCGAAATAGAATCTCTGGAGAGCTGGAATTTAGTCGACTCTCTATCAGAATTGAATGTTTCTGAGCCTGGAAAGAGAAAGCAGATTGGTGGTCTGTGGTAAGATTAAATAATTTATTCGTTGCTGGTAATATCTTCCATAGTCCATTTTTATATTAACTCACAATTCCTCTATTATGCTTGTTTTAGCCCATTCATACTCACTGCTAGCATGAGAAAGACTTTTGAAGTGGCTCTGATGGCTGTTACCCAAAAGTGGCCTGTACTCCTTTATGGCCCTGTAGGTGCTGGGAAAACTGCATTGATCAACAAACTTGCCAGTGGGAATCGAGGTACTGTAGTTTGCCATTTTTTCCAATTTACAGTTTTAAGAAAATAAATCAGTGTGTTATATTTATTATTGTCAAGAAAATAAATCAGTGTGTTATATTTAAGAAAATAAATCAGTGCATCCTGTTTTTGATAAGAAATTATTATTGTCAATCTTTTCAGTTCTATTTATTCACATGGATGAACAGATGGATGGTAGGACACTAGTAGGTTGTTATGTGTGCACAGAACAACCAGGAGAGTTCAAGTGGAATCCTGGATCGCTAACTCAGGTTTTGTTTTGGCCATGCCCTACAATATTTGCATTTTGAGAAAAATAATATATGAATATTTGCATTTTGAGAAAAATAATATATGAATAGTACTTTATCACACCCTTTTCAACCCTACTGTTCAGGCCATTGTGAACGGGTATTGGATTGTTTTTGAAGACATAGACAAAGCACCTAGTGATGTTCAGTCAGTTTTACTGCCGCTGTTGGAAGGCTCAACTTCCTTTTTAACCGGCCATGGAGAGGTTATCCTTTTCCGAGTGCTCTTGTAGCGACTTTAATTAATTGTTATATGTTGTTTTTAAAATATGATTGTTCGCTTCCTTATGTAGGTGGTTGAAGTGTCTGAAACTTTCAGGCTATTTGCTACTGTGACGACCTTAGGAACCGATATTGAAGGTTAGTAAGCAGAGAATTTCTTTTTCAGTCTTCAGTGATGAATATAATAAATATAGTACGCATAAATAAATCTTGGTTGAACTTGTTTTGTTAACCAACCAGTGGGGGGTGGGGAGCAGAGCACGAAGTATCTTTAGGGTGAGGCAAAATATTATTTTTCTCATTATGGTGGGGAATAATTTTTCAATAACTTTTGAATATATATATTTACTATTTTCATTCTGAATTGTCATTGTGAAAACAAAAAACTTCAGCTACTTTTTTTTAGCTCGGGTAGGGAAGTTCAATGCACTGCCACCATGTAGCTCTGCACCTCGGTTGCTTTTAAAGCTTAAGTTGAATGAGTAGTGGGCGTTTAGTCTTTTGTATTCTTATACTCCCTTTCATTTGTGGTTGTTTTCTCTAATTGTCATGTGCAAGATTACTTGCCGAGTGAATCAGGTATAATTGGGACTTGGGCATTTGAATGCATGACTTTGGCTCAAATACCATTTTAAACAAGAATTTTTTTTCATTGCTCTGAAAGCTTAACCTTGTAGTGTGGTTAGTATTTTGTATTTGTAAAATCTGTGTATAATATTTTCTTAGAGCTTATTTTAACCTTTATCTTGCATAAGGTCATATTTCTTTTATTTTGTTTGTAAGCAGCAGTTGGATATTCACAATATCATAATTACTTTGGACGCATCATTTGTAATTTCACTATTCTCAGGACGACGTTACAGTGCACTCTGGAGACAAGTGATGGTTAGGCCTCCTAGGAGAGAAGATATGTTAGACATAGTGCATACATGGTATCCAAGTCTGAAACTGATTTCAACCAATCTCCTAGGTATGATTTTCAGTTTAGAATTAGTAATCTTTATTTTTTCCCTGTATGCTTTGAGCGTCAAACTATATTCTGCTGTGCAGATATCTTTGAAGGAATCAACAAAATGATGTCTCCCCAGCACATTGGATCTGTATCAGCTGGATCTTGCACTAGATTCTCCATGAGGTATATATAATCTCATCATACAAGGTCCTACACTAGCTGGTCATAATACTCATGCTTTCAGTTCCATTTTTATCATAACTTTTGTGGTTGGCATCTTTAGCCTCTTTATTGTAACATAGTTTATATTGCATGTTATGTTAGTATACTTACTTTCTGCGTTTTCAATATTATGTATATAATGGGATTCATGTTAACATTTGAAGGGATCTACTAAAGTGGTGCAATAGACTGGTGGGTGCTGGCGTTCATTATTCTGACCATGGTCTGTCATCTTCAGATATCCAGACTATTTATCAGGAGGTATGAAAACTTTGTCGAGCCTTTATTTTAACCCTTACATTGTTTTATCCTAGGAATTTGTAGATGAGGGATGTTTTCTATTGTTTGTACAGGCTGTTGATGTTTTTGCTGCTAATTTATTTTCATCGGAGAAACTCTTATCTGTCATGGGAGAAGTTTCTGGGATGTTGGGCCTGCCTGCACCAGACTCTGTCCACCCGAGTCACAAGCCAATTATACAGGTACTATGCTGATAAATTGTGAAGAGTGAACTATACGGCTAATCAGAATCAGTACATTGTACCCTTTCATGTTGTGCCTGGGACAGTATTGTATACCGGAACAGTGCCCTTTGGTTTAGGCAATCTGTGTGAGCTCTTAAAAAAGGAAATAGAACTGCACTTCAATTCAATAAGCTTTCACATATACCCTAATTTGTCATATATCAACTTATTTTTTGTTGTCTACACGTTCAGACTCAGCTGACAGAGCTTCAAGTTGGAAGGGCCAAATTGGAGTGCATGGATAAACCAGTACGTATTCTACTCTTGATTGAGCTTTTTAACTCGTATGACATTAGTAGGCTTTAACATCTCAAATGTCAGGTGATGGAGCTAAGAAGGCCTTTTGTCGGTTTAAGGAGTTCTTTACAAGCCCTTGAGAGGATTGCTTGTTCAGTAAAGTACAATGAACCAGTTCTTCTAGTTGGTGAAATGGGCACTGGTAAAACTACTCTAGTGCAGAATCTTGCCACGTGGCTTGGACACCCACTCACTGTTATGGTATGCCGTGATTGCGTTGATTTTACGTCTTTTTTGTTTTATTGCGACACATTCAAAATGCTAACCTTTTTTTTGTCACATGTATAATTGTAGAACCTGAGTCAGCAAAGTGATGTGACAGATCTTTTGGGAGGCTTTAAGCCAACAGATGCATGGTCAATATGTGTTCCTCTTTATCACGAGTTCAAGGATTTGTTCTGCAAAACATTCTCTAGAAAGGTAGGAATATACTATGACAAGAAGTTGTCAAAAACTGTACTCTAATAAGAAAGCTCTAGGATTGGTTTTCTCTGTGGTTTATATTGAATATTATCTATTTTTTGTGCAACCAGGAGAACGAAGCACTGTTTCGTTACTGTGAAGCGGTCACAGTAAAGAAGAACTGGAAGAAGCTACTTCATGTTGTTCAGAAAAAAGTTGATGAAGTGTATGGACTTATCAGCGATAGACCAAAAACAAAGCGAAAGAGGCCTTTTCTTCTCTCTGAGTGGGAATCGCTCTCTACTAGGCTGAAGGCTGCACTCTATCAAATAGGCTCAGGGGTAGGCATGTTGTTCAAGTTTGTGGAGGGTGCCTTTGTAGCTGCGTTAAGAAGTGGCCACTGGATTTTGCTAGACGAAGTGAATCTGGCCCCACAAGAAACTCTACAGAGAATCAGTGCAGTACTGGATGGAGAGAGAAGTACCCTCTGTCTGGCTGAGAGGGGTGACATTGATTATGTGGATCGGCACCCTTCTTTTCGTCTTTTTGCATGCATGAATCCTGCAACGGATGCAGGCAAACGTGAATTGCCATACTCTTTCCGGAGTAGATTTACTGAATACTTTGTAGATGATGTTTTGGAGGATGATGATTTACGACTATTTGTTAACAAGTATTTGGACGAGACCTCAGCTGGCACCAAGTACACAGAAAAGATTGTTTGGTTTTATAAAGCAGCCAAAAAGGAGTCTGAGGATAGGCTGCAGGATGGTGCACGTCAGAAACCGCAGTTCAGCCTGAGATCCCTTGCACGTGCGCTGGATTATGTTAAGAAGGCAGAGAGGGATTTTGGCTTAAAAAAGGCTCTCTATGATGGCTTTTGCATGTTCTTTGTCACTCTTTTAGACAAACCCAGCGTGAAAATTATGACCAATTTGATAGTGTCCCATGTGTTGGATGGAAAATTGCCGCAAAGTGTTCCTTTTGAGAAGTACCTTGTTGGGGTTTCAAAACCGAAAAGCGGGCCAGAAGCATCACAGTTTTCAAAAAGCTATATTATGACACGTAGTGTAAATGAGCATCTGAAGAACCTGGCACGTGCAGTGTACATTAAGAGATATCCAGTCCTGCTGCAGGGCCCCACATCCAGTGGAAAGACCAGCCTCATTCACTTTCTAGCTTCCGTCACTGGTCATGAGTTTGTGAGAATAAATAATCACGAGCACACTGATCTCCAAGAGTTTTTTGGCACTTATGTCACAGATTCACATGGGAGACTCCAGTTTCAAGAGGGTGTTTTGGTAAAAGCTGTCCGCGAAGGTCATTGGATCGTGTTAGATGAATTAAATCTGGCCCCTTCGGATGTTTTAGAGGCATTAAATCGGCTTTTGGATGATAATAGGGAGCTGTTTATACCAGAATTGCAGGAGACAATACAAGCCCATCCAGATTTCATGCTGTTTGCCACTCAGAATCCGCCTGTACTATATGGGGGCCGTAAGATGCTTTCCCGTGCTTTTCGCAACCGATTTCTTGAGTTACAAGTTGGTGAGATTCCAGAAGATGAACTAGCCACTATTCTAAAGGAGAGGTGCAAAATTCCAGAAAGTCGTGCTAGAAAGATGGTAGAGGTCATGAAGGAGCTGCAACTGCACAGGCAGAATAGCAGGGTATTCGCTGGCAAGCAAGGATTTATCACGCCTAGGGATCTGTTCCGATGGGCCAATCGATCTAGGGTTTTTGGCAAGTCACATGAGGAGCTGGCAAAGGATGGGTATCTCCTGCTTGCTGAGAGGTTGCGCGATGAGAATGAGAAAATTGTGGTCTATGAAGCAATGAAGCGTCATATAAGTGCTGACCTGAATATAAATGATTTGTACAAATGGGTAAGTACGCATGTAGAGAAGAGAAAAACATGTGAGCATATGCACATATTTGAATAGAATGGTTCTCCATGAATTGCAACAACACCAGCACATGAATAACTGGGAATTTGTTTTTTTTTTGGGTTTAATGAAATAAATTGAGTAGCAAATTTTCTTAGGACAAATTAATGTAAGAAAGAACAATTCTCAGATGAACTAGAATAAGAATAATAAAAACTATTACTGGCCGAACACGTGGCATTGATAGTAAACAACCGGCATTCTCATCCCTGGTATGAATAGTGCCACCACTGAAATCCTTCACCACTAACAAGGACTATTGCCTTGAATGGTATTATGGTTCATTTTTTTAATCATTTAATGAACTGATTTTGACAACATAGGAATCAGGTCAGGGAACTTCTCCTTCTGAGCTTGCTGGAGATCCAAGAGTGCAAGAGAGCTTTGGGAAGTTAGTGCAATTTGTATTATCTAATATATATATTCGAAATGCCTTTTCTTTTCTTATGAAAAAAATCTTACAATTATCCCTTTTTGGCAATTTTATTTTTGTCTTTGTTCTTATTACCATATTCGTTCAATGTTGTTTATTTTGAGTGCAAAGAAAATATTTGCAAGTCAAATGAGTGAATTTTAACCAAAAGAAGTTTTTCTTTTTCAGTATTACTTGGACAAGGAGCATGTGGAGGCTGTACTTTCTTGTAGAACATTGCTACAAGTTGCGTGAGCCTGTACTTCTTGTAGGTGAGACTGGGGGCGGTAAGACCACTGTTTGCCAGATGCTGAGCTCGGTCCTCAGGTCAAAGTTGCATATATTGAATTGCCACCAATACACAGAAACATCAGATTTTATAGGGGTTAGTTTGGATATTTATATAAGATCAAATGTATAACATTGTGCGGATAGAATAAATTTTACTATAAGATCTCACTGATGTGTTTTAACTTAGTTAAACATGTGAACTATCAAGTGTTAAGCTTTTCTGTTTTGTAGGGATTTTGCCCAATTCGAGATAGGTCAAGATTGGCTATTGAATTTGAACATCATATCTCAACTCTAAAGCAATCCAAACTTTTCATACTCACCATGGAAGAGACAGTAAGCATACGTCTCATCCTATTTCCTCTTATTCAAGTATAAATGTATACCCCTCAATTTTTTACACTCTTATCTCTCCTGTAGGCTGTATCTTCTAATATATCTCAAGCTCCTTCCACCATAGATATAGTTAATGAAATATTAAGCAGCTGCAGAAAGGAGAAAAGCTCGTATCATGGTGTTACTGAAGAGGACATCGATGCACTAGAGAAAATTAAATTAGATCTAATAAGGTTGCATCAGAAATGGCAAGCTATTTTTGTCTGGCAAGACGGGCCTCTTGTGAAGGCGATGATGGGTGGAGATATGTTTCTGGTAGATGAGATTTCTCTGGCTGATGATAGTGTTCTCGAACGACTCAACAGTGTGCTGGAACCAGAGAGGAAATTGGTGAGTTTCCTGACCATAGCACATGTTTCCCCACATATCTTGATAATAGTTCATTTATTCTAAGATGTCAGCTGTGATTTTATGGGGAGTAGAAAACAGTGTCAGGTTGGGTTAGACAAGGTTTTCGTGGTATGGCTCGTTTGTGTCTTGTTTGGTTCAGGTTTGGTTATTGTTGGATTCTGGGTGGCTTTTGCTTTTGGTTTTTTGTTGTTGTTTTTTTTTTCATTTCTTTGGGTCAATTTGGTTGGATTCAGGTTTCAATTTCTTGGTCTCGGTTTCTGGTTATTGTTATGAAAGTAGACTCGTTGTGATGAGTTTTTGTGGTTTGTTACTCTGTCAGGTTTGCTTGGTTCCAGTTTCAGGTCCAGTTCTGTTCTCATGTCAGATTTTTTTTGGGTTACAGGCCTGTTGGTTTCAGATATGGTGGATTTGGATCCGTATAGGTTTCACCTTTTTGGGTTTGATCTGGATAATTTGTGGTGGGTTTATTTGGGTGAGTCAGGTTGAGTTTACTTTTCAAAATTATTGAGGTCATGTTGAGTTTTAAGTTTAGGAGGTTTCTCCAGTTGGGGGTAGATTTTGGCATGCTCTAATTGTACAAATCTGGTATCGATGAGTTTGTATCTGTTTAAGTTTCACCTTGTTGGGTTTGATCTGGATAATTTGTGGAGGGTTTATTTGCGCGGGTCAGGTTGAGTTTGTTGCTGACTTTTTCTAAATTATTGAGGTCATGTTGAGTTTTGAGTTCAGGAGGTTTCTCCAGTTGGGGTTTGATTTTGGCGTGCTCTAATTTTACAAATCTGGTATCAATGATTTTGTAATATCTCTGAGAGAGATTCTGTGGGATCTCAAGGTACACGAGACGAATATACTTCTAATTGGATTATGATGATAGGAATTGTATCTTAGCAACTAGCAACGCCTTTGATCTCTTTTGATAAAACTTTTGAGGTAATGTTGTTCCTTTGGGCACTAGCTTGCTTGCTAGTTTCCTTGAGATGGAATTTACACATTTTCTTCAATAATCTGTGTCTATTTAGGTTCTATGTTACTGATGTCATGTTTATTGTGTTTTGAAGTCTTTGGCTGAGAAAGGCGGTTCAGTTCTTGAGAAGATAACAGCACATCCGAATTTCTTCATCCTTGCTACAATGAATCCTGGTGGTGATTATGGCAAGAAGGAGCTCTCTCCAGCACTAAGGAATAGGTTCACCGAGATTTGGGTTCCAACAGTCTGTGGCATTGATGAACTCGAGTCAATAGCTGTCGATAGGTATTTTCTATTGGTGCTTGTTTATGGGGTTAGACTATTTCCTTTAGTGCAGTGTCAAGACCAGGGGATCAATTGTCTCTTGAAAGAATTAAAATGATACCTGTATTTACCCAAGGACTACTATACCAGATAATTACTCCAATGCAGTTTGTTGCTGTGCCATCGTATTAAATTGTCCTCGTGTGCATACCTGTAACATATGCTGGCAATGCTGCAAACTCTTGTGCAATACTAAAGGTGGTTGTACCAAGCAAGCAATATGTTTATCAGTCAAATAAACTTTTATGGCCTTGGTTTTGTTATCTTTGTTTTTTTATTTAGATTTTACTTTTTTCATGTAGATTCAATAAACCCGCAAATTCCTCACTTGCACAATGTGTTGTCAACTTCTGGAAGGTAGGTGCATTGATGGAATTTATTTACATTCAAGTAATTGGGGATTTTACACAGCCTGTGTAGTCTACAGTCTACACAGCCTGTCCCAAGCCAGAAAAAGGAGGATGGCTGTGATAGGCGTGGTGAGCCAACGTAAAATACAACCTTTTTATGGAAATGAAACCCTGACTACGGTTTGGGTTTCATTTCTAGCCTACCTCAACTTGTTTGGGACTAAAGATTTTGTTGTTGTTGTAATTGGGGATTTTAAAATCTCTCTTGCGTAATGGTGTTATAAAGAAAATGGGAAAAACAGAGTAACCTAATAAGGATAATGTAACATGTGTAGGAATATTTTAGTGAACATTTTGGTATAAAATGCCTAGTTTTATTTAAGATTAGTTTCGAATAAAAGTTAAACACATATTCCAGTACTTCACAACTCGGTTTTTTTTATTAGCTCTCGTTGAACCTTAGGAATTTGCCTCTTTCATGCTTTTTAAGGATGTTTTTTAAGTTTCCTTTTGTTTTTATATTTTTGTGTGGCAGTGGTTCAATGAACTACAAGCTGGCAGGATACTCACCATCCGAGATCTGTTGTCCTGGATAACATTTATTAATGTTTCTGAAGCAAAGCTTGGTCCCGAGCCTGCTTTAATACATGGGGCGTTCCTTGTTTTACTGGATGGCCTTACTTTGGGTACCTATCTTTATTCTGTCAATTATAATCCCTTCATAATATATGTATGTTCACCTTTGACTTCAGTAATAGCATGTAGATAGTAGCTTCTCTAGCAAACTTCGTCTGTTTTTCAGGTACTGGTATTCCTTGGGATGATGCCAACAAACTGAGAGAGTCTTGTTTATCCTTTCTTTTTGAGGAGCTTCAGGTTGATAATTTATCGTTTTCATACTGAATTGGTTATAATTTTGATATTCTACGTAGCTATGGTCTACAGAAAGCATATCTAAATCTTATTTTTATCTTTGGCAGAAAGTTGAAAACAATTTATCTTTCTCAGCGTTGGCACAACTGGGAAATTTTGGATGGGGTTTAGCTGAAGAAAACATTCCTTGCGAACTTGTCCACACGGAAGATCTTTTTGGCATTAAGCCATTCTATATTTGCAAAGGTAAGTCTCTATGTAGAGACTTATTTTTCATCTATTGTTAATTATGGCAAGTTTGTACAAATTGCTCCATGCTGCATCTTGATGTTTGTCATGAGAATTGTAAATATTATTTCCTTTTGCTGCCATCTGTGTTTTGTATTTATACAGTTTAGTTGGCGTGCGCTAGATGCTACTTTATGCTATAGTTTTGTTCTATGTAGTCTTTTTATAGTTTTGTTCTATGTAGTCTTTTTGTATAACTGGAATTGATCCTCTTCTTTAACAGGTAATTTTGCTTGTAAGACCGAGCGTTATGAACTTCTGGCTCCGACTACTAAGAGGAATGTATTGCGGGTTTTGCGTGCCATGCAACTTCCAAAACCTGGTTTGTCTACAATTCTCTCTCTCTCTCTCTCTCTCTGAACATGAACATATATGAACTATGTTGAGTTCTTCATCACAGTTTTGCTGGAAGGGAGCCCTGGGGTTGGGAAAACTAGCCTGATTGTTGCACTTGGTGGGTTTTCTGGACATGAAGTGGTTCGAATTAATCTTTCTGAGCAGGTTTGAATCTGTCAGCTCCCTGTATTGTACTTTTTTCTTTTGCTTCTATTATGATGGCATGATTATTGGAGTGGAGAATTAAGGCAGATGATAGCATTGGTGAGCAGCAATGTTAAATCTTCAGACACTCGAAGAATTTGTGAAGTGACCATTAAGTGTTTGTTCGACAATTTGCACCCTTAATGGCCGCATTAAGGTTGCTGAGAAGCTGTCTTGGAGTTCTTTGTGGTATTTAACTTGCGCTGCTGCCTCTTTTTACTAGACGGACATGGTGGATCTTCTAGGTTCGGACTTGCCGGTTCAAGGTGAAAATGGAATGGAGTTCTCATGGTCTGATGGCATCCTGTTCCAGGTTCAAGTCATTTGGATTTTTCTTTTCATCATTTTTGGTCTCAGTTAATTAATTAGAGTATAATCTGTGTTCATCTTTGATGGTCTAGGCTCTTAAAAGAGGTAGCTGGGTCTTGCTAGATGAGCTTAATCTAGCTCCTCAATCTGTCTTAGAGGTAGGGTTACTGCCGTCTTTTATTTACTGGTTTCATGTTCTTGTGAGGTTCCTTGTTTTTGAGCAATTTGGATTTGTTTGTGATATTGTTATGATTATTTTGGGAACAGGGTCTGAACTCAATCTTGGATCATCGTGCGGAGGTCTTCATTCCAGAGCTTGGTAGAACATTTAAATGCCCTCATTCCTTCCGTGTCTTTGCCTGCCAAAATCCTTCGTCTCAGGGTGGCGGTAGGAAGGGCCTTCCTAAGTCCTTCCTAAATCGGTTCACTAAGGCTAGTTTCTGTTCCTTTTTCCTTTTATTTTTATTTTAACCGAAGAGGTACCATGATTCATTCCAGTCAACAGAATATCCTGTGGCTTTATCATGAAATGAAAGTTTATATTCTTAGCTGGGATCTAGAACACCGGAACTCCTGAGAAGCCTGGAACCGGATATATAGCAAACCCTAGTTGATAAGTCAAAAGTAGAAATTGTTGGTGTCTAATGTAAGATTTTTGGTGCTCACAGGTATATGTGGATGAGTTGTCTGCAGATGATTATCTCCATATCTGTCAGGCAGGCTATCCTTCGATCCCATCTTCACTGCTTTCTAAGCTGATCACTTTTAACAAGAAGCTTCACTTGGATACTATGGTACTCAGGAAGTATGGCCAAGAAGGTTCTCCATGGGAATTTAACCTTCGAGACATTATACGCTCTTGTCAGATGATCTCAAGTAATGGAAGTTAAATCTTTTGATTTTCTACTTTTAGTATTCAGGCTTTGTCCATTACCCAAGACTTGTTCATATGAATGCACAACACAAATTTCAATTAATTAGACATTTTCATTGTTTGATCTTGAAGGTTCAGTGCAAGGCTCGAAATTCGACTTCTTAAATGTAGTTTATCTTCAAAGGATGCGCACTATAGCTGACCGGAACGAAGTTATCAGATTATTTGAAGAGGTTTTTGAGTCAAAACCTTCCTTGAATTCTCACCCTAAGCTTCATATAAACCCTAAAAACTTGATCGTAGGGAGTGCATGCATCCAGAGGAGTCACTTTCAACCCTCTAAAACCTGGATCAATCAGCTCGAAATTCTCCCAGGGACTCTATGTAGCATGGAGGCTGTCATGCACTGCCTAAACCAGGGCTGGCTTTGTATTCTTGTGGGTCCACACTCCTCTGGTAAGACTTCACTTGTTCGTTTGCTGGCTCAACTAACTGGAAATGCATTGCATGAGTTAAACCTTTCTACTGGAACCGATGTGTCAGAATTGCTCGGATGTTTTGAGCAATACAATCTTTTCCGGCATTACAAAGCTGCCATATACCAGATTGAACAGTACTTAGATGAGTATTTCAGCCTTAGGTCAGAGGTTAACTGGAAGGAGTTAATTGCTGAAAGAAAGGGTTTGTATGCAAAGTGGTTTGAATTTACCGCTTTGAAGAAATACAGCTTTTCAACGCCAGTATCTGCTTTGATGGAATCATGGGATGCTAGATCTTTTGACTCACTTTCTCTCCTTGTTGATATTATTGAACAATTGATGAATGATCTTGAGGTGCTGAAGTATCCTGTCTCATGGTCAGTGAATGACCTGGATAGATTACTTAAATCTGTTCAGGAGTTGCAACAGAGCAAATCATTGCAGCAGAAGGTTAAGTTTGAATGGGTTGCTGGTGACTTGGTCAGGGCCATAGAGAGCGGTGAATGGGTTGTGCTGGACAATGCAAATCTCTGCAATCCAACGGTTAGTATAAAAAAAAACTTGTAAATTATCAAAAGGTTTATGTTTACATATTTCTCTTTTAGGCCTTGTTGTCAAACACTAGCTCGAACAGGGCTCTGGAGAGTCTCCTACGTATTGTGATTAGGGTAATGAACATGTGTTACATTTTGGTCGGACTGTCCAATCAAAATCTGACAGTCTGGTTTCACCTTTAAATAACATGGATTTCCTTTTGATCCAATCTGAACTGTTCGACCTTAATCGGATGCCTCCCTGGCAGTGAATATGAACCAAGAATGTGGAGGTGGATATGCTTAATGGTTTCCTTCTCTTTTTTTGTCACTGACCTTATCATTTTTATGTCAAAGCTGATGGCTGTTTATATCTTACAACTCAGGTGCTTGATCGAATCAACTCTTTGGCCGAACCAGATGGCTCTATTGTAATTAATGAATGTGGACTTGTTGAAGGCAAGCCGGTGATCCTCCATGCCCATCCCCGATTTAGGATGTTTCTCACTGTAAACCCTCGATCTGGTGAGGTCTCAAGAGCCATGCGAAACCGTGGAGTTGAAATTTTCTTGTTAGAGAAAGACGGTTCATTAGGTGACGAAATTGAAAATCACGAGGTTAATCTCAAGATTGACGTTGCTAGATTCTTAGTGGCATCTGGAGTTGCTAGATGGGAGTTGGTTTCCGCTATGACTGATGCCCACATGTTTGCAAAAGAAACTGGGTCACGTTTAGGTGTGCTTATCTCTCTCCTTGAGCTCACACGCTGGGTGCAACTTTTCCAGGAATTGCTCCTGAAAGGAAACCAGCTTATGTGGAGCCTTCACCTCAGCTGGGAACATACTTACCTTCCTTCTCTTGGTGAAATTGAAGGGAGTGACGCTGTTTTAGAGGGTAAATTAAAATTCTTGACTGGTGTTGCCAGTGGCTGCTCAAATTTGTTTATGGGATATTCTCCGTCTTTACCAGGTGGCCAGGGTCAATCGAAATTGTTGACGGGTTCTACTAGTGGTCACTCAGATTTACTAATGGGTTATTCTCTGTCTTTGCCGGGTGGATGGCCATCGCCTTTGAAGCTGAGGGATTTTGTTTGGTACTCTAGAGAAGCATGTGTTAGAAAAAATTGCATGTATCTTGAGTCGCTGGGTGCACAGTATGCTGCTTATGAGTTGAGCAGATGCTGTTCTGGTACAGAAGATGCAATATGGAAGAACAGCAATATTCACCTCTCTGTAATGCCTGTTTGTGTCCTAAGTCAGCTGTTATTCCCGGAAAAAATGTCTACCAAGTCTGAGAAGATCCTTTCCGGATTTGATACTGGCTTAGTCAATCAGATGCTCTTCTTTGCGGCAAATTGGGTAATTGAGCAGATCACTGATGGTGATCTTTTTCTTTACATAAATTGGTTTAAGTTCTATGGTTCCCAGTTCGGAACTGTTTGCAACTTTTTTAGCAGTTTTGGCGTGATATTCGAAGGAAAACACATCCATCCGATATGGGAACGCATTTTCCTTTGCTACAAAGAAGTGGTTTCCCATTTTAAGATTGACACTGATGCATACCCACTCCCTTATCTTTCCTCAAAGTTAATGGAATTGACTTCTTCTGACAATGCTCTTAAGAGTTGCCATGCTTCACTTGGTAATGCTTTGGATTCTGTTAAACTATTTCTACTCAGCCTCCAACAGTGGAACAATGAGAAGTGTTTTTCCGACAAGAAAAGGGTGGAAAGTTTATTACAGTTGCTGAAATCCCTTAGGGTATTGGAGAAAAAAGTGCTTAGTGAAAGTGTAGAACAGGATCTTTGTGATATTTATTCAGACATAATTGAGTATCATAGAGTGTTTTGGAAGAGCTTGGTCTTGTCTCGGTCTGAATATCTATCGCTCGCTTGGAGATTCTTGGAGAAAGAAGTCACAAAATTGTCACCAAGATTCCCAATGCAAGTCAAGAGATTGTTGGTAAGTTCTCTCGCCCCCTCTGAATGTACCCAGTGACTAAATATCACATTCTTAATTTCCTTTTCGAATCAGCATGGTTTACACAATTCATTTGGATGCATGGCCTTGCAAAATTTGTCTTTCTGCCATGTCAGTTGGCACCTAAAATGAAGGCTGATTAGCTGAACTCACTGTTAAGTATTTTTCACCATGGTTAATAAAGTTGATTGAACCAAATTAACTTGCTGTTACAGGAGGACAGATCAAAACTAAAAAATCTCCCTGTTTTCAACCTTGGAATGCAAAAACCGACATTGTGGATTAAGGGGGGCCATCCCTTTGTGCCATCTTCTGGTGCTGTCTTCAAAAAGGTCCAGGAAATTTTGACCTTTGTTGATGAATATTGGCCCAGGATAGGATCTTCAAAGCTAAACTTCAACGGTAAAATTAAAATACTTAATTTTAATATCTTAAAGAAAATTACAATCGATTGGGATGTTTCTTTTATGGTCAAATGGCAAAATGCCATCTAACAATTTTCAAAGTTAAAATTTGTAATGTTAAGAAAGCAAAAGAAAAAAACACAAATAACAGACAATTGAGATGAGATGCTAATGTTTTTAATGACTTATTTACAGGCAACTGCTCGGTTGTGGATGTGATTCTGTCAACTGATGTTAAGCTAAAATGGCTAGCTCTGGATGGTGCTTTTCTTTTCATTTACCATTTTTATGTTCTGATCAGTTGCTTCATTCTTGCTTTCAGTGGTTTTATTTCTAGATAAACATCTTAGAATATACTTAAAAAGAGTGCACATTTACTTTTTGCCTGTGAGTAGAACAAGAAATATTTTCTAGATTTGTTTAAGATGCATCAATCCAGTATGTACTGCTGTTACCATTTATCAGTTCAGCTAGCGAGGGTTATTTCCTAGATTTTTTCTTTCAGTGGGTTCATGCATTGAATTTTGTAGATGCATGTGTGCTTGACCAGAGTCTATGCTTGATGATCAGGTACATGTATGTCAGGAATTGTTGTATCTAAATTTGATGAAGATGAATCCAAGATTTTGGCTCAACTTGAAGACATTTATCAGGTAATCGCTCTTTTGTTTGTTTAGTTCTGTGGATGCATTTTACTCATTTTCTTCTGAATCCTTTTTATTTGCTTAGCCATTACTGAGATTGGTTAAAAGCAAGAGGAAGAATCTCGAGTTAATTTGTGACTTGGGTAAAGAAAGAAACAGACCTAAAATGGGAGCTTCTGCGTGCTGTTTAATGTCTTCAGCGGTTTCACATGGAAGAGACAGCTTACGTAGCTGGCAATCTATCCTACCTTTACTTGATTTGAAGAGTGTTAACTTCGATATATTGTTGCTCCCCAAGCTAATAGAGGCCAGTTGGTTAGACTCCTTCAAAACTTACCAGGTAAAGCTTTTGATTTGAACTGTTATTTGTTTGTTTTGTGACCCGAGGAGATTTAAATGGGGGGTTCATGGGATCCGGTTAATTTGGTTTTCAACCGAACCGACAAATTTTGGATTGTATGGTTCGGTTTTTCAGTTTAAATGGTTCAATTCGGTTGAATTTTGAATTACTTCGGTTTTTTATATTTGGCTTGGTTTGATCTCTCTTATTTCGGTTCAACCAAACAAACTGAAATTTACTTGATATTTACTTGAATTACTTCGGTTTGGCTGATATATATCTTGATATTTATTTCTATGATTATTAAATGTATTTGTGTATGTATTGATTTTTACCTTTTGAAATTTAATCTCTTATTTTGGTTCAACCAAACAAACTGAAATTTACTTGGGTTTTTTTTGGTTTGGTTGTTATTCGGTTGGTTCGGTTAGATTTTTGAAAACCGAATAAAATTTTGGTTTGACTATTTTAATTCGGTTTTAACTGAACCTACCGTTTGAACAGCCTTAGATTTGAATTCCCCCTAAAAAATTTAGATGCTTTTTAAATAGCATCTGATAATTGGTAATTAGTGGGCATGTGGCAGTAAACCAGACAAGTACTTGGTGGAAGCCTTCTTTGTTAGTAACATGATATGTACAATCTAAACAAAGTGCTATTTAGTTTGAAAATCAGGAGTTCGTTCACTGTCCTAACTAGCAGGTATATGTGCCGTATTTTGAGATTTTTTTTTGGCCCACACAGCATATTTCAGAAACCTTAAAGTTGGTAGAGTATGCCCTGAATTATTCATTGGAGTTCTCGTCAAGATCACCGGTCGAGTTGGCCCCTTTACGGGTTATCTTGTGGATCCAAGAAAAGCAGGTGTTGGTAGATTCTGGTAAGGACTACCCCCTCCTTCTCAGCCCTCCCCTCCCTCCCTCCCTCCCTCCTTTGAGTAATCTTTATGAATTCTGCTGCAGCAAGTGCAAGGATTGCTACAGCTACAATGCAAATGTGGTACAATTATCATACTTCTCTGTGGAACTGTTTCTCTGGACCTCTGAAGGTTTAATCCTAAGTACATCATTCTTTTCTTTCCAATGTAATGTTTCTGTTGGTCATAACTATTTTTCTGTTCGCACTTTTAGGGGATTCACAATGAGCCTTATCATTTGACATGCCTTTCCAAAACTGCTGCATTAGCTGCAATTATGTAAGATGACTAGTATACTCCTGTGTATATTGTGGTGCCTGTATATTATTCACGCTTTGGTTGTTGCAATTATGATGTCGATGTTGCTTGATTGATTATCTTGCAGCCAAGACACAGCATCTATGAGGGATTATGATGTGAGTTGCTATAAGCTTAGAATTGTTTTGAGAAACCTTTGGGAGTATGCTCAATTGCCTGGGGGCTTAGTCGGGATTTTGCATTCTGCTGCAGATCATCTCTTGAAGCAGGTGCTTTTTTATTTATTTTTTTGTTTTGAAAAAAAGGCAATTTTCAGGCCCATTTGCATTAGCAAAGAGGATTATTGCATCACATAGTATTATTTAGTTGAGCATCCTTGACCAGACGCTTTAACTCTTTTTTTTTCTTTACTTTAGGCAATGTTCTTTTTTCTTATTACAGATAGTTTCTTCATTATTATTCTCTGGAACCTTAAAGTTTGTTAATGTACAAACAGATCTTTTTTGTGCACAAGAAGCATTTTCGGGACGAGGCATTTTGCCAATTAAAATCTATTCTAGTCCAGCTACCGGAAAATGGTTTGACGGTATATAGTAATTTATATTTGGTATTTTCTTCCAGGGATGCCTAAAGTTCCTATGGAAAGACTATCTTGTTATTTAAGATTTACATGAATATCTGCTTGTTTGTTTAATTTTTGTTTTGTTTTTGTAGTTGGAAAACTTGGCTTCTTTAGGGTCATTGATATCTTCATCAACCCATGATGGTTTGAGTTCTCTTTGGAATAAGTCTTTTGAGCCCTTATTGAAGGAGTTGTACACAAAGTGTCCTTCTACTGGTTAGTAATTTCATATAATCAGAGGTAGAAGATAAGTCAAATGCTGGTTTATACAGATGAGATGACTGAGATACTAAAATTAAGTATCTTCTAGTAAAAGAACGACAAATGATCATGATATTTCTTATGTGTATGTACCCTAATACCTTTCAGTCCCAACAATATTCTATGATAGAAAATATTAAGTAATTTTATAATATAATGTTAGCCTTTGTGCTGCCTTTACGCTGAGAGGTTGGAAGTGGCACAACTTCCCCATATTCTTGCTCAGCCCACACCATGATTGTCACCTCAAGCCCTAACAAATAGCATCTGAATACTATGTTCAGGCCAGAGCAACCTATGAGTGTGCTTGTCAAGCACTAGGGTTATTTTGATTTTAACCATAGGAAAGGTAATCAGAGTGAGTATTTCAACAGACTAATTCTCTAATTACAAGTATTGCCACTAACTAACTGCTGTTGCTCCTAATTACATCATTACCACTTGCTAATTACAATAATAGCCCTAACTAACTAACTGCTCCAATAGTTTACCTATTTCCTTAGTGGCCCCTCACAAGTACTGTTATTTGCAACTGAGGAGACCATAACTGTACCTCAGTTTCTCCTTATTTTGTTCGTGTTAGGCAGTATAAGCATCGCAATTATTTTTCTTCATTTGTAGAAATGTTGTACAATCTTGGGTGTGCTTGGTTCCACATTGGTGAGTTAAGATTCGAGCTACTGCTGAGCTCATATGGGCTTGACCCTGCTATGAAATATGCTTTCAAGCACTCCCATGTGTTAGAGAAGATATCTTTGGTGGAGCTTGATATACAGGTATGTTATTTTGCTATCATTTTGCTTTTTTGATTCATATTTGGGTCTATATATGATTGATTTTTTCACTGAAAGCTTATATTGATGCTACCCATATCTCCTGCAACATTGTAGGTGCGCTGTGAGTGTGAGCAACTTGCAGGACGCAACATGGAAGATTATCATCGGGATAAAAGACAAGTTTCACTACAGAAATTGGGTGCTGAAGAGAAGAACTTGCGGGCAAAGGTCATGTAGTATAATTTTTTTTATTAAGTAAATTCTATTAGCATAATATTACCTTTGCTTGGTTTTGCAGCTTTGACCCTCATTTTTTTTGCAGGTTGTTTTCCGTCCCCAACCTTCCAAGTTTCAGGAACTTAGGAAAGCATGCACAGAATTCAAGGAGCTAATGTCTGCATGTTCTTCCGTGGTGGTTGATAACTTAAGGGGCACTGAAAACCTGCAACTGGCTGTTGATAAGGCTTGCAGTTGGCAGGTAAAATTTGTCATTTTATGTATCTATTTTGTAGGCTGTGTTGGTTTATCTACCTTTTAATGTTGACCCTCTTCTTGAGCTTTTTTTTTTCTTCCAGATAACTTCAGCCAACTTCATCAAGCGGCTTTCAGAAGAATTTTCTGAGTATATTGACTTGATTCAGCCAATTCAAGTTGCTATATACGAAATGAAACTTGGCTTAGCAGCTGCTCTGTCTGGTGCCCTGGAGAAACAGTACCTGAAGTCGGCTAAGGAAGAAAGCACAGATAGAATTTTTGTAAGTGTGGCTTTGTCTTTAAGCAAATTATTTGTTGCAGTGTACGCTGAATTCTGAGCTCACACCTAAAATGTCATCAATTCAACTCTTGCAAGGTTGGCAGCACTAAAGATGGGAGCAAAGGGTTTTGGGTATTATGATCAAATAGAGAAAAATTAAATTAACAAGTGCACTTGACCTTAATTTTTTTTAGGTTTAGTGATTAAATACCACTAACAAATATATTGATAAAGAAAAAAATGTTATTTACAAGTTCCTAATTTCTAACTCCTCGCCTTACAGATAGCAATTTACATCACTCTGTAAATTGTTAAAAGGGCTGCCAAAAGCGTGACAAACGCATTGGCCTGATCAAGGTCCCCTTCCGCTCTATTCCTAACAGAATAGCAACCAGTTGTGTACATCCATGGCTGTGTCATTTAAAAAGGCAGTGCACCGGCTTACTCTGTTGAGAGAAAGACCTTAATTAAACTATTACACCTCACTAAACGGTGATAGTTAATGGTTTGAGGCTCAATTTGTTGGATGAGAGGCATCTTACTTTGTCTATATATTAATGTAAGGTTTACTCTGCCTTTTTTTTACCTAATGCTGACTACATGTGGTGTAGGATGCAATCACTTCTTTTGTAGAGTTCCCTTCTAGAACAACACCTGGACAGTTTCTGGAATCGGAACTTTTGGTGGTTAACCCAATAGAAACCAAATGCACTCAAGCTGGTGTCACCAATCTACTGAAGAAGCTCATTGCTTTATCGGATGAAATGGATTATAACAAGGAGGTTGTATTTAAATTACTCTGCGCCTCACCAATTTAACTTTATATCTATTTTCTAGTCCTGCCTTTGCTTTGCTAGAAAAAAGTGTTTTCAACTAATGACTTCACATTAAATGCAGGTCTCTTATGCTACCATTAACTATGTCACATTAGTGAGAATTGCAGATCGGGTCTTTTCTTCTTTGTTCTTGGATAAAACATCCTTTATGGTACTGTATTAAATGATCTAATTCATACAACTGTAAAAAAGGGGAGAGACTTGTTGAATGATGCTAATTCTTTTTTCCTTTTAAATTTTCTTTGCAGTTTATGCATGACATGTTTAACCAATTCAACGATATGTGGTTTGAGATGAAAAGATCTACATCCAAAAATGAGGAGAATGATGGGGAGAGATTAGTTAAATTCAAGCCTCGTTTAATTAAGTTAGAAGATGTCATGGAGGGTGATATTTCATCTCTTTTGGAGCCGGATGCTGATGAAGATGTCAAGTTCAAAAACGAGATTGAAGAGAGAATTGAACAGGAGTTCATTAACTCTGCTGTATGGCTGCTTTCTTTAATATCTTTTTCTATAAGCAATTTGTTTTCCAATTTGAACTTGTTGCATGCTGAAAATACCATATTTCAGGAGAGTGGTATTAAAGAGAACGGAGTCACAGCCGAAGTCTGGGAGAATATACTTGACTCTACACTGAGTAATCTAGTTCTCATCCATAATCAGCTATTTGGATTTGAAGACCTTATAGAGCAGGTATTTGTAGTACAAAATAAATGTTTCAACCTTGCTCCTAAATATTTGCAATTTATTTCAACCTATTATTGTTGACTGTCACAATTCAAATTTTTATTTAGGCTTTCAATTGATTTAGTCTTAGTTGAGTAATAAAATGATTTTCAAGCAAAACTATTGAATATACAACAATGGCTCCTAAGAATTATTTTACTGCAATCATATCTACTAGGTTGGAAGACATCATATTACAGATGAGCAAAAGCTGCAGTGTTTCATGGACTCATATGATATAGGGACAAAAATAATAAAAGGTGACAAGACTACTCTCTAATGGTTAGTCAAATTAATTCTCTACAGCATTGGACTTTGCTTAATTTTATCTGCTTGCAGACCTACAATCATTAACTTCATCCAAGTTAGATGAGAACCTAGCATCGGAGCATCTTCTCCGTGTGTGCTTGGAGTATGATAGTGTTTTATTGAAAAGAGGCAAGTTATACAACACATACAAGGTATAGTTTAGACCATGTTATCTATATAATGTACAACATTCCCTTGATTTTAGCTTCTCGGTCATGATGATTAACATTTTTTACAGGATCCTAATGTTTTTGTTCTGTCCAAAATGGTGGAGCCACTAAGCGCAATCCAAGACCAAGTTAATATTTATATGACTGACTGGCCGAAGCACCCGGTTCTTCAGAGGATACTAAAGATTACAGAGACCCTTTTATCAATGCCACTCAATAGCCCTTTGTCAAAGGTGTTATGACGTAGCAGTCTGTTTGTTGATTCTGTATATTGAATTATTTTTTTGTTCAATTCTCTCTTTAACATATGAGTGTATTTTGAAGGGTTTACAAGGTCTTCAACTCTTGGTTGGGCGAATCCAGTCCTTCAAAGAGACTGACACCAGATTTCCTTTCAAAGGTAATCATAATTATACTGTATTCTGTTCTGTAAAGGACGATGCATGTAGTCATTTTGCCCATCTCTTTTCTGCTTCTATTATCATGCATTCTGTTGAATTCCTGCAGGACAACTGCGATCACTTTATGTGCTTGTATCCTCATGGCAAAAACTGGAATTGGAGTCGTGGCCTGCAATGGTTTGTGGGGTCCAGAAAAAACATGATGCTAGTGCTGGGAGGGTAAGTCAGGCTGCCTTTTTTTTTTCTGGATGCATGACTTGCATTTCCTTTTGGGAAGTCTGCATAATTTATTGTTCATGTTATTTTTTCTGCAGTTATGGTTCCCTTTGAGAGCTATCCTTCAGCAGGAGGACTTGTTGTCAACAATCAGAAGGTACCCACCTCTTGTGCACATAAATAAAAAAAAGAGTAACAAAGAGAAAACAAGCTCTAAGAAGAATGAAACGCTGAAATAAAGTTACATCCCTTTGTCCAGTTTGATTTAATAATAATTAATTATTGTTAAAAAATATAGCATTGAGGATTTTATTCAATCATCTACGATTGGGGAATTTAAGAGCCGCTTGCAACTTTTGCTGGCTTTGCACGGAGAGCTCTCAAGATGCATCACATGGGATATTTTGTCAAGGTGATGAATTTTGTTCTGCCATTTGAAAACCCATTTTTTATTTTATTTTCAAGATTCAAGTGTTGGGCTGTCAATATTATCCGTTTCCATGCCTTGTTGCTAATTCCATTGCCAAGAAATAATTAATGCATATGCTAAGAAGATGATGAACATCATAAAAAAGTTCTAAAAGAGTGTTCTGCTTTGTTTCCTTGGTCTCCGGATTGTCAATTTATTAATGCTGTGTAATTCAATCCTTTTTGTTTTTCTTTTGTTTTTTGTGGTCTAATTGTTTTGTACCTTTTGCAGCTCTAACTCAAGCCAAAAGCTAGATGTTCAGTACAATGCATTTGGATTTTATGTTCAGTTTGTGCCCCTGTAAGAATCTCCCTAGTTGGTGAACTTTAGAATTTATGTTACAGTTGTCAGTAGATTAGTACTAAAGGACTGTTTTATTAGGGTCTCGGAGCACATTGAATCTGAGAGAATATCCATAGAGAAGGAATTAAAAGAAAATGTCAAGCTTTACCACTGGGAGCAAGACCCAAATGTTTACTCAATAGAGCGCTTCAAGAAGACACGGCAGAAAGCTTTTAAGCTTGTTCAAAAGTTCAATGTAATATCCTAGCTAGTTGTCTTTTCCAGTTTCAGAGAACATAGCTGTAGCTCTTATTTGTTCTACTAAATGCTTTTTAATAATTACCTGACGAGAATTTATTGAAATCCATATTTCTAGGAATTTTTGCAACAACCTGTGATGGCCTTCCTTAACAAGCGAGCGGTGGAAGCAGGGGATAAGACTCTATCTTGGCTTGATCAAAAGGAGCCTGAAAAGATCAATGGTGAACTGCCACAATTTCCTGTGGCTCTTGGCAAGCTAAGAAATGCAGAAAGGTTTCTTCTATTTCCAGTATTTTATTTTGATCTGCCTTATTGAGAAGTTCATATAGCTAAGATATTGCGTTTTGTTTGCAGGTTCTTATGGTATGATGAATGGAGAATCAAAGCCGACTCAATATTTAAGAATAGGGGTGAATACATTTTCTTGAAAGATGAAGGTCTGATGCAGTTTGATTTATATTTTTCTTTGGTTATTACTTATCTGGAGATCTGGGTTCACAGCTAAAATCTTTTTGTGAATCTGTTGTAGCTGGTGTTAAGCAAGAATGGGACAACTGTTGGACTTCTCTGGAAAACATATGCTTGAATGCAGCTGAGCTTGGTCATGTATTGAAGTATGGGACAAAGAACCGTAAGGGGAGGGCTTTCACAGATATATTGAAAACCCTGGAAGCATGTGGTTTATCAAAACACAGGCTTGTTAATACTGCGGTATTCTTGATAGATTTCTCTCTTTTATATTTTTAAACCTTCTCTTACCTGCATAATTGCTGTTTGTGTTTATATACTTTAGACATTTTAAAAGGTTTGAATATGTTTAGTGATGCCATATTTTGTTTCTCAACATCCGCAGCTTGGGGACCAATCAGGCCATCAGACAAGCTTATTCTTGCAACCATCCTATGAAATTGCTCATTTGCTTTTGCATCAACAAGGCAAGGAGACTCACAAAGGAGCCAGTCTAGTGTCCACCAAGCTGAGCAGAGATAAACCTCAAGAGTGGAAATCTGCAAACCAATGCTACTTCAAATGCTTGGCTATGATTCAACAGTTCTTTCAGAGTTCTCTCAAGTTCCACAAGGATCTCGATCTTGAGCAGGTTGACTTCCTTTGAATGTTGTGGTATAAAGTAATTATACTTTTTGCAAGTTATGGAGTTGAATGTACATATTAATGCAATTTTGCAGGTTAATCGAGCCAAGGCCTTTATGGACCATCTGATGGTTGTGCTTGGCAAGCAAAGACATTCTGCATATGGCCTCTTTCAGCAGCTTAGTGTGTTGAGAGATCAATTGTTCTTATTAGAAATTTCAAGTGGTCTATCTATCAAACAGAAGGCTGTATTGAAATGCATGTGGCAGCAGAAGGTAATATTGTCTGGAGGGTACACAGACATAGAGATACATTATTGTGCTTTTGCTCACACATATTGTACTAATTTGTTTTGCTCTTTTACAGAGACTCTTTGATAGCTTGATTTCTTTGTCAAAAGATACAAATTTATTGCTGGGACTTTTTGAGGATTGCCATCTTTGCAACTGCAAAGAAATCCGAGAAGAGGCTGCAAACTTTTCTTCTCTTATAAAAGAGTTTTTACCAGGATTTAAGCAATGCAAGGTTAATTTTACTATCTTATTGCACTATACTTTATATCTCATAGTTCAGGTAGGCCAGATGTGTGAATTGTCATACTCATTTTCTTTCAGGAGTGGCTGGACAATAACCTTATTGGAGGTACAACAACACTTCCTTGTATTAAGAGAAGTCCACTTGCTACCAAGGATATGGAGAAAGAACTAGAATCAGGCATGCAGAAATTATGCAAATTTGGAGAGCAGATTAAGGGCTTGGCCTTAATGGTTGAACCGATGATATCTATCATGCATATGTTAATTGGTCAGTTCAGAGAACTAATCAAGGAGGTTGGATTGATTATTTTTGCATTTATTTCTGTACTTATTTCCTTTGGGTCAAGTGCTTTCTGTGAAATGGATATTATTAATGAATATCTTAGCATAGAAGTTTATGCATATATTTGATGGGTTAGAATCCATTAACAAGTATTTTAACCAGACAACCTTGAGAATCGTATTATGCATCTGATGAGATTTTGTGCATCTTTTATCATTAATACTCTAAGTTGCTGAAATTTCATAATTAGGCTATTAGTGTCCAACAGCACCTGCAAAACAGTTCTTTTGGATTTGAAACTTTTTGGATTGTTTTAAATAAAAATCTTCAAAAGATTGTCAAATATATATATTGCCATGGGATCCTCATCGCATGATATAACAATAGTCTTGCATTTTGATTCCTGTGTTCATTGTGCATGCGTGTTATGTTGGGAACAAATCATGGGGCTAATTGATGAGCACAACCGTTTCTGCAGGGAAAGAAGATTAAGGACGACTTTAAAGAGGCAAGCAGTGCACATTCGCCAGCTCCAAACTTCTCAAATCAAACATTCGAAGAGGCCATAAAGCTTGTGAGAGATGCTTTTATCAAATTAAACAAGCTTGGTAAAGTGCAGGCCCAAGATCAAGAGCTTACTACTGGCGATATTACTCTTTGGAAAGACCTTTTGGAGTCGCAGGTAACAAGCCTTCAAATAGATCAGATTTGTGGTTCTGTTGACAAGGTCATCAATGAAACGGTATGCTCATCATCTTTTTCTGTTTGATTGTTTTTTCTTGTATAGTTCAATTTTGTTCTGTGGTCGTAAATGTGTAAGTTCCTGTTACGGTATTTTAATGGATATATTGTTGAAACATGCAGAGAAACATGGTACAACTTGACCCAAGTAAACCTGATACATGCGCTTCTGTAGAGGTTCCTCTAAAGGGTGTTTATCAGCATTTGAGGCTTGTCTTGGCATTCAGTGATGGGATTTTATCTGAGTTCCTTGATGCGCATATAATGGTTTTTTTTTTAACTTTGTTTTCTTTTTGCCAAATTTTTTGTTCGGCAAATGTGCTCAGTTTTTATTTCATTGCAGACGTGTAAAATGACTCGTGCTCTTGGCAAAGTTCTTATGCTTCTATTTACTGAGGGATTTGGTTCCGCTGAAGGACCAACAGAAACTGATGAAGCTGCTGGTACTCAAGATGCAAAAGGAACAGGCATGGGCGAGGGTCAAGGAGGGAAAGATGTGAGCGATGAGATAGAAGATGAATCCCAAATCGTTGGTACCGAAGAAAAGGTATATTCTTAATTAATCCTATTCTGGTTTTGGTGCAATTCATATCACGGGTACCGCAACTAGTTTTTACCATGTTTTCTCTGATTTCTTAAATCTTTCAGCTAGATCTAACAGACAAGTCAGATAAACAGCCTAGTGGCAAGGACAAGGGAATCGAAATGGAAGAGGATTTCAATGGTGATATGTGTAGCCTAAGTGAGGATTCTGGACAAGACGAAGATGAAGAAGAAGATGATGAGGAGGCAAACATTGAATCTCAGATAGGAGATACTGGAGAGAACAAGGAGGTACTCTGTGAAAAGGCTTGGGATGGTAAAGATGAAGATGAGAGTCCTGAACCTTCTTCAGAGAAGTATGAATCGGGTTCATCTATCAAAGAGACAGATCCAAGTACTAAGGAGCTCAGAGCAAAGGATGATGATTCCCTCGGAGTTGATGAGTCTGAGAAGATTGATGAAGACGGAGCTCCTGAGGAGACCCAAGAGAAGAATCAAACAGGTGTAGTAAAATGAGAATAAAAGAGATTTTTGAAGTTGATGTAAACATTTTTGAAGTTTATTTAAGATGTTCAAATTTTCTTTCTATCTTTGATTTAATAGCTTCGGAGGATGTGAAGTATCAAGAGGTGTTGGAGATGGACAAGAGCGAGGCATTTGAAGACCCGTCTGGAGTGCAGTTCCAGGAGCCAGAGAAGGATATAGAGGATGCTGAAATGGGCGATGCAGAGGATGCTGAGCCGATGGATGATACAGAGCAAGATGGAGTTGATGATGGAGAACCAGAAGAAGAAAATGGGGAAGGAGAAGAAAAACCCGGTTCTCCTAATGACATGGAACAAGATAGCACAACAACTGAAGATAACAAAGAAGGTGACAATATAGGTGCTGAGCATGATAAGGATGAAGATCCAAACACGGAGTACAAGGAGGATATAGATAAGTCTGACAATATTGAGCCAATGTCGCACCCTTCGCAGGCTATGCCAATGACAAATTTTAATGGATTTGATACCAATATGCAACCTGAAACTAACTGGCCCAATACCAATGATTTCAGCACTTCACTTGCTCCTGGCTATGATTCCACCAAATTGGAAATATCCATACCAGACTCGAGCTATGGCTCTAGACTATCCTCCGACTCTAAACCTGAGGCCTCAGAGAGAGATGCTCCTATTGACATGGAAATGCAGCAGACCAACCCTTTCAGAAGCATTGGTGATGCTCTAAAGGAGTATAAAGAACGGGCAAAAGTGTCGGCAGATCAAGATCAAGCAGAGTCATGCCCCGATGATGTGATTGATATGGATGCCGATGAGTACATGTATGTAGCCGAGGGACAGAAAAACACTTCTCAAGCACTAGGTGCTGCTACATCTGATCAGACGATGAAAGATGTTGATGAAGGCACCAGACCAACCACAGATGAGAGTTTTGTAAAGAAAAGAGAGGAAGCGACGATAATAGACACAGTAGAAAACCCTGAAAAATTGCCTTCTCTCAGGGCTTGTAATTCTCTAGTTCATAGAGGTGAAACCAGTGATGAAGCTGTTGAGAAAGCAATTGACATGGATACCCCAATGGAGGAAGCACCGCCAGGGGATTCAAACCTTCAATCTAGCCAAGATGTGGTTTTGTTCAGCAGATCATACATGGATGAAGAAATTGCACCTCTTGATGAGTCCCTAATGAACGGAGATTATCCTGACGATGATGGGAGGATTGAAATGTCAACTGATGAAGACTTGCAAAAGGCTGTTGTTGAGTGGAAAAGACACGAGCTCTCTACTATGAGGATGTCACAAGAGTTGGCTGAGCAGCTACGGCTTGTCATGGAACCAACAGTAGCGAGCAGGCTTCAAGGAGACTATCGGACTGGAAAACGAATCAACATGAAGAAGGTTATTTTTACCTCTTATGCATTTATTTATTTTTAATTTAATGCTACACAATTTCATTCCTACTGTTCCAGTCCATGCAAGGTTCTTGTACATTTTTGTTTTCTTTTTATCTTTTGTAGTTTGTGTTAATTTACCTGCGGTTTCTGATCTGGACTTGGGTACTATTTTAATTGTTGTTTTTCTCAAATATTATAATCACATGTTCTCCTTAGTTCGCCTTACGGTATTAGCTTTATGAGAAGAGGCAGATGCATGTTCCAATTCTGAACAGTGGTTTTGTTGAAATGATCTTTCTAGAAAGATTTTTTGCTTAAATCCTTGAAATATTTTGGCCATAGGTTATTCCATACATTGCTAGCCATTTTCGCAAAGATAAAATCTGGCTGAGGCGAACTAAACCTAACAAGAGGAACTACCAAGTGGTGATAGCTGTAGATGACTCATGCAGTATGTCAGAGAGCCAATGTGGGAAGGTTGCTATTGAAGCACTAGTGACTGTTTGCCATGCAATGTCACAGCTTGAGGTGGGCCAGTTTGCAGTTGCAAGCTTTGGTGAAAAAGGAAAAATCAAATTACTTCATGATTTTGATCAGACATTTGCAACTGAAGCTGGAATTAAGGCAAGTTCACTGTACCTTTTTATGCCTCATTGAAAGCTCCAGATAAAACACTAAACCGAACAACAAGTTACTCTGAAGAACTAATTGTATGCAAATTACATGTCATTCCTGTGCAGCACAATTAAACCCTTGCTAGAATCCTTCATTATTTGAATAGTTCTGTTGCGGTTAACTGGTGCTATTTATTTATTATACTTACAGATGATCTCGAGTTTTTCATTTAAACAAGATAATACCATAGCTGATGAACCGGTGGTTGATCTGTTGAAGTATCTGAACAACATGCTTGACATGGCGGTGGCAAGGTCACGTACGCCATCTGGGCAGAATCCTCTTCACCAGTTGGTGCTGATTATAGCTGATGGAAGATTTCATGAGAAGGAAAACTTGAGGTGGTGTGTGAGGGATGTGTTGAGCAGAAAGAGGATGGTTGCATTTATTCTTTTAGATAGCCCCCAAGATTCTATCGTGGATATGATGGTATACACTTCTTGGATATTTTTATTTTTATTTTTATTTTTATTTATTAGTTGGAATGATCCAGATGTGAATCTAATTTGAAACTGGAATTTTGCAGGAAGCTACTTTTGAGGGAGATAAGCTCTCCTTCAGAAAGTATCTGAATTCTTTCCCGTTTCCATACTATATTGTGTTGAAGAACATTGAAGCACTTCCACACACACTTGCTGATTTGTTGAGACAGGTAACTATCAGCTGATCCTTATGTTACTTCTAATATTTGTAAGAATGTGTTTATTTATATTGGTTGTTCATTTTTGTTCTTTGATGGCAGTGGTTTGAGCTCATGCAAAGCTTGAATGACAACTGATCTCCAAGTATGGATTCCTCCTTTGGTTTGACTTGGAAGTCTTCGTTGTACAGTAGATTTGGATGGGATACCGAGAAATCTTTGCAGGCAGCGCTCTTATTATCCAAGTTTATTCTCCAAGTTGGGTACCGATTTCACGTCTTTGCAAGTTTTCATTTTTTTTTTTTTTACCCAAATGCAGGACAAATAATCCTGCTGAAGTGATATAAAAGCGGCTGGGATAATTAAAATTTTGAGAAGATAGAAAAAGGAGGTTAGCTAGTGATTAATCCTTGAATCTTGAATCTTATGATTTGCTTCTAAATTAATTAAAATTAATTTATGGTATTAATTTATTTGCACCCTTACAATTTCAGATATGTTTATAATTATTGATAAAATTGTTTATATCTTATGCTACCAGATATAAAGCTGAAAGTCGTTTATTTATTTATTCAAGTATAATGTTTTTTGCAAGTGCAAAATATGAGATGTATAGATTTTTTTTAATTTATATTCCTTATAATATAAATTTATCTCTAGAATTTCAGAGGATATTGGCTACAAACTTATTTTGGTAGTTTTAAGTAATGGAAGAAATGAAAGTAAATTTAAATGCTATCAAATTTTGAGAATTTGAGAACGTTCAAAAGCCTAAAATCTGAGAAAGTTGAAATTTTAGAATTATTTTATTTTGTTAGTTTTAGAAGTCAGCCATCAAATTTTCAATAACATATATCACTCTTACTAATTTTCATTACAACATTTTGTAATGTTCTTATTAAAAATTACACTATATTCTTCCAACAAATATTACCCTCTGCAATGTATGACTTAAAAGGCATTGGACCCAGCTATTCACGTGGGGACCGTGTCCGACATCTTTTTTTTCTTCTCTCATGGCAACACTTAATTCCAGAATCTATTTACTAATTACTGAAGTACGATCTGAAACGCGGAACCCAAAATATTTATTAATACCCTAAAATCTATCTTCCTCGTTGAAACAATTTTAAAAATAACATAATCGTCCCACGTTAGAGCGGTCAACTCTCAATATCAAATCGCCCCTCAGTGGGGCGGTCAGCTCAAGACCAAATCACTCTCTAGTAGGACAGTTTGGTATTGCCTATATATTGGAGGGTACAAAAGATAAAGATAAAATGTGAATTATAAATTTATTTTTTCTTTTCATAAAGATAAAATAAAATGAGAATTGTAAATTTAAAATGAGTATTAATAGAAAAAGTAATAAATTAGATAAATTTGCGAGTTTTTAAAATTTAGAAGAATAAATACGATATTATGAATTTTAGAAGAAAAAAAATACATGAAATTATTCCTTTTTTTAAATGGCGGACCGAGTGCATTTTCCATTCATGAGATATTGCGACGATGAAATTTTAGGAAAATGAAGAATTTTGTTCATAGAGTAATCCGAAAGTTGAAATTTATACAAACAAATTTTACATAGCGCATTAATATTCGCGCCAGCATGACGAGTGTTTACTCCAACCCTTAAAAATTAAACTGGTGGTGCATGTCATTTTCCTAGTTTCCTGCTTAGCGGAGTCAAGAATACTTCTCAAAATCCTAGGTATAAGCAGCAATTTTGGATAGGAAGAAAAGCACATAGCCTACGCAGCTATTGTATGATTTTATGATGTTTAGTGGTAATCTAAGTTGGAAAGGATAAAGATCCAGTATTCACGCCGCCAATACTTAGTTTGTTTGGATAAATATTCCTTTTTGGATAAAAAGGAGAAAAAATTGGACCTCTTCTCACGGGATTATTTTGAACTCCTATTTTCTTTGAAACATTAATTCTGTGGATTTACAAACTCATTTTATCAATGAACGTTGCCGTTTTTAAACATAAAATTTTATCGTATTTAATCTTTTATAATTTCAAAAATATATATATTTTCTCTGCATGTAAAATTACGGGTCAAGATTCAAGTTAGATGAGTATTTGAATTTGGCCAGGGTTACAATCTATGCATTATTTACATGCACCTGGGATTGTTAGAGTAAAAATATATTTTTGATCGAAGAGTTTTAATGTTTTGAAAAGATAATTATGATAGATACGTTGTTTTAAAATTTAGAAGTGAATATTTTTTGTATTTGAGAAAGATAAATATAATATTTATAAGAGGAGGGATTCCATTACAATACTTTTGAGTTACCCTAAAGTTACCCCAATCATTTTCTACATTTTCAAAGTCCAAATCGTTGATCAAACCGTTCAACATGATTATCTAAATAAAATGTGCTTGCAGATCAAATTTTACATTTTTTTGAATTTTTTTACAATTTATTAAGATGGGTACAAAATTCAATGGTCTGAATTTGACTAGTTTTTGTAAAATACTTAATAAATAGTAAAAAATTTTAAAAAAAATGTAAAATTTGATCTGCAAGCACATTTTATTTAGATAATCATGTTGAACGGTTTGAATCGACGATTTGGACTTTGAAAATGTAAAAAATAGTTAGAGTAACTTTGTGGTAACTCAAAAGTGTTGTAATCGGATCCCTCCTCTATTTATAATATTGAAGAAAAAATATGTAAATTTAAAATTCTAGAAAGATAAATTTTAGAAATTTCATCTCTTTTTTTTTAGTAGAATGGGTCCGTAGGCGAGAATTTTCATTTAAAAATATAATAATTGTAATTTCTGAAGAATTTTATCTCAAACAAAATGGAGAAGAATATACATAAATTTCTGCTTTTAATCTTTTATGCACCAGACCCGATACAAGCCTGCCTTGGCGTAATCAAACAAAGCCGATTAATTAATTAAATAAAAAAATATCATGAAAGGGAATCGATTTGGTGAAATTTCAATATCTAGGTAAACCGAGACTGATTATCCTGTTTAACGGGACGGAATAATTTATCCTGCTCCACTAATTCAAATCCGTAACTCCGCTAACTTAATTAACTAAGTAGAGAAAAAAAAATTGTGGGATAGGATAATCTATCTTGTTTCAAAAAAAAATTTCTTCTTCTTTCTTCTTAATTAATAGGTTAAGCAAAGAAAAAAAAATAAAAATTGTGGGATGAAATAATTTATTCCGTCCTATAATTTTTTTTTATTTCCTCTCTTCTTAGTTAATAGGTTAAGCAGAAAAAAAAAATGTGGAACAAAATAGATTAACTCGTCCCATAATATTTTTTTTCTCTTTTTAGTTAATAAAATTAGCTGGATTACATATTTGAATTAGTGAGACATGATAAATTGTCTCGTCCCATGGAACGACATTAATAACCCCATTTTATCTATATTTTATATTTTGATTTCCAACAAAAAAAATCACGCGATAATATTTTTATTTTTATTTTGGATTAATAAAAAAATCGGCAAACAAAGCCATTAGCGCCGCTCCGCTGCTCCAGCAAGTGGAGCAAACAAAATATACTTTAATTTTCCCATTATATTTTTTCTTTTCTTTTTTATATTTTCCCTCCTAGCACAAACAAACCCATGGATCATTTAACAAGCAAGGCATTGGTGGAAATTTCTCTCTGAGGTGATTCTTCTCCACCACCGCCCTCTCTCTCTCTCTCTACCCCAGAGAGGGAGAGAAACACCTCCACCCGCCCTCTTTCTCTCTCTCATTTCGTCTTCTACCCCCGTTTTCACTCTTTACCTCGTAAAGGTGTAAACAAACCTCTCACCTTCACCACATTCCATTATTATAAAACCCACTCTCGTGTACTATCTTTCTAATTTATATTTACTGCATCAAAACCCACATTCCCCAAATCAAACCTTCTCCCTGCCTCAAAACCCAGAGAAATGGAGAAAATGCATCTCTTCCCAACCTACATTCTCCTCTCCTTGCTTACTTTCCTCCCCTATTCCTGCCCATTGCCTCTTCCTAACACCTCTCTTCCCCTTCTGCCACATCCCGACCCCGAGTCCGTTGTACGAGATCTTCAAAGGTACACCCCCCTCCCTGTTCCAACACACACACACACACACACACACTTGCTCTCCCGTAATGCACTGGAATTATGACATGGTACCGGTGTTTAGCACCCAATAACGGGCATTTAATACTTGCGTGGTTTTCTTTGCTGCCTAGTGCTCATTGCAAGTTGTCTTGGATTTAAATTGTATCGTGATGCCTTTTCCTACCTGCCATTTTTCCAATTGTTATTTTCCTGGTTGTAATACCCATAATTTTTCTTCATCTTTTTCTTGTTACAAGTGCCTTTCAACAAAAGAAAAAGAAAGAGAATTGTATTTACTTGATAAAAGTACAAAAAGTTCCACCAGGGTGGTTGCAGTGTTTACTGAGTCCTAGACAAGCAGTTAGTACTTACTACTTAGTATACCAAGCCGGTACAGATAAGCAGTGGCTTTGTCCAAGATGGTACAAAAGGCTAATCAAATCAAAGTATTTGTCCTTTTAAAAATAAATAATCTTCCAGGCAGGTGGCGTTGTCACACCGCCGAGCCCTCTCCTCATCTTCCTCCTGTTCCACTGGCAACCCAATTGACGATTGTTGGAGGTGTGCCGGGACTGATTGGAGCTCGGATCGACAGAGACTCGCAGAATGCGCCCTTGGCTTCGGCCATAATGCACTAGGCGGGAAGGGCGGCCCGCTCTATGTCGTGACCGATTCGTCAGACCGTGACGCTGTTAATCCTGTGCCCGGCACACTTCGCCATGCTGTCATTCAGGTCGTTAAAGCTATTACTAAATCTTTTCCTCCCATTGATATTTTCTATGAACAAGGTTATTATAAAAATTTAGCAGTAATATACTAAAGAAAGTTCGTGCAAAGATATGGGATTGTTTTATATGATAATTGACTCCAGTATATTTTAATATTTGTTGATAGAGTCGTTCCTAAAATGTTATTAATTATTTTTGTTAACAGGAGGGCCCACTTTGGATTGTCTTTGCCTCTGACATGACAATCCACCTAAATGAAGAACTCCTGATGAACAGCTACAAGACTATTGACGGCCGAGGTGCTAACGTGCACATTGCCGGTGGAGCATGCATCACCTTACAGTACGTATCCAACATCATCATCCACAACATTCACGTGCACGACTGTGTACCGGCTGGCAATGCAAATGTTCGGTCTTCCCCAACTCACTACGGCTGGAGAACAAAATCCGATGGCGATGGCATTTCTCTTTACAGCGCACGTGATGTTTGGGTCGATCACTGCTCGCTTTCCCACTGTACCGATGGGCTAATCGATGCAATTATGGGTTCCACAGCCATAACCATCTCGAACAATTACTTTACGCATCATAATGAGGTGATGTTGCTCGGGCATAGTGACGGTTATTCGCCTGATTCTGGGATGCAAGTTACAATTGCATTCAACCATTTCGGCGAGGGATTGGTGCAGCGCATGCCACGGTGTCGCCTTGGGTATTTTCACATAGTGAACAACGACTACACCGAGTGGCATATGTATGCAATTGGGGGCAGCGCAAACCCCACAATTAACAGCCAAGGAAATAGATACATTGCCCCCACTGATCCTAATGCTAAGGAGGTATACATCCTTTTCTTTCCTTTGTTGCCTTCTTTTTTTCAATAATTCACAAAAGAAATTTTGAACGAGTACATACCAGAACACTGCTTCACAAATTCAAGCTAATCAATAGATCAATTCACAGCTCTTCGCGGTGAAATTATTGTTATCATCATCACTGTTATTGAAATTAACTTTTTATTTGGATTCAGGTGACGAAGAGAGTGGACACGGTGGAAGGCACCTGGGGCGGGTGGAACTGGAGAACAGAGGGAGACATGATGGTGAATGGCGCCTTCTTCGTGCCATCAGGGGAGGGTTTGGAGGCTAAATATGCAAAGGCGTCAAGCACGGATCCTAAATCAGCTGCCATGATTGACCAGCTCACTGGGAATGCTGGTGTATTTGGCGATCCCAGGTACACATTTCTACTAATTATACTGGCATTTTTTTTTCAAGGTCCATTTTTATTGAATTATGAAACACTTATAAACTCATGAAAGATGTTCGTTTGGAGCACCTAAGCTCTTCCATTTTGAATTGGGGGCGGGTCTGATGGGATGCCGGGTCAGAGCATCCGATACTCAACAAGATTCGCGCACGCCGTGCGATTCAAGTTTGCACGAATCTTGATGCACTTTGCTTATTTATTTCATCCGTCTTTTCTTGGGTTATTTTTATAATCTGCGGAGCATGTCCCTACTTTTCCCTACTGGGTCCGGCTGGATATTTTTCTCTGAGCTGGGATTGGGACGAACCCAGGCGCGTGACTCTGATTAAAGTTCTCAAATCCGGTTCTTTGAATCTCACTCAGCCTTTTCACGTACTTTTGGTTCCCATCTTGCACTCGTGCCCTCCATGAACCATCAAATTACAGATGCTTCTCAAATGAATGCGTCTGTAGACTGTAGTACTTTCCACCGGGTAGAAGAATATTCCCTGCTTGTTCTATTGACTGTTGCGGTTCTTGTTTATTCCTCCGTTCATTGCGATCTTTCGTATGCGTCTAAATCTATGATATTTTATTAATTAGTTACATTACAGTCGAGTCATGGTGGGTATGTTTGTCAAATTAAGAGTTTCTGAGGGGTATAGTGTAAGTTTCTCATTTAAGGGTACAGGATACAGAGTAACAGACCTCAGAGGATTCTGACGTTCTTAGGGAGAAAACATAAAGATGCCTTAGGGGCTTTTTTAATAAGAAAAAAAAACATAGAGAGTCCACATGCTTAATTTTGTCTCCAGTTTGGGAATTTCTGTCCCTAGCGGAATTCAGTTGAAATGAATCTTCCAGTTCTTAAGAAAACAGAGAGGATATGAGCACAGTGTTCGATGTTACGGCACCGTCTAGTATGGCATTAATTCGTCCTCGGCGAAAGGGTGAATATGGATCTTCTGTGCCTTATTTCCAGTGGCAATCGTGCGATCAAGAGTAGTTAATAACTTAATATTAATTCTACTACATAGTTTGCATTTCTATGTCAGTCAACTCTAAACTTCTTGGAGGGGGAGATCTGACTGCTCTGGGACGTGCATCAACTCCTGAATAAATGAATGCTCCCAAAACCTTCCTTTTGTCAGACTTTGTCCCTATTGCTATTAATTTAATAATAAATATAGGGATTGCGAAGCAAAAGTAGAATATTTTCTTTATTCTATACTTAAGTTGATGTAAAATACGAGAAGATAAAAGTTTCGGAAGTTAAATCAACGTACTTATTTCACATTTATTCTATGAATATACGTATATTCATTTTTTAATTTCTGTATCTTCCTGACGGATTATGACTTAAAGTTATTAAATGAGATATAAAATAGAAGTATCTTAGAAATGATTTGGAGTTTTGTATTAAATTTATCTTCGAAAAATTTCCATTTTAATTTCGCCATTAGAATGAATTTCTTGAAAAAGATTAAACTTGTCAAATATTCTTAACTATATACTCTCTTCTTGTTCCTTTTATTATGTTAGCAATACTGATACAATGTTCAGGGGCGGAGCCACGATAGCTTGCAGGGTGAGGCAAAAATTGAAGATAAGGCATAATTTTGTAATTATTTTGAATATATTTCTATAATTTTTGAAAAAAAAAACATAGATATATAGAAGTATATTTTGAAAAAAAAGAAAAATCAGGGGTAGACACAATTTTATAATTTTTTGAAACTTAAGTATATTTTTATATTTTTTTTAAAAGAACATAAAAAATTTGAAGTATATTTTTAAAACCATTTTTTAGCTACGCAAGTGCTCACGCTCGACTCCAATTGACTCCGCCCGCCACTGACAGTGTTCCTACTTCCTGCCTAATTTGCTCTCAAAAAAATTAGGGCGAAACTTCTACAATATCAGGTACCAATTCGTATAAGATAATTTCGTAATTCGCAATTTCTGATGTTCACAAGAATTTATTACTAAATCTTATAAACTAATATAAATCTTAGGGACATTTTATTTATACTAATTCGTATTTCTTTTAAAAACAATCCGTTTTTTTTAACCTTACTCTTCTTAATTATCAAACACCAATAAATTAAAAAAATAATGTACTTTATTAATCATCCACTTTATTCAGTTCCCTGTATTGTATGTGCTTCAGTCAGGATGAACCTTTAATTTTCCTGTTTTCCACATAATTTTTTTGAAGCGCTAGCAAAAATCTCGAACAAATATCCTAAACTAAAAAAACTGGTAGCACATCACATCCACAGTGCATCCCACAAGGCCACAATGCATATCAGACGATCTTGAGTCAATTTAAATAAACGATGACAATCAGCCCAGTGCCTCTTGCTATCTAGCTATAATATAATAATCATTTTATCTTCATCAATCTTCGTGCTTTAGTCCGGATCTCTTGTGGTTTAGGCTTGCAGGTTTATGGCATTAATGCCAATATAATCCGGTTATGTTTTTCACTATTATTAAGTTGAGGAGGGATCTACTTACACTCTTTTTTTGTGACACCGAATTACATTTTACATTTTCAAAGTCTAAACAGTCGATCCAAACCGTTCAACATGATTGATATATTAAAATGTGCTTGCAGATCAAATTTTTCATTTTTTTTTTTTACTATTTATTAAGATGGATAAAAAAATTCAATGGTCTGGAAACAACGATTTTGTAAAGTACTTAATAAATAGTAAAAAAAAAATTCATAAAAAATGTAAAATTTGATCTGCAAGCACATTTTAATATATCCATCATATTAAATGGTTTGGATCGACTGTTGGATTTTGAAAACTTAGAAAATGTAGGGTGTAATTTGGTATCACCAAAAAAGAGTAAGTGGATCCCTCCTGTATTAAGTTACGAGTTAATATAGTTTACAAGAATTATCACACTAAATTGCTAATACAAATTAGTAATGATGATTTTATTGGACTACATTTATAGGAGTAATGAAATAATTTCATATCCACTGTATATAAGTCAATTTTATGATTTTATCTAACGTTTTAATATTAATTAATTATTCCTTCTAGTATTCGCAAACTTATCACTACTGTCAAGCTTTTGTTTAATTTAATACGCTGCTTCTTTCCTAAAACTAAAAAAAAATATATACTCTTGACGATTGCCACATCAAATCTACCTATCTGTTTTTTACTGTAGTCTAACCTCTCACTCACTCAGACCTTAACCTGGACCCACATTCCTCATTTCCATGTGATAGGACCACCCTTGAAAATCTTTATGGACCAATGGTTAACTAGAGGAGTTCAGATTGTCTGTGGCTCCTATGTTGTAGTGATCCTTGTTAGCTTAGTTGCTTGACAATTTTTATTTTTCTTATATGGAGGAAAGTATAGTCTTTGCGATCAATATAAGCGTTTCTAACTCAAATAGACACACCATGCGGTATGAAAGTTCATGCATTTATGCAAGTGGAGGTTAATTTTTTAAACGTTTTCGAGGCTTTTTTTAACTTAGAGAAATGATAACAACTATTTCATTACACAATTTGCCACAGTTGAAACGGCTCAGGGGATTTGAGGACTCTGGGTTACAGAGGCTCCATCTGAAAAGAACATTTTTTTTTCCTGTAGGGGAGCTATTCCTTCGTAGGCTGGTAGCATGTTAGGAAAAGATTATGATAATAATAAATATGCTGACGAGTAGAAAAGTTTGATCAAGTAGAGACAAAAACGGGGTCCGATATCAATAACTAAAAGTAGAATACGGCGGGTGTCCATTTTGCGCTGATAAATGCACCCATGGAACGGAGAAGCGTGACAGACTGATAGCAATAGGGTACAAAATATAGCCGTTGGAGGATAAAACCGAGAGAAAAAAAAAATGGTAGAATACTTTTTCCTACTTCCAAAACAAGTCGCATAACGAAATATGCATCGTATCTCATAAATCGGGGTTTTATTATAATTATTTGATTTGGCGATAAGCTAGGGTTGTCGGTGGAAAACCTCATTTCCTGAGACGAGACCTACATTTTTTTGTCGAAATGGAGAGTCCAGTTTAACCCAACTTGAAGGTAAGGAGGCAGCTTTCACCTCCCATGTGGTCCCAAATTCAGACCCCATGAAACCAATGGCACTATAGGACGCACCACCTCTTCCTATTTCTCTTGATTTCTTTTCTCTCTTTTGTCTAGCTAGATCTTGTACAATTCTAATAATTGCATCATTGTTTTTTTGTATGCTGCAGCCTTTATGCATCAGATTAGAGAATCGCACGTTCTGCTACTTGACAAAATATAAGTTGCACACAAAAATTCTGGAGGACCAAAACAATTACTTTGTGCCTCTGTTACCTTTCTCTTCAGAATCAAGTTCTATTATATTTTGCCTTTTTCTATAGTTGACATCTTTAGTTAGCATTTGCAGATCTCCAATCTGGGCGTGCTATACCAATTTGCTCCATGAATTGCTTTTGGATTTGTCTGTTCTACTATACCCATATTAATTTATTTCTCCCTTTTGGTTCCAATGCCACATTAGTATTTGTTTATTCCTCGACTGCTATCGTCTAAACAATACAATTTCCAACAGTATAAAGGGGGCATTTTTCTGGCATAATGCAAGCAGAAACCACATTAAAGATAGTGTTACATTTGAATTATTAAGATAATAGCATCATATTAGGAACTAATACTTTTCATAACAGGAATGGAGATGGAACCAGTTATTCTGGCGCAAACTATGGTGGAACAAGCAGTAGTCTTGGTACTGGCAGTGGCGGTGGCGGTGGCGGTGGTAACAGTGGGGGAATGGGAATGCTTGGGATGGTTTTTGCCAGTGGTGTAGATCGATCGTTGCAATTGTGCTCTATTCAATTTATGTCCTTAATTTTTCTCTTAACTCTATTGTGTTGTTGTCATCCATTGTGAGACCCACATTGAAACATTTAAATTATTATATTTAAAAGAAAAAAGGGAGGAAAGAAAGCTAGTTAGGTTAGGATAGTTGTTATAGGGAAATGCGTCCCGTAGTGTAGGTACCAAGTATTCTTAGAGTAAATGGCATTCCTTATATTGTCTAACAAGCAAAGAAAAGGCTTGTTTTATCTAAAAGAACAGACAAGTTGAGGAGGTTAACATTCTTATCTAATGCCCTTTTACTGCCATTAATTTTTTTCTTATGCGCCAAAACACATTTTCTCTAGCAGAAGCATTAAAATTATCAAATAGCCAAAAATCATTGCACACAATTCACAGTACAAGTTTTCTCACCTCTAAACTAAAACAATGCTATAACAATATTTACTTGGGGAAGTAAGAAAAAAATTATGCTGATCCATCGGTCTGACCAATGAGAGAGCTCTGGAGCGGTATGATATTTTGTTCTTTTCTTCCTTCGGCAACTCAGCATACCTGCGTTACGTAACGAAAAATTGAACAACAAAAAAGTAATAAAATTAAACAAAAAGTTGAAAACATGTAATGACTAAAAAACTGATAAATTCTTTTAAGGATTTTAGTTCTAAAGGATCGTATATTGCTAACAAGTCAATCTCCAACTTACATTTAAGAAAATGAAAAACTGCAATGCATCTACCATTTTCTGGTACAGCTCAACCATAGATACGCATATATGATAATATATTCAACATATCAAAGCTATACATCACATAACCAATGATACTGGTGATTTGTTTATGAACACAACAAAATTTAAAATTGTCCACGCCACGATAAGAAAAATAGGATAATGAACAAGCTATTTACAATATAAATTAGCCAAGTTATACCAATCAAAACAAATCAGAACAGAGAGACTAACGTTTGCTCATATCCTTCCGGCTGAAAAACTGGGTCTTATCCAAAATCATTAGGCCCCCTTGCAGGCACTATTTTCCCATGAAATCCAAATAAAGAAGTTGAAAATGAGAATCAAATAATGCACAAGGTGTTTTAAAAGTAGACATGATGTTTGAGGTGTTTTAAGGCTTCAAGACATGTAAAATATTTGCCACATTATATACTGCCAAAAAAATGGAAGTCAAATACTTTTTGAAAGTAGACATGATGTTTGAGGTGTTTTTAGTCGCTCTTTAATCCCTATCCTTCAATAGAACTAGATTTTGAGTTAGGGTTTGCTGTGTGTACTCAACACATGAGAGATAGAGTATATATAGCAAACAAGAAATGTGATTTCTGTTTTCAAAATTAACTCCACGTTCTACTATGTTTTTGACCATGATTTAATTCGAATTAGATTCTGCTTCAGAAGGCAAAGTTATAGATCTTTCTTTTAACTTTTCATCCATACATAGTACGCCCAAAAGGGCATAGTATGAGGGCGATATGGTCCAAAAACAAAACATGCGCAGCAGTTTACAGAATATGGTAGTACAAATTAAGCACCACGTTCTACCACATTTTTGACCATGATCTGTTTCTAATTTGGCTTTTCTCAGAAGCAAAGTTCTAGATATTTATTTTACCTTTCTATAAATATATAGAATGCTAAAAACGAATTTCTTATGAGAGAGATATGGTCCAAATAAGAAACGTTGCGCAACAGTTTTTTCAGAAAACGCGATATGGAAACAATTACATGACCATAATGAACAACAACCATTAGGCTTTGTTTATTGGGCCAAGTTCTATTTTTTCTTATTTAAATTAATCAAATACAATTAATCTAATTAATTGTAGTATCATATATAATTATCCCAAATAATTATATATTCTCATATTTTGATGGAGAACTAATTTATTTGTCATGTCATACATGTCAAATAAATCAAGGAGCATTTATAATTAATTTTTTGTTGGTGTGACCCTGTGGGGTCTATGTCATGTTGGCAATGGTCATAATAACATTTTATTACCATAAACTACAAGCGGTACTAGTTATACATTATAGTTACCCAAATGACACAAATGTAAAATATCATTTTACAATACACAATCCCTTAAAGTAATGCTATAAATAACATCACTTGTGTCTATTCTTTGCCTCATGATATTATGAATAATATACAAAGTAGGGTTGTGTCATCTTTGTATTATATTCGTTTCTTGGTCTCTTAAGTAAATTATTAATATATAATTGCACTTCAGTTATATTGCATGCATCATAATTCTACTTTACCAAGGGACCTATAAAATATTATTACTCATTATAGATGAGGTGCAATGATACTATTGACACATAACTTTCTCCCACACAAGTTATATATAAAGAACTAATATTTTTATCACTACTATTAATGAGTAGCTTTTAATATTAATCACATTATATACTTCTCATGTGAAAAAAAATACATCTCATATCTTGAAATTCTGAGATACAATGAAAACATTAATGACACAAACATAATCAATATAATATTTTCAACTGTTGGATTTGTTCAATATATGAAACATTTCATATACTCATGTTATTAAACGATAAACCTTTATCAACAAACTACAATGTACTTTAATCAACATGACAAACTTATCATAGTATATTAATGTTTCATACTAATAACTAAGTTTATGAACATTTTAGAGATTTATATTTGTCATCATATAGAGTTCTATAGTTAAAGACCAAAAACATCTTCTTGAACACTTCTAAAAATAAACATAAAACTTATTGAACAAAATGCATATAACATTCAATTCATAAACATAACATGTAAAAGTAGAGGAGGGTTCCAATGCCTCATCTCTTCATACCTCATCCATACCTCATGTTATATATCTCCATTTTCAAAGTCTAAACTATCGATCCGACCGTTCAACATGATATTCATACTAAAATATGCTCGGGGATGAAATTTTATAATTTTTGCAATTTTTTTACTATTTTTTAAGATAGGTACAAAATCACTGTATCTGGACCATTCAAAAAACAGTGATTTTGTACCTATCTTAAAAAATAGTAAAAAAATTGCAAAAATTATAAAATTTCATCCCCGAGCATATTTTAGTATGAATATCATGTTGAACGGTCGGATCGATAGTTTAGACTTTGAAAATGGAGATATATAACATGAGGTATGGATGAGGTATGAGGAGATGAGGCATTGGAACCCTCCTCGTAAAAGTAATAAACATAAAATAATTTTTAGAATACATAACTAACAAAAATTACAACACAAGTTTCCTGAAAATTTAGTGAGTATAAATTTGTATCGAAACCATGGCAAAACATGCAATGCAGAGCACTGCTGCAGGAAAAATTATCATACCGGTGTTTTACCCACGAAAGTTATTGGTTCTTCTAGTCCAAGTGCAAGAGAAAATATGCACATAGCATAACTTGTCTTCATAAGCCTTCAATAGATTATAAGTAGAAAAACAAATACAGATAAAACCAAAGTTACACCAAGATAAAAATGAGTTAACAGCATTATATCGAATGAAAAAGAAGTCCAATTAGAAAGAAAAAATCATTCTTCTACACCTTCGTGCATGTCCAGTCTTCTGAAGAAACCACTTTCTGCTTATCCATTGTTTCGACGGCACGTGAGTTATGGAAAACATAAAATTGATTAATTTCTTTGCTTAATCAATGAAATGGTGATGAAGGAGAGCGTGACTTGCATGTAAGGCCCTGCAGCAATTTATCAACAATAACACATCAGTTTCTAACAAAGTAAAGGAAAAAGGGCTAGGATCAGAGAAGGAAAAACGTGATGTGACGTGATTATCACGCCGTGACTTGGTCACGTCATGTCAGGCGACCAAAATTTATTTTTCCGTAATGTGACGTGACTAAAATGGTGGAAGACAGCCGTGACCACACGTGACGTGATTATTCATGACGTGGCTATTCGCGTGACGTGACTGATCACGTTTAATTATTATTTTCATGTTTAAGTTAGTTCAAAGAAAATAATAACAAAATGTACCAAAAAAATAAGAAACCATTACAAAATAAATTATAATTAAGAATAATGTTGAAAATATTTGTCACGTATTGGTTCCGTAACGTGACGTGACGTAGTCAATTTGTGTGGCGTGGCATGACAAAGATGGTTGGAGGACAGTCATGTCACACGAATGATCAAGTCACGTGAATCATATCACGTGATCGACACACGTGACATGACGTGACGTGGCTGATAACGGCGTGAGTAATTTCCTAGGATGCAGTACAGAACAATTAAATAGTTAAAATTGTACCGGCTCTTACCACCATGTGTTGTAGTTAGTATTAGTATTAGTATTATTACTATGAGTGAGGCTATGGTACTATGCATAGCACCAATGGCTAGTGTACTACGGCTCAATATGGTACTTTTTAAAATCCTAACGGTCGATCCGAACCGTTCAATGTGATATCCATATGAATATGTACTTGCAAACTAAATTTTATATTTTTTCGAATTTTTTTACTATTTTTTTAGATAGGTAGAAAAATCAGTGTTTTTTGAAAATTTTGGACCATCAAAATTCTACCTATCTAAAAAAATAGTAAAAAAATTCGAAAAAATATAAAATTTAGTTTGCAAGTACATATTCATATGGTTATCACATTGAACGGTTTGGATCGACCATTAGAATTTTAAAAAGTACCATATTGAGCCGTAGTACACTAGTCATCCGTGCTATGCATAGCACCATAGCCTCACTCTATTACTATTATTATTCATACAAGTACTACTACTATTACTATTATTAATATTATTTTTATTACTATTTTTTTTTTAGTAAAGTTTTTATTACTATTTTATTACTATCTATCTTGACTTTATGATTATGATTGTGTTTCATTTCTAACCTACGTCCAACTTGTTTAGAACTAAAGACTTGGTTGTTGTTGTAATTAAATTTTCTAATGTTGGCAAAAAAGAACATAAAATTTCAACAACTAGTTCAGTATTAATTGAGAAACCAATAATGTAAATAATTTTGAAGAGCAATAACCTGGGAGGCCGTTGAGAGCATTGAAGCATAAGCAGGTGTCGTCCACCAAAACAGGACCATTGACCTACAAAAAATTGAAAACAGACGAGGAAGAAGAAAAGGTGTTAAGTCGTATCACGATTCCTCCAAATAGTCTCCTCATTTCTTTCACCGTAGGGGATAAAAAAAAAAGTTTAAGGGCTGAACTGAATAAATCCAAGGAATTTATGGGACCCACTTGTCAGTTCGCGGATCCAATTTAAGATTGGACTTCAGTTCTTTCATGGCACCAGTTTTTGTTTATTTTCCCAAGTCCGGAAGATCACTGCCATGTCTCTTATATATTTTGGTATTAAACCAAGCAAATGGTTGAATGAAAAGTTGTTCTATTTATCTCTTCTTTATCTCTTTTATCAATTGGCTTTGTAATGTTTAATTCCAGACATGAAAAGCCGCATATGTGATCACATTATATACACAAAAGATAAGCATTAGTACAGTAACTGGAATCAAATTACCTGAACAGCAGCGAGTCGGGCCTTCTCTTTTGATATCTCCTCTGGCTCACCTTGCAATTCTGGCACTGCAAATTAGAACGTAAAAGACAAACACGAAACATAATTCACACGATGCAATAGCATTTCTACAATAAAATTCATCTTATTATTGAAAGCAATCAATTTCATCTTACGGTCGAGTTTGAGGGATTGGAAAGGGATGGATTGGCCGAGGAGATATCACCCGCTTCTTAGCATTTCCAATCACAAAAGTCACGGGTCGTGGTATCACCCGCATCGCTTCTCTGCCTCCGATCTTCACTGTTGAAGGAAGCGCGTGGGTTTGCGAGAGGGTTTCTGGCTTTCTGCATATGAGAGGTGATCGCACGGCTGCGATCTAATCAGATACACAAATATATTTTACTCGGAACTAACTGAGACTCTGAGGGGCTATTCAGCAACAAAGATTAAGTCATCCGCTTCCTTTAGCTTCTTTAGTCTCTTAATCCTATTGAACACCGATTCTTTAGCGCGGATTAAGATAACATTTTTTAGCTTCCTTTTATCCGGATCTTAAGATACCTCTATCACTTCTTTTAGCTTCCTTAGCTTTCAGTCACAGATTAAGACAACCGAACATCAGTTCCTTAGCGCTCTTGAAACTCTTAATCCTCTACTCTTAATCCCTTGTTGCCGAACGGCCCTGAGAGTATACCGACATACCGTGGAATTATTTGGAATATATTTAACCCAAATATGTTAGAGTTTATGTAAAAAAATAAATCATTAAATGTTGAATTCCTGAGAGAGGAAGAAGGAAAAAAAATATATATGTTAGGGCGAAATAATCCATTTGCTACATACGTAGTTCAAAACATGCCGAGAAAATTTCTTAATTAGTTATTGAAATTTTATGTAAATATCTTTCTTTATTGAGTGCTAATCTAATTTGTTAAATTGGTGGAAACATTATTTCTCCATTTGATCAAAATATGTTAGTAAAATAATAATAAATATGATCAAATTTTTGCAACTCGTGTTGCTATTTTCTTTGGTAATTAGATTTATTTTTTAGAAATATTAAAAAAAAAAAAGAGTTCCCAAATTTTTTTAAACCTCCATTAAACAAATTAATTAAATATGTCATTGTATTATCTTTACTTCCTTAGATGACGAAGCATTAATTATGCACAATCATCTAATATTAAAAAGAAAGCATTAAGGGCCTGTTGGGCAACTCCAATTCCCATTGATATTCTAATGAAAATTACAATTTTTAATAACTTTTCACATGGTTCGGCACTCTTTTTATTTCCCATTTCAATACCCAAGGGAATTTTATTTCCATTCTCCATGTTGTTTTTTGTGGAGAAAAAACTATCTAATGGGATCTCCGTTTTTTTTTTTTTTTTTTTCCAAGAGATGAAGGTTGAATTATACGATAATCTATCAATTTTTGACAGTAAATACAATTTGACCTGTTTCTGCCCCCAAAAACAGTAAATAAATAAAAAATGTAAAATGCCTTTGCATTTTGAATTAGACCATATATATCACTTGCACAATAGATAGGCAACAACCCAAGGATCATGCCTATATCAAAATTTTCATTTTTAGGATTTTTAAACTATTTTTAATGATTTTCTGAATTCATCAAATGAAAAGTCAAAAACTGCTAAAAAACTACTTCTTGTTCAATGAACTGCTAATCACTAATCTGACCTTTAAAATAGCTACACTTTGAGGAATTCACAGGTGTTTAGATTATGATATGACATGAATTTACATATAAAGAACAAGAATTTTAATTTTGTAAGTTGCTCACAATTAATTTTAGTACATATAACGTTATATATTGCACAAGGCTAATATTCATTAACTTCCAAACAAAATTTTCATGTTGCCGAACACCTATTTTTTAAATTTTCTATGGGTTAAAAGCCTTGAGAATTCACAAATTGATATTCCTATTCCCATATTAAAAATTCTCATTTCCACAAAATTTCCACGTTGCCCAACAAGCCCTAAATAGAGTAATATCCGGCATAATTAAAGAGAATTTTCTCTTAGCACATAATGTAGTAATTGAAAAGTTCAAAATAACTCCCTCCTTGAAAAATAGACAGAAATCAGGATTAATCTAAAAATTGAGTATTTGACAATCAAATAAGTGTAACGAGTATCTGTCTAAATAATTTAGAATTCTACACGTAAAAAACATCAAAAAAAAAATGCATAGAATAAAAAAAAGTAGACTATTTAATTGGAAGGCTGATATTAAATTTGAAATTTCATCTTTTAATCACAGCATAGTAGTTAGAGGATTAGGAAATCTACGTGCTTAATATAAGAATGGAGATATTCAAAATAACAATTAAAAGAATTATATTAACTTGTTATTTGTTCACTTTTATTGAAATTGTTGCTCATAATAGTAAATAATTTTGTTGGTGGATAATAAGGATAATATAAAATAAGTAAATAACCAACAGAAAAAAGGAGTAACATAATATTGATAGGTGGTTATGAAAATATTTCACACTGTAAAGAAGAAAGAATCCAAAACAATAATATAATTATCTATGTTAATAATGGTATTGCGATTTTTATGTCCATCAAAAAGATTCATTGTGCTAAAATAAAAGATGGATTTTCCTCTCTGATTATAACCATAGGCAAAAATTTCATTTTTAGCACATAAATGAATTCAATTTTATATAGATAAGAAACTAAAAGGAGTTGTGAGGTAGTTTTAGAGATTGCCGAATTGGGCGATGCTATTTTAAGAACACTATTTTTGTTACTAAGAGAGAAATTACCGTAATTTAGTATAAAAGATTAATTTATGCTTTTGATGAGACTTCATTGAAAGACACATATGTTAACATATTACTTCATCACATTGAGTTTTCGTAAAAAACAATACAATACTTAAAAAGGATGAAAAAGAAAAAGAACAAAATAAGAGTTGGGGCCGAATAACACTTTGTCAATGCATGACATACTTTGAGGAAATTGACTGAGGACATGGAATGGCTAATTAGGGTTTCTTCTTAACAAACTTTGGCAGGAGACCACTTTGAAACACTCACTTGACATTCAAACGAGAGGCAATCATCCTTGACATACTTTGAGGAATCTAATTTGCTTTTCCGCACAAGTCTCATTGGAACCCCATCATTCTTCCTGTAATATGCCTGATTTTTGTATAGGACCACTAAACGTTTTCCACTTGGATCTATTAGGCTTATTTGAACATCTACATTCAGTGGGGTGACTGTTTCAGTGACAAGCCTGATACGCAATGCCACCTTATCAGTATTGTCATCATAATATTCAAACAATCTTGGGTAGTAATCAACGGTCCACCAGTGGCCAGCCACATGGAACATGCCACAATTGATCATGAAATTCTCTGGACAGTGCTTAAGTTGCGAGTAGCTCTCGATTTTGGCACGATAGCGTGTGCTGAATTTCTCCATAGCACATATCACCTCCTTTTCTGGTTTGATTGGGTCCTCCTTAACTGAGGCATCTGTCATTGAAGCTGTGCTTTTCATCTGGCATTATAGTGAAAGTACTATTGTTAGTGTGAAATTTTTTGTATTAAAAAAGAACGAAAGAGTCTTTCTAAAAAAAAGAACCAAAAGAGAAACGAAACACTGCATTTGCTACTGCTTGTTTTGTATTTTGTAATTTTATGCCATTGCATGTTTTGTTTCGACTTCTGGTTTAGAGACCAAAATTACAAACTAGGGATACCAAACAGTATTTCCTTCGTTGATCTAAAACAAAACGAGGACAGCTTCAAGCTAAAAAGATAAACTAGCCAGTCTCGGTTTTTTTGTGGTTCTTCTGTATCAAGTCTTTGCTTGTTTCTGCTTTGAATTTTGTAATTCAGAGGCCAAATTGAAACTATGAAATACCAGTCTTTTGTGTGTGAAAAACAGAAAAATGTTGTTTCTATGCATATGTGTTTTGCTGTTTTGATAAATGATGAACTTGTAATAAAAAAGAAAAAGCTAGTAATGGGTTGATACCAGTTGTCTTGTAGGTAACTTGGTACCGATCTGAGAATCAGTAACAATAGGGGTTATATGTGCCAATTTGTAGGGAGATGGTACTGGTACCTTGGTGAATAAGTAACAGTGAGGCTTTAGTGGTTTTGTCTTTTCTTCTTTTCCGGATATTGTATGTGGTTGTTTCTTTAATGAAACAGGTACGTAGTTGTTGCTAATTTTTAAAAAAAATTTTTTTTGCAGAGATATATATTTGCAACAGTTTGACTACTTTAGAAAAAGAAAACAAGAAACATTTTTGTTGCAATGTTTTATTTTTTTAGAGTAAAACAATAAAACTATAGATCATCATGATAGACTATATATGAAACCTGTGCCTTGGAAGTTTTAGAGGATGAAGCGCCCATGGAAATAATCGAGGTATTGAAGCAAAATTAATTATCAAGAGTATGTGTGCAGTTGCAGTGTTTTGTTGTATATAAAGAATCAATGAAGCAAAGAGGTTATGTCAATTTAAATAGACCAGCTATTGCCTATTGGATAGCAACTAATTAAGAAACCTTCTTATTTGGAATCAATCTAAATTAGTAACAAAATCAGCTTATTTATAGACAGCAACAGGTATTGTGGTTTTTAGAAAATTATTTCCTTACCATATGCCTTTGACAATCTCAGAAAATACATGCTTAATTTGTTAAGCATTTGGTGTATTTTCCAACCTAGCTTTACCTGACGGTTGAAACGTGATATGGGTTTCTATCGAGCACCTCTAATCTTAATTTTATTTGAAGATTGTTCTTAGTTTCGTTAATTCATATTAAGTTATATTCAAAATAACAACTAAAATATTTATATTAACTCGTTATTTGTTCACTTTTAGTGAAATTGTAGCTCATAATAGTAAATAATTTTGTTGGTGATAATAAGAATAGTCTAAAATAACCGCTAGAAAAAGGAGTAACATATATAATTGTATATTTGAACTAAATCAAAATTAATTTCATACTGTTAGGGTTTTCAAAGAAGAGGCCAGAAACAAGAGATAAAATTTTATGAGGAAGCTTAATTGTATTATTTACTTCATAATTACATAGAGTACAAATGATATAATTTATAGCAACATAAATCTCTAAAAAAAGAACCATATAAATAACATGTCCTAAAATGCCCTACAATTAGATAAAAATTGCATCTCAAAAGAAAACTATTAATGCACCTCAAAGGAAACAATTTTATGGAAATTATTTACAATGCAAAATAAAAAAAATGCACAATAAAGGTTTAACAATCTGTTCAGTTTTCTTTTGTGTCCATATGTTTATAATCAAGCTCTTTTCGAAATTATTTTGATATTTTGTCGGATTATACACTATTAATACAAGGAATTATATTATTTAGATCTAATGGACTTTTTTTTTTCTCTCTTTTATACCAATTTTGCTCTTAATAGTACTTCTTCCAATTTTCTGTTTCGCTCTTCAACTCCCCCAATTAATAAAAGAAGTTAATAAAGAAAGTTAGGCATTCCGAGAGAAAAATCGTTTTTAGGTGATTCAAATCTCTATTCGATTGTCAAATATCTCCTTTCTACTCCAAATCTCCCTTGGATTCGAAATAGTTTTTCAGCATGTACACGTACAACAATGGAAATGAATCATATCTTAGGATTTTTTTTTACTTTTTAATCTGAGTACATACATAGGTTTTATTTAGCTTTGTAGAAGTTTTTTTTAATTTTCGAACTTTTTTGAAGAACTATAAATGTTATTTTGAATCATTATTTGATTTTTATATATTTGAAGATTCTCATCGTTGGTGCCAATTTACGCTCCCCGATTAGAAAGTTTGTATGAGATATTGGTAATAATAAAGACTTCGGTCAATATATTGATAGGTGGTTATGAAAATATTCACATTTTAAAGAAGAAAGAATCCAAAAAAATAATATAATTATTCATGTTATAGCGGCTTGGATCCTGGGTAAAATCTCCTTCTTTTATGAAGAAATTGGATTCCAAAATGCTAGCATTGCCGATTTTTATGTCCATAAAAAAGATTTATTGTGCTTAAAATAAGATTGATTTTTCTCTCTGATTATAACTTGTGCTTAAAATACGGTATTGGAAAAAAATTCATTCTTTTTTTTCGAGTAAAAGTTCGAAGATCAAGCCATCCAACTATTTAATATTCACAAAATATTGCTCATTTCGAGTTTCGAACCTGCAACCTTCCACACAAAGAGCATTGCTTTACCACTAGACCAAAGGCTGATTCTCAAATTTCATTCCTTTTTAGCACATAAATGAATTCAGTTTTTTTTTTTCTTTCATATAAAGATGTAGGCATTAATGTTGAATTTAGACACATATGGAATTCAAAAGAAAAGAGAGAATTAAAAATTTAAGGGATAATTAATTAAAAAAGGATTTAAAGGATAAGAATAAATTGGGTATTGAAACTTAAAATATTCTCTCAGCATTTAATGTCAGATGTTTTTGCGTTGAAAATAGCACGTCCCTTTCAAATAACAAAAAATCTGCATTATTTCTAATTAAGCATTTTTCCTATATTTCCAAACACAATCTAAATATTACTAGCTATTCTTTTGACGATTCAAAGACACCCTAAAACATAGGTCCAAAAATAACAAGCACAAACAGAAAATAACAAAGAAACACTATAAGATGGACAACACAAAAGTAGAGGTGCACAAAAAGCTCATGATTTGTAACTCGTTCCGAATTTTATTCGGGTTCAATTTTCCATTAACTCAAATTGAAATTGACTCAAGTCAGAAACTGACTCAGTTAATTCATGAGTTGAATCCGAATTCCCTCCAACTCGTTCGGAATTAACTCGGTTGGACTCATATCAGACCCTAATCCTATACTGCTAATTTCGCATCTGTCCTTCCCTTTCCCTATTTTTAATAATCGATCCCACTCTAATCGGTACTTCTCTCATCCTAATCCCCATTACTGCCAACATTGTATTTGCCACTGTCTCATCTGACTAATACTCTTTTTTAGCAATCTGCAAAAGAAGTAGAGAATAGAACTGTTTACTGTTTTATAATTTATTAGATTTTTTTCGATAATTTTTGTTTGGTAATTTGGTAATTCTGTTTAGTATAATATGATGAACTGTGTAATATTTCACTAGACTTTGTACTATTTGATAATTTGATAAAAATATGTATTATTTCTTTTATTTTGATAATTTATTAGACTGTGTATTGCTTTGTTAGACTTTATATGTTTGTTATTTTTGTAATTTTTAATTATGTACTATTTTGATATTTTGGTAATTTTTAATATTTGCAACCGTCTCATTATGTATTGTGTTGTGTACTATTTCGGTAAATTATATACTATTTTTTTGTTAGATTTTGTTCTTATAATTTTTTAATTTAATAAACCATGTACTATCTCACGAGTCACGAGTCAACTCGTGTTGACTCAAGTTGCTCACGAGTTGAATCTGAGTTGGATTTTTTTTAACTCGGTTCTAAATGAGCAACTAACTCATACTCAACTCGATTCATGAGTTCACTGGTTGAATTCGAGTTGCTCTTAATTCGGACTCAACTCGGTTCATAAACAGTCGTACATAAGAGTGGAGGTGACACGGCCGCCTCCCAGCCTAAAATTTCAAATTTTGTGGCCACCTCCCACAATTTAAGATTCAATATTCTGTAGTTTTGTTGTTCGCATAAGAGAGCAAATGAGAGAGTCGTCTCGAGTTGAGCTTTATTTTGAAATTGACTCGTACCGAATCAACACTTAGAATGTAAAAATTTACTATATCCTAAAAATAAAAAAAAAAAATGATACGTCTATTCGGTTGTGCATATGTAAGTGCAATCAGCAAATACAATATTTATTCTTGCTATTTACAGAAACTTTTTGGAAATGTATATTCTATAGTTTTGAATTTTGTCAGGACTGGTTGTTGCATTTTCGTAAATTTGCCCTTCTACGTAGATTGTTTGTTTGCCTTCTAAGAACAGCAATTTGCTTCAATATATCACAAACTCATTTATTGTTAAGGGAGCAGTCAAGTGAAGAGTCCGGCATCGTCTGCATTAACGCACCGTTTGATTAGAATTCGGACAATCTGACCCATGCGGCCACGCTGATAATGCAGGATCCATATCCTCCTAGGTACCTGATTGAAGACAATTACGATCGGATGATTTTTTTAACATGGCACGAATCTTAAAACAGACCCCTTATAGTTTCCATAGGCACCGGATTGAGTTTGGCCCAAATAAGATTAATCTGAGCCGTCCGATCGTAATTGTCTTCAATCAGGTACCCGGGAGGATACGGATCCGATAATGCAGGGGATATGAATTCTTCAAGAGGGTATGTTGGATTAGAAATTTCAGACTGGTAAAATAAAGAGTACAGACCTTAGCAGGCCTAATTGGGCCCAAAAATAAAAGCAGGTGCTGGGTTCCTCAAATTATATGAATACAATACTAAACTAACGCCGCGAAATTGGGAGCTTTGAACAGGCAGAAGGCTAGAACAGCTATGCAAGCCTCGATTTCAAACAATTATATATTTATATTAAATCGAATGGTTGAAGAATGAAGATGGTATCATGCTATCTGGGTGGAACATGCTTCAATGAGACCCAAAGGTTTAAATAGCGTTTATCGCGTTATAGCAGAACAGTTGAAAAAACAGTGCTATGTCCAAATAACGCCGCTATAGCGCTCTATTTGTGTGCTATAGCGCCATAGTTTTTATAGTCCGAAAACACTATAGCGCCACAATAACGTGCTATTTAGAACCTTGATGAGAACCCAGGTTTTGATTAATTTGTCTTAAGATTTAGATATTATACAGCTCAGGTAGATTTATATAATAAATATTTGACCGTACTAGTATTACTTTCTATAGTCCTGTGTTTATTACAAATTTTAAAATTACAGTTTTGCACTGATATTTCCACATTTTCATTATTACTTCTAGATTTGCCTTTCAATGTATTTAAGGTTTACTAATGTATTTTTTTTTTTTTTGGCAGTAGTTGCTGGTGCAGCTATACATCTGTTCTTCTTTATACATATGTCTGTTTTGTGATTGATTGGGACGCATTTTTTTTAGAAGATTTTAATGTAATTTATTATAAAGGATATTTATAAGGATGATTTGAAATTATATTTATTAAATCAGAATGAATAGTGTAATGAAATGAATTCATTACTAATAAATTTATAGAGAATCAGTTTTTGGTCTATTGGCAAAAGACAACACTCTCTGTATAGAGGTTGTGAGTTCGAAATCCGGATGGGAGTCCTTCATAGACAATTAAAGAAAGCTGATAAGCTAGACCTCCACCTTTTGAATTATAATAAAAAAACAAATTTATAAAAGATGAGTTGTCACTTAATAATAACTTATTTTGGCAATTTTTGTAATATATTCTTCAATCAATTCAAATAAAGTTGAAAATTATTAAAAATAAATTTACGAGTTTGTTGTTGGGTATATAAATAAAGTACCAATTAAATTTCATTCAATTTAAATATCATTTAACGGTACATCAAGAGTGTTAGTTTTGAATCATTAAAAACTTAAATCACTTGAGTCGTCCATTTAAATATTCACGAATCTCAAAACGGGCCCCATATTTAGTTTCTAAATAGGTGCTGAATTGATTTTGATCTGGCTAGAATCTAAGAGAAATTGGATTCAATTTGTAGGAGGCGCCGGAGCCCAAGTTGGGTTTGGTTTGGTGACGGAGTTTGGGTTGGATCCACCAGCAAATATTTTTGAGAAAATGTTTTTATACCCAGCCTTACCCACTTTTTATACACACCAATTGAATAAGGCTTCTAACCACCTTAACCATTTCTCAAAATCGTTCATTTAACCTCTTTCTAAAATTTCTCCAATTATTGTTGTTTCTCCAAAAATTGTTCTCTTCTCCTCCAGCACCTCTATCTCTCTCCTTCGTTATCTTCCTTTGAAGATCTCTCTCTCTCTCCTCTGTTCTCTTCTTCTAAAGATCTCTCTCTTTCATTCTCTTCTATCTCCCTCGTTCTCTTCTCTTCCCCTGGCGCCAACCCAGCCGTTGCTCCGACCACGGAGATAGGAAGAGACGATATAAGAGAGGCGATATGGAGGAGAGAGATGAGAGAGAGGCGATCAAGAGTATTAACCTGGTTGTATTCACCTTGTGGTTTTACAGTATGCATTTTGTGGTTTTACAATATTCATCTTGTGGCAATCTGGAGGAGAGATATGAGAGAGAAGCGATCTGGAGGAGATAGGAGGAGACGATATGAGAGAGGCGATCTGGAGGAGAGAGATGAGAGAGAGGCGATCTGGAGTATTAACTTTGTTGTTTTACAAAATGCATCTTGTGGTTTTACAGTATCTATCTTGTGGCGATATAGAGGAGAGAGATGAGAGAGGCAATTTGAAGGAGATAGGAGGAGACGATCTTTGAGAGGCGATCTAAACTCGAATGAGGCATGGATCTGGGTCTTTTCAAGGCGATCCTGGTCGGGAAGGTTGGCCAGGCGCCGATGCAGCGCCGCCTGAGGAGTGGTAAGGAGATTGTGCTCTTTTTCCTCGCCACGGGTGGAATCTGCAACAACTGTCGCCGCTACCAAACGAGCGGACTGAGGAGTATGAGGAACGGTTTTACAGTATTTCATATTGCAGTTTATAGGATTCTATGAAGAGTTTTACACCCATTTCCAGGTGAAAGGTGTTTCACCCAAAGTTCTCAGTCAAACAAGTGGCAAGGCGTCTGATGACACTGTGAGGCAAAATTCGCAAGGTTTTCATTCTTATTTTTCTTTTTAGTACTTCCTTACAGTGCATTGAAAGGCTTTAGTGTAATAATTTTGAAATTTCTTACTGAGATGGCTCAATTTTATCGTCATTTGATTTTTTTCACTTGATCTGTCAGGGTTTACATTGTTGATTAGCTAGTTTTATAGTATCTATGTCGTAGTGTTACAGTATAGATTTGATCAGTTTCTTACTAAAATGGCAAAATTTTAATGCATTTTTATTTGTTTCACTTGATCTGTTTAGGTTTTAAAGTGTCGATTTGTTATGTTCACAGTATGGATCGATTAGGGTTACAGTATTTACTTGATCAATTTCAAAAATGTTTATTTGTGGTTACATGATTGATTTATTCAAGTTTATATGTTTGTTTTTAATTTGTAAAAACTGTTATGTTTGTAAACATTAAGAAACTGATTTAAAATTCTCGATTTTGTCTTTTGCATCTTTGGCTTAGATCACAATATATTCACGAGCTCAAGGTGTAGATCAAGCTCGCTAAGATAAATATGACTCTTATTCGTTGATTTTTAGTTTTGCCCTATTTTCTTTCTTTGTGATCTGACCTTGATTGAATGGTGTAAGAGTACAATACTAACAGTCAAACTAACATTTAGTGAAATCTCACTTTATTCTCTCGGTTCATATTTTCAAAATATAATATGTGTTTGTCAGTGTTGTCGATTGGTTAGTTTTACAATATCAATGCATTAGTGCTATATCGCTGTTGAGCAACAACTTCTAATGGATCCTGATCTGATCAGATGGTAATACTTCGAGTCTGATCTGATATGATATAACAATCAACTATCGATCTGGTCTGGTTTTGTAATTTGTTGATGGGTTGACCGTTCATCTTATTGTTTTACAGTATTAACCTTGTTGTTTTACAATATTCAAGTAATGGTTTTACATTATGCATCTTGTGGTTTTACAGTATCCATTTTGTGATTTTACAGTATCCATCTTGATGTTTTACAGTATCTATCTTGATGTTGATGTTTTACAGTATCCACCTTGTGGTTTTACAGTATCCATCTTGTTGTTTTACCATATTCATCTTTTGTGTAAAACTTAAAATTACTCTCAATATTTAAAGGATGTTCTGTGTATTTTGCAGCAAAAATGAAGATTTAGTTTGGAGAAGTGCAGTCTGATGAACTGCCTACTAATAGTATCAATCTAATGGCTTTATAGGAAATATACAATTTTTTGCTGGATCTATCAAATAGATTTACACGATCTATATAGTATTTTACAGGATCTATCTAACATGATTCTTGAACTAGTTTTACATGATTTTTCCATTGATTTACAGGATTTAGAACTTGAAGGTTTTATTAATTGTTGATATGAAATTTTCTTTCAGCTAAACCAGCTTGGAGAGAAGTTGATGCTATTCTTGAGAGTTGCCCAAAGCAGGGACCTAAATTAATGGATTATGTGATATTTGTTTTGCGCTTTGTGTATAATTTGATCATCGAGATGCCTATTTCTTTGATCCAGGTAACTTTTTATTTTTGTAAGTTTATGATGTAATTGTTATTTGTAAGTTTATTCTTTTAATCAGGTAACTCCAATTTATAATCTTGTTTAACTTTTTTTGCAGGATGATATATCAAAGAAACGTGTTGTTCTAGTGACGAGCCTTCTCTCTCATCCAAATAATTTTTATGAAAGGAATATGAAGTAACAACTTTTCAAGAGATTTGTCTTTATGTTTTTATTTTTGTCTCATGTAATATTTGTGTGTTGAATAGTGTGGTTTTGTGGAACAGTGTGTATGCTAGTGTTGTTGAATAGTTATGTTTGTGTATGCTAGTATTGTTGAACAGTTATGGGTTCTGAAGAAATAATAGGACTGTTCGGCAACAAGGGATTTAGTCCCCTTAAGGCTTAATCCGCTTCATTTGGCTTCCTTAGCCGCTTAATCCTGCCGAACACCGATTCCTTAGTGCATATTAAGATCACCCCCTTTAGCCTCATTTTGCCTAGATCTTAATCCTCTGCCCGGACCTTAAGGCACCTCTACCCCTTCCTTTAGCTTCCTTAGCTTTCAATCACGGATTAAGACAACCGAACATCAATTCCTTAGTGCTCCTTAAGCTCTTAATCCTTCACTCTTAATCTCTTGTTGCCGAACGACCCCAATGTGTTTGTGAACAGTGACATTTTATGTTTATGTATCTTTTTGTTTTAGAGCATCAATCATGTTGTTTTTACAGTATTCATCTTTTATAACTCTTTACAGTATCCATATTTTGTTTTATAGTATCCATAATGTTGTTTTACAATATCAATAGTGTTATTTAACGGGATCAAGATGCATATATAAAATATTAAAATTTGTAAAAAAAAAATTAAAAATTGATAGTATTCATAGTTTAGTTTTAAAGTATTCATTATGTGGTTTTATAGTATTCATAATGTTATTTTACAGTCTTCATAGTGTTATTTACAAAAAATTGAAATTTTGAAAAAAAAAATTAAATTTTTTTTTGAAAATTTAAATTTAATTTTTTTGAAAAAAAAATAAATTTTACAATATTCGCGGTGTTAGTTGCAAAGTACTACAAGTTGAAGAAGTGGTCTCAGTGAAAATACAACAAGCTGTCCCGGAGAAAGTACATGAAGTTGGATAAGTTGTGCAAGTTGCAAGCGGTTAGCAACTAACTCGGAACCACTTCCAAAAGTCGCTAGTTGTGAGAAATTTGGATTACTTACTATATATAATTTGCTATTGAGGTCTACAGTATCTAGTATTAAGTTTTACAGTATCGGTGCTAATTAAATGCCAGTTGAGCTTGAGTACAAACTAGATACAAAACCTTGAATATAATTAGTCGCTTCTAATATTTTTGTTCTTCTTTTTCATAAACCCAATAGCAAATGAACTTTGGGTAGCAGGGTTTCTTTTTTGTGGTGGCTATGTTATCAATCGAATAACGCGATGTGACTGATATTATTGTAATTTGCTAGTGCTTGTTGATGTGTTTAAACCGCAATCATCGGGAATTCACATCACTTACCTGACTGAAGACAATTATGATCAGACGGTTCTTTTAACATAGCACGAATATCAAAACAGATCCCTACAGTCTCGATAGGCACTGGATTGAGTCAGGTACCTGGGAGGACACGGATCCAATCATCGGCCGATGTGTAGGAAACATTTTTGAGCATTAGTTCAACGGTGGCATATCTATACGCACTGCAATATTACAAGCATATCTATCTTTATTTTTTTTCTATTTTACTGGTTGTTTTTGTATTCTAAAGAGCGCACTTGAATGCAGGATACTTATTGTTTTAGTATGATTTAATTTGCACCGTATCTTACACGTATTGTCCAAAAAGCATTATTTGATATATTAAAAAAGTGGGATTGTTTTTCGGACTTCAATTTGAAAAAATATATATACTGAAGAAAAACAGACTATAAAATTGATAAAAAAATCTGAGGCGCAAATAAATTGCAAACTAATTATGCAGAGGAATATTAAAAAAAAATGTATAGTTTTAAGGATTAATATTTTAAGCAACTCATAGAATTTCTAAATTAAGATAGAGAATACAATATATAAATTATCCGATTAAAATAAATGAGGAATAAAAACAAGATAAGAGTGTAAAAGATGCAGTGAGGTCACGAAACTTGAAGGCCGATTTATTATTCCTCACCAAACCATACAGTGTCCGAATTAAGTGTCATTTATTATTTGTGTTTAATGTGAAATATTTGAGGAACAATTTATTGCTTCTGGCCTTTAGAGTTTATCGGGTCGGCTTCAAACAACAAATCTAAGCCGTTCAAACTTATATACTTCATGACATATGTATTTATATGCATAAATTAAAAACATTATTGAATATATTTAGTATCTAGTCAGGTGGTTAGAAAATATAGCTTTTTAAGATAATTGTAATAGTGCATTGTTTTTCTTAAAAACTTTCAATTTTGTGACGAAAACCTCAATACACATCATGAAGTACGTCGATTTGAACGGTTTTGAGTCATCATTTGAGGTCAATTTGATAGGATTTGGAGACCGGAAGTACTTAGCTGATGCTTATGGAAGGATTTTCTCACTTCACATTCATATTTTTGATTTGAAAGTCTAAACAATCAATCTGAACCATTTAACATAAGTTATGTATAAAAATACGTACGGCGACCAACTTTTTACATTTTTTTAAAAGACTCTTACTATTTATTTTAAATATATAGAAAGTAGTTGTGTTTAGAAAGACCATAATCTTCTAAATTTGAACTCAATCTCCCAAGCATATATTTGGTATTAATATAAATCAATAAATAAGCTTGAACTCTATCTTCAAGTATAGATGCATATTTATCAGAGTAACATACGACGATGGTAGCATTTTACCTCTTTGAGTAATGCCTGAACACGGATTAGGTGAATTAGGTTTGTGCTATGTTCAGAGATTTTCATCGATCGGTGCTATGTATTTAATATTACGGGCGAGTTAGCAGCGCCCATAAAATTACATCTCGGTCGTCCGCTTGAGTCTAATCCGACGACTCTGGATCTGATTGTCATACCTAAGATTTATTTTAATTTTTCCATATTTTCTGAATTTCTTCCGATTTATTTATGCGAATCTTCTGTAATGAAACTCTGCAACTACAAGTGGAATGGATTAAAATAATAACAATAACGAGATGTAATCGACTCGTTACGTATCCAGAACGAATATGAAAACTCGGCAGAATCGCCGCACTCAGGAAAAAGCGTTGTCGTGTGTCTGCCGTGCCAATTTAAGAGTCCGTGTCCCCTCAGGAATGCAATAATAAAACGGACGGTTCCGATTGATTCCAGCCATACCAAACACTCAATCCGGTGTACATGAAAACTCTAAGGGACGATCTATATCAATGCCACGCATTACATCTTCACTTCTCAGTTCTCTCCCTCTTAGTTCATCTCTCTCCAAGTTTCCATGGCAACGGACCCTCTCCTCTCCTTCCTCCAGCGCATTCAATCGGCCGCACTCAGTTCCATGGGCCCCACCGACTTCGACCCCAAGCTCTACGTTGACCTCCCTCTCAAAACCGACCTACCCGCCGCCACTTCCGCCTTCAATTCCCTCCCTCGCCAATCAGGCACCATCCCCATCTCTGATTTCAATCAATTCCTCAAACAGTTCTTCGACGAGGCCGGTTCCGATTTGGTATACGCCAAACCAGTGGATTTTAAATCCGAGCCTGAGGGATTTTTGGTGAAAGTGGAGAATGAGGGAATGAGGGAATGGGCTTTGGAGGTGCATGCGATCTGGAAGAACTTGTCGAGACGGGTTTCGGATGAAGTTAAGTCACGGCCCGAAAGGCATACATTACTGTACTTACCGGGTACTGTTATTGTGCCAGGGTCACGATTTCAAGAGGTTTATTACTGGGACTCCTATTGGGTTATCAGGTGAATATTCTTAAAAGAAAGATACATAGAAAGAAGGGAAATCTTACACGGTAAATGAAAAACTGAGGAAATTGTTGTTATGAAATTTGCCCAAATCAAATGAATAACAAGGATCCCGTTATTTACTCTGTACACAGTCAGCTACAGTTCTATTGGTTCTATACTAATGTTAATTATACCCATATTAAGAGGTCTGGTTGTTGTGCCAGGATAGCAGTTCTGAGAGGTTTATTCCAATTCTATTGGTTGTATCAGTTGAAAAATGTTTTATCAAAAAAGCAAGGAAATGTGAGTATAAGAAAATGCATGTTGCTATTACTGAAATTTACTGATTAAGATTTAAGGGCACTGAACTCATTAGTTTCTACCTATACTGTAAAAGTGTGCTCAAGCTGACCAGTTGATCCAAAAAAATCAATTGGAGTCTCCCAACTCCTAATTGATCTAAAAAAAAAAAAAAAAATACAGGTATCCGACAAGAGCACTATGTACTGTAGTATGTACAATAGTTGGTTCTCCTGCAATAATGTAATACTAACCTTTAAATCTACTACTATATTGTAGGGGCTTGTTGGCAAGCAAAATGTATGAAACAGCAAAGGGAATAGTAATGAACCTTGTATCTTTAATTGAAACCTATGGGCATGTACTGAATGGTGCGAGAACCTACTATATTAACAGGAGGTGATTGTCATTTAAACATGCAAGACATTGATGCCATTTCAGATATGTATTTATATTGGAAAAACTAACTGATCGCTTTCATGTAGCCAGCCTCCTCTACTAAGTTCTATGGTTATGGAAATATATACGAGAACTGGAGATGTTGAGCTTGTTAAAAGGGTACTTCCTGCCCTGCTGAAAGAGCACAGCTTTTGGGTCTCAGGTTCTTTATTACGATATTTTCTAATTTTGTTATCTAGCTTTATCTTGATGTGTCATATATTTGAAGACATTGTGTAGATATTCATCAAGTGATAATTCAAGACCAAAGAGGCATCAAGCATTGTTTGAGCCGGTACCAAGCCAGGTGGTACCAACCTCGGCCAGAAAGTGCAACCATTGTAAATGCCTCATCCCCTAAAAGACAAAAATCAGAATTTCATGGATAACATTGCAAATCTTCAATATTAAATTCCAGATAAAAGAAAATATCATGATTACCCTTGCAAAACTCTCAAGCCCTCACATTCACCCAATTTGAATGCTTTTTACTTTTCCAACCTACTCTGACATCTTATGGATGGACAAATTTGAGAGCTCCTGAGTTTTGTTTTGAATGGTTAATCACTAAATATGATATTTTCATTTTTTTTAAATGGTAACTATATAATTTTGGAATCACAGAGGGATATATATGAAATTCTGCAGAAGAAGAAAAGAACGAAAAAAATTCTATATTGCAGCACAATACCGAGTAATGATGTGTCGGACTAATACGTAACTTTACAAGTAGGATTGCGTACACCCCGCTTCAGCTATAAGACCCAACCAGACAAAGTTTGTTAATTGAACCAGACTAGACCGATACAAGTATTAAAATTAACTCTTGTTATGTACCGAGTACATACCAATACCTGACCTGACCTTACCAGTACTGAGATTCAAATTTTTGCATAGGTTGGATTGCTGTGTTTTCCTGAAAAAAATAAGTCTGACACTGAATGGATTTAGTAGTACTGGATCTGATCAGTGGTTCCTAAAGTACACTTTTTTTTTTATAATGCATTCTTTTGTACTAGGATGAGGAGTTAAGTCTTAAGCTTTCAACCCCTTCTGATAAGGCTGCTCTTTACCATGAGATTGCATCAGCAGCTGAATCTGGTTGGGATTTTAGTTCTCGCTGGATGAGGTTCTAATTTTTTTTTTATCAATATATGGAAGTTCGCATTAGAGTTGCTGTTGCCTTGTTCCTTTAAATTACTTAAAAAGTACCGCTCTATTATTTTAGAACTATGTGAAAGAAGAAGCCTCCTACAATAGTTGCAAATTATACCTCGAGTCCTAGGTATTATTCTAAAATGACAGAAAAGTTTAAAGAGTTAAAATATTGCCTTTTGTTCTACCCTTTGGGTGTGGTACTAATTTATGTTCTTCTAAATTTGTATTATATTAATAGTAAAACCTATATTATATAGGAATTCATCTGATCTGACAACAACGGCAACTACATTGATCATTCCTGTTGATCTAAACACATTCATAATCAAGGTATATTTTGAAATTTGAACGATACCAGAACCAAAGCTTAGCAACTGATCTTACTAGATCCGATAATTCTGAAAAGGAAAATTGACCTGAACCTGACATCGAGATGACCAAAATTCGTGTCAATCAGAAACTCAACCATACCTGAACCAAACAACCCAGAGCTCGAAAAATAATCCGAAATTGGATTATCCGAAACCGGAGTCAAGGTAGAACAAAAGGCAAATCTTAATCCAAAAATAATCCGAAATTGGATCCGCCAGATTGTCACCTCTAGGTATTCTGTAGGCGGCAAATCTTATCGAACTTGAGGAACCTGCCTGACTTGGCCCATGTCTAAATCTGATCTGAGCTGATCTGATAAGTTTGAAATGTCAGACTGACCCGACCTGAGATGATATGAAACTCTTGTTTATCCCAATTTGGACCAAAACCCGAGTAGGCCCAAACACGATGAACCCGAAACCCGAAAATGCTACAAAGACAGTTGACCTAAGTCAACCTGAGACCCACCTGAGTAAAACCTAACCTGACCTAAGCCAACTTGACCTGCCCGATTGCTAATTCTATCAACTCGTATCCAATTGTACATAAATATGCTCGATAGATTTTCTACTGCCACCGTTTATGTGTAAATATTAATTATGAACAACAGTACAAACACAATGATGAGCGTTCTTTATGTACTACAGCTGGAGCGAGACATATCCACATTTGCAAAAATCATTGGAGATAATTCAACATCACAGAAGTTCATTGAGGTTTCTAAATCTAGAAAAGCGGCAATCAGATCCATTCTATGGAACCCTAATCTGGGCCAGTGGGTTGATTATTGGCTTGACGAGCATGATGCCCATCAGGTGCTTGTTTTAATGTTTGCTTATATTTCTAATTCCTCTACTGGTACCAAGCTTTGCATTTTCATATATGGCTACAGTACCAGATATACAATTTTACTGGTTCTTTGACAGGGGCGAACCCAGGAATTAGGCCAGGGGTAGACAAAATAATGAGAAAATGAGTTGGGCTAGGAAGAAAATGAATTGGACTGGGAAGAAATATTAGGCTCCAACAGGGGTACGCAATAGCCCAGAAAACCATAGGCTATTTTTTTTTCCCAAAGTTGCCTACCCCTGGACTTACTTGGGCCCACCCCTGTTCCTTGACTGAGTCATTCACCAATGAGGTATTCAGTCTAGGTAACTTGCAGTGCCCATATGATACTGGTACCATCTGACCATACATGAAGTCTTGAGAGAACTCTTAATGTAAATCAAGGTTTTTTCTTTATACACTTAGGTTTTTAATCTTTTACTATCTGATTCTGCTAGGGTGTTTATAGCTGGAATCCTGGCTCTCAAAATTGCAAAAAATTTGCATCAAATTTTGTGCCTCTGTGGCTTCTGGCACATTATACAGGTTTGCCATTGGATCATATTATTTTTTTGAGTAAAGTTAGAGGTCAAGCCACCCAACTAGATTAATATCTGGATTTTTAACCCCTTATATCATATTATTTTTTTGTTATGGTTGATGGCACCTTATATCATATGATTATTTCAAAGATAACCAAATGTCACAAAATCAGATAGCACCTTAAACTGAACCATTCTTGTCATCAAGGATATATTGCTCATGTGGAAATGTTATTAAAGTTTCTGAATTCTTACTGAAACATGCTTTTGTATACTCAGATCAACTTACGGAGGAGTACGATGAAGAGTTGATTATAAATAGTCTAAAGAAATCAGGGTTGATTCGTGAATACGGGATTGCTACTTCCCTGTCAAATACTGGACAACAATGGTTGGTTATTCCTTTATTACGAAAATAATAAAATACTATAAACTGATATAGTAATGTTAACATTTTTTCTCCAGGGATTTCCCGAATGGATGGGCCCCATTACAGCACATGATAATTGAAGGGCTGGCCAGTGCCCAGTCGAAAGAAGCAAGACAATTGGCAGAGAGTATCGCCATAAATTGGATTAAAACAAACTTTGTTGCTTATAAGAAGACAGGTGCAATCCATGAGAAGTGCAATGTAGAGTCGTGTGGAGAATATGGGGGCGGCGGCGAATATAAGCCCCAGGTAAGTGTAATAATTAATCCCGAGTTGCTTGTGGTGCACCTGTACCAGTTGGGGCCTTGATATGTCAAGTTTGGGTTAGATTGACATGTGTTTATTAAAAAATAACAGGCCAGTTCCAACCCAATGTACAGACAAATCAACCAAAAACTGATGTAGCGTTACTTTAGTGTTCGGCGGAGTTGAGAAACCAACAATTCTGCATAGGGGTGTCAACGGGTAATGTAAGGGTGGAAGCATTTTCATACTCATACCCGTTACAAATTGTCTTTATCTGTATTCTATTATTATTCGCTACAAATTACTTTATCCGTACCCTATCCTTATCCGTTATGATTGTCGGATAACAAAACGGTAGAGGTAAATAATGGGTATGCTATTATAATAAAAAAAAATATTTACTAAATAATACATTAAAACACATTCATTTCACAAATATATATATACGTGTTTTAAATGTCTAAACTTTTATTGGAATTTCCTGAAGTTTATTTATGTATTTTAATGGTTAATTAAGCGTAACACAACTATCAAGAATAGTTAGAGAATTAATATTCATTGCTCATTAATATATATAATATATATAATTTTTTTATAATAACCCGATCGGGTAACGGGTACCGAATAGGCTTTACCCGTACCCTTACCCGTTTAGATAACGAAACAAATCTTTACCCATATCCATATCTGATAAGTTTACGTAAAAATAAATCTTATCCGCATCCGTCTTATCGAATACAGTACTGGTCGGATAAACGGATAAAAGGGTGCCATTGACACCCTAATTCTGCATTGCAGAATTTGTTTTGACATAAACATATATTGGATCTTTTTTTTTTATAAACTTTTGTAACTAATATTGGGCTTAATTGGGAGGTCACCTTGCATATTAATAAACAACTAAACAAGTCCAAGCGGTTTCGAAGCATGGGCAGTAGGCAGTTGTCTACAAACAACAACGAAGGCTTTTGAGTCCAAACATGTTGGAGTAAGCTAGAAATGAAACCCAACTGGAGAAGGGTTTCATTTTCATAAAGAGACAGTATTTGACGTTAGTTCGCCACGTCTATTATAACTCTTCTCTATTTTTCTATGAGTTAGTTGTCTACTCTTGGATTTTGTTAAAAAAAAAAAAAGTTAACCCATGTATTTTTTAATTCATATCACCTAAGGTAGCAAAATATTTCTATTTAGAGCCGGAATGTCTGATCAGAATCCGCACAAATATTAAAGAGGTCCCATGCATTCCACCTTGGGCTGGATTTGCCAAGATTCTGATCGAACAGTCCTGATCCAAACAGAAATATTTTGTTATATCAGAGGATATAGAATGTATTTTTGGACTATTGCCTACTCTGGTGAACAATTTGTCCACTCCTAGGCCGAAATCATTTTATTCTCAACTTTTTTTTTCTTCCGAACTTATTTTCTTACCTATTTTTATTCCAACTCATTTTCTTGCATACTCCTTACCCTATTTTCATTAAAACTCATTAACCCATCAGGCTGGTCTTAACCTTTTTAAAACTTTATATAACTCAAGATCACATCATTCGCACAGGTACCCGTGTGTGCGTGTTGGTACATAGTTCATTAAAAATTTTTGCAAAAGTTTGGTATAATTGATCCAGGACATTTTTATTAGTACCGGCGGTGTCTGCAATTCTTTTTTTGGTTTTGTTTTGATACTCAAGTTTATCGTGTAATTTTCCTTGCTTAGTCCCTCATGGTTCAAAAAATATTTTTGGTGCAGACTGGTTTTGGTTGGACGAATGGTGTGATCTTGGCATTATTGGAAGAGTTTGGATGGCCTCGTGATAGAAATATAACCTGCTAAACTAAATTGCAATGTTTGGATGGCCTCGGGTTATAAACTAAGTTGCCATTTTAATTCAAGGGGGATTTCATGTATTCCCGAAAATACTTTAATATTATGTATTTCCCTCTTAAAAGTTTGTAATATCATATTTGGACAATTAAAATTTATGCAAACTATTTTTATGGAAACCCTAAAAGGACAGTTTGGGCAATCTATTGTATGGAGATTATAAATATAATATAGATAGATTTCTGTTAAAAAATTTCCTGCAAAACAAATGCTAAGGTCCAATTTTCTTTTTATTAAATTGATATCTTAGATGTGCTTAATATCAAACTTAACCAATCATTTCAGATAAAGATCGATACCGGTCAAAAGACAGATACATTGCCATCAATTACCAAAATTCATCAGTACAAAAAAGAACTGCAATTATTTATAATAGGCTGGTGCAAAGGAACCTACTACTGATGCACCTGTTCCACCAAGCAACCAATTGAGTAGCTTCAGTAATTAAAATGCCATGCTATGAAAGGGAAATATGATTTTTGAGAATCCACATACCATGTGCCTATACAGTTAATTGTTTCTTGCATTAATTGAAGCTTCCAATTAATGACCTAAATTAAGTATCCTTGCTTCATGCTTTTGATGCTGTGCTTAATCCTTTAATTAATCCTCCCAACGATAGGTCAATTGAATGCAATTGCAAGTTAAATTGCTTGTGAATTAAGGCATGCATAGCAATAATTAATGAAGATGCTTTTCATGTTAGACTAACTGCAGTGAAGGGATTGGAAAACTATGTGAAATTGGAGGTTAAGTTATCCAATGTTTTTAATGTATCTATAAGAAAAATTTTATTTGAGTTTCGAACATGACATCTCATAACTCATAAGATTGAATTTTTAACCTATGAAGGATACGGATGACAATTCCTTAGACATTACAGAAATACACTTGAAGGTTTAAAACTCTCGAACACACAATCGCTCTTTAATTGTTCTACAAATTTGTTTTTTAATAGAATATTTGATTCCGTTTTTCTTATTACCCACTTCTTCCATGTCACCTAAGCATCACTCTTTTCGCATATTTGGAAATATAGTACTTTAATTTTGTTTTATTTTAAAATCACCTGACACCATACTATCATCTGTTATTAAAAAATAAATTTTCGAAATTACATATTTTAATTGAAACATTAATTTTGAAGTATGAAATTGTGAAAATTTTAAATTATGAATTATGCTTTTTGAAGCTTAATGCACAATGAAAATTGTTAGCAAATTTGCAAATGATATTAATTTTCACATTTTCATCTGCAGAAAATGGAAAATTAAAATAACCGAATTTTGGAAATAAAAATAAAAATTCTAGAAGTACATGCGTGAAGAATTTAAAAAACAAAATGTTCGATATTAGAAAAATCAAATTGCTTTTTTTTTTTTCTGAATGGGATATAGTTTAGTTCGATCATTTTAACTGTGAAAAAAATATTCAGAATAGTTAAAGCATGATATTGAAATTTAACTTAAATTATAAAATTATCAATATTTAAACTCGAGATTCATATTTCAAACATCTATGCAACTATTGCCGTCTCAAATTTGAATAAAACTTTATTTTTGGCATCTCTATTTGAGAAATATCAAGTAAAAATTTCAACATTTGAAATAAAAATTTAAAATGATAAAGGAACTTGATAATAGTCTCCCCCCAGCTAGTCTCCCCCAACTTGACAACTGTCGTAGAAATAATAAAAAAAAAATCTTTTAAAGCATCTTTATTTCTAAAATTAATTAGAAATTTTCATGTTAAATAAAATTAGAATTAAAGTTCAATGTAGATATTCTGATATTTGCTTTCGAGTTGGAAAAAGAAAAGAAAAGAAATAACAAAAATAACAGGAGGAATTAATTTTTCTACCTTTTAATTTGTGAGAAAATAAGTTTAAAGAAATAAAATATTTTCAAATTAAAACTCGAAAATTAGGAAAATATATCTCTCTCCCTTCGGATATTAACGTGCAAGTTTAAAGCAAATGCAAGAAAATCCACACACGCTCACGCAGGAGATTTCAATTTTTTTTTTTGAAAGAATTTTTTATTAATTGCTTGTGATATTCGCAAACTATTCTATCCTTTTTATTAGGTTTAACAGTAACTGTTCCTTCTTTACCAAGCTTGCACAATAAGCCTTTATCCAACGATTGCCACGTAATCCCTTCAAAACTGGTCAACCTCTCCGTACAGTGATTTGAGAAAAAAAAAAAAAAAAACATCAAATGGCATTCATATTTTATGAAAATTGATCAGACTAACAACACATTTATAAGTTTGTTTTTCTCTTTTTATTTGATTTAAAAAACATTTAAATTGTCAATAAAAAAAATTCCTAAAGAAAAATTCAATTCATCACCGGACCTGCTAAGGTAGGGGTGTAAACGGATCGGATATTATCCGATTTCATCCAGATCCGAATCCGGAATTTACTTAAATTATCCGATCCGTATCCGTATCCGGAACTATCCGTATCCGTATCCTATGACATAATTAGTAACTAATGTTTTGATAATATGATATATGTTTTGTATCCAACAAATTTATTATAAAAAATATTATATCTAATTTATGAATGAAAAAATTATATTTAAATGTTATTTTTTACTAGAATGTACATTAGTAATTTATTTTTAATTATCCGAATTATATTCATATCCGTATTCGTATCTGTCCGATATCCGATCCGTATCCGTATCTGAGACTATCCGTATTAGTATCCGTATCTAAAAAATTATAACGGATAAGGATACGGTTTGACCACTATCCGATCCGTATCCGACCGTTTACACCCTACGCTAAGGCACTAAGAAAAGAATTTATAGCAGCACATGGGCTGTCAAAATTATAAATAGTCAATTTGTTCATCGTCACTTACCTAATGAAGCAACCAGTCTATGTCTAGATCAGATTTCTATCAAAAATAGTGCAACCAATAACGTAGAAATGCCGCTCACCATTTCAATTTGCAAAGCCATGTGCAATTGTGCATGGTTTGTTTTGATTCAAAGTCCAAAGTGTTGAATAATTTCTTCAATCATCTCCCAATTATCTCCGGATTCATGATTTTTGGCTCACATTGCAAGCAATGACAAATATATACCAGATTTGTCAAGATTACTGAAACAACGAAAATGAATCACACTGTTGGAGCATCATTGATGATTAGAGATTTAGTTTACATCCTTGTGAATTACCTAGTAACGGTTCAACTAGCGTTAGGCTACTTTTATACTGCGTAAATAGAGAAATGTTAACTTATATATCTCTTCATCGAGAATGGAGTAGGTCCGATGGGCATTGAATTAATATTATTTTGGATTTGATGAGTTTCAGGACTGTCCGATCTACTTTAAGATCTGGGTACACAAAAATTGACGTGAGCTCGCATGAATATTAAAGCAAAACACATATTTTAAAGTGGATCGGACGGTTTTGGTGCCCATCGAACCTAAAGTAGGTCCGATGGGTATCATACCTACTTTAGGTTCCAAGACCATCCGATCAATAAAACTTTAGACATCTGTGTTGTGTTACTGTGTTATTGGATGGTTAGTATTAGAGGCAAAACAACAAAAAAATTAAGATTGAGACTTAATAAGTTACTGCAGTAATTGTTTTATAAAGAAGACTAAAAAAATATAAATCTTATAAAATTATAAAATATAAATGACAAAAATTTTAATTTTTTATTTATAGAGACCGCTTAATCATTCTTAATTAACATCTAGATCCGTCTGCAAAACACTTCTGATGTCCTGTTTAATGAAATTTCGAGCTGAACTTCATCTTTCTTTAAAAAAACACCTAGATGCGTCCATGATGAATAACATGTAACCTGGCAACACTTGATGCAACTGCAGTAATTTATTTGTAACTATTATTCGGATACAAAATTATTTTGATCCTTAATCCTAACCTACAAAGACTCTAATTGGTAGTTATCCAAGGAACGAATATCCTGCATAGGATTTCCTACTCACATGGGGCAATGAATGGCATTCTTAAATTTTATTTGTAATGTAATATAATCACAGGGTTTAATAAATCACTTGACAGCCACGGTCAAGCTTTTTAAAAAAAGACACTCTTCTTAAATTTAATTACAGAGCTTAATGGTGATAATTTTTCTAATCGATTTGCTAACATAACAAATCACAGCCTCCCATAAAACACTACAAGAATCTGTTTTTCTGATCGGTTTGCTATTATGGCCTTGTTAAAGTAATCTACATACTATTTCTTGTGTAAAAGAAAATTCAGAAAACTGCAGGTAGAGTTGGAAAAACGTGCCGTGCCGTGACTAACACGCCGTGACAAAAATTACGAGGGGTGGTTACGGCACGCGAGTCACGGCGTGACTCGCGTGCCGTGACTAAGTCGTGCCGTGACCAAACGTACTGTGACCAAACATGCGTTAGTCACGTTTGATCGCATTTTACGTATTAAAAAAAAATATGAAACGATTCTTTAAAATTCAAATGTTTTATTGAAATTTAAATGTAAATATTTTAATTAAAATAAAATTATATCTTATAGGAAGGTATGTTAGTGTATTGCCTCGTGACTGCTGTGACTGGCATGTCTTCCGTGTCTACCGTTCCGTGACTTGCGTGTCCCGTGCCGTGCCGTTCCGTGTTATGTGCCGTGCCGTGACCAAGGCAATTTCTGTGTTGTGCCGTGCCGTGTCTTCTTTGCCAACAATTAGTCACGGCACGGGACACGCGAGTCACGGCACGTAACCGACACGCGTGCCGTGCCGTTCTGTGACGGAGACGGCTCCGGCGTGCCATTTTTCCAACTCTAACCGCGGGAGAGAGAATAATCAATTAATGACTTCACAGCTTCTACAAAGGTTTAAAAAAAAAAATAACCAATTGATTCTAATATATGAATCTCTTTTATGAAAAGCTGCATGAAAAAGAGTCATTGAAGATAAAAAAAAGTTATTGAATAAAATGACACTGTTTAATGTGTAATTCTTTTTTAATCCAACGCCCTTATTCATAATGGAATTAGGGGCGGTCAGATGGACACAAGATCAAATGCAGTTCGATATTCGATCGGAACCAACCAATACGTATCAAGATTCAAGTTGATAATTTTAAAATGAGGAGGGATCCAATTACATCTTTTTTTTGACACATCATGACACTGTTTTTTTTATAGGTCAATTTTGCGATTTCAAAATTCAAACAGTCGATCTGAACCGTTCAACATGATCACCATATTAAAATGTGCTAGGAGATCAAATTTTATATTTTTTTTGAATTTTTTTACTATTTATTAAGATGGTTACAAAATCGTTGTTTTTGAATGGTCTGAAAATAACGATTTTGTAACCATCTTAATAAATAGTAAAAAAATTCAAAAAAAATGTAAAATTTGATCTCCAAGCACATTTTAATATATTCATCATGTTGAACGGTTTGGATCAACTATTTAGACTTTAAAAATGATAGATGTTAAAGTGTATCATAAAAAAATGTAATTTGATTCCTTCTCTTTTAAAATTCATACATATCAAAGTTCAAGCATATCAAACAACTATTGATTAGACATCCGACCGCCTCCCGCTCTATTTAGAGTTACAATATACATTCACTGTTCAATGTCAGCATCCCAATGTCCTTGTAAATTTATACCAACCAATTCCATTTTCCCATCCAATTAATCAATCAGTTTGCTACCAAATTACTGGAAGGCAGAGCAGAGAGCAGCTGCCTAATTGAAAGGGTTAATTAGCCAAACCGGTGGAGTGTTAGCGCCAACCACCAACACAACACATGTGCTGTGATGGGAATTAATGCCTAGACTCAACATAGTCTTGCATTCATGTGTTTATCTCTTTAGAGAAATTTTAGTTCGGAATTAGCCCTATTCCGATTAAGCTGCTGTCTTTTTATTTACAGATTTGTGAATCTTTCAAACTATTATATGTCCTTTTCGGATTAATTCCTGCTCATCATCATCCTCTAGCTCTTGCGACAAAAATCGAAATGAGACTCAATTGTTTTTGCTTTTCAAAATGAATTGCGCAACGACTCTGTTTTAAGGACAATACCAGATGAAGAAACTGACGATCTCTTGATACTGGTCGATAGTCATTCAACAGTCGTAACTTTGTTTGTGTTGAATGGATCTACAGCGTCCGTTGCTTGTCAATGCATGCACAATCTCAATCTAGTGGTTTAGACGTGTTTCCTTTGTCCTCGTATTATTCAACGAGAATTTTGTTTTCTATAGAAAATAATAAAAAAGAAGAGAAAGAAATAAAAAGAGTACATCTGTACATGTGATTTTTATTAGTGGAAAGATAGGTAGAAGTAGAGTGGGAAAAATAGTACGGCGGAGCCGGTTCTGTCACGAAACGGCACAGTTACGGCACGGCACGTGTGTCAGTTATGTGCCGTGACTATTTGTGTGCTAACCTATTTTTTGAAACTTTGGCACGGCACGACAAGTAGTCACGCGAGTCATGTGTAATTAGGACCATTAGATATTGATTTAATGGTGAATCTTGAATTAAACTAACTTAAATTATGATTAAATTGTCACGCGAGTCACGTATGGTCACGGCACGTTAGGCACGACGTGACCATCCGCGTGTCGTGACCACTCCTTGACATTTTGGTCACGGCACGTGAAAAATTAACTTGGTCACGGCATGGCACGAGACCAAAATCATAGCGTGTTAATCATGGCACGACACGGCACTTTTTTCCACTCTAGGTAAAAAATACACCAACTAAAAAAACTTAATATTAGTATCAGTACTAATTTCATCATCCTAATTTAGTTTTTTTTTTAATTTTCTTTATTAAAATATAATTTTAAAAAAATAGATAGAATTCTTATATTACATATGAATTTTAAGATACTCTGTCTATTTTTTAAAATAAATTTATAATTTAATAGAAAAAAAAAACTAAGTTAATATCGATTCTAACATTGAGTTTTTTAATCGGTAAAATTAATACTGATTTTTTTATCAATAAAAAACAGCTGATATTTTTTTCTTTTTTATTATTTTCTATAGAAAAAAAATTCTCTAATTCAAAACTCGTAAGTCGTAACTATGTAACAGATCATACTCCTTTTGAATGAAATGGACGTCGCCATTTAATGTAAAGATATTAACAGAGTAGTTTTAACTTTATGCAGCTTACTAACTATAGAATCAAGCCAGTGCTGTATATAATTAGTGCGCTGAATGAAGTCGAAACTACTCTGTTAATTTATTTTTATTTTTTTGAGAAAAAATGAGGGTCTGAGCCCACTCTGTTAAATATTTACCCGCCATGTGTAGTTAGCTGGAGAAAATGCAAAGGATATTGGTCATCCGATCCATTGAACTGGAGAACTGGAAACTGGATTGAGCCTCCGTTATCTAATCGGTTTTTGACTTTTTTCTGGTTTTTCCTTCCTTTTCTTGGATTCTTCCTGAAAATTTCTATTTCTCTGACTATAGCTTGTCCGTGCGTTGTGTGCTGTGTACAATTATAAGAAATTTTTTTATTGGTAGAAATTCATAGAAAAGAAGAGAGAGAAACAGAAAAAGTACATGAGTTGTAATATTGGTAGAAAGACCGGTAAAATTTTTACCGGTCTAAAAACCAGTTTGTTTTTTTTTATTTTTTCTAGTAAAATATAATTTTTTTTATAAAAATAGATAGAGTATCTTAAAATTTAGATATAATAGAAACATTCTATCTATTTTTTGAAAAACTTTTCATATTTTACTAAAAATATAATATAAGAATTTCCTCCATCTATACATCAGATTTAAAAAAAAAAAACTAAGTTTGGATCAGTAGAATTTCTACTAATCCAAACTTTTTGATTTTTTAGATCGGTAAGAATTTTACCGATCTTTCTACCAATATTACAACTCATGTACTCTTTCTATTTCTCTCTCTTCTTTTTTATTAATTTCTACCAATAAAAAAATTTCCGATTATAACGGGTCAAATATAAGAGTGATACGCTATAGTTATTCCGAACGTCCCACAAAAACAGTTAAGGCCTTGTACCCAGCTACACGTGGGGACCACCTTTCTCTAGAATGTCATAGGGAAAAAGCAAATTTCTGTGCCTTGCCATGTGGTTCCATGTGTGTTGCCAAGCGGCTCATATTTCTCTAATTATTAGATCGTCTAATTTCGATTGGATAATGTGGAACATTTTTGTCTGGACAGACTTGCCTTAATCAGATGAAGCGAAATGGTTTCATTCATTTTTTTTTTAAGTATTTGTTATTGTTCTTAAAAGCTAGTTCTATCAAATATATAAATGGTATATACGTCGCAATTTTTTTTTTCCTAATATCTAGAAATCTTGATTTTGATTGGATGATGAAGAATATATTTACCTGTTCTTGATCAATTGGAAAAAAAATATCTTCATTCAAGAATTATACTTTTTGGTTAACTAGTCATTGATTTTTTCTCCTTAAAATTTTACTATGTGCAAAATGTAAAAAGATATATACGTTGTGGGTGATTTTTTTTATTTATAAATAAAATAATATAATATGCTTATCATTTTCTGTTTTACTAATAGAATGCGAAGTAGTTGAAAAATATTTACTTGCTTATTTCTGTTACTAATCAGATGAGAATCTACATTTATGAAAATTATAATAGAATTTGAAATTAATTTAAAGTTAATTTCAAAAGCACTGCACTCATACAATTAATTTTGATGCTTGTAGCGTTCAAAAATTGAAAAAAAATCTCATACATCCAGAAATTAATTTCTCAGGAGGATGCACGAATAGAAACTAATAGTTTTGTCAACATGACATTTTATCATACAATCTCAGAAAGCATTGCTTCCGATCAAGTGTCATAGGCCCTTCTTTAAAGTATTGAAACAATTGATATCAGAAGTTTTATATTTTATCATACAATCTCATTTTTCAGAGGCATATTGGAAAGTTCACAATTTTAGTTTACTTTTAGGAAAAAAAAAAATAGGGAAGAGATTAATTATACATTTCTGGTATTCAAAACTTTAATTCTGTTTTCAACTGATGAAATATATATTCATCATGTACTTCAACGATGAACGGAATATGTTTTGGATAATTGGGACACACTTATGAGACAAATGTACCTAACTAAGATAATAGTATGTTTTGTTTTGTTTGACCATTTTATGCTTAAATTAATTTTTTTTTATATTTTTTTAGATAAATTATATTTATAGTTATCATCTCTCATATAAGGTCTACTAAGTGTGTGCATGTTACATGTGGCTCAAAAGTAAACTGAACATGCATGGCCCCCAAATTTTTCTTTGATTAGGTTGCAGCTAGTTATAGACCAAAATAGTATGGTTTGTAGTTTAAATAAATATTTGTTGCAAAGTCATCCAACATTAATATGAACTTGCAAAGATATGTCAACCGACACCCACATGCACCCTATTTATTTTCCCTCAAATTTATTCATTTTTATTAATTAGTGAGGCTATGGTATAACATATCGATTTGTAATGTAGATTTATATCTTTAAAGTTTTAAATAGTCAATTTGAACTATTAAATATGTTTTTTATATAAAAATATTTAAAAAGACCAAATTTTATATATTTTTTTTTAAATCTTTTACTATTTTTTAAATAGGTAGAAGATAAAAACTCTAGACTATCGAGAACCAGATTTTGGTCTAGTAAGAAAGACAATGTTCTTCATGTGGAACGTCGCATGTTTCAAATCCGATCCGGAAGGGACAATCATTTGTTAGATGTTAAATAGTTGAGTGGTTTAACCTTCAACCTTTGCTAAAAAAAGAAAAAATTCTAGTCCATCTGAAACAATAATTTTCAACTTATTTAAAAAAATCATAAAATAATTTTAAGAAATTTGAAATTTTATTTTTAAGTACAATTCATATGAAGATCAGATCAATTGTATAAATTCATAACACGGATGAATGTGCATAATATTGTAACATCACTTTTTATTAATTAACCTTATTTTTATTTTCTTTTTAAGTTAGTACCAATTTAATTAGTCCTTTAATTTCACAATGTCGCCATGCACCACCCACCACCGCAATTATAGGCCGCTCGGATCCAACTCTCAATTTATTCATAATATTATTAAATTAATTTTATAATAATTAATTGATGTGTGCCTATAGCGAACCACGTCCCTCTGACCCTATATAAATCCGTTCTACCCCGGTACCCTCCCAACAAGCTCCATAATTGCAACCTTCTCCTCCTATCCCAGAAATCATCCATCCAAGTGTGAAAAAGAAAGCAAAAACTCAACAGAGAAGGGAAGGGGGAGAGGTATCATTTTGAAAAAATAATGGCTATCAAGTGGTTGTCGTCATTACTACTTGGCCTCCTCTTTGTCTTTGGAGGAGGAATTGGATGGATTGGTCGTGGAGAGGCTGGACCAATGTATGTATATATAATGACAATTAATTTTGGTTCCATTATTTATATACATGTCATTATGTTCTCCTAACCAACTTTTTTTTTTTTTTTTTTTATTATATAGGAATGAGAGAGCAAGGATGGGAAGAAGGCTTGGGGAATTGCATGGCAAAAACAAGGAGGCATCATCAGTGAGTGTTGTTGGAGCAGTGGATGATCCAGAAATGGTGGTGGCTGAGGTTCACAGGTTCAGTCTTTCTTAATCTTTTGCTTGAGCTCAGTAGGGTTTTACAGTCGGAGCTAAAAAAATTTAAATTGAAAAGCTGAATAATGTAGTATATATAGTATAATTTTATTTTATAAAAAAAATTAAAAGTAATAATACATGTAAAAATGATAAAATTTAATAATAAAATTAAAAAAAATTCAATTTATAGTAGTGTTTAACCCCTTTTATCCTCACTAAACAGAGGCGGGGTTTATGCAGTTCTCTCTTAAAACTAAGCTAATAAATTAATTACCAGGAGTCCTGTACTTTGCTTAGACATTTTTTTTTATTTTACTTTAATTAACAGAAAATTGTATTTAACACATAGATAACTGTAAATACTAATAAGGTGGTATGGTAGACAATTGGAGGCAATGAAAGGTTGGACTATAGATTATTATTATTTTATTTTTTTGTATTTGACCTTTGACATTTTGACAGCCTCTGTCTAGTTTTTTTTTTTTTTTTTTTTTAAATAAAAGACATTTCAAAAGTCATATTCATTCATCATACCTTCTTTAACAAAGTACTTGTACCAGCTATCCTCAAGTCAAGTCCTCATAGTTAATAAGCTAATAATATATTATTCTTGGAGGTAGTCAATTTCAAGTACCATTTTTGGGGTTAATTTAATATAAGACACGTCAGATTGGGTATAAGCTAAATCGTTTGTTCCCCTGCCTACTTCAGAAATGATGAACAACAAAAATATAGCAGATATTTTCTTGCATTTTGTTTTCGCAGAATTCCATATTTAGGGAGGTATTTTATCATACTAAAAACAGCTAACCACATATTTTCTGTGCTTACCTCATACTGCCTCGTAGTCTATATATAGATCCCTGATTTGACAGCATTATTTAGTTGTTGCCACTCTTTTCAGCAAAAAATAAAAAAAGGTATCTAGTTATCAGAGAAACAAACTTAGAAGTTCACGACAAACTTCCAATTTAACAAGTACAAAGTCGGATCGCTCTGTGGTTATTTACTTGACAATTCCATGCACACAAAATGTTCGACAAAATTCCCCAATAAATTCTGCAGGGACATGTAACAATTTGCAAAATCAACCAAAATAACTCACTAAAAAAATATTCCTTTCCACAGATCCATCAATGATAGCATAACAAGAAGACAACTCGTTTCCGTATCCTCATGTGGCACAGGGAACCCGATTGATGACTGCTGGCGCTGTGACCCGGCTTGGAAGAGCAACCGAAAGCGATTGGCCGATTGTGGTATCGGGTTTGGACGCAATGCCCTTGGTGGCCGTGATGGCGATTACTATGTGGTCACAGATTCCGGTGACGATGATCCGGTCAACCCAAAACCCGGCACACTCCGTTATGCCGTGATTCAAGACAAGGCACTCTGGATCACTTTTGATCATGACATGGTCATCACCCTCAAGCAGGCAAGTAAAATTTTTTTTGAATTTTTCCTAAAATTTGTTCAAATAATCAGACAATATTTCTTTCTTATTTCCTTTTTCCCCAAATGTCATACAAGCAGGAGCTTATCATGAACAGCTTCAAGACCCTAGACGGGCGTGGCGTGAACGTGCACATTGCCAAGGGAGCATGCATAACGGTGCAGTACGTCACTAACATAATCATCCATGGCATAAACATCCACGACTGCGTGCCGACCGGGAATGCCATGGTGCGCAGTTCGCCATCCCACTTCGGGTGGCGAACCATGGCTGATGGCGATGGCGTGTCGATATTTGGCTCCAGCTATATCTGGGTTGATCATTGCTCCCTCTCTAACTGTGCCGATGGACTTGTTGATGCTATCATGGGTTCAACTGCTATAACAATCTCAAATAACTACTTTACCCGTCACAATGAGGTGCGTGTAAAATCTCTGTGCAATTATTCAACAACATACCTAATTAACAAATGTACCAGGTTTGCATCTAAGGGATTGTATTGATACTGTAGCACTAATAAATAATAATCTGAACTATCGGCTTCATGTGGCTGTTTTGGTTAACTAACTACATTTGTCTGATTCTTTTGTGTTATTGGGCTTTCGGGCCACATGAATAATACTAAATCTTGAGATAGGAGTAGGTCCGATGGGCATCGGACCTACATTTAGGTTGAATTAGCTCTAGCACCGTACGATTAGCATCAAGATCTATGCACACGGAATTGATACAGACTTGCACGGATTTTGATACATAGCACATGAATCTTGATGCAAATCGAATGGTCATCACACCCATCAAACCAAGGAAGGTCCGATGGGCATCGGACCTACTCTGATTCCCTAAATCTTTTATGGGTCCCTAAACTAAAAACTTTGATTAATGCAGGTGATGTTACTGGGTCACAGTGATTCGTACGTGAAGGACAAGGCAATGCAAGTAACAATTGCTTTCAATCATTTTGGAGAAGGGCTCATTCAGAGAATGCCAAGGTAATTATGAAGTTTCTTAAGTAAAGGTGTTATAACTCAAAACATTATAGTTTAAATAAATAAATATTTACTTTTTTTTTCCTCCAAAACAGGTGCAGGCATGGTTACTTTCATGTGGTAAATAATGACTATACACACTGGGAGATGTATGCAATTGGTGGCAGTGCGGGTCCCACCATCAACAGCCAAGGCAACAGATATCTCGCGCCAAGCAACCGTTTTGCGAAAGAGGTAAACAAGTGGTTACCAAAAAATTAGCTTGAATGGGACGTGTTGGTAGAAATGATCGATGCATTACCAGCTAATAGAAATGGTTACTTGATGGGTTTTTTTAATCAATGATGTCAAACTCATCAAACAAAAAACCAAGAAAAGAGGATTAACAGCATAGTAATTCAACAAGAGGACAAAAATTAAACTTGATTATGGAAAAGGTTAAAAAAATAGTGGTTTGTCTGATTGTATTACTAGTGTGTAACCTGAGTACCTGACTTCTAAAGGATTAAAAAGGAAGATTTATTTTTTTTAATTTTGGTTTCCAAATTGAACAGGTAACAAAAAGGGTCGAGTCAGATTCAAGCGTGTGGAAGAGTTGGAACTGGAGGTCTCAAGGCGATCTCTTTCAAAATGGTGCATTTTTCACCCCTTCAGGCACTGGGTCTTCTTCAAGCTATGCAAGGGCTTCTAGCCTCGGAGCCAAACCGGCCTCCATGGTTGCTCAAATCACTTCTGGCGCCGGTGCACTTTCGTGCCAAAGTGGTTCCCATTGCTAACTTCAAATGCCAAATCATCAAGGAGATCAAGAAACATAAAATTAAAGAAACAAAAGTAAAATAATATAGATTGTTGTCTTATAGATATTCTCATAGTTTGATAGTAATAATTTATTATTCTTGTTGGCAACCTCCATCCGCCACCACCGCAAGTAACTGTGTCGGTGCGAAGTGTTGCACATTCTTCTTATTTTCTTGCCCCCTCTTTTGAATGGGGAACATAATAGGCCTGGCTTGATGTAACATAGACAATTACTTATACATGTTTTCAATTTGTAAATAATATTTCTCCATTATATATTTATATTGCCTAAATCCTGTGCTAAATTCTTTCTTGTGTGGGATAAACCCTGTACTGAATTCAATGGACAAGAACTGTTCCCCAATAGAATTTTGGGCCCATAATAAACCTTTTGTTTCAAAAAGGAGGCCATGGCCCATGGGCCAATTTTAAGTCACAACTTCTCTATATCGGCAAGATGGAATGTCAGCAGACAGACCCGACACAGAAATCTGTGCGTGCTTGTCTCCAGAATCAGATTGTTTTTTTTTTTTTTTTGCTTTTCTCTAGAATCAGAAAGTTAAGTCACTTGCCTGTCTCCAGAATCAGATTGTTTTTTATTTTTTTTGCTTTTCTCTAGAATCAGAAAGTTAAGTCACCAAGAAAGAAGAAGTGCTTGGAAAGTTTTAAAAAGAGACCAAATCTCTATACGCAAGATGTTGATGCAAGATATTCATGTATACTCTCGATTTTATAAAAATAATAATATAATAACTATTTATTACTATTTTTGAAAGATTAATATTATAATAATATTGTCTGAATGAGTGAATTCTGAATAAGGTTTTAAACACAGTTTTTTTTGTTCTTATTTCAAAATAAGTTCATTGTTGTTATTTTGACAAATTCGGGATAGGCAAAAAAAAAAAAAAAAAAAAAAAAAAAACGAAATGATTCTGTCACCAGGGGCCATCCACTCCACTTAGCGGTTTATAAAGCAAAAGAAAAGGTCCCACTCCCAACAAACCCAAAAAAGAAACGAAAACAATATCCAATAAAAAAAAAAAAAAAGTAGTCGCCATCTCTTCCTCCGTGCATTGGTCGCCAGCTTCCAGACATCAACCAAATCAAACACACCATAGACGCGACTTGATTATCTCCATCGGATCAAACGAAGTAGAAGCATTATCGCGGAAATGGACGAACCCAATGGAGCTAGCTCCATTTCATCTCCGTCTCCTGGTGAGTATATCCATGGATGAGTTTCACTTGACCTGAGCTATAATCACTTTGTGCAATCTCAGCATTGTCACTTTCCTAGGGGTGATCATTTAATCATGGACTTGCAATCACAGAAAAGAAGCAGTGTAGGAATTGATCGTTGATTATTGGAAATCAATGTGATGTTCTTTGCAAAAGCATCTTAATTTTTGTTCATCGGCACGTGAACTATCTCATTTACGATCCAAATTGACTTTGTTTGGTTAGCTTTTCCACTGGTTTTATCTATAGTATAGTCATTTAGACCAATTTTGCGTAAATATTATATGCAATAAGCGCTACTGACAAAATCGTCTAATACGTTCCTTTTGTACAATTGTACTGGTATGAAATCTGAAACATTTTTTTATCAGTGGAAATTGACAGGTATTTTGACAGCTCAGAAAGACTACCTGGTGAAATTGTATCTACTGAACTATCCAGGTCACTAGAAAATGCTCTAAATCTGCATCCATCAAACAGTATGACTAATGAGAATACTACTCATTCCAGCCCCAAACATCATGACAGCATTTCTGATGAAAAGGTTTCAACGCTTTCTACTTATACATTAATTACATAACTTTTCACAATTATAAGATATTAAACAATCTATTTGAAACAATGCAGCACAAGGTGCTGTCTAGGATAGCAACAATCAAGCATGATGGCACTGTTCTTCTTGATCTCCTAGACAATGAAGATGCAACTATTTATTTTGAGGATGCTTATACACAGGCTCCTTATTTAGAAAGGATAGGCACAGTAGATTTTCAACATAGACCTCCTATGCAGATTGTTATTCTTATTGTCGGCACAAGGGGAGACGTGCAGCCGTTTCTTGCTATTGCAAAGCGTCTAAAGGTTGATCATGGAAATATTTGGAATAATGATCAATTTTGAAAAGATCTTTCAATGTAAATGTGAATGTTTAGCCACGTCTGTACTTTTACAGGAACTAGGGCATCGTGTTAGATTAGCAACTCATGCAAACTTCGAGCAGTTTGTTTTGGATGCTGGGGTGGAATTCTACCCTCTAGGCGGTGATCCAAAAGTTCTTGCTGAATGTATAAAAACTTCACTTTTTTTTTAATTCCATGTCACTTTTTGACAAAAAAATAAAACAAGTTGGATTATCAATTCAACTCAAATCAGTCTTGATTACCAATTTTGTTTTGCATATAACTTTGGTTCATAGTTGTTCCTCTTTGAATAGACATGGTAAAGAATAAGGGCTTCTTACCTTCCCATCCTTCAGAAGTTCAGAATCAACGGAACCAGATCAAGGATATCGTATTTTCTATGCATTCTGCTTGTACAAAGCGGGATCCTGTTACAGGTGCTCCTTTCAAAGTTGATGCAATAATCGCCAACCCTCCAGCATACGGTCAGTTTAATCTCTGATTGCAATTCTGAAATTGGTACAGTGCCGGTCAAGTCTGGTACAGGTCTATGCTGTTTGTTACTAGCTGACTTATCAACATTTACTCAGGACATGAGCATGTGGCAGAGGCACTAAATGTACCACTTCACGTATTTTTTACGATGCCATGGACGTGAGACTCTCTTCCTCGCTTCCTCCCTCTCTCCCTCTTCTCTCTTTTTGAAATTCTTAGTGGCTTCCGATCTCTCTCTTATTGAAAATCAGGCAGCGGCTGCTCTCTCTCTCTCTCTCTCTCTGTGCCTAGTTTTTTTATTCATTTGTTGTGCTGGCTTAACATGCATAGTTCAAATTTATTCTTTACAGACCCACTGGTGAATTTGCACATCCTCTTTCCCGTGTCAAGCATCCTCCTGGTGCTGCTGGATACAAAGTGAGTGCACATAATCTAAGGCATGAAGATAGTTGACCTGGACATGACCGGTTGACTTGACCAAACAAACTAATTTGCCAGCTGGCATTGCATGGTATTGTATGCAATTGTAAAAGATTCTGTGGCATACTTCTGGCATTTCCATATTGAAAGAGAAGACTGAACTTGAACTGGAAATCACCAGAAAATGTAGCCTGACTTAAGTAGTTTAAGCATGTTGTTTTTTATGGTTTCCTTGTGCTATTCTAAACTGGAATGGCATATTTAATTTCCTGTAGGTAATGCAGCTTTCATACTATGTAGTTGACCTCATGATTTGGCTCGGCATACGAGACATTTTAAATGATTTCCGGAAAACAGATTTGGAGTTAGAGTCCATAGGCTTTCATACTGTTTCGGAGAATGCTCTTAATACTCCTCATGGATACATCTGGAGCCCTTCTCTTGTGCCAAAGCCAAAAGGTATATCAAAATATTTCCTTCTTTGTGAAAGAGTTACATGTGGCACAAGCCAGATGCAACAATATAATATGCCTGTTTTTTTATTAATTATGTAGATTGGGGTCCTAAAGTGGATGTAGTTGGATTCTGCTTCCTTGATCTTGCATCAAACTACACACCTCCCGAAGAACTTGTGAAATGGCTTGAAGCTGGTGAAAAGCCTATTTACTTTGGTTTTGGCAGCCTGGTGAGTTTCTATCTCATAGAGCAAGCAATTTGGTACCATTTGACTATCAGTGTTACTATCTTGAATTATATAAAATTATTCCATCTATTTGTGAAAACTGTAGCCAGTTGAAGAACCAGAGAAGTTGACCGAAACAATTGTTGAGGCATTAGAAGCCAGAGGGCAAAGAGGGATCATTAACAAAGGATGGGGCGGACTGGGAAAATGTACTATTCTGGTACCTTAATTGATTAACAATTTCAATCCATGTCCATTTGTTAAGACATATACTAATAAATATGGGTGGGTGCAAATTTCTAGTGGAAAGACCAAGGGATTTTGTGTACCTGCTGGATAATGTTCCTCATGATTGGCTCTTCTTGCAGTGTAAGGCCGTGGTAAGCTTCACTACTTTTTTGCGGGATAGGTTATATTGACAGCCACTACAGTCGATCAAACAAAATTAAAATAAAAAACCATAATTAGATATCTTTCAATAATTATATAGGTTGTGTATCAAATTTTGTACAACTTAAAAAACTGATTGGCCTTCCTTTAGCTGTTTGAAGAATTTAACATTTCAGTTTTACACCAATTTTAAAAACTGATTGACAATCCTTCAAGCATTTTGAACTTGATTGGTAACCAAGTAATTCCTAAATTCCACCAAAAATTTGATGCATGACATATGTAAACTACAGAAGAAATATCTGCGATTTTATTTTTATTTTCATAATTTTTTTGTCAGTTGTTGCGGTCGTAAAATATATATGGTAGTCAATATGTTTTTCTTTTTCCATTTTCTATGAATATCTGTTCCTGTGTATACATTGTGGGAGTCTTCTGCTGCATTGCGGTTGTAGTGTTTTCATTTCCATGTCGTTTAAATACTCATATCAGAGTTCATGTGATCTCACATGTTTCTTTCTTATAAGGTGCATCATGGTGGTGCTGGGACGACAGCTGCTGGTCTGAAGGCAGCGGTACTCTCTCTCTCTCTCACTCACACACACACACGCACACGCACATGTGGACATGCATGCACAGGGGCGGAGCGAGATTTTCAAAGTATGGGGGTCAAATTTGAATGGGGTCAATCATATAACATTTTTGTGGTCTGAATGGGAGTCAATTTTACAGTATCCGTAACATTTTACTCTAAATTACATAGAAAAAACCATGTATAAATAAAAAAAAATTGAAAAAAAAATGGGGGTCAATTGACCCCCATACTCTGTTAGTGAGTCCGCCCCTGTGCATGACCGACAAACACAGCTGAATTGAGTTGAAGTGTATCTGTGTTCTAGGGGTTTCCTCTTTCCGTCTAATTAGAATCCATAACCATTTTTTTTATAGCAAAGGTTACTTTTAGGTTGATGTAAGAACATAGAGTAATAATAGAATCAGGGCTCTAAAGCCTTTCTTTCAAATAAAAAATAATAATCCATAACCAAATCGTGTTGCGGTAATCTTTGATGCATTGTTCTAGGGGACATTGGCAATCCTACTCTGTTTAATTTTTGCACGAAGTCGTGATGTTCTATGTTCCTAACTGATGTTCAAGATGTTGTACAGTGCCCTACAACAGTTGTTCCTTTTTTCGGCGACCAACCATTTTGGGGTGAAATGGTGCATGCAAGGGGAGTAGGACCTGCACCAATTCCCATTGAGCAATTTAACAAGGAAGCTGTGATTGAAGCAATAGACTACATGATGGATCCAATGGTTTGTCAATAATGTTCTTTCTATCATATTTTAAAGATCTTTCAAGTTGCAAGTTAAATATTTGAGTGTGGCTATGGTACTATGCATAGCGCGGATTGGTCCATACGATGGATCAATATCTTCATTTTCGAAGTCCAAACAGTCAATCTGAACCGTTCAACATGATCTCCATATGAAAAAATTCAAAAAAAATGTAAAATTTAGTCTGCAAGTACAATTTCATATGGAGATCATGTTGAACGGTTAAGATCGACTATTTGAACTTTGAAAATGAAGATATTGATCATAGTACAGACCAATCCGCACTATGCATAACACTATAACCTCATTCTAAATGTAAAATTTACCCTGGGTTGATTTCAGATCACCTTATCATGATATCATATTAGTAATTTAAGAAATTTTCATCATCTAAAGGAGGCTTTTTTCCTTGAAAAAATATATAGGTTAAAGAAAAAGCAAATGAGATGGCAAAGGCAATGGAGTCCGAAGACGGTGTAACTGGTGCAGTGAATGCATTCTTCAAGCACCTTCCTTCAGCATCACCACCTCCAGATAATGAAGAAGAGTCGCCAGGCATTTTTAAGCGTTTAATGGACAAATTTCACTTGAAACCTTCCAGTTGATTGATGATTTTAAAACAAAGATAAGGCATGTCCTTCAAATTAGCCTCCAGTTGTTAATTTTGTGATGTTGATTCTTATTATTTTTTTGAACGCTTGCGGAAACCAAATATGTATCTCTCTATGAAGATGAGATCTGTCATCATAAATGCGAGGCCAAGTGCAAATTTACTAATGTATAAAAGACATGGATACTTTTCAAAAGTTGTTCTTGAAATCCATGTATAGAACTCCGGAATTCACGCGTACCTTTATTTCTATGTAAGATTTTGGACTTCAAATATCTACAAGAAATTTTTTTCATACAAATAAGTTCAAGATTCAACTTTAAATATTTACAAAAATATTTTGAGAAAATTTCTAGTGTACCCATGCAAACATTTGAATTAGCCAATTTCTCCATCAAAACACTCTAATATCCAATATCCCTATTAAAATTTTACCCTCTAATTTTAAATGGAGTTGTCATGTTCGTCTAATTATCTTCTTTCTCCTCTCCTCCGTTCTTCATCACTGAGTTTCCATCATGCCATAGTTGGCGACTGGCAGTAGCCTTGATTGAGTGGTCTACTGAGTGAATAAGGCTACGGCCTAAGTCATTATCCGGTAGCAGGAAAACACATTCACACAGAGTTTGTTCAGTGCAGTAAGGGAAGCTCGTTGCCATTGCTTTGATCTATGAGTGTTTTGGATTTTGGTTGAGGTGTATTGAGAGGTAAATTTGAAACAGAGGCGTTGATAATATGAGGTGTAGTATTTTGAGAGAGAAAAATAGAATAGATAGTACGAGAGGTATTAAATGTATCGAGGATTTAAGGGATAGTTGTTGGTTGAGTAAATGTGAGGGTAAGTGTCATAGAGAGAAGTGTGTACGTATTCAAGTGCACAACCTGGGGAATATAGGATGTGTGGGACTATTGTTTCGTTTTTAGGTGTTGATTTAGGTCAGACTAGTACTGATTGAGAGTAGATTCGGAACTTACGATCCTAGGTTGTTGGGTGGGGTTAATGGTGAACAATTCAATGGCAGGGAGTAAATTTATGGAGTTCATGCTATTTTTTTTATAGTTGCTAACTCATTGAAGCATTTCCTCAAACACTTCATGGGCACTCTTAGATTTTGCGGTATGGTGTCGCCGGAGCATCTCCTACATAGATGCCATAAGATGTTGTATTCTCTGTATCAACTATTAACTCGGATTATAATTGCTCTACCATAATCGATAGCTTCAATTGAGTTGCCATTGCTTAGCGGTAGAGAGAAAGAGACTTAACTCCCATGATGGAGACGGAGTTCAATTGGGGTGAATTTATAATCTTTATTTCCACTAATTTTGTGGTGTTGCTAGTTTAAGCATTTTGCAGTGAATTCTGTAATGAAGTACAAATGAGAAGAGAAAGAAGATAATTAGACGAACTGGACAACTCTATTTAAAAAATTAGAGGGTATTTTTGTCAGTTTAAATTTTAGAATAATTAAATAAAAGCTTAAATAATAAAAAGGGATAGAAGAAAGAAGATGAAATTTTAATGGGAATATTGGATATTAGAGTGCTTTGACGGGAACATTGGCTATTTCAAAAGTTTACATGGGCACACTAGAAATTTTCCCAAATATTTTCATCCAAATTTCAAACATACACGCGACCTATTTTATCCTCTAAAATAACTAAAACCAAGTGTTGAACTGTCAGCCATCTGCAATGGATTTCGGAGTGAGCTTTGGTGATGGGTTTAAATTAGTCAGAGAATCGAAGAAAGGAGAAGAGAATGATGGGCCATCTGCATGAGTTTTGTGCCGTGATCTCGCGTGAAAAAGGCGAAGTGAGACGCTGAGTAGGAGGGCATTCTTGTCAGGCTTAATGAATCATTTCGCCATGTCAATTACCGCACATTCTAGAAATTAAAATAAACTTTGTCACATTGAATTTGAAATTATAAATGAAAGCCCGAGATGCTCTTAGGTTGTGCTCCATATAGGGTTAGAGGAGGGGAGGGTGAGTAGATTTTTGGAAGGAAGTGAAGACACAGCAGGTGAAATAGTCACCCTGCGGAGCCCAAAATCATCACCCCCGATTTGAGGTGTAGGCCCTTCCCCTCCCCTCCCCTCCCCTCTCTCTCTAATAAATTATTGGAGCACAGCCTTAGTGCCCCATGAGGAAGAGTAAACCTCTCTCTCCGTCTCTCGTCCAACGACACAATGGGGCGAGTCGGCAAGTAACCATCTGTACTGTAGGGACCACAAGACACGCTGATAGGGCTGTTGTTGGATCAAATTTGGATCCGGATCATAGTGGGACCCAAATGCAAAATCTATTTAAAACGAATTCTGAATCGATTCGAATCATATTTTAAATTATTTGTTAAAATATTAAAAATATCAGAACATATGCATAATATGAATAAACATTAAATCATTTTGCATTATAAGTACATATAATATATAACATAGCATCAATTCTCGCAACATTAAAAAGAATGAAAATGCTTTATAATAATAATCATGCAATACATACAAGTAACGGAGACTAACTAGATTAAGATTACTAACAAATATCGTTAAAATATTATTGTAATCTTAATAGAAATATTACTAACCATAATAGATTACAGAGTGAGGCTATGGTACTATGCATAGCACGGATGGGTCCGTGCTACGGCTTCAAATTTGAGTTTTCAAAATCCTAACGGTCCATCTAAACCGTTCAACATGATTATAAAATGAATATGTACTTGCAAACCAAATTTTATATTTTTTCGAATTTTTTTACTATTTTTTTAGATAGGTAGAAAATCATTGTTTTTGGATGGTCCAGAATTTTCAAATCAAGTGATTTTCTACCTATCTAAAAAAATAGTAAAAAAATTCGAAAAAATGTAAAATTTGATTTGCATTTTAAGTACATATTTATTTTATAATGATGTTGAAAGGTTTGAATGGACCGTTAGGATTTTGAAAACTCAAATTTGGAGCCGTAGCACGGACCCAACCGTGCTATGCATAGTACCAAAGCCTCACTCTAGATTACAATCCAGAATCGTTAAAATATTACTAACAAGCAAGTTATCCTTTTATTTAAAATTTAGAGAAAAACCATAATAGATTACAATTACAAATACATGCTATTAAAAAAAAGTTAAGAACATCCCTTGTATAAACATTATTTATTGGATTCTGGGATTCAAATCCTATAAGATTTAAATATTAATATAATGAGTAAGTCTATGGTACTATGCATAGCACGGATTGCTTCATAATACGGATCAATATTTTCGTTTTCAAAATCCTAACAGTCAACCTGAACCGTTCAACATGATTCCCATATGAATATATACTTGCAGACCGAATTTTATATTTTTTTTTAGAATTTTTTTACTATTTTTTAAAATAGGTAAAAAATCACTATATCTGAAAATTCTGGACCATCAAAAACAATGATTTTCTATCTATCTTAAAAAATAGTAATTTTTTTAAAATATAAAATTCGGTCCACAAATATATTCATATGAAAATCATGTTGAACAGTTTAGATTGACCATTATAATTTTGAAAATGAAAATATTAATCCGTATTACAGAGCAATCCGTGCTATGCACATAGTACCATAGACTCACTCTAATCTAATTTATCAGGTGAACCTTCTTCAATATTAAAATGTGGATTCTATTAGACTTTCGGACTCTTTAGTTGTAATATCGTGGAATTGGCTGTTCAATTACTTTTTTGACAACAGTGGGAAGTGCCCACCTGTTTCATATTGAAACAAGATAACAGTTTTCTTATAAAAGCAATGATTAACGAGGAGGATTCAAATGCCTTCATCATGCCTCTATTTTTAAAAACTTTAATAACTCAAAATTTAAAACTTCAAAAGTCAAAATAAAACCATTAAATATGATCTACAGTATTTTCTCTATGTGCTCATAAAAATTTATCACATTTTAATTTTATTTTTATGTGAATCAATAAGTTGAAAAATTAACGTCTAGAAATTATCAAAATTAGTACGTTTTTTACAAGCTCTTGATGACAACCAAAACAAAATTGAAATGCCATAATTTTTTACACGTGCATAGATAAAATGATGTAGATCATATCCAACAGATTTATTTTGACTTTTAAGTTTTAAATTTTGATTTATTAAAGTTCTTAGAAATTGAGGTATGGTGGAGGCACAAAAAATGGAGGCATTTGAACTCTCCTCATGATTAATATAGTAATCATTGGAAAATTTCCAATGATACAGGAACTTTTAGATGTCAGAAGAACAAACTAAGGTACCTAAACAAAATACACCTAAAGGACATAACAGAAAACAACATAGTAAGCTACATAGTAAACAACATAGTGATCACAATCTCTAACAAAGGAGACAACCATCACAGCTAGCATAAGAGGATGAATTAGTAGAACTAGAAAAACCAGCAAAACTTGTTCAATTACTTTCAATTACTCATTATCTATATATTAAACCATGCTAAACATGTGGTAACCTCGCAGTATTATAAGCAGAGGGAATGTAATTGCAAGAACAGTTGCCAGCACATATTCTATTACAAAATGCACGCAAATTATCAAAACATTAGCACTTAATTCCTTTGCTATCTAATACATTACACACGAATAGAGTGGAAAAAACGTGTCGTGCCGTGCCGTGACTTTGGTCTCGTGTCGTGCTGTGCCGTGCCGTGACCAAGTTAATTTTTCAAAGGGTGGTCACAGCACGCGAATGGTCACGCCACGTGAGTCACACCGTGTTCAAACGTGCCGTGACCAAACGTGACTCGCGTGACCATTTTATCATAATTTAAGTTAGTTTATACAAGATTCACCATTTGATCAAGATCTAACGGTCCTAATTACACGTGACTCGCGTGACCACGTGCCGTGCCAAATTTTCAAAATATGGTCACGGTACAGGACACGCGAGTCACGGCACGTAACTGACACGCGTGCTGTGCCGTTCCGTGACAGAGCCGGCTCCGCCGTGCCATTTTTCCCACTCTACACACGAACCTGTTCTTCTTTATTATTTTTTTTAATTTAGGAATAAACCAACAATACCACCTTAGCACCTAAGCCTTTTGCTCACTGGGGAAATCGAAGCGACACAGGCATACAGCTAATGTTTACACCAATGCACATGAAAATTGAAACTGCAAACCTATAATAGCAGCAAAGGGAAACTTCTCCAGACTATTTAAAATCAGTCAGGTTGAAATACTTAAAAATCAAATCTCATTTTGCGATCCTTCCGTCGATTGGATGTCGTGTTTAGTAGAAAGCACTCTATCAAGGATTTCATCAGTGACCTTGATTCCATTAGTCTCCATGTCAGCCACAACTGCAATGGCTGCGTCAAACTCCCCCAAATCGAGGCACAGTGTGACGATTTCATCGTACAAAGGACTGGAACCCACCACCAAGGAAAAATGTAACAAGATAATTAGCATAAGATGAACACTCCACGGAGGTTTACTACACTGTCCTATACTTGTTCTGATTTAACACTACTAATAGTTCAACGAGGAGGGTTAAAATGCCTCTATTTTTTGTGCCTCCATCATGCCTCCAATTTTAGAACGACAATAATTTAAATTTAAAACTTAAACATCAAAATAAAACCGTTAGATATGATCTATATCATTTTCTCTATGCACACGCAAAAGATCAAAGATCATGACATTTCAATTTTTATTTTATTAGTATCAAGAGTTTGCAAAAATACACCGATGTGAATAAATTCTAGACGTTGATTTTTCAACTTATTGATTTATATAAAACCAAAATCAAAAGGTGATAATTTTTTATGTGCGTGCAGAGAAAATAATACATATCACATCTAACATCTAACGGTTCTATTTTGACATATAAATTTTAGAATTTTTTTTATTACAAAATTTGAAAATGGAGGCATTTGAACCCTCCTCTAGTTTAACTGATAACCCAAGAGCTTTAGAAAAACTAAGATCGGCTCCCCTTCTCTTTTATTTTTAAATTTTTTGTTTGGTTTTTTGTTTATTTTTAGTTGAGCACATATCCAAATCAGCATCATTATTGAAGAAACAAAAAGTTTGTGGATTACCTGCCGAAGACATAACCAAGACTGTGTGTAGTCTGTAATATAATTGGAAATGCTGAGGGAAGAGGAGCTCTTATTGCAGCCCGCACGATTATAGCACAATCACCAATGGTTGGAGTCCCTCCAAGTTTTATGACCTGAAAGCAAATTAAGTAACAAGGAAGCAAGAAATTCAGACAGAAATGTGAGAAAAAAGGGCGAAAGTGAGTACAAAGTCGGCCACAGACTTAAACATGAAGTTTACTGTAACCCATCCCTAGTGGCTTATTCAAGCCTTAATCCAACATAAACCCAGAAAAGACAAAGGTTGATAATAAATAAATAGAGTATGACCTTAGACTAAATGAAATGCCTTTTCTCTAAAATAAAAAAGAATGAAACTTGCCTTGTGCATAACTTTAATAGCCAAATCAACTTCCCATTCTTGTGACCACTTTTCAGGCTTCCTGCACTTCAAATCCTTCTCCCAAGTCCATCCCCAGGCATCTGCAACTGTGTACATGTCTGATGGTGTAAAAAACCCACTCTTGCTCAATTCTTTAAATGCCGCAACTGGATCCTCAGGAAACACGTCTCCATCATCTTGAACCTATCAATTTAAAACAAAACATGTGATAACCAGATATAAGAAAGGCTTCATTGAACAAAAGAAAAAAGAACATGAAATAAATTCGGACCTGTCAGCTCTACTGACTTTTCAGACTTTGTACTTAATTAACTAATGTAGATCAAACAAATAAACATTTAAAACAGAAATCATACATACTGGGTAGTAAACACGCGAAAGTTTCTTTGAAGATTTCTTACGGGAAAATGATTCTTCCCAATCCCTCAAAAGCTGAGATCCGATCAACTCAGGTGAACCACCTTCTATGTCGTCATTTCCCTTCCCAATCAGCGGGCTTTCATCTGTCTCCTCCACAATCTCAACCTCCACCCCAGGCTCCTCTTCCTCAGTGTCCAAATCGTCTTCCCTTCCTTTTCCCTCATCCTCCTCTTCTGTATCATCATCCTCATCATCTAGTGCCTTAATGTCATCATCATCTTCATCTTCAGTTTCTATTGCTTTTTCGGTATCGCCATTTGTGCTCTCACCCATAAAACGACTCTTCCAGAACTCGGTGTTCCCATCTTGCAGTTTAATCCGTGATATCAATTCTTCCAAGTACTCATCCACCTACAAAATCAGGAAGGAAGAATAAAAAGGAAAAAATATGTGACCTATGGTAAAACTGGTAGTCTCACATTTGTTCATATAAGCATTTAGCCAAAAGGATTTACAAAATTTTAAGATACCTCTACTTCTTTCTCTTCAAATGGAGGTACCCATAGAGGTCGCCCACGTGAGCGATTTATCCTTCTTGCCTTTTGAACTCTCTGGTAAAGCACCGTCCTGTTTCCATCAGTTGGTAAACCTTGCCCTTCAAGCTCTTCCCTTAGCTCAGCTACCAGCATTTTACTGGCTGCCTTTGGCTGTCTGGCAACCTTCCTGCCGGGTCCCTTAATCAACTTTTTTAGCACGTCTACCAATCTGATGATGTCAGTGTTGGAGACGCTGCCTAAAATAGAAGGCCCTTCATTACGTAATGTCTTAAAGATTTTAAGGTAGTAAATCCTTAGTTGTTCAAGAGAATGCTCCTTGAAAGATACTTCCCTGGGGTTTGAATACTCAAACCCAAGGGCATCAGGGTTGAGTGGTTCTTTCCCTCTACGTGGGACCCATCGCTTCCTTTCTCCTGTCAGGCCACCTTCTTCTATGTATCTAGAGAAAGGAAAAGTTAGTAGACTATGTCTTTATCTTACCATATTATTGGTAACATACATGTTGATGACTTCATTTAGAAAATATCACACCTAGCGATATAATCAACTTCGAAGCCAAGATCAGCTTCTTCTTGCAGAGGTTCTATCCATGAACTCACTAATGTACGGTATTTTTTATTAACTATCATTGCCCTTGGTGCAATAGGCTGATTATCATTACTCATAGCCTCTAGAGCTTCTAGCAGCTCAGGAATTCTTCCTGATAAAAAAAGTGATGTTAAATTATCAAAATAGCATCAAACAGGCTACTTCCCAGATATCAGCAACAATAGGATTTTTAAAATACATAAATGATGGCTAGTTTCAAGAACAAAAGCTGCAAGTAATAGCATCATAAAATACCTTCAAGGCATAAAGACCGCAAGTAAAGAGAAAGAGGATCACCATACTTCCCTTCATGATATAGAACTTTTGTTCCTCCAGGAATCCTTTTCAGTGCACGAAAATGGCGCATTGCTTCATTTACAAGGCCGTACTTTGTGAAGCACTCGACTAGCAACCTAAGAACAAATCTTAGTTTCATGAGTATTATTAGAGAACTTAGAATACCAAAATGAAAAATCAAATTTGAATGCCTAATAAATAAAAAGAAATGGTTTTACGCATAAGTCTTGGCATTTGGTTGCAATCTCTTGTACTGTTCCAACATCATTCCAAGCAGTTCAACTACATCTTGCACCCTATATACAAAATGAGTAATTATATAGATCTTTGAACAAAAGTTTTGAAATTTGGGCAAATTTAAAAGAAATAACAATCTGGACATATTTGGGTGCACGCCGCAAACACCAAAGGAAAAAAGCCCCTAGAATGATGGAAGTATCAGCAAAGACCTGAACCTATAGTCAGCCTTTATATTAGTAACTAAACTTTTACTTGAAGATCCATTGATGTGATACTGCAAGCACCAATGAATGATAAATTAAATCTAACTTCTATGGAAAGTTATGATTCTATTTCAGAAAGTAAATTAGACATATAATTATGGCTATTTTGTCATGGCATTAGTTTCATTCCTTTATGAATTCATGGGAAGGCAGGGCATACATTTTAAGTTTTCCAAGAAGGCAGTGTCTTCTTGGCAATTATGAAAAGGTACGGATTTTGTATTTTATGGATAACACAGGAACTCATTTCTCCCAATTAAAAGCATGCTGCTGCAATCCAAGACTAATGAATGGATTAGATGCGAACCTGTCATAGGTCTCAGCTCTAGTATATGCTTGTATTACCCAATTATAGCTCTCTGTATCAGGTTTCATACTGTCTGTAAGAAGTACAATTAATTGAAGCTTAGTAAGGTTCCCATTCTACAACATAACAGCACAGCATATATGTGATATAAGAACAAAGAAAGCTATTTTGCTATAAATATGTAAAGAAATCAATTGTCCAGTACGTGCAATCTCTCATCTAGACAAATTAAAAGAACTCATCTGCAGATAACAAAAATATGGCCATACCTTCACCCGAATATTCCATATTTTCAAATGTTTCAAGTGCTATTTCTGGCGTTTGACATGTAGCCTGCATGAAATAACCAAATTAATAGCCATTGGCCGAATTAGGAAATATTTAAGCTTGGTTGACAGTAATAATTAATGTAAGAATAAAAAATCTGGGTTTTACCTGAACACTAAGAAGACAATTGAAATGGAAGGTGGTCGCCATTCTACCAGCAGCCTCCATTTCATATGCAATTGTCAGAGCATTAGAGTGGTCCCCAGCTTTACAATCCTCTACAATCATGAGATCATATAGCTCATCGGAGGCCCTCATACCCCCTTGTGCTCCTTTAATAAACACAATATTGGCTTCTTCAAGATAATTATTACTTAATAGCTCCTCTGCAAAAACATGAAAAGAGAAACCAAAAAATGTAACGAAAATGTTACCACTGATACTGGCTTTCTTTTCTGCTTATTTATATATTACATACCAATAAGAATGTGCCAGGCCATACGAATATCATACTTTGACTTTTCCATGGCAGCAAGGACTTCCATGCCTCTAGTCGCAAGACCTTTGGAGGCAAACAAACGAATCAGTGCAACAAAGGTCTCATGGAGAGGGCGTAGACCCGCACTCAGCTCTCTTCTGAAAGATTCCATCTGAATGGAACACAGAATCCATCAAATATAATGGAAAACAAATTGAGCAAGTGACGTATAGTAAATGTTCTGAATGTACACAGATCAAGCACAAATTCAATTGATAAAAGGGTGATACCGCGCCTTCAATATCTCCATTCAGCGAATGGGAAACGACAAGACCATGGAAGGAGCGGGGCCCAGGGCTGAGCCCGGCCGCTACCATGTCCCGGATTGCATTGGCCACGCCGGCCGTGTCGCGTTTCCTCGCACGCTCCATCAGCTCGTCTATGAAGGAAAATCTCAGCGTCTTCTCAGCTGCCGATCCAGCGGACCTGGACAGGGTGGATGAGGTGGAGGAAGAGGGTTGTTCATGGTCACTGTCTGACAGCGGCTTCTGCTTCTTCTTCCTTCGAGATTTCTTCTCGGAGGCAATGGCGGAGACTACAGTGAGCCTTAAGGTGCGACTTGAAGAGAAAGGAGGCGAGAATTGAGGGAAGCGCGAGGTGGTGGAGGGGAGGGGAAACGCCATAGGAGAGCGGATAAGGAGTGGGGGTTCAAGGAGGGTTTTTATTAGATGGAACTGGGTTTTGTTCAGAGACTTTGGACAAACTTTAGTCGAAGCTATGCCTACACCGTCCGATCTGCTATAACATTCGTTTAAAGCTTGATAAATTTAAATGGCTCTGTGAATCTAAACCGTTCGTATATTTCACACAGATCGAACGGTTTAGATGACTCCGGATCTTCTGCATTACCTGACAGTTTGATGAGTTTGACTCCACCGTCCGATCAGAATCTGTACCCACCCGATCCAAGCTTTAATGTACGAGGTTCCTTTATCAATATATAACGACGAACGGGATTCAAACTCATGATATAAATTCGGACACGGCAGGGGTTTGGATGACTGATCAGTTCAGAATTTCAGATCGGACGGTCTATTGCATTATCTAGGCACACAACCAAAGGGATTGGTAAGAGAGTTACATCAGCTAAATTACAATTATTAATTATTCTCAAATGGTACTTCATAATATAATATTATTATATTTTTAATTTGTACTTTATTATGAATATCTTACTGTGAAACAAGTGAAAAAAATTGAAGGTAGATTGCTCCTAGTTCAAACACACCATAAGTCATATTTGATTGTAGAGTAGGAAATGTATTTTTTTTACTTCACATTTAAGTTGACAGACAAAATATAAAGCATGACGAGTTAATCAAATTATTATTTTTAACTAGATTAACTTATTTTATAATTATTTTGTCTATAGTCATAGATAAAAATTTATTCTTCAATTTCTCTTCAGACGGATTAATTGAAATTATAACTTAAAAGTTGTCAAACATGGCCGGATCAAGGGTCCACCACTCTGCTCTTTCTTCGTTCTGACGTTCTTGTTTTTCATTTACACTATTGCCATAGGTATCTGAATGGAACATAGATAGATGCACAAATAGAATATAGACCGTGATATCTCCACCAAATACATATTGATATCTGACTAGATTTATAATTATTTAGGGGGAAAAAAGAAGATTTATCATTGGAAAATTTTGGAATTTTTTTTAAAAATCATAATTAGAATAAACAAAATTAGCAAACCAACATGATTAGCTGGATTTTTAGAAAAATCATAAGAACCGAATTGGGAATTCGGATCCAACTTTTTTTTTCCTGGACCCGAAATGCCAATTCGGGTTCCCCTATTTTTCTCAGTTTTTCCGCAGCGCAGAAACGGTGTAGCCGTTGGTGTAATGCCTTGGACCCGAATTGGGATTTCGGGTCCCAGTACTTTTTTTTTTTTTTTAGAAACAAATAACTAAAATGATGAAATATAATACTAAAAAAATCGAATTTCCGTTTGTCAAATTACTTTTTTGATAGCATATTTATACTAAAATACTATAAATTACTTGATTATATTAATTTATGTTGATTTACACTAAATTACTTGAAATTACTTCAAATTATGTAGAATTATGCTAAAATACGGTAATTACGCTAAATTACGTATGAATAGGGCCGATTTTGTGCCATCTTTCATAAATCATAAAAAATAGTAAAAAAATTCCAAAAATAATAAAAATTGGTATTCTACAAGTTCATTATATAACTAATTTACTGAGCTACGTAGATTTGAGAATAGAAATGAAAATCTGAATCGGAAACTTCAACTGAAGTTTTGAGGCCCTTCTCTTTGTTTTTTGACGATTCTGAATTTGGAAATCTAACATAGCTAGTTCGACGCATGCGCATTTTCGCGAGTGTTCGCATGAAAGCGCAACGCAAGTTTCGGTACGCTTGAGGGCGTACCTTTTAAAACCGCGTTTACACTTCACGAGTAAGGATTGCAAGTGCACAACCCCTATCGAGTAGTATAATCGGGTGTCGATCCACAGGGACGACTCAAATTCTGATTTTCGACTTAACCTAATTAGGTACTAGAAGTGAGAAGGGTGTTTGAGTTTGTTTAAGGTTCCTAATTTCAATCAACAATAGTAATAACAAACAATGAAAACAATTGAACGTTTGATTTTAGACTATCTGTAAAATAAAAGCGTTTCGAGGGTTTCAGACTTCATCCTCAACTTTGCTGCTCTGGACTTGTCACGCGACCCGCATACTCTCGTATGCGACCCTTGTGACGCGACCCGCGTGCTCTCACACGCGACCCGCGTAGCCCTCAAGCACTCTGGACCTCTCACTCGACCCGCATGCTTTCACTTGCGACCTAGTGACGCGACCCGCATGGTTTCTCATGCGACCCGCGTGGTCCTGGAGCTGACACTGAACATTACTGATTCTGGTTGTTTAATTCGTGTAAGGCTCGATTGACCGTACCTAATGTCACTGAACCTCAACTCTCGTGTATTGGCTTAATAGACTTGGTATGGAATTGCAATTTCACCTTCCTAGATTCAATTCAAACCTAGGTTATTGATCTTGTTTACTAAAGGCATCCACTATTCTTTCGATTAATGGAAATTTCACCTTTCGGCTACTATTGATCTCACCTCTCGGATCTTAGATCTACCTCAAATACTAAACCTAATCCACAAGATACATCAAGGCCAAATTACAAAAAGAAATGCCATAAGCAATCAATAGTAGACAATCAAGAATCAATCAAGCAATTAGGTCAAGCAATTTCAATCAATACAAAAATCAAGAAACACGAATAACAATTCAGATTCAATTAACATTCATCATCAAACAAAGCTTTAGATTACATCTAAACCCTCAAAACTGAAAATCTACTCAAACATGATCAAAGAAAGAAGAAAAGAGAGATAGAAGATGCAAATCATGGTGAAGGAGAGAAGAATCGAAGAAGATCGAGCTCGAATCAAGATCTTGGCCGAAATTCCTCTTGCTCCAGTTCTCCTCTGTCTTCTGGCGCCAATCTCCCCCTCTGTCCCGATCTCTCTCTGTTTAAATTGAAAATTGGATGGTCTGAATCGCGCAGGCCCAGATCTATATATAGACAGCTTACTGGGCTTCAATTGGGCCTGCGCAGTTGATTCGACGCGACCCGCATGGATCGGATGCGACCCGCGTCGGGTTGGGTCTGATGCGTGCTGTGAGGGTCGCGTCTGAGGTCGCGCTGGGCTGTGATGCGACCCGCGTCAGGTGGGACGCGGCCCGCATGGGAGATGTCTGAACTCTGCTTTTTGTCTGTTTTCGCCTATTTCCTGCAAAATCATAACCAAACTGCAGCAGTACCATATTCTATCGATATTTCAATGTAAACAGTGCAATTTAGTTATTCAAAACATAATATTTGGTCTGGAAATAGGTCGAAACAATCAATCAAATAATGAGACATCAGTGAGCTTTCCGAAAAGTGGTCATTTGCTGAAATCAGACACTCGAGCGCCGTTTTATGACCGTTTGAAGTTTCGTCGTCGTTTTTCACCTTCTCAGTGAAGATATCATCCCTATTGATACGTAATTTAGCGTAATTTACCGTATTCTAGCATAATTCTACAGAATTATTGTAATTTCAATTAATTTAGTGTAATTCAGCATAAATTAATATAATTTCAAGTAATTTAGCGTATTTTAGTATAAATATGCTATCAAAAAAGTAATTTGACAAAGGGAAAAAAAATTCGATTTTTTAGTATTATATTTCATCATTTTAGTTATTTGTTTCTAAAAAAAAAAAAGTACTGGGACCCGAAATCCCAATTCGGGTCCAAGGTATTACACCAACGGCTACACCGTTTCTGCGCTGCGGAAAACTGAGAAAAATAGGGAAACCCGAATTGGCATTTCGGGTCCAGGGAAAAAAAAAGTTGGACCCGAATTCCCAATTCGGTTCTTATGGTTTTTCTAAAAATCCAGCTAATCATGTTGGTTTGCTAATTTTGTTTGTTCTAATTATGGTTTTTAAAAAAAATTCAAAATTTTGATTGTATCCCAATACAGCCCATTTGTTACCTGGAGAACAATTAGAAAATCTAGACTGTTCTTCAACTCTAGCACAAATCTCAAAACGAATCCCTTATATCTACATGGGAGAACATTTTTTTTTTGAAAGCTGATACGAGTACTCGCGCTACAGTACCCACACCTAAACTATCATAACTGCTTGTGGGGACCGCAACTATTCCAAAACTGTAATTTTGTTTTACAAATTTTAATAGTAACACTGTGAAGTATATAGCTCAAACAGAACAAGTATTTATACCTATACAATGAACTACATATGATATACGAATTTTCCTAAAATAATTGTACCCGCACCTTTTCTTGAAAAATTCTCGTGTTGTACCCGCATTAGGGGACCACTCAAACGGCATGTGGGGACCGCAACTGTTCCAAAACTGTAATTTTGTTTTACAAATTTTAATAGTAACACTGTGAAGTATATAACTCAAACAGGGCAAGTATTTATACCTATACAATAAACTACATATGATATATGAATTTTCCTAAAATAACTGTACCCGCACCTTTTCTTAAAAAATTCTCGTGTCGTACCCGCATTAGGGGACCACTCAAACAGCATGTGGGGACCGCAACTGTTCCAAAATTGTAATTTTGTTTTACAAATTTTAATAGTAACACTCTGAAGTATATAGCTCAAACAGTACAAGTATTTATACCTATACAATGAACTACATATGATATATGAATTTTCCTAAAATAATAGTGCAGGTACTGTAGTGCTACAGTGAGCGTACAGTGCGGGTACTGTAGCATGAGTACTGAAATAATTATTCTTTTTTTTACCTGGCTGGAACTAAATCCCAACCGTTCTTTTCTAATTGTACCATCAGGTACCTGAGAGGCCAATACCACTGATGTATCTATTCTCGGTCAATTTATTTCGATAAAGACCGGATGGTTAAAAATTCCAGCACATTAACACAAGCCGTAGACTAAAAAGAAAAAGATGATCATCATGACAAGTGACAAGTGACTAGCAAAGAAAATTCTTAAATAGAGATGAAATACTATAGTAAATGATTAAATACGTCAGAAGTATAATTACAGCTATAGGAGTTCCAATGGAATAATCCTTGCATATTTATGGAGGGATATTGTTACAACTACAATGAAATAATTCTTATATATTTAAAATAGAATAATTATTACCTATACATATGTATAATCAGAATAAAAAATGAGGTATATTGAACCGTGTTTGTCTCATCAAAATCCACCTATGTGCACAATGCAAATTACAAAGAACTTTCTAATAAAAATACAAATGCATTTAGCTAAAGAATCTAAGGATCGATACGAAGCCAACTGCAAAAACAATCCAATTTATTGAGCTAGAGGATTTAAGATTGATACACATCCCACTGAAAAAAAAGGCCCTATGTAAACAACAAAAGTGACAAATAAAGCTTTAAAAACAAGCATTTTATATGGTAAACGCAAGACAACTAAAAGAAAATATAAACAAACTACCTTATTAACCTATATGACCAGTACCACCTTAAGCACAAGTTATTTTACCAAACAGGGAAAAGTGGGCCAGTGCCACCAGGCTTCTCAGCATCAGGGAGGCTGGTGTAGAAGTAGATGTCATTAGACATCTCCCAACTCCAATCCTCCCGCCTTGACACTGTCATCGGGGCCCACCGGTTTATTCTCACATAGTGTTGTCTGATCCTGCCATCACCAACATAGCTTGTGATTATTGAGTAATTGCTCTCATGACCACCCCACGCCTTATCATCTGGGTCTGCCGTGTGGGTCCCATCTGGGTGGAAGTAGCGCCACATTGGTCGGCCCGTGTTCGTCCAGCTAGGATCAAGGTTTCGCCAGTATTCTGGGGCTGTCTGCAAATGGATGTGAAAAAGGATACTATAAAAAGCAATTCCCCTCTTAGCAGTCAAGAAGTATTTTAATATAATTTCGTCTCCATATCTCCGAAAAAGTAAATATAAGACCCAATTATCTAATAATCCCCGTTCACATCATACAACCCTAACTATACAGAAATCAATTAAGGAAAAAAAAAAAGGATATTTGCTAAACAATAACAGCTAAGAACAAGACAGAAACAGGTTATGCAATATTTGTCATCCCTTGAAACTGCTTAAGAACTTCCTCAAAATAAATGACTATCAGGATAAATTTTTAGCAACTTATGAACAGAATTGAAGCAATTTGAAGAAATTTTCAAAAAGCACATGAAAAAGAAGTAAATGACCAGTAAAACTGACCGCTTTAAAGCGATATTCCCAAACATGATCGCACAGGTCCTCCCTTGTTATGCGAACCTACAATGAAAGTAGCGTTCAATACATACATTATATCAGTTACATCGTCATGCATAGAGGAAAATCATTTTGGTTCTTGTTTGGTGTGCTTTGTCTTCAAATAAGAAAATCTTACCAATCTGAAAAGTGCAGTTTGCTTCCAAGGATATATTACAGTTTTCGACATACCGGCTAGTAATGGACAGGTCTGGTTAATTTACCAGTACATTCTGGCACATCAATTCTCATTTCCTCTAATAAAGCATGAGAATAACTGAAGCGCATTGAGCAAAATGTAGTGGCTATTCTCTAGACACCTACATGTCACAATTGCTTCTTAAAATCCTTGCGCTCCATTCCATGTGAATCAAGGGGCAAAAAAGTAAATTCCGTCAACAACAACAACAATGTTGACTAACTTGAAAGATCAAAATAATACTTCTACATCAAAAGAAAGATGAGTTCTTAGGTGGGTTAACTAGCCATGTTTTTCACTACTCTGGCATTTCATAGGAAATCAATACTTCAAGCATAGATAAAAAGTAGCTGATTGGTTTAATCATACCACTATGTCATAATGTCTGAATTCATCTATTTAAAGGAATAACAATACATATGGGCAGCATACCTCCGCATGTCTGCTCTCAACTCAGCACCATTCTAAGACAACAGCTCGATTTGCGCCCTAAATTCAAACCCCATGACCAGTAACTCTAACGCAACAATTGGTCCTAGCAGTACACAATGTACCATGATGACCACATATACTAGTTAAAAATTGTAATAGATAAATTACTGAAACAGTAATACTCACCCGTTTGCTATCCATGACAGAGAGAGAATAAGCCCTCAGCCGCGAAAGCCCCCTAATTTGCGCACATTGAGGAATGTGTGCCTTCCCTGTCCATAATTCTGATAACTGGTGATTAAGTATGAAATCAAAAACTAAAGAAAAAAAAATGCAATTAAATGAAGATAAAAAGTCGCAACCTATAATGAGTACTGTCTCAAAGATATTTTTTATTATCCAGATTATAATTGACTAATAACCTACTGTTTTCATTTATCCAGAGTTCAAATAGAAGTAAAGAGTATATATGTATCTTTTGCATGGGGGAATTAAAAGTACCAGCTATTAAAGGCGCATTTGGCATTGCTATTGTTTCATGTTTCCTGTTCTTTTAAAGGAAAAATAAAACAAAATGCATTTGGTATAGAGGATGTTGTTTCCCTTCTTTTCGTCTGAGCAGGAAAGGAGAAATGAAATTTTGTGAACGCCACGGCTATGTTGCACTAATACGGAAATGGATATCATATTGGATGTGATATGAATTTGGTGTCATAGCATTTTTCAAAATTTAAGATATGATATGTTTTAGTATGTATTTTGTTTTGAGTGAGGCTATGGTACTATGCATAGCGCATAATGGTCCGCACTATGGATCAATATCTCTATTTTCAAAGTCCAAAAATCAATATGAACCGTTCAACATGACCTCCATATAAAAATGTACTTGCAGATCAAATTTTACATTCTTTACAATTTTTTTACTATTTATTTAGATAGTTAGAAAATCACTTGATAAAATTCTAGACCATTCAAAAGTAGTGATTTTCTACCTATCTAAAAAAATAGTAAATATTCTAAAAAATGTAAAATTTAGTTTGCAAGTACTTTTTCATATAGAGATGATGTTGAACAGTTCGGATAGACTATTTTAACTTTGAAAACAAAGATATTGATCCATAGTACGGAGCAATCCACACTATGCATAGTACCATAGCCTCACTCTTTTGTTTTCTAGGAACAAACACAATTAGCTGGATCAACTATAGAACAGCAATGCTATACTTAATTTGTTTATCTATTTTTTAAATTCCAACAAATTATTATGACTTCATATATAAGGAATTTCAAATTAATGTTTCGTGTCATTTGCTTCTCAGGCATTAATGGTGTCCAGCTTTAATTTCGATGAACGAAAATGAAAGTTTTGAAAACAAAAAAAAAAAAAAAATTAGTTTTTAGTTTCTGAAAAAGTTGAAAACAATAAAACTAGAGCAGTACCAAACGCAGGTAAGTTAACACTTCTTAGGTAAACTTAAAGCAATTTTGTACCTAAAAAACTTGTTTACGTTCAAATTCAATCCTATAAAAGAGGAAATTAGATTGAGAAAAAATTCACTCTAGGAGCCCAGAGGCGATCCGAGGTGGCCACATTATGCCACCTACGAGAAACCACGAGACATCGCGCCACGCTGCGTGCGTCCAAAAAATTCAGGATTTTCTCCAGTACCTCAGGCCCCACCACCGAGAGCGGGTCCCCCACCTCACCGTCTTGATCGTTCCTTTGCCGCTTTGGCTTCGTTTCAAGGTTGTTGGAATCGGAATCGCAATCGCAACCCGCTTTCTCCTTGCCTTTTCCCTCTCCCCGACGGGAATCCGCCATTGGGGAGGGAGGGTTAACGCTCAAATGCTCAGTGCCTGTGGAGTGTGGGAAAGAGTTTATTGTCGTCGACTGGTCTTTTATGCGGCATGGCGGTGATTCATCCTGGATAGGATCCATATCCTCTCCGGTACTGGTACTGTAAAAAGGAATCTTTTACAATTAGCGAAAGAATGGTCCAGATTATTCCTCAGCCGGTGCCTATTCAGGATGGCGCAGGGGCCCAGTATTATTTGTGTATTGAGAATCGTGCAAAGTTAAAAGAACGGTCCAGATCCACTAATTGTAAAAGATTTCTTTTTACGGTACCGGGAGGATCTGAATTCGGTTCGGTGTATGGTAAAAAGATTTTGTTCAAATTATTACAGACTTACAGTTTGTTCAAATTATTACAGAGCTGTTGCCATAAAAAAAATAAAAAAATTATTACAGAGCTAAGCCTACGTGGATACTTTGCAAGAGATACAAAAATATTGAACCCGACCTGACAGAGATACAAACAAATAAAAACATTTATAAATTATAAGTTTTGTTTACGAACCACAAACGTAGTTCACATAATTGTTCACTCTAGTCCACCTCTATTTCTATCTCAATCTCTCGTTCTCTCGTTCTCTAGTCCACCTCTATTTCATACCCTCGCCCGGCTTTGTACTTGGCCAATAATTGCCAATTACTTTACAGGTTTTTAATTCATTAGTTCAATTTGCTTTTGCAAAGAGAGTGACATTATTTGGATCGAGGGTAGGAAGTTATGGTTTCGTATTTCTTTGAAAATTTATGATGTCTATCATGGAAATTACAATAGTAGGGTTCGATAAAAGTCGAATGAAATGATGTCTTGGATATCAATGAACGTTTTAGATGTTTACAAGTAAATTTTGCAAATTGATATATACCTGCGAGGGTCTAATGATAATTGTACCGAATTCATTTTAACAATTGGTAAATGTTAATTGATAATTATCAATTGATTAATGAATGGTTTATGGCCTCACAACTTGTGCAACCCAACGTACTAAACCTATAAAACCATAATAGAACCAATCTCAAATGATATAAGAATCAACTTTTAATAATGGGAAAATTGTGAAAATGCCACTCCAAAACATTGAAATTGGGAGAATGCCACTCCAAACTTTGAAATTGGAAAAATGCCACTCTAAACTTGGTTAATTTGTGAATTTGCCATTTATACTGTACCTGGACTAAAATACCCTCAGCTCCATCTCTGTGCCTGGACTACAATGCTCCATCCGAAAAACATATGAACCCTAGCCCAGAAAGAAAGAAGGGTTTCGATACTGTGCCTGGACTAAAATGCTCCATCTCTGTCTCTCTGCTCTCGTTTTCAAGCTTAATTAGATCTCCATCTTCTAATAAACCTTCCTTCTCTTCCTCTTCCTCTTCCTCTAGTCTATCTATCAGGTATCGAGTATCGGCCGCCAGCCAAACAATTGACGACGATGTCGGCCATTGAAAATGCGATTTCAAATCTGTCAATCGACGACACCAGAGTAAGTTTTTTTATGTTCCCTATAATAAATCCAATTGGTTGACTGGTTGATTACTTTGTCGATTCATCGGTCTGTTCTGTGCAGGTTCTCAATTTCGTCCATTACAATTATTCAAATTGATTATGTACGCTTGGATAATGTTAGAAGAATGCTTGAAATAGCTATTTAATTAATTATTGTATAAACTGCATTGAATAGCTCTTGCGCTGGGTTAAGAAAATTAATACAAAAATTACCTAATTAATACCTTGCAAACATTGTACAGGCACCCCTCTGTAGGATTTGTTATCTAATCAGCACCAGTTTAATCAATAAATACTGGCTGCTAGAGAGAATGCACTACTCTTACCAATTTCATGCTAAATTAGCTTAATAAGTCTTTGGTGAGGCCTGCTTAGTTAATTTTTCTCGTTGTTGATCAAAATGCTAAAAATATCAGGTTGTTCCTTCCTCCAGTGGTGAGGCCTGCATTGGATTCATTTGAGACAGCTAAGCAAGTCCCGCCACCAGCTCTGACTGATGTAAGCTTATTTCTTCTTTAATAAAATTTATTTAGTCTCAACTTTAGTCTCAATAATTTTATACATCCCACTTATCCATGCACTCCATCACATCCAACACCATCTGTTGCACCTGTTAATCATAGCCAAGTGGAGAGCTCTCAGGGGTGTAACACTTCATCCCAGCCAGCACCATCTATTGCACTTAGTAGCCAGGTAGGGGCATCTTAGACCAGTCCGATTGCAGGGCAACCTGATCAATTTGACGATCCTGATCCTGATCCTGATCCTGATGAATATGTGGGTGTTAATGATGAAGATATTTATTGCCACAATGATGAGGCTATACATGAGCAGCACATTGGTCCAGATCCTACTTTGGAGGATGAGGAGGCAACTATAGATGATGTCGTTGACAGTGAAGGGGTCATTGCATTTGACCATGAAAACCCTAAAATAGAGGTTGGTGAATTATTTCCTATTTAATCTGTGGAAGCTGAATGCTTGTCAGTGTGGCTTTGTGTTGGTTATATTTGGGGCAGTAGTGGATTTTGAAAGAAATTTTGAGGGCAGTAGTGGATTTGATAAAAATAGGGAGCTAATAAATCATTGAAAATGTAATGACTACGTGGCTGCAATTTGAATTTGATAAAAATGAACCAAAATCTTCACCTTTTAATAGAACTTCCTTTTATGCATATGCTTATCACTGTTAAAACTTCACTTTTTTAATTTTTGTTGTTTGCAGGAATAGAAGATCAAGCAATGCTTTAAGCGTTGGGTAGTTTTTGGATTTTAATAGTTGGCGGGGGGTCATTTTGCAAAATTGTAATATTTGTCAGGTTTTATGTATGGAGTTTGAACTGAATTTGTGTTTGTTTTAAGGCTTTTTTTGCAAAATTGTAATATCTAATGGTACCGGTAAGAGATAGTGGTATTGATCTCTCTTTTTCCTCCCTGGTGACATAGGGTGCATTCTCCTACTATAGTGTTTTGTACTTCATCATATTTGTGTTCTCATGGCAGAATTTGCTTGTAGCTTTTTTGTGAATCACTGAGATGTAATATTGCTTTATTAATCATCTAAGTACAATTCTGCATATATGGTTTTGATATGTACCAAGTACAACCAGGTTTGTGTCAATTTGTTACTGATGAGCCTTATCCATCGTTTAAAATTACTCTCTTGATATATCCTGCCAAGTTACTTTCTTGAACAAGCTACCATACAAGCTACCATTAGCCGTGCTATGTCATAAAAATAAGTTGAACAGTAATAAAAGGCAGGCAACTTGTGAAAGAAACTTGTAACATGTAAAAATAAGTTGAACAAGGCATTGACATACATAATCAACCATTCCTAAATACACCTCTACACTACTTGCACATAATTACAATCAAAATACTAATCATCACAACAACATTTATAACAAGAAAATACTACACTCGGGATCACTTCGCATGCCCACAACTCCAATGTCACGAAGATATGCCTCGTAGTCCTCTTCCCACATCCAGAACCTGCACGAAAATGTCTTCTGCAAAATAAAATACAACCACATCAAGCAACATATTGTTTAGAATACCAGTACCTTTAGAACCCAATATAGTCCGACAATTTAAGAAACTTTTAGTACCTTTAGAACCCAACATATTGTTTAGAATACCAGTACATATTGTTTAGTACCTTTAAATACCAGTACCTTTAGAACCCAATATAGTCTGACAATTTAAGAAATCCATATCAAGCAACATATTGTTTGTTATAAGATACAATATTAAAAAGAAATTTTTATCAAATTACTTACCAGTATTTTCAGTTTCTTTGTAACATTTCACTTTTCAGCTGAATACTTTTACATCTCAAGAATTGAAATATTTTGGCATTTTAGAACTGGTACAGGGTGGTACAGGTGGTACACACGTTCTGATACAAGAATAACTGCTAAAATCTACTGAATCATAAATTAACAAATAGAAGATATTAATCACAGTACGAGAGTTCCATATCCACCTAAAAAGGATACCCATATTATTGATCTGCATAAGAATTGACAAATGAGCAATAAAATAATGACCTATATGCTATAAAGTAAAAAGTAAGCATGTTCATAACAGTATATTTGAATATTTGATAGAAAAAGATTAGATGCATTATATCTAAACTAAAAAGAATATATCCTGGTACAGCAGTTTTGACAGAGAAGAAAAAAAAGACAAAGGGCTCCTGTTCTGACCTTCCATGCGAGGTTAAGCATAAACCTCAAGTAGAAGATAGAAATCAAGTGTGGCCTGATATCGATACTCATACTGATAAGCCTACTAATTAATCTCAAATAAAAAAATTTCATACTAAAAAACTATACTTACGGAAGCCTAGACTTTGAGAAGTCGTCGGAAGGGGATTTTGAACTGGAGTGCTAGGACGCACGGAGAAGCGCCGGGAATCGCCTGGAGGAATCGCTGAGTTGAGGAATCGCCTGGAGGAATCGCCGGTTCGCATAAACGAGATTTGAAGAGGGGCGATTTTGAACTGGAGGCATGCGGTGACAAATAACAAATTAATTGTATAAAGGGTATAATTGGAAATACAGAAATACGTATATCAAAATAGTATAAGAATACAGTATAAATGGCAAATTCACAAATTAACTAAGTTTAGAATGGCATTTTTCCAATTTCAAAGTTTGGAGTGGCATTCTCCCAATTTCAATGTTTTGGAGTGGCATTCTCACAATTCTCCCTTTAATTTAATAGCAAAGAACAACATCCTATACAAGATTGTAAATTTGAAACTCAAATAAATAAAATCATAAATATTAAATTAAAATTAAAAAATAAACTTTTTTTATTTAAAAAAACTCTCAACTAAACCTACATACAATCTTTCAAAACAAAATAAATAAATAAAACATCAGCTTAATTATACATCAGCCGGATCGAATCTGCATTCTCTGTATTAATGCATCATTTGAAATTAAAATTCAAACCAATTTGGTTCATGCCCAGGGGCAGATCTACTATAGTGCAGGGTAGGGCAACTGCTCTACCCTGAAAATCCAAAACTAATTTACAAAGACTGAATTTTGGACCTTTGTCCTACTTTGAAAATTGATATTGCCCTATCCTGTAGCCCAATCAAAATAACTAGCCCATTGTATATTAAATTTATAAATTATACAAGATACGGCCCAAGTAAATTCAATTCGAAATGCTGCCCCTGTCTCTGTTTCTCTCTGTGTAATTGATTAATAAAATACGGCTCATTAATTGATTAAACAAAACGCCAAAAACATGATATTATAGTTCCTGTCTCTGTCTCTCTTTGTCGAAACGGCCCATTAATTGATTAAATGAAACGCCAAAAACATTAAGATACGGCCCTGCCCCTGTCTCTCTCTCTATTTGTCAAACGAAATGCCAAAAACAAAAAAAATACAAACCAACGCGCACCAAACTCGCCCCTGTCTCTCTGACTCTCTGGCTCTGCTGACTCGAAAGAATAACCAAATACCTTGCTTCTCTTTTTATGTGGTAATTTAAACTTCTTATTTTTCTTTAGATTTTTGGATCTTATGAAATTGTAAATTAGGATTTGAAATTTTAGATTAAATTTAGGTATTTGAATTATAATTGATCGGTAGATTCAATTTTTAGGTCTTAGACTTAGAGTTAGAATCCTATTTAATTGATAGATTGAACTTATGGTTGGTAAATGATAAATTGGTAATATTGAAATACTAGGTCTTACAATTCTAATTAATTGGTAGATTTAATTATTAGAACTCTAATTAATTGGTATATTGAATTATTAGGTTTCAGAACCCTAATTGGTACATGAATTATTAACCCCTTTCATTTAAGTCTTGAATTATGGTATAATTTAAGTTGGTTAATATCTTATTTTCTTTAATTTGTCATTCATAGTATAAAAAATGCACAAGTTTTTTAAGAAGAAATCCAATCCTCCAAGAGGCTCATCTTCGAGTTCTAATCACTCTCATGAGATTAATAGTGCCGAACAAATCCCTTCTTCTAATCCTGCTCGAAGGCCATCGATATCTCATTATAATCCAAATGAGCATGACTCTGGCATGTGCAGGTGATACTTGATGGGGTTCTCATTTGAGGACTTTAAATAGTTTGCTAACACTATTTTCAGTCATTCTAGATGTACTTGAGGTTGTACAAGAGGAAGGAAATACAATAAACCAAAAGGCCGATGCGGGTACATATCATTTATCTATGCAAAGAGTTTGTATTTTCGTGTTATCTCATGAGGCAAATATTAAACATCACAAATGATCTATCACAAATCTTGCAACGCAAAGATCAAGATATGTTGAATGCTATGCGTTTGGTGAAGTATGCAAAATCTAGGTTGCAAGATATGAGGGATAGTAGTTTGGATTTATTATTCTAAGAAGTGTGTACATTTTGTGACAAACATGGTATTATAGTTTCAAATATGGAGGATTTATATGTAGTGAACCCGCGACGCCCAACAAACTTAGCTAATTTGCATTATTATCGTGTTGATTTATTTTACACGGTTATTGATATGCAATTACGAGAGCTTGGTGAAAGATTCACCGAAACTAATACCGAACTTCTTATTTGTATGTCATGCTTAGATCCAAAGAACTCTTTTTCATCATTTGCTCAATTTTATCTTTCTGATTTCAACCCTAGAGAGTCAATTGGGAAATTACCACTTAGATATGAAAGATGATAGAGATTTTGAGCTAAAGAGCTTAAGTAAACTTTCTCAAAAAATGGTGAAAACGAACAAGTACAATATTTATCCCTTAGTTTACAAATTAGTGAAATTAGCATTGATATTGCCTGTGACGACCGCTAGTGTTGAAAGGATTTTTTCGGCAATGAATTTCGTGAAAAATAATTTAAGAAGTACAATGAGAGATCAATGGATGAATGATTTGTTGGTTACTTACATTGAGAATGAGTTGTTTATCTGTGTTGATAATGAAAGAATTATACAAAGATTCCAATCTATGAAGACCCGTAAAGGAACTCTCTCTCCATTGACTTAAGTATCTAGTATCTAGTTTTTTTGTTTTGTTTTTAATATGTAAAAGGATAATGTTTTTGTTATTTTTGTTATGCAAAAGAATACTATTTTGTTGGTTTTTTGTCATGTTTTAATTGGTAGTTTGATTAGTTGATTATCTAAATATTATGGAGTAGATTGTGTTATAAGAGTAGAACTAGGGTGTGATGTGCTCACCAAACTCTTTGGTGAGCACAACTCTACATAAACTATCGGATTCACTTCAAACGAGATGAATCCAACCGTTGAAACCGATGTACTTTACGAGTGATGTGCGTACATGCAAAATTTAGAATTTTTTGAATTCATTTAGTCTCAAGTCAAGTGGTCAAAATTGATGAAAAATGAATGATCCAAAATGAAATTGTTTTAATGCAGTAAAAAAATCATCAATTTTGACCACTTGACTTGAGACTAAATGAATTAAAATTCAAAATTTTGCATGTACACGCATCACTTGTAAAGCACATCGGTTTCAACGGTTGGATTCATCTCGTTTGAAGTGAATCCGATAGTTTATGTAGAGTTGTGCTCACCAAAGAGTTTGGTGAGCACATCACACCCTAGTTCTACTCGTGTTATAATACTATTTTTGTTGTTTTTGTTATCATGCTTTATCTAGTATCTGATTATCTAATAGGTTTGGACCTAATTATCTATTTAAATCCGATTCAATAATTTTTTGCCCTATCCTGATCAAAATTCTGCATCCGCCCCTGTTCACGTCAGTGTGTGATGTTTTTTAATAGTTGTGTGAATTTAAATCGGACAGTCCTGATCTTATCTGAACCGTCTGATTTAGATTTGCACTAATAATAAAGAGCCCGTGCGTTATAGACGTGGAAAAGATTGATGTCTGATCGTACGGTTCATAATTCAGCCAGGCCCGGGGGAAAGCACACTGCAAATGAAATCAACTCTACTATTTTTTCAAAAAAAAAAACAGGAAACCTGCTTTTCAGAATCTAACTATTTAAATTTTTTTATTTACATATTTTGATAAAAATATTTTTTTATACATAAATTTCAACGAATTTGAATAGTTAAATTCAGTACAGCAGATTCCTGCTTTTCTGAACAGAGTCGGACTCCTGCAAACTCAGATATCATGTCATGGTAAATCAGAGCAGCAGTGGAAGAAATATTTCTTTTGACTTCTGCTTGGATTTATCTGAAAGGACAAAAACGACGCCACTTGAGAAATGCTTTTAGAATCTGACTTATATTTTTAAAGATAGAAATTCCGTACTCGCACTACGAGAACAAGTAATAAATAACAGCGACAAAGTTTCGGTTCAAATTTTTGGCAGCATCAACAAAGTAATCACGGAAGAGATACGAGTAGGTTCGATCGACATCGGATTTAACTCTAACACTGTACGATTAACATTAAATCTGTGTGCACGGAAATTGATACAAACTCTCGCATATATTTTGATGCGGAGTGCATGAATCTTGATGCTAATCGGATGATCATCACACCCATCGAATCAAAGTAGGTCCGATGGGCATTGGACTTACTCTGAATTCATCACGGAAGACTACCGATCGGTTTTTCGGTTCTTAGCGTCAGGCGCCGGATATCGAACTCAGATTTAAATTTATTTAGCTAATTATATATTTGATAAATTTAATTTATACTTTTCAATATTCTGACTTATTATTTCTGATATTCTAACTAATAATTGTAATTACCGGTTCTAATTAAAAAAAAAAATTAATTTTAATTATAAATTTAACTCGAATTACAAATCAAATATTCAGTGAGACAAAAATAATTTTGGAGGGGAGAGCAAAGTCAGTTGAGACCAATATATCTCCACTAAAACTCAAAATTCAGAAAGAAAGGGCAGCTGCCCCCTACTACAATGTGGTCCGCCACTGTTTAGTGTACATGGAGAAGTAATAGCCTCAAATTTTTGTTAATAACATTAATAAATAAATTAGAGATGACATCAGTTTTTGAAAATTCAAAATATAATATTTTTGTTGGATAATTCAATGGCATTGAATTAGCAGAATAGCTAATTTCACGGAATAATTTAGCAGAATTACTCTTCAATTCAAATTTCATCGTAAATTTATATTAAAATATAACGTTATAATAAAATATTAAAAAACAAAATGTAATAATGACTTTTTATATTAAAAAAATCAATTCAAAATTCGGTTCTAAAATTTTACTATAAAAAACAGAAAAGTCAAACGTTAGTTTGGATATAAAAAACATTTATAATAATTTAATAGAAATTTAAACATTATAATGTTTGTTCTGCTGGATTTATTTAGTGGAATTGACTCATACAATTCTGCTAAATAATTCAACAAAATATTCAGCGAAATTAATGAATTATTAAGAGAGAAAAATTGTTTTTGGAAGTATCCAGAAACTAATGTCAATTTTCTTTAATTTGATTTATTTTACTATTATTAATAACAAATTCGGAGTAAGAGCACTGCTCGGAAGTTGGGGTAAAGAGAATTTTTTTATTCGTATGTTAAGCTTAATTAATTCATACAGTGCACAAATTATGATGTTAAGCATAAATAATATTGGATCCCACGCTATCCTCGAATAGGTACCGTACACGTCGGTCACGCAAAAGTTGAGATATCTCAGAGGATACGCTCTTCAAAACAGTGTTGTAAATAACGGTATGCGGTTGTCGGACGGACGGGGTACCGCCAAGCGATTAATCGGTATGCGGCCGATTAATCGGAATTATACGGACAATTTAACGTTTTTATTAAATTTATGTATATATATATCATAATTTATTAAAAATAATTTATTTAACTCATTAAAATTATCAAATAAACTTAATTTAACTTAGTTTTATTATTATAACACGACACTACTCTTATTTCTTCTTAACACATAAGTATTTTACATGTGTAAGTAACACATTTAATGAAAAAATAAATTTGAGAATCAAGCTTTTTCAAATACTAATAACATATTATTTGAAAGAAATAAAAATTTCAACATAAAATCACTAAATTTAGTTTATGATAACAACTTAATTTCATAAATGAACACGTCGTACTAATTGAAAAATTACATCAGTAAGTAAGAAAAATATATGGCATATAAATAATAGAAGAATTAATCAATTTCAAAGTAAGTAAGAATAAAAAATATTATATGTATATCCAATCACAAATAAAACTACAATATATAATTTCTAAATCTTATTATCACACGCTATCACAGAAAAAATCAATTTAAAAAAAAATATTCATTGAAATAAATGGAAATAAACGGGAATAAATGGGCGATTAAACGGTAAAACGGCCGATTAATCATTTTCATCCGCAAACATGCATCCATTAAGTGTATTCGTAACGGTTTGGCCACCATTAAAGATTAAACGGCTAATTAATCGGCCGTTAAGACCGTTTTTTACAACACTGCTCCAAAAGGCAAGGGTATATATAAACAATTCAAGCTATTAAACCCTGGAAACGGACATCCGGACCGGACAACAACATTCTTTTCCTTTTTATATATATCTATAATTAAAAAAAACTCGACCAAATCGATATCCCGGGTCAAATCCCTTGCCATGTATTCAGTATCCTGCCTACTCCAAGAAATCTCGTCCGTTAAAAGATGAATCCCATGACAAAAATCAGATCGTACAACCACATTATTCTTACATATTTGAAGAAAATCACGCATCTCTCCCAAAAAAGAAAAAGGAATCGCAGCTGTACACATTACATCAAGAATTCAAGATTCCACATCCAATTATTTTCATATTTAAATTTTGTTAATTAATATCTATATTTTAAAATTCGTATGACTTAATTATCCAATAATAATTCGTTTCGTATCCGTATTCGTAGATTATCCGCTCCGTATCCGTATCTATTTAAGGTGAATTTGGTTTTGAATTTTGACATCCGTTTACTATCCGTATCCGTATTTATATCCGATCATTGAAAGACAGATATGGATTTGGTATCAGCATTATCCGCTCCGTTTTCAGCTCTACTGCCACAGCCAAGTTTTTCAGAAAGAAACAAATATTGAACCTTGAGGGGAAAAAAATACAAGCATTTCATACATAAGTTAAACACACTCGTTTGTCCCAAAATTGGAACAAACTTATTACGTTTATACAACATCTCAAGACAACTAAAAGAAAACATAAACAAACCGCCTTAAACTATATGACCAGTTCAACTTAAGCATCAATTATTTTACCAAACAGGGAAAAGTGGGCCAGTACCACCTGGCTTCTCAGCACCAGGGAGGCTGGTGTAGATGAAAATGTCATTAGACATCTCCCAACTCCAATCCTCCCGCCTTGACACTGTCATCGGGGCCCATCGGTTTATTCTCACATAGTGTTGTCTGATCCTGCCATCACCAACATAGCTTGTGACTATTGAGTAATTGCTCTCATGACCACCCCACACCTTATCACCTGGGTCTGCCGTGTGGGTCCCATCTGGGTGGAAGTAGCGCCACATTGGTCGGCCCGTGCTCGTCCAGCTAGGATCAAGGTTTCGCCAGTATTCTGGGGCTGTCTGCAAATGGATGTGAAAAAGGATACTATAAAAAGCAATTCCCCTCTTAGCAGTCAAGAAGTAAAGAGAAATTATTTTAATATAATTTCCAGTCTCCATATCTCAGAAAAAGTAAACATAAGACCCAATTATCTAATAATCCCCGTTCACATCATACAACTCTAACTATACAGAAATCAATTACGGAAAAACAAAAAGGATATTTGCTAAACAATAGCAGCTAAGAACAGGACCAAAACAGGTTATGACTTGTGCAACATTTGTCATTCCTTGAAACTGCTTAAGAACTTTCTCAAAATAAATGAGTATCCAGAATATTTTGTGGCAAGTTATGAACAGAATTATGAAGCAACTTGAAGAAATTTTCAATAAGCACATGAAAAAGAAGTAAATGACCAGTGGAACTGACCGCTTTAAAACGATATTCCCAAACGTGATCGCACAAGTCCTCCCTTGTTATGCGAACCTACAATGAAAGTAGCGTTCAATACATACATATATCAGTTACATAATCATGCATAGAGGAAAATAAGAAAATCTAACAAATCTGAAAAGATGCAGTTTGCTTCAACAATATATTACAGTTTTGGACATACCTGTCAGTAATGGACAGGTCTAGTCAGTACTTAATTTACCAGTACATCCTGGCACATCAATTCTCATTTCTTCTAATAAAGCATTAGAATAACTTAAGCACGTTGAGCAAAGCGTAATGGCTACTCTCTAGACACCTACATATCAGAATTGCTTCTTATAATTCCTTGTGTTCCATTCCATATGAATCAAGGGGCAAATAAGTAAATTTCGTCAAAAACAACAACAATATTGACTAACTTAGATAAAGATAAAAACTACTTGTGTATCAAAAGAAAAATGAGTTCTTCGGTGGGTTAACTAGCCATGTTTTCACTACTCAGGCATTCATAAGACTTCAATACTTCAAGTAAAGTTATTACAGGGTTAAAATAGCGGATCATGAAACAGCTAGAAAAATTAGGTAGCTAAGCCATAAATGTCTGAATTCATCTATCTAAAGGAATAGCAATACTTACAGGCAGCATACCTCCAACATGTCTGCTCTCAACTCAGCACCATTCCAAGATAAAACCTCGATTTGCGCCCAAAACCAGAACTCTAACGCAACAATTGGTCCTAGCAGTACACAATGTTCCATGATGACCACATGTACTAGTTTAAAAAAAATGTACTAGATAAATTACTGAAACAGTAATACTCACCCGTTTTCCATCCATGAAAGAGAGAGAATAAGAACTCAGCCATGAAAGCCCCCTAATTTGTGAACACCGAGGAATGTGTGCCTTCCCTGTCCATAATTCTGATAACTGGTAATTAAAATATGAAATCAAAAACTAAAGAAAAAAATGCAATTAAATGATGATAAAAAGTTGCAATCTATAATATTGAATACTATCTCAAAGATATTTTTTATCATCCAGATTATAATTGACTAATAACCTACTATTTTCATTTATCCAGAGTTCAAATAGAAGTTGCATGGGGGAATTAAAAGTACCAGCTATTAAGGGTGCATTTGGCATTGCTATCGGTTCATGTTTCCTGTCCTTTTAAAGAAAAAATTAAATTTTGTGAAATGAGTATCATATTGGATGTGAAATGAATTTGGTGTCACAGCATTTTTCATAAATTAAGGATATGATATGTTTTAAGTATGCATTCTGTTTTCTAGGCATAAACATAATTAGCTGGATCAACTATAGAAACGCAATGCTATACTTAAATTGTTTATTTTTTTCAGTTTCAACAAATTATTATCACTTCATGTATAACAGTTAACAAGTTTAAAATTAATGTTTGGTGTCATTTGCTTTCATCGGAAATTTGTTGTTTATCAGGCATTAATGATGTCCAGCTTTAATTTTGACGAATGAAAATGACTGTTTTAATTTGAAAACAAAATTAAGAAAAACAGAAATTAGTTTTTAGTTCTGCAAAAGTTGAAAACAATAATTAGTTTTTAGTTTCGCTCTTACAGCCAGACGATTCCAAAGGCGGAAAAAAAAAAAACTGAAACCCTAGATCCCCTCACCCGCTCCTCTCCCCACCCTACCACCCCTTTCACCCCTTCTTGACCTCAACCAGACACAACAACCCCTCTCTCTCTCTCGTCTCTACCTCCTCGGCAGTTAGGAGGTGAGAAAGAGGGGAGGGAACATAGCCGATGCGAGGCGTTGGAGCACATCAGAGGTGTTGGAATTCTATTCTCGACCGGACTTAGCACCATCGTTGGAGTGCGTTCGACAGTTGTATGGATAATCAATTGACCTCTATTTTTTTTTTCAAAAACTAGTGGTTATGTATGCTTTTTTTTTTTATATATTTTATTGTAAAATACTATGGGAACCTCAAAAATGACCTCCATATTTTATCTGAAAAGTTCATATTGTTAACCCCCATTTTTTTTAAAAAGAAAAATTAGTTATTGTATACCACGTGTAATTTGGGAAACTCTAGCATTTCATATTATTGAGAATTACTCAAAAAATTGACCTCCATTAGTGTATTTTAATTTTCAGTTACCTTATCAAAAAAATTTAGTTACGTTCCTGGTATCAAACACAGGTAAGTTAACACTTCTCACGTAACTAACAGGAATTTTGTACAATCCTATAAAAGATATATTAGATTGAGAAAAAAATTCACTCTAGGAGCCCAGAGGAGATCCGAGGTGGCCACATCATACCACCTACGAGAAACGACGAGACATCGGGCCACGCTGTGTGCGTCCAAAAAATTGAGGATTTTCTCCAGTATATCAGGCCCCACCACCAAGAGCGGGTCCCCCACCTCACCGTCTTGATCTTTCCTCTGCCGCTTTGGCGTCGTTTCAAGGTCGTCGGAGTCGCAACCTGCTTTGTCGTTGCCTTTTTCCTCTCCCCGACGGGAATCCGCCATTGGGGAGAGAGACCAAGAGCGAGAGTTAACGCTCAGATGCTCGATGCCTCTGGGAGAGTTGGATAGGACCGATAAGTGCAGTGCCGAATTTTTTATTCATATCTTCAGATAAAAACGAAAATTCAAACATATCCACAAAAATCTATAAAATTGGATTTTGTTCCTACCGCTAGCAAAGTTACGGATAGAACTTGTTTGAACCGGTTTGCGTTCGGTGAATAAAAAAAGTTTTGTTAAATTTTACAAGTAAATAAAATATTTTTAAATTTTATATGTATTAGAAGGACACGAGATACGGCAATTTTCAAAGATTTAAAATACGTTTCGGGACCGTCCGAGCACGTATCGGTATCTGATACGTACCCGATACGGGTACGAGGCCTTATATGGAGTATCAGGTAACTCAAATCCAAAGTTTGAACCAGAATCAATATCTCGGATTCAAATATTTTTTTTTTCTAACAACACAATAAGAAACACTTTTATTTTTTAGGCCACAAAAAAATCCGACTTAAAAAATATTTCATAATTCTTCTAATATATTTAAATTCTAAGATATTTAATTTTTCTTCTAGTACATGCAAATTGTAAAATATTTTATTTATTTTTAAAAATTAACAAAACTTTTCCTATTCAGCGAACGTAAACCGTCAAAACTTGAATTCGTATCCTCTGCATTAACTCAAAAGGGAATCTTTTGAGTTAATGAATCTCGACCATCCAATTTGTTTTAAAATTCATGTAAACTAAATCTGCACTAATATTAAAGGACCTCCTATGTTATAAGCACGAGCCGAATTGGCTCCATTTCAAATGAAACGGTTAAAATTCTTTAACTCAAAAGATTCTCTTTTGAGTTAATGCAGAGGATACGGATCCTCAAAACTTTGGAGAAACGTTACCCTAGCTTATCTAGCGGTATTTAACAAGTTCTACCGCAACAAGCAATAGTGAAAAAATTCAATTTTAGAAATTTGATGGCATGTTTGGATTTTCGTTTTTATTTGAGGATGTGAAAATTTCGGGGTTCAGTGTATGGGAACAAAAATTTTAAATGATAGCCGCCTTACAGTTATTCAAATTATTACAAAACTTGAAAAATATAAATTACTTTAAAATTTATTAAAATCTGTCACCACTTATGAACCTCTGTTGTACTTCTGTTTTGAAAATTTTATTTAAATTCAAATATTAAAATACAACAGTTACATATAATATGTATTATTTTGTACCTATGTAAAAATTTACGCATTTTAATTTTATTTTTAATTAATATAAAAATATGAAAATATATTAACGTGTATAATATTTAGATGTAGATTGTTTTTAATTTATTAAATAATATATAAACAAAACAAAAAAATATTTTTTTATAATGTACAAATTTTATCAGGTTTATTTTGACATTTGAATTTTATTCTATTATTTAAAAATTGAAAAATTAAACATGATAGATTTACAAACAAATAATAACATTTAGATCTTCCTCATGTGTATTATACTTAAATTTTAAATGATAAATTTTGTTCACGAAACACAAACTTAGTTCAGATGATTGCCCTCTCTAGTCCACCTCTATTTTTCTCTCAATCTCTCGTACTTCATTGAAAATGTGGGAAATAAATCTGCTGCGAGAGCTTGCTTTTCCAAATCGAACTGTTCATCTATTTTGAGATTCGTGCATAAAATCTAATTGCTTTTGAGATGTATGCATTTCAAAAAATTAATGGTTCAATTTGGAAAAGTAGGCTCCCTGAAATTCTTTGATATCGCAGCAGATTTATTTCCGAAAATTTGTGATGTTTATCATCGAAACTACAATATACGTTCGATAGATGTCGAATGAATGATGTCCTGGATATGAATAAGGACGGATTCAGGATTTTTGTCGGGGGGACAAAAAAATATCAAATCGGGTTTTAATCCATTAACTAATTGGGTACTCGATAAAAAATAATGTTTTAACTTATACTTTCTAATGCTTTGACTTGTAATTTCTGATGCTTTGATTTATAATTCTAATTACCAATCAAAATTTAACAAATTTATTTCAATTTTAATCCTAAATTTAACTTGAATTACAAATCAAACGTGCAGAGGGGGGCAAAAAAATTTTCAAATGAGAGGCAAAGTCGGTCGGGACTGATAAATCTCCACTAAAACTCAAAATCCAAGGGGGGCCCAGAACCATCTGGGTCCGCCCCTGAATATGAATTAATTTTAGCTATTAGTAAATGTTAATTGATAATTATCAATTGATTAGTGTACGGATTATGGCCTCACAACTCGGGCAACCCAACGTACTGAACCTACAAACCCAGGTACCATAGAAGATGTCCCTCACTTTACGGTTTAAGATTAACTCTCACACGCTTTAGGATTCGGGCTAGCGCAAGGGCAGTATTATTAGGCTTTGAGATTTGTGCAAAGTTAAAAAGAACGGTCCAGATCCACTAATTGTACAAGATTGCCTCATCAGGTACCTGGGAAGATGTGAGTTCCAAACCATAATACTTTACCAACCGAGATATTTTTTAGTTATAGATATATTATAAAAATAATATAAGATATTAGATGGACTGTGTTGGTTTTTCGATTCAATAATAGAAATCGAGATTCAGTTCCTTTATAAATTTCTAAAATAACCGAATTCGGAATTCGGTTTCTTTAATTGCCACACCGAATTATACGCCCACATCAAAGTTTACATAAAAAAAACAATCTACAATAGTCAGGTATAGAGGCAGAAATTTATTGAATAGGGATCAAAATAATTTTTTTTTAATAAGACTTGGTGAGTGTGAGAGAGATAATATAAAATAAGATGTGTTACATGTGAGCTTTTGATTATTTTTATTAAAAAAGTTCTAAAATATTAGAAATTCTTCAAATTATACACAAATCATTCTCTCCTTTTTAAAATGAGATCAATAGTATAAAATTTCACAAAAAATATGAGAGTCAATTTTTTGTACATGTAGTATTTTATTATAAATTATAGAACAAAAGTCTACTTCATTACTAGTTTTTGACAAAAATAAAGATTAATTGACCCATTCTATAATAATACCTCCGCCTCTAATAATACATGTATTATTTTTATATTATTTTACAAATGAAAAGTTCTGCTCGGGTCCGGGAGGCAAGCACAGTACAAACTTAAATATCATGGAAAATCATAGCAGCGAAGACATTTCATGGAAAATCAAACTACTGCTTGGAATTATCTGAAAAGACAAACACCCGAAATTTTTATTAATATCCTAAAAAAAAAATAGCAAATCTGCCTTGGGTATCAAACAAAAATTCAAAAATATCCTGACTGCCTCATGTTTGAGCGATCCGTTCTCACTACCAAACCGTCCCACAGTGGAGCGCAATCACCTCTTCATACCAGACCGCCCCACGTTTGGACGGTTTGGTGTTTTTTTTTAAACGATATGCATTTTATAATGCTGCATTATAAAATGCTGTATTTTTTATTAAAAAAATTTATAATTTTTTAATTTACAGTTCTATTTTTTATAATGATTTATGGTTATAATTTGTTATAATTGACAATTATACTTTTATTTGTTGTAATGTTTTATTGTAGTTTTATTTGTTATAATTTTTATAATACTTTATAGTTATATTTTTATAATTGACGATTATAATTTTATTTGTTGTAATGTTTTATAATATGTTATATATTTATTGTAGTTTTATTTGTTATAATTTTGTTTAATGTTATAAGTCTACAGCATGAAATCTAACAATCCAAACATAAAATCCTACAACTCCATCTAACTAAAAAAAATATTAAAAACCTAACGACGACGGCGGTGACGACCGGAGAGATCCAACCTAGCAGGTGGATGGCGGTCCCTGGGCGGCAGCTGACGCGTCAAGTGAACCTCCTCCTCCTCCTCCTCCTCGTCATCCTAGAGATCGTCCACATCCATCTCTGACACCGCACTGGCCGCCCAGGGATCCTCCTTCTACAAAGATAACTGTGTACGGCAGACTTTTGGGAGATCCTCCTAGATCATCGCCTGTGTACGCATCTCCTATGGATCGGCCTCCCAAGTAGAAGGATACGTGGCCAGAGGCGGTGTGCCAAATATAGCAGATGCAAAGGCATCTACAGCATGCGCTCCACTCCCACTAGTCTCGTTGTCGTGCTCTTTGGTCTCTACGTATCGTGGTATGTGGAGGCTTTGTACCTCATACCCGGTATTATCTCCAGTAAGGTCAGTCATAGTGAACTCGGGGTTGACCTGCCAGGTAGGAGCTCTATCCTGCATGTAAACAATGTTAGTTTTGCTACATACAAATAACTAGTAAGTTAATTAAATAATAAAGAAAATAATTGACCTTGCTAATATGCATCGGAACTCCATACTTGTTGTAGTAAGTGTTCCATGCGTTGTTATTCAACACGTAGTTATGGAGCGCCCAACCCGAGTTATCATCTGCAGAATTGAAGATAACTTAATAAGAATAGGTTTATAAAGAGAAATGATTGTGTATGACATGTTCATATTAACTTGTAATCACCTGCAGGAGTTGGCTGTTAGTGTAATAATCTAGAAGTCAATAAAACGATAAATGTATCATATATATTTTGTTCATGAATTGGATGATTAATATCATCTTGTTGCCTTGAGTATTATTGTATTTATGAATCATTCATTTATCTGACTAGAGTCAATGAATGGAATTGTGAAACTTCATAATATAGATGATATATATTCTTAAAAGTCACTAACCAAGGTAATTAGCAGGAACACTAATTTACCGTTAAAAGGTTAGTATGTGGATTAAAAGATGATTAAGTTTTACAAACCATTGACAAGAGATGTTATTTTAATCACATAGATACATGTTCCAGGAACATGGTATTTGACAGACCCCGAATGAAACATTAAATGGAATTGTGTTTGTGTCATTAATGTTTTCATTCAGTGTTTAGTTCTAAAGTATGAGGTATTCATCTTTCTTACTAAGAGATGTGTATGTGTGACTGTTACCTAACGCTGTCGGTAAAACGCAGTTATAACGGTAGCTCTTCGGTATACATAGCTTAGCTGAGGTAGTGATGGTTTACCAAAAGTACTATTGTCCCTCGTATCTCTATACGAGTTATAGTATCACTGGGCCCCTTGATAGAATAAGATTATCTGCATGCGGTATAATTACAAGAGTAATTATATTTGGTAATCTGTTCAAGATCAAGAAAAGATTAAGTTTGCAAGGATGACACACACCTACATTGAAACTGATTTGATAACTATGAGACAAAAGAATTAACACGAGTAAATAGTTTACTGGATCGTGGTATTGTACAGTACAGCATCATCTGTGTAATTGGATGGTCATAGTGCAGATGTCAGATGCCTCCTATGATTATAGAAGTTAAAATAGTTTTAATTCTATTTACCAACATAACACAGATCCTATTGGGTCACACCATATAGGAGCTACTAGGAGAATCTTATTGATTAATTATGATTTGATTATGATTAATAATAAGATGGATATAATTAATTATACTTGATATAATTAAATTATAAATGTCATTTGGATGACAAGCAAAAACAACGGTTAATTTATAAACGTGTACGACACGTTGTATAAAAGTCACCGAAACAAACAACCGCAAGAAATATAATTGTTCAGAATAATTATATGGATATTAATTGAATTTGGGCCGAGGGCATTTTGGTCTTTTCACATGTCATTCTTATCCACATGACACGTCATCATTCTTATCCACATGACACGTCATCATCCCTATCCACTCGAGGGCAAAATGGTCATTTCATGTCCATTTTAGGCCTATAAATAGAGGGGTAGGGGTAGAGAATAGAATACTAATTTCTAAGATATCGAATCTGTCTGATCAGTTTGGTAATCTATTTTCTCTCTTTCTCGATTTCTCTCCCAAATAGTGTTTCGGTTGAGAAAACGAAGTTATACGTAATTGACGTATAATCTTGCGGGTTGTTGAGAAGAATATTTACGGGATTGGTGAATAGTGTTTTCTCGAATTTCGCGGTATTTCAGTTTTGCTTATTAGTGAATCTGAATAACTGAAAATTCGTGATTACATGTTTTCGTCTTTTCTCGGTGAATAGTGTTTTTGCAGAATCCCGCGGTTTATACTATTTCTGGCAAAATAAATAAACCGCTCTCCGGTTAGTCCTGGTGGATAACCGATAGAGGCACCAGACGTCTGGTGCTCCGAGACAAGTCATTCCCAGATGTCGCTCTTCTCGCTCGGTCTGCTTTCCAACTGAGATTTGGAAACAAGGTATAAACATGTTATATTAATCTATTTAATTGGTAAATAGATTAAAGTTTTAGAAATCAATCAAAGGAGTAGATCTATAAGCTGATTAAAATACAAGTAAATACGGTTTTACTACTTTGGGTCTATACAGGATTAATCTGGTATGTAACTCTCGGTTATTATCCGACATACTACTTAATCTATGATCTGAATAAGTAAAGTTTTACTTACGGGTTTTAATCTAAGAAAAGGATTGAACAGGTGTGTAACTCTCGGTAGATTATCCGACATACCACTTCAATCCTTTTGGCTTGAGTTAGAAGTAAAAGTTTTGTTTTACGGTCTTTCCGCAGCTTAAGCCTAATGGCTTTGAGTAGCCTCAAAACCCAACAGTGGCGGCATCTCATCATCATTGATAGCGACTTGGGGCTGATCCGGATCTCGTGGTATGGGCTTTATCTCACACCAATTAATGTTCTCCCCAATGTCGTGCAACATGCCAATGAGGCGCCCGTCCCAACCAGAGTCCTCCACGACAGGTGCACTGTGTTGGAGCATTTGACATCCTATTGCTCTCCAACCAATCTTCGCCATGCACACCAGGCTGTGTGCCACTCCTCTAATACCGGACAAAAACTGCACAATTTTTTTTTTATTAGATAAACGCATAAATAAACTTTTGATTTTTTAAATATGTTAGTTTCATTTATATTTACCACGCGAGCCTAGACCGGTCCGAAAGGCAAGTAAGTCCTAGAGGCATCACCCATGAGTCTCCATCAAAGGCTCTCACCACAGTGCCCCTATAGATATACCGACGGCATGCCCCACCTCTAGTACCAGACGGCATATCTCAATACCCAAGGCCTAGCCCCCAAGCCGACATCATCAGCTGTAGGCGGGATCCATAAGTGATCATGCGGATATCGTGTTTTCTGGTAATCCTCCATAAGACGCTGGCTCCAGTCGACTTTAGGCTTATGGTGGTTAGTCCTACAATATAAATTAATTAAAATATATTATTAGTAACGTGTCAGACTGAACAAGAAATAAAAAAAATAATGAAATTAAGTGTTGGGTACTTACTTGTGCAGCTTAGTGGTCTGTTGCTCGTCCAGCGTAGGGAAGTCCAGGACGAACGCATCCAAGCCAAACTGACGGGCACTAGATCAGGATAGCGGTACTCAACTATCAAGTAACATACGCACGGCCCCCGATAATATCAGAGGTCTTTCTTCTCCAATGTCAGCCGGCAAGGAATAAGTGAAAGGAATGAGTCTCCGGTCGCCATCTCTCCACTAGACCTCAAATGAGAACCTGATCGATCATACTATGAGGCATGATGGCTAGCTGATACAAGCCGAGGTTCATGATGCACCGCTCCATCAATGGATTAAGGACATACGGGATCTCAGGGGTGCGATGTCTCACTGTCAACATCGTCTCGTCCTGCATTTAACAATGATTTCAATTTAAGTGACTGACTATATGTCATATTAAATAATGTTATTTAAATTACATATAAAAAGCTGTTCGTGGTAGAAAAGTTTCGGTACAGATGAGCTATACCTTTTAAAACCTTTGTATACTCTCGCTTAAGACTGCAAGTGCACAGTCCTACTCGTACAGCTAAGTTCTAGATGTTTGAAATGGTTGTTTGTGTTTGTTTATATTTTCTAAATTCTATAACAAATTCAATGACAGGAAATGAAAGCAATTAAATGTTTGGTCTTGGACTATTGTAAAAAAACGTTTCAAGGGTTTCAGATTTCATCCTCAACTTTGCTGCTCTGGACCTGCCACGCGACCCGCATACTCTCGTATGAGACCCTTGTGACGCGACCCGCGTGGCCCTCGAGCTGAACCTGCATGTGTCTGTTTCTGGGTGTTTTAGTCGTGTAAGGCTCGATTGACCGTACCTAATGTTACTAAACCACAACTCTCGTGTATTGGCTTAACAGACTTGGTACGGAAATGCAATTTCACCTTCCTAGGTTTAATCCTAAGTTCTCAGTTCGGTTTACTAAAGGTATCCACCTCTCGACAGATGGAAATTTCACCTCTCGGCTACTATTGATCTCACCTCTCGGATCTCAGATCTACCTCAAATACTTAATCTAATTTGCAAGAAACATCAGGGCCAAATTACAAGAAGAAATACCATAGGCATTCAACAGTAGACAATCAAGAATCAATCAAGCAATTTAGATCAAGCAATCACAATAATACAAGAATCAAAGAAACACGAATAAAATTCAGATTCAAACAACATGCATTATCAAACAAAGTCTAAGATTACATCCAAACCCCTCGAAACTATAGAACTACTCAATCATGATCAAAAACGAAATAAAAGAGAGAAAGAGAATGCAAATCATAATGGAGATAAAGGATTGAAGAGGATCGAAGCTTCTGTCGAAATCTTCTTCTCCTGGTCGAATCCCTCTTCTGGCTCCAGATCACCTCTCTTCCTTCTCTGTCGCGCGCCAAGCCTCAGCTTCAAATTCCGATCAGTTCTCTGTTTTTGTGAAATGATTTCTGGATCTCTAATTTGCGCCAGGCCTTCTATTTATATAAGCATCTTAATGGGCTTCAATTGGGCCCTGGCGCAATTAATTTGACGCGACCCGCATATATATGGATGCGACCCGCGTCAGGTGGGACCTGGTGCGAGCAATGAGGGTCGCGTCTGAGGTCGCGCTGGACTATGATGCGACCCGTGTCAGGTGGGACGCGACCCGCATGGAGGATGTCAGAATTCTGGCCTTTTGCTTGTTTTCGCCTATTTCCTGCAAAGTCATAACCAAAATGCAGCAGTACCATATTCTATTGATATTCAATGTAAACGAGCAATTTAGTGGTTCAAAACATGATGTCTGGTTTGGAAATAGGTCGAAACAATAGATCAAATAAGGAGACATCAAAAACCAATGTACCTCCATAGATGCGTATGCGACACGGTGCTTAATATACGGGATCCACATAAGATGATTAAATGTGTGAGCATCATGAGCGAGATACTCTGCACCGGAGGCCTCCGCACTGGGAGCCTCTCCAGCGGGAGCATGTGAACTCTCCCCGGTCTCCAGAGTATCTCGTGATCGTCCCCGTTTAGGTTTGGCCAAACTACATTTGAAAATATCAAGTTACTAAATTTATAACATATTTTTACAATTTATATTAATTAATAAAAAAATTTATTACAAGCTACTATAAAAAAATTAATAATAGAATTTTGGACACTTTATAAATAATTAATAATCAATTTGTAAACAATTTCTAACAATTTCTAATTAATTTTGGATAATTTCTATAGATGCTAAACAATTCATAACAATTTTTTAAATAATTTTGGACAATTTCTAAAACACTAAACGCTAAACCCTATACCCTAAAAAAATGTGTCATGCATGTAAATGTTGGACTAAACATATTTAGACATCACTTCCAACTGATTTAAAATAAAACATGTAAAATGTTGGACCAAACATGTAAATGTTTAATTTTATTTTAAACATTATATGCATAATTTATATTATTCACATAACATATTTATAAAAATTAGTGAGATTTAAAATAAAAAAAATTGTTGTACATTAAATGATTTATAATTTTCACATAACATATTTATAAATTTTTTAATTATATTTATAATTTTCACATAACATATTTATAAAAATTAGTGAGATTTTAAAAAATAAAATTCTGTATATTAAATAATTTAAAATTATAATGATATGAAATTAATGACCTTTGAAAATTGTTTTAAAAATTCAAATAATTGCTTTAATTTAAGAAAATATTTTAAAATTTTAAATAATTGTCAAGTGATCTTTTCTCAATTCAAATAACATATTTTTACAATTTACCATAATTAATAAGAATTACTATTGCAAACTAAATTAAAAATAATAATTTTGGTATATGCTAAGCAATTCAATCGCGTCGGGAAAATCAACAACCCGCACACGATATTTAACAATTCAATTTCTACAACTCGGTATGACATAACCAAACCAATAACCCTAAACCCTAAATCCTAAACCCTATTTTGGATCCTAAAGCCTAAACCCTAATTTCTAAACCCTAATTTTAAAAAGGGTGTAACAGTATCATGAATCGCATCAGGAAAATCAACAACCCGCACACGATATTCAACAACCCACAAGGCATTTCCTTAACAATTTCTAACAATTTCAATTGCAACACTTACGAAATATCAAAAATCCGAGCAATTCAATCGCGTTGGGAAAATTAACAACCCGCACACGATAATTAACAATTCAATTTTTAGCAATCGCTTCAAAGCCATCACAACGCACAAAACATAAATAAAATAAGTTATGTCGGCTTGTGCTTCATGATTCGTGCTCCGGCCTCATCTAACCTCAAGCTTCATGGGTGGGGGGCGGCCTTGCGAGAGAGAGAGAGAGGGGATGGGGGCGGCCTAGCGAGAGAGAGAGAGAGAGAGGGGTGGGGGTGTGGTTTCTCTGTGGGGTGAGGGCGGAGGGGGGGTGGATCGGGTTTAGGGTTTGGTTTGGGCGGAGCAAGAGACAGGACAGAGAGGGGTGAGGGTGGGGGTCGCGATTTAAAAAAAATAAAAGTTAAACACCAATCTGCCCAAACGTGAGGCGGTCTGGTGTGAAGAGGTGACCGTCTCACTGTGGAACGGTTTGGTAGTGAGAGTGGACCGCTCAAACATGAGGCTGTTAGAGTGTTTTTGAAATTTTTTTCATACCGAGTGCTCCTTTGGAAATGCTTCGTGAATCTGACTCCAATTTGTTTTAAAGATAGAAAATAAAGTACTCGCACTACGATAACAAGAAAATAAATGGACCAAGTATCAGTTCAAATTTTGGCAGCATCCAAGGTGACAAATTAATCACGGAAGACCACCGATCGATTTTTGGTTCTTAGTGTGGAGGAGTGAGAGAACGAGAATACTCTCAGGTACCGTAAAGTAAACTCACAAACTTGTGGTTGAGAGTCGGATTGAACTCAGTCCATACCTATTTAGATGCAGGGGTTCTCTTTAAGATTCGTACCAGGTTAAAAGAACAGTCCGGATCCACTAATTCTACCGATACTGAACAACAGAACCTGTCGGGTACCCCGGAGGACACAAATTATATGTAATATGTTTCGACTTTATTATCTGTATATAACATTGTTTTGATTTTATTATCTGAATTTTATGTCAAAATCTTCACCCGAAATGTCTTCCTTTCTCGTTAATTCTATAATTCTATTACATGTTTCTTTGATCTTCTGTTCTCCCTGCCTTGTGTAATCCACATTTTTTTCCGAGAAAGGAAACCAAAATTATCTCAGCAATTTCCTCAGTCTTTCTCACCTAAAATATCATTTGGTTGCCAACGCGCCTCTTTCAAATTGCTAAATAAATTTGCCAATTCTGGTAATTAAATCCGAACTAGCACGAGCCACGAGATGCGTGTCAAGCAAACAGCACCATTTTATAATATTGATTGTATTGATTGCACTGGATATGATAATATGAAACATTCTCAAATTGACAATGGTTATCTGAAGTTCTGAATAAAGTTTCCAATAATAGAAACATGAACTCAACATTTGACAAATTGAGAAAGGTTTGCAAAATATTCGCTCCAATAGTCTCTCATTATTCATCCGCAAAAATAACAAAATGCTCTGTTTGCTCAATCAAAGTTTTGGAGCATAAACAAAAATGTTTTTATGAACATTTTCCACTAGGGAGAAATGAGCGGTTGATTCAAACTCACACTCAAAATCCTAACCTACGTGATTTAAAATTGTTTAATCTAAAGCTAAAAACTGATCTAGTAGTCCATTCCACCCATGCCACCGCCCATTGGAGGAGCATCCTTCTCATCCTTTGGAAGTTCAACAACAACAGCCTCAGTAGTAGTCATCAAGGATGAAACACTGCACAATTTGGAAAGATTACATTATCAATGTAAAACTAATGAAAGGAAGTAATTTGCCAAGTTTTTATGCATATGAAATAAAAAATAAATTCTTCACCATTACATTATCAATGCAAAACTATTGGAAGTACCAAAAACTTGGGAAGTAATTTTTTGTAGGTGTTGAGGAAAAGAAATAGACTCTTGCACTGTTTCCAATAAGCAGGTTCTTATTTTTCTATGATGGACTATATGGCAGTTATGCCAAACTTGAAATTCAATAATACTCGAGACAAAATAATTGTGATCTGAGATTTTGCCTAACCGTAACAAGTTGATATAAAAGGAAATATACCTTGCGGCATCAACCAACGCAGTTCTAATAACCTTCAATGGGTCGATAATACCCGCCTTTACCATGTCGACATACTCACCTGAAATAAGATTGAAATTTTAAACATGAAAAAATCAATAATAAGATGAACATCCTTCCAATAACAATAAGCATAAATTTCAAGAAACTAAACCTACCCTTTGCTGCATCGTAACCAAGATCGGTGTTGTCTTGCTCAAGAAGCTTGCCAACAACCACTGCCCCTTCGACGCCAGCATTCATTGCTATCGTGTGCACTGGGGTCTACAATTTCATACATAAATATATTTGAGTGACTCAACAAACAATTAAAAAAGATGGCCCTCTGCATATTTGGAAATTTTTATGGTATCAGACCTTCAAAGCATTTTGAATAATTTGAACACCAATTTTCTGGTCAAAATTGGCAGTTGGCAGCTTCTCCAGCTCTTTGCTTGCATAGAGAAGGGCAACGCCACCTCCTGCATTGATAAAGGAATGCATACATTGTCACCATGCAATTTAGATTTGAAGCTCGCTAGTTGTGTTTAAACACGAGGTTGTTGGAATACTTACCGGGTACAATACCCTCTTCTACAGCAGCTTTTGTAGCATTCAAGGCGTCAGTAACTCTGTCCTTTTTCTCACCAACTTCAGCCTCACTAGCACCTCCAATCTACACATTTTCCATAATACATTAGAAAATAATATAACACATGCCAGGCCACCTAAAATTATGATGCTAATGCATATTCCACATAAAAAGAAAAAAAATAAAATAAAAAACATTTCTAAGAAAACAATTTAATTTTGTTCAAAATGTGTAGAGTAAGCCTCCTACCGATACTACCAGAATATGCATGACATCCTAACAGAGATACCTGGCTTCCTTACCATATTAAGTCATAGAGGTTTATCACTGACATTTTCCTATTGTTATCATTGTTCATAACCAAAACTATAATTCCTGTCATCATATTAAGCATTCTTCACTATGCTAGCATCACCTGTGTGGTTTTTTTAACCCCTCATCTGATATCATTAATAAACCAAGCACAGTATAGAGACTATAAAACAATAAAATAGGTGAGAGTTAGTGTTGGACATAGAGGGTATTCTGTTCATTAGAGGATAAAGGTGGGGGACTAGCGGAGTTTGGGGTTTGGGAATGAGAGTCGGTGTTGGACATAGAGGGTTAAAGTGACACAATTAAATTTGATGACCTAGATTTGATTGGGGAATATCACTCTTTTGTACAGAGTTAAAGTGTAATTAGTAAATAATTTATTGTTACATGCTAGCATCACCCGTCTTCTTTTTGGTATATACTGCTTTATTACTCACCTAACCAATCAATTTGTACTATTTTTACACAGATTGAAAGAGCACAGATATATGCCATTTTGCTGATGAGTTCGCTTTGAGAAATTCAATACAGGCCTTGAATTAGACATACACTTATTGTGGAATTAGTAACTGCAGGGCACCTTTGTAAGAACCTTTGCATAAAATGATGTAATCTTGATATTTCATGGGGAATATACACATCAACAACACATTAGAAAAAGACATGCATACCAAAACACGTGTTCAATAAAGAAACTCTTGATAACAAAATTTTACCTTCAGGACAGCTACACCACCAGAAAGTTTTGCGAGCCTCTCCTGTAGTTTCTCCTTGTCATAATCAGACGTGCTCTCTTCAATGGCACCTCTCAGCTGTTAAGACAAAAAAAACGAAACATACACAAAGTGTTATCATCAATGTGATACCTCATAAAACAGGTGAAAGATAACATTTAATAGTAAGAAATACCAACCTGCTCACATCTTTCCTCAATAGCTTTCTTGTCACCAAATCCATCAAGAATGACAGTATCATCTTTTGACACAGTGACCTGTAACAATTACATACCCAGATAACATATATTATTATCCAAAGTTGAACACCTGAACCTGATTTAACAAAAATCAGAGTAACCACGCTACCTTCTTGCAGGAACCAAACATGCTAAGCTCAACCTTTTCAAGGTTCATGCCAAGATCTTCTGTTATTACCTGTAGTATCATAAGAGTATACAAACCATCAGGAGTTATACTACAAAATTAGCAAGGGCATGCACCGGAAAGATGCTATGTTCAAGCTTGAATGGATAATAAAGCTTACTTCGCCACCAGTAAGGGTCGCAAGGTCATGCAAACTGGATTTTCTGTTCTCACCAAATCCAGGAGCCTTAACAGCACAAACCTGAACAATAAAAAAAACACCTCACAACTCCATATCTAACAAAAAGCAAAAATAATGCAGATTAAGATGGCTAAAACTAATTCAAAACCTTAATGCCAGCCCGAAGCTTGTTGAGAATGAGTGTCGCTAGTGCATCACTTTCAACATCCTCAGCTATAATGAGTAGAGGCCTTTGTTTCTGTATATAAGAAAGAAAGAATAATATTAGATACCATGTTTATGCAGGAAGGTGAGGAATAATGGAGATTTAAGATAAACAGAATTACCTTCAACGCAAGCTCTAGAACTTTAACAATTGCATTAAGGTTTGAGATTTTCTTCTCATGAATCAAGATATAAGGATCTTCCAATTCCTAGAATTCATTAGCAGCAGATATTCAAGACCATTCTTCAACAATACACTATATAAAAAAGAATCTTCAAATTATTTAATTTACTTACACATTTTTGGTTCTTTTGGTTTGTGATGAAGTAAGGAGATATGTAGCCTCTGTCAAGTTTCATCCCTTCAACAACTTCCAACTCATTGTACAGAGTGTTACCATCCTACAGATATTTAAACACTATAATTAGCCACTATTTCAAAGATTATAAACAGAGCATATAGAAATATGAATGCTGTCATTTCAAGCAATTTACAATACGCTCACTTACCGCAATGGTGATCACACCCTCTTTGCCAACTTTCTCCATGGCCTTTGCAATAAGCTCCCCGATTTCTCTCTCACCATTGGCCGATATCGTCCCGACCTATCATGAAAATACAAAATCAGCAACTATAAAACAAGATTAGTACAGTATTACTAACAGTAACTGAAGCATTGAACAAACCTGAGCTATCTCTTCAGAGGTGCTGATCATTCTAGCCTTGCTTTTCAAGTTGGTCACCACACAATCAACAGCCATGGAAATGCCACGTCTCAGATCCATTGCATTCATTCCAGCAGCCACCGACTTGCAACCCTCGGCGAATATTGCCTTTGTAAGAACAGTTGCACATGTTGTACCTGCACCAACAGCAAACAAAATAATATCAATATTTTTAACCTAAGCTCCTAATAAGTTTTAGTTTTTAACTTGTACTTACAAGTAAAATCTTAAAACAACATTTACCCAATCCAGAATTTAAAATCAAGCATAATCATGAAATGTAAAAATCATAACACACACAATTCAAGGACCCAAAGAAACCTATATATCATGAAATGAATATTGTATTGGATTAAAGAATTCAAAGCTCCAAGTGAATAAAAAAAAGAGGAATCACAATTGGATCAGCTTAAAAAAAAGACGTACCATCACCGGCAACATCATTGGTTGCATTAGCAACCTGCTTGACAAGGCTGGCACCCATGTTCTTTGTTCTGTCCTTAAATTCAATGCTCTTAGCAACTGTGACACCGTCCTTTGTGACTTTAGGTGCACCAAAACTTTGCTCAATCACAACGGTACGACCCTGGCCAAAGGTACAATATAGGTTTATAGGTAACTGAAATAAGGGGAACAGCAAAACTGATTTTATATCATTCAGTCAAAAGAAATCAACAGATTATAACTTGCATGTGTTTACCTTGGGGCCCATTGTAACTTTAACAGCATCTGCTAGTTCTTCAACACCTTTCAACATCAATGCCCGAGCTTCAACTCCAAACTTGATATCTTTTGCTGCATAATTTCTGTTCCAGGCTAGCCTGCTTCCAACCTGTAGTATACAAAAATTTGGATTCTCAAATCAGTTCAATTTATAAAGGGTACCTAGTTGAGCCTAAGAAACATTTGATCTAATAGTCCCCGATTTCCAGGTAAGAAAGCAATTTTAGACAATGCTAGCATTATTATAAAAGGCCAACAGAAAATAACTAAAAGTTTTTGACAGCCAGATGGGAACCGATGAAAATCTAAAAATAATCTAATGTGATAACGCTCAGAGCTAGTTCATATCAGCCACATCTATATTCAAAACCTTCCCAACGCCAAATCTAGTATAACCATAAATGAGAGGCGACACAAAAGTCAAAGTTAATTTGATGTACAATCACTCATGAACAGATCTTCCACTTAGAAAAAAAAAATGCTCTCACCTGTCTAGAGCTGCTCGCAGCGTTCCTAGAAATAGAGGAAAAATTGATTTTAGAGCTCGAGAAAAAATAACTTAATAGCTTCTAATACAAGATGAAAGCATTTCAATGGATATTCGAACTGAACTCTCACCTGGCCTTGGAGGCTAGACTAGCTGCGGCGCGATACATTTTCGAGCAAACAAAAGGGAGGAAAATTGGGTGTCACTGGGGAGTTCGAAATTAGTGAAGATAGATCGCGAGAGAAAGAGTGGAGGCTTGCTGCGGATCGTTTCACTCTGCTGCTTGGGCAAGAAGGCAATGGGGGCGGGGATTATAGAGAGAGGAATGGTAGTCTCTAGAAACCTCTCCAAACAAAGGGTTTAGGGCTTTTTGTTTATTTTTTTTAATATTTTTTATTTTAAATGGTTTAGGGTTTTACCCTGTGCGTGCGGAGAGCAGATTCGAAGCGGCGCGTAGTGATTTGACCGGTTCGCGGCCCGGCCCAAGGTTGGATTCAGAAGAGGATAGACCGGGTCCGGGTCTATAAAGCTGAAATCGGGTTCGGGTCCTTTGCGCCTTGTCCAGTATTGGGTAAAGTCCGAGAGTCGAGACAAATCAGCTGCGCAGATCGCTTACACCGAGTAATCATCCTCTGCCGTACTGCACGCGATCAGATTAAATCCTGATCGTCAGTTGAGAATTCAGGCGAATTTAGATTTTGCGGACCGCGTTAAGATTCTTGCAAAATAAACGAACGGTTCGGATTTAACATGATCGCATGAGGTATCTGAGGTGATCCGCTTACACCTGCTTACCTGGCTGGAAAAATTAGGACTTATCGAGTCAATTGTCTAGAATTTGACGAGCATAAAAAGTGGTTTACTATATAAGCCGTTAGTTTTAAAATTTAATGTTTAATTAAAAAAATATGTTATATTGATCTAAGCTTAATTTTATAATCAGACGGCTGAAAATCCAAGTATGAAATATTTTAGCATCGCTTCCTCTGTGAGGTATTTAAGTGTCTGGAGTCTATAGAATTAAGTCCCGTTCACTTTTTAACAACTTCGTATATAATGAAGATCAATGTGTGTTCATAAGGCATTTAACTCTTCCTTATATAGATATCTTGTATGAATGAAATTGCTAGCTCCTCACTCGGTTGAGTTTCGGGTCTTATATAGGTCATCCGGTGACCGTCACATAGGAGTCACGTAGGAGTGACGCTCGCATAAAAGCGGTGACCGTCCCGAGCTCGCTCGAGTAGGTCTTTATTGGACTGTTGCGGGGACCTCCAGACCCAGCTATATTGTCGGGCTTGAGGGGGGTTGTCGATTATTAACTCGGTACTTGGACCATGAGTCCTTGGTACATGGCCCTATCACATATCCGCTAAGGTAACATAATATTAGAGTTTAGATTTTGACCGTCTGATTAAAATCCGGACCAATTCGGTCCAAGGTGGATCCTTTAATTTTTGTGTCAAAATAGATTGGATGGTTTGAATCCAAATCCAAATATTATGTTACCTTAGGTATAGTCAAATTCCTAGAGATGCTTAATCAAAAGGTATATTTGACGATTTGAGCTTTTGAAACAGCACCGAATAATTCTTATAATACGCTCACGAAACAAACTTACAAAAACACAGATAATTCTCTATAGAACTTCCTAGGAAAATCACACCATAAGGTAATCAAGCTAACCAAGTTTATAAAGATGCAACATATAACTAACGACCAACAGTTCATAAAGATAACAACACAAAACGACCAACAACACAGCATGCTTAGTTGATTCTACAAATTCAGTGCATTTCATCCAACGCCAAGATGGTGCTCAAGTTCATGGGGCTCATATAATCGATTGTACCGGTCATCATCTGGTTAACGATCAACCGGTTCGCTCTCTCTGTCGGGTGGTATGCGTCCCAGAACACATATTCGTTCCGGTTTTTGCACAAGTTGGATAGCATATTGCATATACCAATGCCATTATAGCGCCCCTGTCCGCAACATGCTACCTTTCCGGTTTTAAAACCTAACAAAAAGAAGAAGAAAAAAACTTACATATCATGTTTGATTTAACAAGAATTATCATAGAGCAAAGAAAGCTAGTAATAATGGGAAATAGATAATAATGTGGTTAATGGTTTTATTACCATAAGCTCTGGGATTCATAACAAAATCAAAGTGCATGCGGTTAGAATTGGCCGAGATGAACACATCGGACCCGAATTGTGAGTTTAACTCCTTCAAAGCTTTCTCCACTCGGGGATTGAACAAGTCGGCAGCTCGCATCAGCTCCCTCGCGCAATGGCCGTTGGTGCTTCTCATGGCTATTTCAGCCGGTGCACACCCAAGAGGACCAGTTCCTGTGACAATTACGCGCCGTGCACCCAAATCATACATCCTCTACAATTGAGAAAAAAAAAAAAGGTGGATTGAGAATCTCTTCATAGTTCTCAAGATAGAGTTGAGAATATATCTACGCACGTACCGCAAGAATTTTCTTATACTCGGAAATCAGATAGTTGACGTAGTCTGGAAGTGAAAACTCTCGTGATCTGACAGAGTATGGCAGAAGGTAATAATTGTTAACGAAGTCGTTGCCTCCAATGGTGATGAGAACAAGTCCTTTGTTGACTAGCTCTTTCGCCTTGTCAGCACCTATGTGGGAGCTTAGTTTTCTCTGGTACTCCATGAACTTTTGGAGCTGCTCATCTATCCTAATTATGTTCACCTGTAAATTATGATCGATTTTAATAAAAAATGGTAACGAATTGACATTCTTCCTTTTTTATTTTGCCAATTGTACCAGAATTTTTTTTTTCCCTTTTGCAACCAATAGCAAAACTATATTCTGTCTTGTCATTTTGTTGTCAAATAATACTTTATTAAATTTCTTCACTCTTAAAAATAAAAACCAGAAAAGAGCACGCAACCTAGAATGATCGATGCAGACAAATAATATAAGAACATCTTACAAATTGAAAGCCAGTGTCGTTTAGAATTCCAACCCCAGCAGAAGCAAAATTGGCACCAACTAATAGCTTCTCACCACGATGCTCGGGACTTAAGCAAGGCAATGGTGGTTCGGAACCAATGTACTCACCTGAGATGTATAACAGTTTGTCAATTGTGCCTAAAAAGCTTTTCCATAAGAAGTACATGTGCTTTTTCAGTTCAAATTTCCGTGGCACCTGTTCTCAAATTGCATTATATGAAATGATCATGATGAATAGAGAAAATATTAGGAACAAAAAAAAATGTACTTACTGATTAGGTCAGGGATGTTGAGACCATTAGAGAACCTGCCTGTTGCCCTGTGAGTCGGATAATCGATTCCATAAGGAAATGTGTCAGCTCGCGCCTCAGTTACCAAGTAATTGTTGTTGCCACTATCAACTAGAGAATCACCAAATATAAAGAAAGCACGTCCGGCATCCAAAGGGAGAACTTGCGTCGATAGAATAATGAGACCAAGAAAGGGAAACAGTATCAACTTAGAGGGTTGCATTTTTTATTGCACTATGATTGATGTACACCTAAGAGAATTCAGAGTTATCAAAACAAATGCACTTCTCATGAGAATGAAGTGGTTTGGAAGAGCTTTATATATAGAGGGCTTAGTTGGTGATGATATATTTACATTATTTTTCTAGTGTAACCTACTAAAACAGATGAATCAGTTAATGTAAAGTTTAGTTGTAGCTAGAGAATCGGCTTCACCTTTGTGGGTTTTACTGATCTTCTTCAACGGTAGTTGGTTGCTTTCCTCTCTATAGAAAGTCAATTGATTCATAGTGGATAATCATTAAACTATAATTAGCTAAATTAACTAGAGACCGTATGTTAAAAGACGTTCGTGTTCAAATGAATACAATCACCTTTATGTTGCACCAAAATTTTCTGATATTAATAAGAAAGACATCTAAATTCAACAACATTGAATTATTTTTGAATCAAAAGTGGCACCTAGCTAGAACAGCCATGGGCCCATGGTTTGGTATATATTCAACATACTATGGCGTAATGTTGGATTATAATCAAACGGTTGAGCATATATGTAATATAATTATGAATTGTATACCGTCATCTATGATTGTCCTAATTAAGTGATCTAATATGGAATTAAAGTATTTGACAATCTATGTATTCAATAGAGTGTGGTTCATAAATGTGTAAAACAATTTGGACAAAAATCAAATCATTGATGGACTGATAGAACCGCTGTCTGGAAAGTTTGTGCGGGCCGTACAAAATATCTCGATTAAGTTGGCCGATAACCAGAGAGTTTTGCGGCTGCACGGTTTTCGATGCGGTTCGCACGGATTTTGATGCAACTGCACGGTTTTTATGCGGACGCACAACATACCTTTTTAGAGTTGGCATACAGCCATAAGTTTGGGCGGGCTGCACAAAACACTGTTAAATCAGGAAAGTCAGTTATTCAGAGAAAAAGCGGTTCTATAGACATGTCTGGCCGATTGTGCAGCCGCATGCATAGTGCCAGATGTGTTACCCTATATAAGGATGGGTCTCCAAGGCACAAGAGAACATACAACTCAGTTTTCTAAACAACAGTTATTTTAGATATAATCTAAGCGTCTTCTCTTTTCTTTTACCATCAAAGGCTTGAGAGGATAAATCCATTAGAAAAACTTGGAAGAGATTTCTCAAAGGCATGTCTTGCTGTCTTGGAAAACTTAATTCACGACCATACGATGTAAAGGCAAGAAGAGAACTTCTTGCCATTGAAGACTTGTCTCGTACACACAGAGACGGCTCTTTGCAATTGAAGATTTTATAGCCAACGTTATGGAATCAGATATTGTATTCCGCATGTATGATTTATGTTTTGGGTCTCTTTGGCATATAACAGCCCTTAGGTTAAGGTGGAGAACTATTTTTCCTTTCCAAAGTGTAAGTGTTTGACCTCTAGATAAGATGTAATTGTTTGATCTCTAAATAAGGTGTAATTATTTAATTTGTATGATTCCCCAACACGTAAAACATTGCAGTAACCTTTATGATTTTTCTTTCTTTCTTAGAGCTCCCAAGCTCAAAACCAAATTCTGATTTAGTGGTCGAGGGAAATTATTAAAAGATTGACAATATTGTTCCATTTTGAAGCAATAGCAGTGGGGTTGTGGATAGTATAACTTGCTTTTGCTAAAATTCCCAAGTGTTGTTATTCGTAAACCATGTAGTAAGTCAAGATGAGTGAGTTTAGGTTAATATGCATATTATGGATTAACTTGTGTTCTGAATTTTTATCTCTATTTTTTAATTTCAAGTAGTCGATCCAAACTATTAAACCTGATCATGAAAATGTGCTTGAAGGCCGAATTTTACATATTTTAATTTTTTTTACTACTCTTTTAGATTGGTGGAAAATTACTATTTTCAGATGGTCCAGAAATTTTAGATTTCTACTTACCTAAAAAAAATATTAAAAGAATTATAAGAAAAATGTAAAATTTGGTCTCCATGTACATTTTCATATGAAGATTATGTTTAACGGTTCAGATTGACTGTTTGAGCTTTGAAAATAGAAATCTGGATCATAGCACTAGTCGATCCGTAATATGCATGCATATTACCATAGTCTAACTCAGTCAACATAATCAACATAATTAACACTGCTAATATAAGAAAACTGCTCTTTATATATATAAAGTTTATTTTAGAAGGCAGATCAATAAACGCTACAGATGGTAGCACAACAATGAAGAGCCGAAAGTAGGTCTATTATTTAGATGCGTAGAGAACAAAAAACAAAGTTGAGAGCTATGTGATTTTTTATGTTTGTTTGTTTGTGCTTGGAATAGAGGTTCAATAAATTCTTCACTCAATTAGCACAATTTCTTTCACTCATAATTATAATAAAATAGCATGGAAATGAGAAGTTTCTGGTTTATTCTCTGTCAAATCTTTATACAAATTTCTTAATTTTGAAGGAGTTAAGATTTCACAGGCTATGATGTGGTGGCAAGTACATGTGCCCCATAAAATCAAAGTTTTTATGTGGTTGATGACTAAGAATAAAATACTGACCAAAGTTAACATGAGGAAAAAGGGTTGGAAGGGTAGTGACCAATGTCAGTTTTGCAAAGAAATAGAATCTACTAATTACCTTTTCCTATTATGCCCTTTCACTCAACAAATTTGGTTTTGGATGGGGTTAAGCCAACAACATTTTAAGAATTGGACCTGTATCAAAGATATTGTGACATTTGCTTGTACTTTATCAAAAGATCTCCAACTAGCCTTTTTACTGGTATTCAGTGCTCTCAGCTGGACAGTGTGGAAATTGCGCAATGAGTTATGTTTTCAACATTCTCACAGTAAGTCTTTTAGAACAATCATACTAATGATAGTTGCTTTGGTTAAGAGAAGCCAGAGACTTGGTGCCAGTGTGGCTGCCAGAGGTGATAGAGGAGATACCCCTCCAAATTTGGGATCCTGACGATTCACAGATGGTGGTCTATCGCCCTCCTGAGGAAGATGAAGACCCATCTGGAGGCTCTACTTAAACTGATACTGCTTATCTATCTTAATTAGTTTCTTTACTTTTTCTATCAATCATGCTAGTCTTTTTAGGCTGTTGTTATTGTAAGAAAGTGTTGATAAACTTCTCTAGTTCTAACTTTACTTTTGGTTGCTTTGTAATTGAAACTTGTTTCTTTAATGAAACGGGCGTTAGCCTTTTACCAAAAAAAAAAAAAAAAATAGAGGTTCAATAAAGTCCATTTCTACTTCACTTTCCGCTTCTTCTAGGTTTTACTCTGCGATGTATACAAACTATTATGAAGGGTGTTCAAAGTCCACACAATTTGCCTCGTTGTAAGCATAATGCAACGCCATTTTTAGACTGTCTATTCAATGCTCACAACAACCCGTGAGACTGAATGTATTAATGAGGTCGATCTCACATGAGATTAGTACTTATACATAGGTATCATGAAAGAATGATAATTCAACATAACCAAGTTCTCAATTTTCATTATGAGAAACTGGAGACCATGAATGTAACAATAAGGACCCCTTTTTCTTTCTGAAAATAGTGGCACGTGACACCAAATTCCATAAACTTAAAGATTCACAACACAGCCTACAGATGACTTCAAGTGGGAACCATCCAGCCAAACCAGAATTCATATCACCTACGATACCTCAAATTTTGAGTTTGGATTAATTCTGACCGTCTGATCTGCTTTGACATGAATATTAAAGGTCCTGTGCATTCCACCTAGGACCGATTGGCCGAGATTTTGATTCCAGATTGTCCAGACCCAAACTCAAAATTGAGTTACTTAGGGGATCCGAACTCACCGATGTACCAAACCAAACCTAAACTGACTTAACAGAATAACAGTAAACCCTGGTACCTACGAGCAAAATAACTCTCCCCGCTCAAATTACTTGAATGGGTTTCTTAACACGTAACCCCTTGTATACATTAATCAAAATAAATTTATAGAACTAGAAGTACCCGTCCTTAACATATTTTCAAAGGCGCTATTATATCAGTTGCTAGAACTATTTGGACCCTTGATTTGAACAATTGACATCTCGAGTAAAACCTTTTCAACTTCCAACAAAATTAGAGCAGCAAAACTATTTTGGGGTATAAAATTAAACCTACCACATTCAAAATGTACATGTCCGATGGACCAGGTAGCTTTAACATGCTGAAACAAAAATCAGAGAAAAACAAGAATAAAATATAACCAGGGATAAATGGTTGCCGGATATGTACATGAGCTACTCTTCAAAGAAAACTTGGTGTCCTTGATTATACATACATAAGAAACCAGCAAACCTAAAACAACTAAAACTGGAACAAACTGGATTAAGCTACTCTACCAGACTACTTGAACACTAATAGCTTTTCTGAACATCATATCTCAAGCGCCCGCTACGCTTGTATGGTGTCTCATCAACTGTCCTTCTAACATAATCCAAGAAAGGCTCTGATTGAGGAGATGACGGGAGTACTGTAGTACCAGTCTGACGAACAGGAGTGGAAGGTGCAAAAACTGGGGTACTTGGAGTTGGCCCTGCTCGGTTGACAGGTGGTGGTGTTCTCTGGGGCCTATCATAGCACTTCCAGAACAAGAATACTGTGATAATCAATGCAGCACAAGTAAAGAAAATTCCAATCTTTCTAACAATGGTTGCCTCAGTTAATTTTCCTGTGGTTTTTTCGGCCTCATAGACAACATGAACTTCTTCTCTCAAGCCTGTAGGGCATAAGAGTCACATTAATATACAACCAGAGAAGGCACAAGGCAGTAGCTAACACCGTAAAGCAAACATTCAAGTATGAAGAATTCAGGAATAGATACCTGTGGCAGGGAGAATAAATACAATTTTATCGCTGAATGGTTTTCTCTTTAGCAATTGAACCTATAATGAAAACAAGGCAGCAAAATTCAACAGTGTTGTAAAGCTTATGCAATCCATTTTCTAGGTGTGGCTTTTACTATTTTACCTGGTACTCAGCTTGGCCGGTAATGCCGAAGTCAACCACCTTAACGGGGCGGACAGACATGAGATCTTTAAATTTCCAGGTCAACTCAAGATCTGTAAAATAACCGAAAACCCAAATAAAAGCAAACTGTAGATGACAAGTTATCAATTGAATAAAGCCAAAAAATAATCAGTACCTGTATTCCCAACAATTATTATCATGCTCGTATTAGAGCTGGGTGATAAATTCACCTGCACTAACCCAATCATGTATTAGCACTAGTCAAAAATGTTTCTACAAAAAAATGTATGATTGATTGTTCATAGTACCTGTCTAGCTCCTAGAATAGAAAATCCCCCGACAACTGGAGCTGTTACAACTGCCCTGACATTTGGATCATTTCTTACAGATGCTGTAATGGAAATATCTATGGATCTTTTCTTAGTAGCTATGCTCTCTGGATCAACTTTTGAATCCAACATGAAGCTCAACAAATTTTCAGGGGGATGTGGAAAGAATAAGCAATAAGATTTCTCGGTGAATCTGTCAGTCCATGGCTTAGAATAACTACATACAAATCAATAGATCAGATAATACAGAATAATTAATATAAAAAGGGCTTTTTGCAAGAAAAAAAAAACACCAATTATCTTATCTCACAAAAGATCATAGACTTTTTTTTGGACAGAGGTCATAATTCCATTGGTCTCAATTTAAGAGGCTAAAAAAACTTGAAAATTTTGAAACTGCATGCTAATGATTTTTTTTTTTTCTTACACAGTATCTAAATTCTTGATTTAAAATTTTAGATGCAAAGCTTTCTTTCTTTTTTTTCTTTTTTTCGCAAATACTAATGGTAGCAAGTGTCTTGCTGCAGAAAGTCAGCTAGGAACAAATTGTGGTTTTTTTGGCAGATTCAAAATAAACATAATGTAAATAACCAAAACCAAAAAAATTTACCCAACAAAAGCTGGTTCCACTTTGCAATCATATGGCACGTTAACAAGCTTGCTTGTTGCCGCTATCTTGTGGTCCTTAGGGTCACTGTTTTAATCAGAAGAAAAAAGTATAAACAATAGCAACAGGAACAGTGAGGCTATGGTACTATGCATAGCACAGATTGGTCCGTACTATGGATCAATATCTTCATTTTCAAAGTCTAAACAATCGACCTTAACCGTTTAACATGATATCTTTATGAAAATGTACTTGTTGATCAAATTTTACATTTTTTATAAAAATTTTACTATTTTTTTAGATAGGTAGAAAATCACTTGATCTAAAAATTCTAGACCATTCAAAAGCAGTGATTTTCTACCTATCTAAAAAATAGTAAAAAAATGTAAAATTTGATATACAAGTACATTTTCATATGGAGATCATGTTGAACGGTTCAGATCGACTTTTTGGACTTTGAAAATGAAGATATTGATACATAGTACGGACCAATCCACGCTATGCATAGTACCATAGCCTCACTCCAACAGCAATATAGTTTAGCAAGGGAGGCGAAGGATTAAGGTGAGGAGAAACTAAGTTATTACCTGAACCTTACACTAAACTTGTAACCATCAGATGGGAACTGAACATTAGTCAAGGTCTCAGCTGGTGCACCTGGTGCACCAAGAATGACTTGGTTCACATTCCTCACTGTGATTGCTGTCTCAAGCTTTAGGTCTGAACTTTCAAAAATCACTGCATTTTATGAACAACAATTAGCAGCAAATCACTTAACTTGAAAATGCAAACTAGTTTGGCGGCAATTCATACCTTTTACTGTACCAACACCATGCGCATGTGCTTCCCCCGTCATTTTATGTATTGTTAAAACACTTTCATTTCCACTTGACCATTTGCCCGACCAAGCTTTACTATCTGTGTCATTACCAACGTATTATATGATTAAAGTAAAAAATTATATACACTACACCTATTAATCTACAGTAAGGCATGAAAAAGGTTTACAAACTCTAGGAAAAATTTTATTTACCATCTCCAACAATATTGAAGTTAACATATTGGCCAACGCTCAAGTTTGGATCTCTGGGATAGATTTGAGCACCAACAGATACCTGACAAAAGAAAGAAAATATTGGTATAGAGAGAAAGTGATGATCAAAATACAAGTCTTAGTGCAACAAAATAAACAGAGAGCATGCTGATTAACAATAGAGCATTTTCTTTAAGAACAGGCATCTTAAAAGTATTGACAAATAGTGTCGAAAGAAATAACATGTTACCACTAAGAAATCTGACTTCCTTGGATTGTTGCCAATGCTTATCTTAATAAGAGCTGTCCCAGGGTGTCTTGCCTTGATTAAGAGTATAGGAAAAAAAAAAAAAGACAATTATTTGAGGAAATTTCCATGTGACAAATGCAACAGTAATGTTCAGAGAAAAGATTAATCAAGTTTTATCCTACATTTGATAGCTAATTCCATCAGGACAGTCAAGGAGAGAATTTTGATAACAAAAAACCAATATTCTCTCCAAAAAAATGTGAAAAGAAACACTGAATTGAACCGAACCTGTAGAACAAAACGTCTACGATCTTTCTCCGTATAATTAACATCCTTTAGCACAAAGATAGACAAAATATCAGGATAATTTGTCTCAATATCCACAGGCACAACTCCATTTGCTTCAGCAAATACATAGCCTTGCAGAAACCAAAAAGATCTAGGTCATAATCAGTTGACACTAAAAAATAAATAAATTCAAAACATGACACATTAGCTGGAAACAAAATACCTAATTCATCACAGTACAGAGTATCCAGCTCAAATTTATCACCAATTGCAAGAAATGCTGCCTGAACTGAAGATGTTGAGGCAGCTATCCTTACTTGTGAAACCTGTATTATAAGAAAAAAGATAAATCTAGAAATGAAATGCTGACATAATATATTTAAAATTGATCAATAATATCATAAGCTTATAATGCTAATTTCAGGAATACCTCAAATCGGGTTGTTCTAACGTACATCCAACTTTTATGTATATCCATTTGATATCTTGAAAAATACTGTTCAAATTAGAAAACTAAAATAGTAGATGTATTCTTCATTTCTTAAATAGCACATGTGTCAATTTGGGTCGATTAAAAGATGTTTAGACTTAAGCAATTTAAAAATTTTACCGGTGGAGCTTTAATGACTTTATGATGGATGACCAATTATATTCCAAATTAACTCGAATTTGACAATTGAGAATACACTACAATTTTAATTTTTTTTATTTGAACAATATTTTTCAAGATAACAAAGGGATGTATTATGGAAGTTGGATGACCACTAGAATTGCCCAAATCACAAAATATAACAAGCAAGTCATAGCTCACTGACCATCTTATATCACAATTATTAAATTCATCCCTCCTCTCTCTTGAATGCCATATAAACCCATTCTTCTCATTTATATAAAAATTAACCATGAGGCAATGTCCTTTTTTTAATATCTTTCTGAAGTACCTGATCATTAACATAAGTAATTATTTTCTTTTTTTTCTTCCTAAACCAAGAACATGTATATCTAATCCAATGATATTATCCTATCAAAAAGGAGGCAACAACAGATTTTTTTTATTTTGCAGAAATTATGCCACTTTTTCTTTGTTATCAATGATATTTCTCGTTTTAAGGGATATTAGGCTAGTTAGCTAGGAATGTGATTTAACTTTAGTATCGTTTCTTTCTCTTTCACTTCTTCTCCTATTTATCTGTTTTACTTTGTTTTCCCTCAAACCACATACATCCATGTGCAAATGCTAACCAGAATCTGTGCAGAATATTTACCTTGGCAACTCTTATGCATGCTGCTATTTCCTCCCTACCAGTCCCTTGATCTTTCACTTTTATACAGCCAAGATCATCATTCCTTCCGGTCATGACACAACTTCCTTTAACACTTATTGTTTCTTCAATTTCTTGCTTAATAAGGGCACCGTTCCTTTCACAAGGCCTTAGCATTGTGTAAGTCAAACCACCTCGACTAGGCAGAAGGCGTGACATGCTATAAAATGGTGGCAATAACCATGTGATAGGTAGACCTAGTGCAAGAGGAGGATTCGGCACAACTGTTACTAACTTGGAGCCATTGTATAGCATCCGTTGAACTCTGCCAAAATTTACAAAGTCGCAAGATATCGAGACAGAAACATCTGATTTCCCTGCAGATCTGGTATATAAAGGATTTTCAAAAATTTGACAATTCCTTGTGTAATGTCGAATAAGAATTTAATGTTTACCCAAGATTACAATCAGTGGTTTAATAGTTGCCTAAATGAAATGTTCTATGAACAGCATAAAATTCTACAAATGCGGTTACTGGTGTCATTCAAATTTTAAATACCTTCCAACTAGCAGATTTTTGTAAGCATGGTTTTTGTCTTCGTAGGCTAGTTCTTCAGTTAGTTCTTCTTCGTCTGATTTAAATTTTAGAACCTAAAAAGGTCGAAGCTACCATTTAGTCAAAACTGCATTCACGCCTATAGGACTTGAGAAAGTATAAATGCATGCAAAGTAACAGTCACCTCTTCATTCTCTATCATCCAACTGTAAGCTTGACAAATACCGTAAAATGAAAAAAGGTCACCCTGGACAAAACAAACATAAATCAATCACCATATTTACATAATCCCAAACAATTTCTTTTTTTTTTTTTTTAAATCTGATAGAGCTACCAGATATCCCAAACAATAAAATTAGTATGTAATAAGTTACCTTGGGGAAAGAAGGAAAAACTGGCATAATACAGCCAACACACATCCGTTCACTCTGGGAATTCAAACTCAGAGCTGAAGGGATCCCCACTTCAACAGTACCAATGGCATCACAAATGAAAGAACCACTTCTCGTATATGCAATAGCACGAATAGTCTAACCTTGCAGGTGCAACAAGTTTAGATGAAACTGAATATGATAAAGCAAAGGAAAACTACTCATAAATGAAAGATTGACTGAAAAAAGACAAGAGAAGATTTGCTTCCGCTATATATATTACAACTATAACAGGTCCTTTGCCCCATTTTGTCTGTTAATACAGTTTTTGCTTGAATTTTGTATTTTTCTTAAATTAGCAAGCACATTTTATATTTAACTAAGGCGGAAGATTTAAGATATGCATCAGAAAGAATGGTAAATTGATACTTACAGCATTGCCAACAGAGCTTGCTAAAAGCCTCCCAGAAGTACTGTTGAGTTTCACAGCTTGTTCATTCATGCTTGCATATTCTACCACTGCATCAAGCTTTGGACCACCTTCCACCGAAAGCTACAGAAAAAAGAGAAGAAATAAAAACATTTAAAAAGAATGAATTGAACAAAATATAAAAGATGGGAAGTGTAAAAATATTAGCTTCACATAAGAAGCAAAAGGAAGCTGAATGGATAAAAACAATATTAATGTTTAGATTCACAAGAACATTCACCGCATAAGAAGCACCAGGCACAAGATAGATATATTCAGGATGCAGTTGTAATCTCTTGTACACTTCAACCTCAATATGTTCACTTAATATTCTTTTTCCTGACATTTGCCTTGCACTGACCTGACAATATCGCCTCATAGTTAGCAAAACACCAATGTTCAAGCAAGAAAAAGTCAGAAGCTAAAGTTAGTAATACTGATGTCTGCATGAAATTTTTACCAACTTACATAGAGAGACGTCATTCCAAGATGTACAGCCTTAACTGAAAATTTACGTGCATCCCTTCCTGAAGAGCTGGTTATTTTGATAAGCTCAAGAACTTCACCATCAGTGTGCACGATAATGTCCATGAACATGTACTACAGCAGTATAAACAAACATACAAACATACAAAAAGTGACATAATAACACAAGGTAAATTATTGCTCAAGGATGAGGGCATAAAATCTAAGAATTTGAAGAGAACCTGAGAAAAGTCAAAAGTATCTCCATCCTGAGTCCCAGCTAGGATTTCAAAATTTCTTTCTGTACCTTCCTGAAAAAAAAAAATAATAATAAACAAACATATAAGCAGAGAAAATAAACAAACAATTTATAACGACTAATAGAAGAGTAAAAACTAGTGAGAGCTTAATCTCACCAAAGTGGTTCGTGAGTTTAATCTCAAAATTCATCGTACTGGCTTCAAACGACATATTCAAACCATCCAAACCGATCTACATCGCCAAATTTCTAAATGTATAAAAGTCAAATGTTCAAAAAATGAATACTGAACGCATTAATATAATATTTAAACCTTCAATTTTTTCCCACTTGATTTAAATGAACTAAATTTTTTACAAATTTGACGTGTAAATTCATCACTCGTAAAAGTAGATCAGTTTGAACAGTTAGGATTCATCGTTTGAAGCAATCCAATAGATTTCAAGGTTAAGCTTGTGAGCCTCCTAGGTGAGCTTAAGGTAACTGTAATATTACTTGCTAATAAAATGTGCAGAATATGAGCCCTTCATGACTTACCATAAGACTAATCTGCTCAGGAGAAATTATCTTTATCCACTCAACATTTGTCACCTTTATCTGTAAAACATGCAACGCCTCTTTATCAGTTCTTGAGTTAACTTTTTAATGACTGCATGAGTAAACTTACGAGCGAAAAGCAAAAATAATGTCATACTGTAGCAGAAGCAACTGTGCTCGGAGAAAGCCCAATATCATGAACTGCAACTAAAGCAGTTCCCAAGCCTATAACTCCAACAACCAGGTTGGTACAATGAACTCCTTCAGGATGTTGAATAATTTGTACCACCTGCGTATCATTTGAGGCAGCTTCTAGAAAGCATGTCCCACCACTAATAGACAAACTAATCTGCAAAAGCAATATAAGTGAGCTAAACCAAGAAAAACTAATTCATACAACATAAAGATGCAAAACAAGAGCATCTAGATACCTTTGCTTCTGGATGATAGACTAGCACTACTGACTCTGGTGTTACTCTCAGTGATGACATTATCTGTTACCGAGCAAAAAAAAAAAAAAAAATTCTGGTAAGTAACATCTCTATTCAAATACTTCAATAAAATAGGAATTTCAGATGGTTTGTACACCTGTAGCTCAAGGGTATCAGATAAGTCATCCTTTCCAATGCCTAGAAGAAGAGAATTCACTTGTGCTTGCAGATTACGAATAGTTAATTCAGAAAAGCCAAGCACAGAAGCACGGATAATGCACTGCATGCACAAACAATAATATGAACTCCAAAATCAGATTGATCCAAATCAATTGGAAGTTTTACTTAAGCAGGTGAAAGAGAACACACAAAAAAAAAAATATTAAAAATAATATTTTTTCAAGAAATCACCAGTTAAGACCAGTAACATGTCCTAACATACTAGGTGAGGCTCTATTTTAATTTATGTTATCCTCCTCTTTCCTATTAATTTATTTCTTTTTCAGTGTGATGACTTTGCCCGCAATTGAAGGTGGGGGGAGGGATATGGTAGCTTTTTTGCTTTGAGGTGTTTTAGATGGTGACTAAATGCCCTCATGATCAAGTTATGATCATTAAAGTTGTAAAAACCAAATAATCCAATTTGAATTCCAGTTTGTTTGGTTCAGTTACACCTTGTTTAGATGGAGAGTAGAAGAAGAGAGGGAATGGAAAGAGGTTTAGGTTCACCTCCCCTTCCTTCCTCTACTCTCCATCCAAACAAGGTGTTAAGGTTCAGTTGAATATAATTTTGGTTTTCATAAGTTCGGTTACATTTGCACCGAACCGACCGATTTGACTACCCCTATACCTAAGTAAAAAATTGTACTATGATCATCAAGCAAAACAGGTTATGCTGATCAAAGCATAAGTAGCATACCAGTCCAGTTGAATTCTGAAGAATCAAAAACTGTTCCCAAGTGGATATTTCAAGACTCGCAACATCTTTTACAGCATTCAAATAAGCCAGACCATCACAGCCAATCAGCTCCCACTTTAAAGAAAGTGATGATGCATTGGCAAAAATTTTGTCGGTGGCATGTATAGCAACAGCAGCTAAACGGATAGCTTGTCCATTGGACACAACAATTGGATTAGCTTGGATTCCCCCTGGATTACGATCTGCCCTGCTTGCTACCCTTATTACATGAATTGCATTTTCTGTCAGCATGCACAAGAAATTATTAAATTCAACTAACTTCTGGGCCAATTATCAATTGTATTGAGGCAAAATGAATTACCAGGTTCATTGGCGATCAATGTGATTGATGATGGAATGTCACACACAAGAAGCAAGTGTGTATTCTCTATGGCAGGCAGAGGATGATCGCCTCCAGCAAGGTTTCCACGAGAAAAGTGCAATTTCTGCATAGTTAAAACGTACTAGATAAGAATTGTACTAAAGGATAACATTGCAGCAATGTTTACAGTTATACTTACATAGTCCCCTCTTCTTTCACAAGAAATCCGATACATCTGATGAGATAGTCGGTTTACCACAACAGCATCTGTTGTCGAGCTGTCAGGTTGCTCAAGAACATGCAGAGTATCTACAAATTCAACCCTTGGGCTCCACCTTTGAGGCCCTCCAAATAAATGTATGTCCATTGTTGACCCAGGAACAAGGTACAATTCATCTAAACCTTTTCTCTCTGTAATCCAACCCTCAATTTCAGTTTCTGACAAATTGACATAGTATCCACCATATCGGCTTCCACTTCCAGCCTGATAAACTACAAGCGGGTAGTATGCAGACACCACTGTAGCTGCCTTAAGAACTGTGGGCCCATCTGATGACTTAGAATAAGAACGTGTCTCATAGGTCAATGCTGCAGCAACTGTGGCTCGGCCAGCAGCGGAAGCATGTAGATACACCCACCCACAGGGAGATCCATGCTTTTCATCAATGTTCATGAGCCCTACTGATTTCTCAATGATCTTGAAGGATTCAGTTTCAGAACTTAATCTCCAAAGAATCAAAGAACTGAAAGCATCACATCTCATGAAATGGTCCCCTTCAAGAAAGAAAATGAACATAGACATCTCAGCAATTAGTAATTAAGAGGAACACAAGCACCTATTCTAAAGAAGATTGACAGATTTTGTACAGAAGACTAAGAAAGCATGTTAAGCACCATTAGAAGCTCTTAATGTCACAGCAACATGCAGTTTTGAGCCTACAACTGCCTCAACAGGATGACCCGGGACAAAAACCATGGACTTAGGAAAGGAAACGCTGATTACCACCTATCAAAAGAAAAAAGGTATTAAGAAAACATTGATGACATATAAGAAAGCAGCCCTACATGCAGAAAAGACAATCTAAGAGGTAACGAACCTCATCGTAATTAAGAGAATCATAAGTTGACTCGGCTTTGACTGTGGCTTCACCAGGCCCTCTCGCATATGCAACACCAGAAGAAGAAATTGATATAATGGACTCGTCAGAGGAGAACCACTTAAAGTCAGTCAATGACCTGCCACAACCTTTAAAAGTAAAACCAGTTAACAGCTAATAATTTTCTTTTTCACAGAAACCTATCATAGGGATAAGAATACAGTTAAATTGATATGGTAGGCCAATGACTTCTTTTCCCTTTTTTCCTGTTTATGGTTCTTTTCTTTTCTAATTGAACTGACAAATTTTATGCCCTCTAGTTGGTTCTCATAAACCTCATTGTAAGAAGCCCAGAATAGGTCAATCATACTTTGGCTGATACCATGCCATATGAAACTAATGTACCAGGCCTGACAGGTATTGCCTACTGCAAAACTCTCTCTTAAACAAAGATGAGAAATCATCAACCTCCTACAGGCTTCAGCTTAAGGTCCTGAAATATTCCAGGAACCCAAGGGAGGCGAACAATTTTGGAATTTTCTGTTTGCTCGTCAAAGAATAGTTGAACTTTATTGCAGACATTCACTTCATGAACAAGCTTGATAACCTAAAACATAACAGCAACTACAATAAGTTCATATAAATCAAATAGGTTCGAGACATAAAAAAAAAGACAAACTACATCATTCAGATTCAATCATAGGATAACTGGCCTATATGACTGGTAAACAATATCTACTCCTGCAATATACACTGAGTCTTACAAACAACCATGGTGTATCCATTGTGTATATAACAAACAAACTGCAGGTCTATTTTGCAACATAACAATGTACGTATAAGCCGGCTAATCACTATACAAAAAAATAAACAAATAAACTGCAAAACTTCGAAGCAGACAAATAAGATTAACCTCTGCTGGTGCTGAGATGTCTCTTTGGTAAGTTATTGAAGCAGTTAAAGAGCCTTTTCCCTCAGAAATTGGCGTTAACAATCTAGAGTTATGCCAATCAGTTGCAGCGACATGATCATCAGGCAATAGAGACAGTTCCCAATAGTTGAATGTACTGCTCACCAGCTTGGGTTCATTTTTCTGCTAGGAAAGAAAATTAAATGAAATTATGAAAGAAATGAACACATTAAGTTCGGCACAAAGGGCTCGTTTGGCAATCATAGGAATAACGGAATAGCACGCCATTCCAACTAGAAATTATTACCAAATGAGTATTAGAAGGTTCGGAATAGTGCTAGAATAGGTTATTCTGCTATTTGAGCAAATAGCTCCAATAGAGGATTGGTGGTGCATGGAACAGCAATTCTTATTATTTTTAGAATATTATATTAATTATTTATTATATTATTATTGTATGTAACTACTAATATTATCATATTTATATTAAATTATTTACATTATTATTATTATCATTATTATCGATATCATTATTACTATCATATTATTATTATTTTTATATTATTGTCATTGTCAACATCATCTTTATAATTATTATTAAAAATATTATTATTATCCCAGTCTATGTTTCCAATTAGCATTTTACCAAACAATATTTTCACTCTTCTGAACACTAATCTATCACTATTCTACTTTTGCTATTCAAATAGTACCATAACACTTTTCCTTTATTTGCCTAACAGGTCCAAAAAGGAAAATTTTAGAAGTTAAAATTGTATAATGATAAAACCAAAGAATACCTCTGTTAAATATATCTCATTTGCTTCTGATCTTGCCGGAAAAGCTTTCAGAATAACTACATACTCTTGCCCAGGAAAAACATACCAGGAAAGAGAAGAATTAATTGGTGCTACAACTTCAAAGGGAGCTGAATCATTTATCATAGGTTGTAAATAGAGAATGATTTCTCCTGGTACTACAACATGCAAAGCTGAAGTCTGAATGTGACCAGAAATCCTAACGTCCTCTACAACAATTTCAGAAAACCCAATATCCAAGGCCTGAACAGTTCCAAGCATGCTATCAACCAATATTACCGAGTGGTTAGTCGCATACCACTTATGATGCGGCGATGGTAATTCAACAACTGGAAAGAAAAGAAAAAAAAAAAAAACTTTAGATACAACAACAGGATTACAGTTATCTTGCAAATTACCCAATTCCTTTATCTTATTAGCAAATAACCCCCCAAGCTTTTCACATTTCGAACAAGCACCAAATTTGAAAAAAAGAAGAAGACTAAATTACTGTATTAGAATCAAGATTAAGTATTGACAACTTTGCCCCTAATTTTGGAGAAATTATTATCTTTTCAACCGAAATTGAGCATAAATTAAGCAATAGCTACCTTTTGCAGCATTGAGGCGAATGATTTGAAGCCTGTAACTTATCACAGAACCTACAGTGACAAAGACTGGTGATGGAGGATTCAAAGACATAGCTTCTGCGACTGTTAAAACAATTGTGTCAACAACATGCTCTAGCTTTGGCTCCATTAATTGCACACTAACAACCTCTTGACCAATTTCAATTCCCTTCACGACATGCAAATCTGATCCCAAACCCTGTAGTACAAAATGCCAACCAACAGTTAGACACCACAATTAGCCACCACAAACACCATAACAGAATGTGAAAAATCAGTCTTATTTTGCATACTTGATCTTCTATCTCTATTTGCATCTCTAGATCACCACAGAACCCACCACAATCACTCAAAGGTGTCTCCTTCAGTGGAACATGAACGAGGTGATGTTTGTCAACAGCTTTGCCGGATTTTGGGAGAAGTTGCCATAAAAAACGGAGACCGGCCAAAGATGAGAATACATTATCTGCAGAGATACGCAACTTATTAAAATGCTCACATTTCCATCTGAAACTCTCACAAGCCTTAGCTTGTTCAAATTTGCATAATAGATTGAAGTGGTAGTAGCACCAAAACCGGTAGCAGTGAAAACAAACATGGTTTCCACTAACTAGCAGCACATATTGTTACAAGATCTGATTGGTAAATGCCTACATGGTATCACCAACGCAGTTCCCAGCAAACAATAGATGGAAAATCCAATGAAGCCGCAAAAAACCAATATACGACTGACTATCCAGTAAATGTACAAGAAAGTACCAGCATTCATCGGTACTGTACTTAATCTGCCAGTGCATAGTCAACATAAGAAAAGAAGAAGAAAAGCATAAAATGAGAAAACAAATCCTGGCAAAAAAGAGATAATAACAATCATGTGATAGTACCTTCATCATCAAAACCACGAATTTGCATCACAGCAAGTTCATCCAGATCAATTTTGACAGCATGGTGAAATATCTGGATCCTTGAAATGTTGTAAATGATAACTTTACATCGTATGGTTGTTCCACTGATGAGATCAGTAGCATATACAGAGGTCTCTTTCCTGCCCACATAAGGGGATTTTGACACCAATCGAGCACTAGTTGAGCACCGGCTGGTAGCATTATACTCCGGTTCAACTGAAAGAATATCATGATGGTCCCATGACCTGTAACAGAGGAAATAGCACGTCATCATGCATTTAACATTTGGGGTTAATCACTAGTTTGCGTTTATCATTTCTCACTCTCAACTAAGTATAATTAGTGTAATATTACTATCTAAAAAGGAAAATTCTTATTCGTGCTAAACAGCTCCTTGTTCATTAGTGATCAGGCCACAAGCCAGTATGTAATCAAACCAACCCCTCCCCCCTGCCCCCTACCCATCCAAAAATAAGTACTGATAAATAAAATGAAAAGATGAGGATAGGAAACTATACTGATAAATAAAATGAAAAGATGAGGATAGGAAACTATACTGATAAATAAAATGAAAAGATGAGGATAGGAAACTAAGGAAAGACGTAACAATCTTGAAACTAAATAGAGAAGAAGTACCATCTGAAGCAGCCATCGCTCCCTTGAAGGCGATATTCTACCGGGTTTGTCATGCGAGGGGGCAAGAGGATGTTCAAATCCGTTATGTGGGGCCCAGGGGACGCCGGAGCCACCACCTTCGCCGGAAGCCACGACGCAACTGCCGACAAAACCACCACCGCTAGAACCACCGAGCCCATTGTTGAGGGACGGGGCTATCTAGCGCGAGAGATAAACCCTAGCGGGAGGGTTTAAGAAAGGAGAACGGAAGAGGTACTGAAGCGAGTGAGGGGACAGTGAGGCAGGGTATCGATGGAAAGTTAAACTTTTAACTAAGCATGTTTAGACTTGGGATAGTGGCTCCGAAATTCCGAATCGAGCACGAGGAGCTCAAAAAGGAATAATTAAAGTCGAGAACCTTTATTAATAGCGAGATTTGGTCGGAGCGCCGAATGTAGGATTTGGGAAGCAATTAGCTCTAAAATCAAACTGGTGATCTAACCGACAGTTCCATCTCCATCGTAAATTATTTGTTTGTTGGTTCTCCGGACTTTGCCAAAAAAAATCTATTAGAAAAGTTAAATTTAAAAATAATTTTATATTTCATAAAGTTTGGATTAATTTTTTTTGTTTTCGAAGCTAAAGATGCGTATAATAATAACAGTACAATTATACCGCAATCACAGAAAAGATAAATTCATTTAAGAATTATAATCACATAATTTACAAAAAAAAAAAAGTTACATGATATATACTGTTAAAATATGAAATAGAATTCAAATTATAACGGCTAGTTTATTTAATATAATAGAAAATAGTGTACTGTACGAAATAATGTTTTGTAATTAATAGCGATAGGAAATAGTGCATTATAACGGCTAGTTTTTGAATGGCTTGTAACTATAAATAGGGACTTTTGTAAAGCTGAAAAATACGATTGCAATATAATTTGTTTTCTTAAATCTCTTCTCTCTTCATCTTACAAAAATAACATAGTATCAGAGCAAAAGACTCTGTGACCGAAAAACCACAACAAATTTCAGCAAAAGAAAAATGGCTCAAGAGGAAGCAACGAACTTCTCGAAGCTAATAAATACTTTGCTCATGAGTGACAAAAATTATGTGTCATAGGCAAGGGCAGCATCCAGGGCCCTGAGTGGTCAAGAGATGTTAGAATACATCATTGGTGAAAATAAAAAATCAGAAATCGTAGATCCAAACAAGCTAACTCGTGACGAAAAGATGGCAACAAAACGATGGAGAACAACAAATGATAGAATTATCACCTCATTAATAAACTCCATGGAGCCGGTTGTATCCGACCTCTTTACGATGGCCGAAACAGCACATGAGTTGTGGGAAGCGGTAAAAGCTATGTATGGTCAGCAAAATAATTTCTCACATATTTATCAACTTATGCAAGAGATCCAACAAGAAAAACAAGGGTCGAGAAGCCATATTGAGTACCTTAGTGCTCTTGAAAAAAACACAGTAAGCTTCGATCCTACCGGCCAATAACAACAGATCTGGCCACACTTCAAAAGCGAGCTGAGGAGGATGATATTTTTCAGTACCTCGCGGTCTAAACCCGAGTTATGAAGCAGTAAGATCTCAAATCATGACCACGGTACCTCTTCCTTCTTATTCTCAAATTAAAAGTTTAATTCAACAAGAAGAAAATATGAGACTTGCCATGAATGGTCCACAGATTCCAAGCCATGAGGGACACGAGGCCCATGGCTTAGCCGTAAAAAATCCCAATTTTAATCAAAACCCTAGCTTTCAAAATTGCCCAAATCAATCAAAAAAATGAGAAGTGTAACCACTGTAAAAAAGATGGTCACACTCAGGATAGGTGTTGGCATCTCTATCCTCATCTCAGACCAAAAAAATTCAAAGGCAACGATCAGAATCGAATTTGGGAGAAAAACAGCGAAAAAAACAGAAGTTATGTTGTTTCTAATGAAGGAAATGGGTTTAATGGACTAGTGGGTTCGTCTGGAAATGGATTCGGACCCAATAACACTAGTCAAACTATTAATGGATTCAATTACAATGTTGGTGGATCCAATAAGAAGACCTCCAATGGACCCTCCATTCTCAGCACAGGCGTGTTGAAGGATGTGTGTTTTGAAAGTTATTTCTTTTAGTGATAATTTATATGTAGTTCATGATTTTATTACGAATATTATTATTCATGCTCCTTGAGATTTATATGTTATATCTTTGGAAGAGTTCAGGAAGATGCTCTTGGTCTTGAACCATAGAACTCCTAAGATGAGAAACATTTAATCACTAAATATGTTCACAATCATGGTAATTAAGGAGGAACATTAATTACCGAGAAAGATTGTCATGTTGATTAAAGTACATTGAAGTTCTATAAATGTTGATAAAGGATTATCATTTAATAACATGAATATATAAATATGTGTATTTTATATATTGAACATGACCTAAATGAATGGAACATTATATGGATTGTGTTTTGTGTCATTAATGTTTCCATTGTGTCTTTAGAATCTAAGATATGAGATGTGTAGATTTTTCACATAAGAAGTATATAATGTAATTAAATACTATCTTCTGATAGGAATAAAATAGTAGTTCGTTGTGTACAACTTGTACGGGAAAAATCTATATATTAATATTATCATTGTCCCTCAATTTGAGTTATGATATTACTGGGTCCCTTGGTAAAGTGGAATTATATCGCATGCAATATAACTGATGTAGTTATAATTATAAATCACTTGAGAAACCAAGAAAAGAATATAATGCAAGAATAACACGATCCTATTTTGCATATTATTCATAATATCATGAGACAATGATAGACACGAAATTAGTGAATTGAGTGAATGATTATTATGTCGTTTGGATAACTATAATGTAATGATAGAATCTCTTATAGTCAATAATATAAAGTTTTATATTATTGCCAAGATGACATAGATCCTCTATACGGTCACACCAACTGAAGAGAAACAACAAGTATTTTATATTTCATAATGATGTATAAGATAAAATACATGAGATGAAATGATAAAATAAAATGTCATAATATGACATGCTTAGACCATAAATAAATTTGTGAAGTTATGCAAATATTATTTGGTATAATGTTTGAATGCATTATAAGAATAATAAGAATATTGCATAATAGAATAATATGATTAATATTATTTATTCATAAATTAATTTATTAAACTAATCACAAGATGAGATTAAAGAGATCATAAAATGGCTAAACAATGCTAGTGGCATTTGTGTAATTAATTTAAACATTACACAAATAGTTGCCCTAACCCTTGCCTATTTAAAGGGGTGTAATTAAGGAAAATGTAGAGAATTTTTCTGCTCATTTTCTTGGACAAAATTACTGTAGCACTTGGCCGAAATTACTGTAGCAATCCCCTTTGCTCAAGGCCAAAACCCTAGTGGTTCAATCTCTTCTCTAATATCTTCTTGATAGGTTTAGCCACCAAGAAATCAAATAGGTTGTTAATTTGAATATCAAGAGGTGGTTGGATCTAAGCCTTGAACTTCACATCCATCTTTTCTATCTAAGAGGTGTGTTAGTTCGTTGTTTAGGTTCAAGGTGAACCAAGAGGCGCTTACAAGAAGAACACGAGAACTAGAAGGGAAACCGACTTCTCTCTATTAAGAGATTTGACAATCTCTTTAGGTAAAGGTTTTAATCCTCTTTAGCAATAAATTAGATGAGATTAATTTATTTTAATTTAGTACACATTAGTTTATTGAAAATCTTGTTTGCTTTTGTCGTATAAATAAGATCTTTTGTGTATTGAGCCAAGTGGTGATAGAAAAATTTTAAATTCTCACCATATAGGCATACACGTGAAATCCCAACACGTGTCACTCTGGAATCGGTCAGGCATTGGCAGGTCACTCTGGAACGGGTCAGAGAGTTTTTTCGCTGGCGTCAGACGGGTAAAGAAGTATTCTAGGAACTGGCGGGTCAGAAGCTGGGGATCAAGTTCTCCAACAACTTTCTGTGCTGCTTAACAATCAGATTACTCCCAATACTTGTGGTATTGCTTCTAACTCAAAAGATTTATTTATTAGCCAAATTATTATAGACAGCGGTGCAACAGACCATATGTTTGGTAACAAACAATTATTGTCAAACCTAAAATCAACCAAATTTGATAAATATGTCTTGACTGCAAACGGTATGAAGACAAAAATAAATGGCATAGGAGAAATTAACTTATGTAATAAACAAATTAAAAATGTTTTATATTTAGAAACATTTCCTATAAACTTACTTTCTATAAATAAATTAACACAAGAATTAAATTAAAATGCAATATTTTCTTGTAAAAACGTCAAGACTGGGAAACCGGCGTCAAGATTGGGATTCCAAGGTAGAGATGTTAATGATACTCTTATAATCGTTTATCCAATTCTTATTGTATTTAATTACAATAATTAGGTGGATATGGAGAGGTTTTTTTTAGTTAGCTTATTAGATATGAGTAAAGATTTTTTTTTATTAACTAAATTGATAAGGGTATGAATAAAGATCATTTCGTATCCATTACTCTATAGAAAAATTATAAATAAAAAAATTATATAAAAATGTATATTCAATTACAGATCATACAAAATATTGAACGCGCAATAAGTATAGCATAATAAATATTTGATTGGACTGATTTCACTTATTTGTAATTGCACACCTCCAGTTTATTAATTAACTTTTGGTAACACCAAAGGAAACTAAATAAGAAATAGACAAAGAACTCGAGAACAAGCAAACCGACGAATAAACCATATTCGTTTTAAGCTTTTGATATTGTATATTATTTCTTTCTTCTTTGTTCCAGTTGACTCTTCCTCAATTGTAAAGATAGAAAGTAATTTGATGGTCCATCTGTTAAAAATAATAGAACTAACTACCATATTAGTATAATCGCTATTCGTCTGCTATCGTTCTGTTATCCGATAGTTTTAACGGATAAAGATAAGATAGGACAATATCAATTCTTAATAGATAAAAATAAAGTATGAATAAGTCAATTCTTGATAAGTACAAATATAAAAATATTTCCACCTGAACCGTATTATATCCATTGACACGCCTAACCCCAAGCCTTACTGGACACAATACAACACTCTGTTGTGTCCTCTATGGTGCCTCGTTTTTCCTTCGTGATAGAGCATGTGATCCAGCCTTGCCAAATTGTACCGCTTCGTAAAAAGTTGCAAGGAATTTGATTTTGAAAATTATGAGATTTAATCGAGAGAATTTAAGCTGTTGGATCTGCATATTATTGTAAAAAAAAAATTAATATGACATGATTAATACTATGTGATCTGATCACATGACATGACATAAAAAAATCGTGTAATGTGACACGGTCAAGATTATGAAAGAAGTCCTGTCATGTGAATAATCATGTTTAATTTTTTTATTGGACTTTAGATTAGTTTATTGAAAAAATCAGAAAAATTATAAAAAAATGTGAAAATTGCAAAATAAAGATTCTGTGATGTAAAAAGTTATGTTAAGAAAACTTAATTTATTGTATGGATCTTAAATGTATGGCCGGAGTCCGCCCTTCCCTACAGAAATTAAACAACGTACTGGTCAAAATATAAAATTTACGAATGAAACATACGAGCAAAACTAGGGTGTGATGTGCTCACCAAGAGGGTTTGGTGAGCACAACTTCAAAAGTATATCGGATCGACTTCAAACGACGAATTCAAACCGTTGAAATCCATGTACTTCATAAGTAATGCATGTACATGCAAAATTTTGAAAGTTTTGAATTCATTTGCTACAAGGTCAAGGAGTCGAAGAAATAAACACTTTATAAGTTATTTTATAAGTTGTTTTATATATTCAATTTTGAGTGAGGCTATGGTACTATGCATAGCACGGATGGGTCCGTGCTACGGCTCCAAATTTGAGTTTTCAAAATCCTAACGGTCCATCCAAACCGTTCAACATGATTATAAAATGAATATGTACTTGCAAACCAAATTTTACATTTTTTTGAATTTTTTTACTATTTTTTTAGATAGGTAGAAAATCACTATTTTTGGATGGTCTAGAATTTTCAGATCAAGTGATTTTCTACCTATCTAAAAAAATAGTAAAAAAATTCGAAAAAAATGTAAAATTTGATTTGCAAGTACATATTCATTTTATAATCATGTTGAACGGTTTGGATAGACCGTTAGAATTTTGAAAACTCAAATTTGGAGCCGTAGCACGGACCCAACCGTGCTATGCGTAGTACCATAGCCTCACTCTTCAATTTTTATCATTTCTTTGACCGCTTGACCTTGTAGCAAAATAATTCGAAACTTTCAAAATTTTACATGTACATGCATTACTCATGAAGTACATGGATTTCAACGATTTGAATTCATCGTTTAAAGCCAATCCGATATACTTTTGGAGTTGTGCTCACCAAACTCTTTTGATGAATACATCACATCCTAGCTTTGCTTGAAACATATTTCCCTGAGCCACTGATTTATGCCAAATTGCCAAGTAAGCAATTCCTTAGTAATATCAAACACTAAACATCAAAATATAATCTATACAGCCAGAAGCCAAGTTGAGATAAATAGAGTCAATTGATCCCATTAATTTTTTAATTTTTATACTTTTATACAATTTTCTATATAGTTTGAAGTAAAATGGTATGAATACCGCAAGACACCATTTTCTATATAATTGACTATAATTTGACACCATTTTCTATACAATTTTCTATAATTTGACACCATTTACATTAGAATTTTTTTATTAATTGACTCCCATACTTTAAATTTTTTATTGATTGACTTCAGACACTTTAACTCTCATACTTTAAAAATCTAGCTCCGCCCTTGTACAGCTGGAGATTCCCCAGTATTAGAGGACATAAAATTCGGAACCTAACAAAAGCATAGCATGCCTTACAATTTCTGTTCAAGACGGTGGACCGGTGCACCGATGCCATACACAAAATTCTTAACATCAGCTGCCACCTCGGCCGCCTTCTCAGAATCTAAATACTCAACACCATGGTGCCCCGGGCTCCCCATCTTCTCCATCACAGTCACTCCCGCTCTCCTCAGCATTTCCACAAACAGCTTCTGCCTATCGAATAGTGGGTCACCGATGTGGCCTCTGACAAGACACGGGTGGAGAAGCTTTACCTCCTTTGCCTCCTTTGCAATCACATTGCAATACTCGTGGTCCCGGTCGGATCCCGGAGGCAACGCGAGTTCCCATAGAAGATCGTTCGCTGGGAGAGGTATGATCATGTCATCGACCAATGCTAACTCAGATGCTGTCCTGTCAATTCCCCCAAAGTAAGGCTGGTTCAGTATTAACCCAGAGAGACGAAGCGGGCTGAGATCAAGCTTAGAACTGATGAGATCTAAAGCAGCATGGTAGCAAATATTGGCTCCGGCACTGCAGCCCATGAGGAAGAGTTTAATCGGATCAGCAAAGTCCTGAACCCATGGGTCAGAGGAGATAGCCGACTGGGCCCACACGAGAGCATCTCGGGCATCATCAAATGCAGCAGGGAGGCGGTGTTCAGGAGCGTGGCGGTAGTCGACAGAGGCAACAATGGCAGGGAGGGAGGAAGCAAGGTGGGCACAAGAGGCGTGAAAGGGGGCGGAGGCAGCATGAAAGAGCACAAAACCTCCGCCATGGAAGTAGAGGATGAGAGGAAGGGATTTGGAGGGAGAGAGGGAAGGGAGGAAGAGGCGCACGGTGGTGTTGTGGGCGGGGTTGAGAGGAACGTCCTTTGAAAGCACGGGGATGGTTGAATTGCGGAGGAATTCGCCGTCTGGGGAGACGGGGGAGAGCGGCACGGTGGCCCTGCAAGAAATGGTGCCGTCTTGGTTGACGGTGAGACCAAGTTTCTTGTACGGATCCATTAATTCCGACTTCAGAGCTCGAGAGACAGGGAGAGAGAGCGGTCAAAATTTGTGAGTGGCAGCGTTTGTCAGGTATTCTTGTTTTAAAGTATGGGTATTGCCGTATTGAGCAGGGAGAATTCAGATCACCCCAGCTACCTGACTTAGGCAAATTGTAAACGGACGGCCCAGCATCGTTATTTAAACTTGGCACGAATCTCAAAGCACAAATAATATAGTTCCCTGCGCCATTCCCGAATAGATTTTATTGATGGTAAATAAAATAAAGAAAATAAAAAATGGAAAAGATTTTTGGAGAATTATAAAAATGAAAAGGCAGTTATCTGGAATGGCGTCGGCCTAGATCCCGTGATTTTTATAAATATCCAAGTTAATTACAAATTAATAAATATACATAAGTCTTTTGGGAATTTATAAAATTATCTATACCGGTCATTTTCTGGCCGGTTTTAATTGTTTTTGGTACCGGTCAGAAAATAATTGGTATTAATTTTTATTTTTAGAGACAAATAACAAAAATGCTGAAATACGCTAAATTTTTTTAGAGACAATTTAAAAAAAAAAATTGTTAGATTACTTTTTTTGATATATAATTAGCATATTTATACTAAAATACGCTAAATTACTTGAAATTATGTTAATTTACACTGAATTACACTAAATTACGCTAAATAACAATAATTATGTTAAATTATGCTAAAATACGGTAAATTACGCTAAATTACATATGAATAGGGCCGAATTTTGTGTCATCTTTCATAAATCATAAAAAATAGTAAACAAATTTCAAAAATAATAAAAATTGATATTCTACAAGTTTATTATATAACTAATTTACTTAGCTACGTAGATCGAATAATATAAATGAAAATCTTAATCAGAAATTTCAACTCAAATTTTGAGGCTCTTCCTTTTATTTTTTGACAATTCTGAATTTCAAAATTTGGCAAAGCAGCACTAACGCATGCGTATTTTCGTAAGTTTTCTGAAAAGTGGTTATTTGCTAAAATCGGATACTCGATCGTCGTTTTATGACCGTTTGAAATTTCGTCGTCGTTTTCCTCCTTCTCAGTGAAAATATCATCCCTATTCATAGTAATTTAGCGTAATTTACCTATTTAGCATAATTTAACATAATTATTGTACTTTAGCGTAATTTGGTGTAATTCAGCGTAATTTAACGTAATTTCAAGTAATTTAGCGTATTTTAGTACAAATATGCTAATTATATATCAAAAAAAAGTAATCTAACAAATATTTAAAAAAAATCAAATTTTTAGTGTTAGATTTCTGCATTTTTGCTATTTGTCTCTAAAAAAAAATTTAGTACCGGTTATTTTCTGACTGATACCGAAAATAATTAAAACCGGCAAAAAAATAGCCGTTATGGGTAGTTTTATAAATTTCCAAAAGACTTGGGTATATTTATTAATTTGTAATTAACTTTGGATATTTATAAAAATCACGGGCCTGGATCAATCAAAGAGTAATTGTCATAGACTTAATTTGTGAACATTTGTGAATCAAACAAAACAAAGAGTAATTGTCATAGATTTAATTTGTTTTCATTTTCATCTGATCTTATCTCTTCAAGAGTAATTGTCATAGACTTTATTTGTTTATTTCATCCGATCTTATCGCTTCTTAAACATTTGTGAACTCTTTCATCACTAGACTTAATTTGGATCAGATGTACTAATTGCTTTCTAGTTTCTAGTTAACAATAATTATTTTCGTTTAGAAGAGATAAGATTACTTTATTACTATACTATTAAGATCATGTTTCTATCAGGGTTCAAATGCCTCCATATTTTGTGTCTCCACTATGCCTCCATTTTTAAAAACTTTAATAATTTAAAATTTAAAATTTAGATGTCAAAATAAAACCGTTGGATATGATCTACATCATTTTATCTATGTGCTCATAAAAAATTATCACATTTTGATTTTTTTTTTATGTGAATCAATAAGTTGAAAAATCAACATCTAGAAATTATCCACATTAGTACGTTTTTTACAAGCTCTTGATGACAACCAAAACAAAATTGAAATGTCATAATTTTTTACACATTCATAGATAAAATGATGTAGATCATATTCAACGGTTTTATTTTGACTTTTAAGTTTTAAATTTTGAGTTATTAAAGTTTTTAAAAATAGAGGCATTTGAACCGTCCTCTATTTCTATATAGTGCAGAGAGAAAAATTACAATAGTTTTAAGGATTATCAATTTGTCATGAGTTAGTTTCTTAGACTTATTTAACCAATGAATTAGACTAAGGGTATGATCGGAATGAGATGTTTCTTGTTCAAACTAGAAATGGAATAAGAATTCTAGCTCGTTGGTTGATCAGAACGAAAACTTAGAAGAGGTGATTTCATTTGACGAAATTTGAGAGAGAATATTTTCTCCAACGAAATCACTGAAAAATAGAGGTATTTGACGAGAAATGATTTCGCCAAACTAAAATTACGTGGTTGCCCTCATCGCTGATGGAAAAGTCATGGCTGAAGAGGAAGAAGAGGAAGAAGAGGCGGAGGGATACCTGAAGTGTGGGCCGAGTCGCTGTGAGTTTCAAAGACTCTTTCGTTTTTTCTTTGTCTTCTCTTCTCTTCGCCGCTGTGAGTTTCAGAGCCAACTCTTCGTCTTTCCTCCTTTCTCCATTTCTCTCCCACGACAGGTTTTGAAAGAGACTTTTTAATAATGACATTGTTTTGTAAATAAAGAGAACTTATGGGGTTTTATTTTACTATCATATATTGAATTCTGTCATGCAATTTTATCCTGCCGATCGGTAAAATTCAATTCCATGTCCATTCTAATCATTTCTTTTTTTCTCTATTGAATTGAATTATATTTTACAAAATATTTGTTCCGATCATAGCCTAAGGGAATCACATTCTCAATGTATACCCTCAACGTCTATCAATAAACATTTAATTATTAATTTAATTTACAAATCAAACAAAAAAGACCAAATTTTTTATTCATATCCTCAAGAAAAAAAATTCAAAATTATCCTCGCATATTTTTTTAAAAACTGCCCCAACTGCTCGAGAAGCCAGCGGGTTTTTTTTGTATTTTTTCATTGAAAATTTAAGAAGATGTGATGCACATCTTATTACAGAAACATTGATATTTTTTCATTGAAACATCGATGCACCTGAATTGGAATTAACTACGGTATAAAACATCGGAGCGTAACTAAATATTTGGAAGGTAAGGAATCGATGAGACCCAAAATACTTGCTGCACTAAGCAAGTCTAAATCTAGACCAGCACACTCTCACAGGAGTGAAAAGAAAGAGTTCAACAGCCATCATCTGATACTCAAAGGCTGACTGGTACTAGGCAATACAGAATTTGAGTACATAACACTAATTTGGCCTAACTGTCATTAGTTATATATCTAAGGAGCCCTACTTCTGCTGCAATCTTCGAACCATGCTTGCTCCTGGATCTCCCTGCTGGTACGGAATTCACATCCCCTCAGGTTACCAGAGAGTACAATTGAATCGGACGGCCCAAAATTATTCTTTTTAACTTGACACGAATCTCAAACCACAAATAATACTGCCGCTGCGCCATCCCGAGCAAGAACTGGCTGAGAGTAAATCTGGACCACCCGTTTCAATTGTGTTGAGTCACATACCTGGGAGGATACGGATCCAGTACAGTACCAGCATGTCATCACCTGGGCCCCAACTTGTCATTTTTGTTTTCTGTTTTCAATACTTTCAACTTTGAGTTTAAGAGAGCAGAGACACACTATTCCTTCATTCCTTCGAACAAATTTTTTGGTGCGTTCTGCAATTTGAGTTTGAGAGAGCAGAGACCTCCCAATTCCTTCAAACGAAATCTTTATAAAGGTGAAGCTTAATTGTATTCGTTCTGGAAATAATAGGCAGAAGTTTGAATTACCTATCATCAAGAAAGAACTTGAAGAAGTAACAGTACGATGTGCATTGCATAAAAAATATTACATCAAGAGGGCTTAAGCGAAATTAAAAAAGGAGATGAGTTAATTAGCTTGAGATATTACATGCAATATATAATTTGAAGAAGACAGGAGTGACAATTTGAAGGAGACGGTGAATAGCATAATTTTTTTCATAATATATATTAAACTATATGGTATAAATCTAACTATTCGGATAAGAATAATTAAAATTAAAAACCATATCATTTGTATCCGCACGGATATTCGGATATCCATATCTAATTTTCGAATACGGATCCGGAACGGATAAATCCTATGCATTTGCACCCCTGAGCTTAGCGGTGACAATTTTATCTTGTTGTTGTGAAGATTTGAGTTCAAATATCCACACATTTTGTACTTTACATTTCAGTCCTTGTAATTCAGATTTTATAATTCCTTGATCCAATTGAGAGAGATCTATGGCCAAATCAAAATGAGGGAAGGATGCAAATGAGTGTGTCAAAATAAGTGATATTTTTTTTAAGGTAAGTGACTTTAAAAGCCAATTAACAATTTTATTAATGAAAAACGTATTTATAACGAGTCAAATGACTCAAAATTCTAGATTTAAACTAATTTATTCTCATTAATTAATTTAAATTATTTTTATCATCTAATATTATTTATTTAGACTCTTAAACACCATAATATCTCATTCTTTCTCTCCACGACTGGATCCCTTTTCATCCGATAGCCATCGAGCTCCAATGGCCGGTTCTACTCACCGCATCACTTCGACACTCACCACGGTGCTCCGACGGTCGGATCTACTTACCGCCGCGTTCCAAAGGCTGACTCTACTCACTGCCTCACTCCAATCGAGATGGGTAGAGACTCTATTCTTCAAGCTCCGACATTACCGCACTCTCGGTTCGATCCGGTCGGCTTCGCTCAGCTCGGCTCCCCTCTCTCTCATTCTCTTCTCCGCTCGAGGAGATAGAGACGCGAGAAAGGAGAGAATATCATTCGAAATAAGTGATATTTTTAGAGCAAGAATTGTAAAGAGAAAAAAAGCACTGCTCAAAACTTCTTGCATTTCCCCTTAAATCGATGGGGAATACATTATGAAGAGCTTCTAACTTCGAAATGGTGCATAAGAATTAAGAAATATTTTCTGTTAGTTATTACTGACAATGGACGGAAGAAGAAAATAAAATAAATAATACGGAGAGAGAGAAGCAAAAGTATCAAATTTGATTATGCTAAATGTACACGAGTTTGTCATCTCAAACAGTTGGCAACACAGTATTTTCTTTAATATTTAATAATAGTATTTTAAAGTGATTAAATCAATAGATGGGCATATTAATACAAAAACCAGTTAAGTTCAGCGGGGAGATAACTAATTTTCAAATTTGAATGAAAAATATATCTAAATAATGTATTTATGATGTGTATATGTTTAAATTTCTCTTAAATAAAAATATAAATAAATAAAAGGAGATAGAAGAAAAAATATTAAGTTTTTGTGAAAATATTAGATATTATGATGTTTTTATTAAAGAAATATTTTGAAAGTTTGTACGGACACAAATATTCAAGGAAGATAGTAAAAATAAGATTTTTTTTTTAATTAAATATTATTTATTGAAGTTGTTTCTTACACTTCCGATACAAGCTTGAGAAAAAAAATTACAGACATAAGTAGCAACACAAGAATAATACATTAAACTAATTCATTTTCAATTACAAGAATAATACATTAATTTTCAGACGATCTTTGTCGTAAATCATATATTAAAGTCCACTTGAAATGTCTAACAAAGTAGAAATATTGAAGAGAAAAATAGCATATCAATTCCATGGACCCACTTTGATCATAAGAAAAATGTCAATTTAAGATAACCGAATGAAATGTAATAGTTTACCGGAAAAAGGTTCTTTAACAATAAAAAAAAAATTGCCTAGAAAAAGCCAGTGAAGATCAAGAAAGCAAATGGGAGGGCAATAAATTAAAGACAATCTCAAAAGATATCAAATTATGTCTTTCATATACTAATTAAATCAGCTTTATTCCTAGCTTTTTTCGAGCAAAAGCAAAGCATCCCTTACAATTTCTGTTCAAGACGGTGGACCGGTGCACCGATGCCATACACAAAATTCTTCACATCAGCTGCCATCTCGGCCGCCTTCTCAGATTTGAACAGCTCCACACCATGGTGTCCCGGACTCCCCATCTTCTCCATCACAGTCACTCCTGCTCTCCTCAGCATTTCCACAAACAGCTTCTGCCTATCGAATAGTGGGTCACCGATGTGGCCTCTGACAAGACACGGGTGGAGAAGCTTTACCTCCTTTGCCTCCTTTGCAATCAGATTGCAATACTCGTGGTCCCGGTCGGATCCCGGAGGCAACGCGAGTTCCCATAGGAGATCGTTCGCGGGGAGAGGTATGATCTTATCATCAACCAATGCTAACTCGGATGCCGTCCTGTCAATTCCCCCAAGGTAAGGTTGGTTCAGAATTAGTCCAGAGAGACGAAGCGGGCTGAGATCAAGCTTAGAACGGATGAGATCTAAAGCAGCATGGTAGCAAATATTGGCACCGGCACTGCTGCCCATGAGGAAGATTTTAGCCGGATCAGCGAAGTCCCGGACCCATGGGTCAGAGGAGATGGTCGTCTGGGCCCAGACGAGAGCATCTCTGGCATCATCAAATGCAGCAGGAAGGCGGTGCTCGGGAGCAAGGCGGTAGTCGACAGAGGCAACAATGGCAGGGAGGGAGGCAGCAAGGTGGGCACAAGAGGCGTGAAAGGGGGCGGAGGCGGCGTGAAAGAGCACAAAACCTCCGCCATGGAAGTAGATAATGAGAGGAAGGGATTTGGAGGGAGGGAGGGAAGGGAGGAAGAGGCGCACAGTGGTGTTGTGGATGGGGTTGAGAGGGACGTCCTTTGAAAGCACGGTGATGGTTGAATCGGGGAGGGATTCGCCGTCTGGGGAGGCGGGGGAGAGCGGCACGGGGGTGCTGCGAGAAAAGGTGCCGTCTTGGTTGACGGTGAGACCAAGTACCTTGTAAGGATCCATTAATTCTGACTTCAGAGATCCGGGAGAGAGCGGTCAAAATTTTTGAGAGTGTCAGCGTTTGTCAGGTATGGGTAGGTAGTCGTAGTTCGGAATTCACATTACCTCAGGTTACCTACGATCGGACGGTTCTTTTAATATGGCACGAATCTCAAAACAGACACCTACAGTGTCCATAGCCACTGGATTGAGTTTGGTTCAGATAGGTTTAATCTGGCTATCCGTTTCAATTTGCTCGAGTCAGGTACCTGGGAGGATACGGATCCGGTAGTTCGACGTTTTTTTTATTAATAATATTAAAAAATAAAAAATAAATTTATAACTGTAAATAGTTCAGATTTTATTTCATATGATTCAGTGTTACACCCGACATTTTTATTAATATCCAAAGTTAATTACAAATTAAGAAATATACCCAGCTCAAATTGATTTTGTTAATGGCCGGTTCCTAATTTTTTTTTAGAGACTATGAAGAGCAAGATGCTGAAATCTAATATTAAAAATTTGATTTTTTTTTTAAATATTTGTTATATTACTTCTTTTGATATATAATTAGCATACTTATACTAAAATACGCTAAATTACTTGAAATTATGTTAAATTACGCTAAAATTACACTATATTACGTTAAATTACGCTAAATTACACTAATTTACTTGAAATTATGTTAAATTCTTGCTCTTCATAGTGGCTGGTTGAGGAGAGGGACTGGGAGAGATGTTAGATTTCAGCATCGTGCTCTTCAGCATCATGTTAGATTTTAGCATCTTACAAAATGAAAGATACTCAATTTTAGAATGTTGGTTATTGTCAAATTAAATTCACTAGCCGCATGCGAACACTAAACTACGTTTTTTTAGGTACTAAGTTTTAACAATTTCACTAGTTCAGGTTGATCTAGTTGGTTTAATGTGATTCAGGTTTCCTATCATTCATAATCATCATATCAGTAATTTTGATACAAGTTCTGACTTTTTACTATGCTACATACGACACTGTCACTAGTCGCATACGGGTCGTTGTGTGTCTACCGAAGATAAGAAACTTTAACTCAATTTTTGAGGCGCTAAATGACATTTTTTTGCAATTCTGATTCCGTCGGCTCTCTAGAGATGACCCCATGGCGCTATTGCCCCCATCTCGTCCCAAGCTTTCCGAATTGGGCTCGTACGTGCAAATTCAAGTTTCCTAGCCAAAGTTATGGCCGTTTAAAGTAAAAAAAAAACGATGCTTTCGTGCAAAAACACTGATGACGCACCGATGCTTTATGCACGGCTTAACGACGGCAGAAGTGCATCAATGTTTCACTACAAAAATATCAGCGACGCACCGATGTTTTTTTAGCACTACCCTGCTTAATTGCCAATACTAAGATTAATAAAACATCAATGTTTTATTACAAAAATATCAGCGACACACCGATGTTTTTGTAGCACTATCCTACTTACGCACCGATGTTTAATTACAAAAACATCGATGATGCACCGATACATGCAATCGATGTAACACACGCATCCAACCAAATGCATTTTGTTTGATATTGGTCAAACCAAGTGCAAACTTCAATCCGAGTTTCCTACGACGTTTCCTTCTAGCCAACTATGCGATATCCATCTTAAGAATCTCTCTCTCCCTCCCAGTCCCTCTCTCCTCTAAAAAAAAATTGGGAACCGGCTATTAAATGGCCGGTTTGGACATTTTTAACAAAACTCATCTGAGCTGGATGTATTTATTAATTTGTAATTAACTTTGGATATTAATAAAAATGTCAGGTGTTACACTGTTATTGCGTGAGACAAAATAATATATTACTTAATATTTGACATATGAAATGAGATATGGACAATTTATTATCATAAATTTAATATTTTATTTTGATAAGGTTATAAATAAAATAAATCGGGGTAGTTCGCTCCGGCATTAACACACGGGTCCATCTGTGGGAGTGCCGTCCTTTTTTTTATATCTAACATTTAGTAAAATTAATAGAAGCATCTACGATTTTTGAAGAATTATAAAAATAGCAAGGCGGGCGATTTTTTTAGTAACATAACTTTTTTTTGGTTTACACGGTTTCTGACTCTGGATTTATGGTTTTTTTACTTAATTAGAAATGTTATGATTTATTTATTTTTTGTATTGAAAAATTAGAAATATATTATATTTTTCTTACAACCACAAAAAATCTAACTGGAAAAATGTTGACCAGGTGATTTGTTGCAGTCTTTTTAGTAAATTAAATTATATAGTATTCTATTTATTTTAAAAATATATATAAAATATATAAAATATTTATAATATTTTAATAAAAAATAAATAAATCACAACATTTTCTAATTAAATAAAAAACCATAAATCCAAAGTCAGAAATCATGTAAACAAAAAAAAATTATGTTACTCAGCTGCTGAGTTTCTCGGCGGCCCATAATATAATTCAGCCGCTGAAAAACTCGCCGACATTTTTATTAATACCCACAGTCCAATAAAAATTATTAAAATTACCCACGGTACCAAATCTTTATTAAAAATACCCATACCGGCCAATTATTGGCCGGTACCGATTAAAAAGCCCAACCGGCCAATAATTGGCCGGTACCCATTAAAATCCCAAACCGGCCAATTATTGGCCGGCCCCGTGCTATAATTCGATTCCACAGTGATTAGCCCCTATATTAACCCCATTGGAGAGAGAAGCCAACCACAATTGAAGAGGCAGAGGCAGCAGCGCAGAACAGGTTTTTTTTTTTTTTAATTATTTTAATTATTTTTTATTTTTAAATGTTTGTAATTAATTGTAATTAAGGTTAATTAATTTAATTAAAATTAATGTTAATTAGTTTTAAATAGTTTAAATTATTTTAATTAAGTTCAATTAATTTGAATTAATTTTAGTTAGTTTTAATTTTTTTTTAATTTAATTAAATTAATTGTAGTTGAGTTTAGTTAAGTGTAATTAATATTACTTATTTTGAAGTAATTTTAGTTTAGTTTAATTAAGTTTTATTAGTGTAAGTTAGTTTAAATATTTATTTAATTAAATTTTAGTTAAGTTAAGTTAAGTTTAATTAATTTTATATTTTTTTTAATTAATGTTAGTTCAGTTTAATTAGTTTAATTAATTGTCATTAATTTTAATTAAACTTAATTAATTAATTTTAATTAATCTTAATTAATTAATTTTAATTAATATTAATTAATATTAATTAATTTTAATTAATATTAATTAATTAATCTTAATTAATATTAATTAATTAATCTTAATTAATCTTAATTAATTAATCTTAATTAATCTTAATTAATTAATCTTAATTAATCTTAATTAATTAATCTTAATTAATCTTAATTAATTACTTTTAATTAATCTTAATAATTACTTTTAATTAATCTTAATAATTACTTTTAATTAATCTTAATTAATTACTTTTAATTAATCTTAATTAATTTATTTTAATTAATCTTAATTAATTTATTTTAATTAATGACAATTAATTAAACTAATTAAACTGAACTAATTTTAATTAATGACAATTTCAATTAATTTTAATTATTTGTAATTTATTAATTTTAATTAATTAATTTTACTTACTTGTAATTATTTAATTTTACTTAATTTTAATAAATTTTAATAAATTAATTTAAATTTAATTCATTTTAAGTAATGAATTAAAAAAAATTAATTTTACTTCATTGTAATTAATTAATTTTAATTAATTGTAGTTAATTTTATTATTTAATTTTAATTAATGAGAATTAATTTAAATTATTTTTAATTAATAACAATTAATTGAAATTAACAGGTAATTAGTTAAAACTAATTGAACTTAATTTAAACTAATTTTCTTTATTATTCAGTTACTGTGTAAATTAGTAACCTGACAAATGATTATCACTTTCAAAATGTAGTTCGATCACAATGCCATTGATTTCTATACACTGTGGTGGTAAGCTTGAACATAATGCAGACGGACCTTATTACAACAGAGAACCAATTGCTTCGGTTATGGTTGACGATAATATATCTCTGTTGGACTTGAAAGTCACAATTTTCGATTACACCCGTTTTAATCCAGAAAGATGCAACCTTGAATTGGGGACCCGAGTGTGTAATGGAAACACCGGGAAATATTCACTTGTGAAAATAACAGATGAAAATACCTGGAGAGGGTTGTGTGGGTATTTTAAGGCCAACGGAGATTTTGTAATAGAGATCTATGTTAGAAGAGTTCCGAGAGAGGCAGGGGCTGGTAGTTCTAGTCAATGCTCAGTTGCAATGGAGACTCCCGTCGTGCCCCCAACAGAACGAGAAAGCAACTATCCACCTATTTACCCAGAAACGAACTATCACCCTACTTACCCAGAAACGAACTATCACCCTACTTACCCAGAAACAAACTATCACCCTACTTACCAAGAAACCATCTATCCACCTACTCACCAAGAAACATACTATCCAACTACTAACCCAGAAAACTACTATCTACCTCCGCCGCAACCACGACCTCAACCAATACTCCGAATTTGTTCCCCACCTAGACCCGTGCATGAGGAGCCTTTACCATTCCCAGGCCCAGTACACGATGAAGTTGGGTCGGATTTTGAAAATATCAATGATATCCCGGATGAACGCTTGCAAAGTGGGGATGAGTATGATGGACATGACTGGGACTCTGATCACATAGATGGATGTGGTGAAGACGGTCCAGTTGACACAGCTGAAGGGCCCATTCGGAGCAGATCTTGCTCAGCGCCGCTTAGCGGGCGGAGTGATACGCACCCGTTCCCAGAGTTCAATGATGTATCTCGGTTCAGAGAAGCAGATACTGGTTCCTATGGGCCACGAATCGAGCGCACGGGTGAGCTGGCCGCAAACCAATATTTTAAAAGCAAGGATGAATTAATGAAGAAGATTAGGGAGCACCATGTCCACAAGAATCAGGAGATAAGAATGAGTAGGAGTGACACCCGCCGGATTCATGTGGTGTGCAAAGACCGGCGTTGTGGTTACGAACTCAGGGGAAAAGCATCAGGATATGGAGATGCGTGGGTTATAACGATGCAAGACAAGGCTCACACATGCAGGACTGAGTATACAAGAATCGACAATGAATGTCTGACGGCATCAATCAATGCCGATGTCATTGGGAACAGCATTAAGACTGACCCCTGTATGAGCATCCAGTCGGTGGCAAACTGTGTTACGGCTGTGTATGACAAAGTCACCCCGAAATACAACCGACTGTGGAGGGGTCGTGAGCTTGCAATAGCCCGAGAATTTGGGAGTTGGGAGGAATCGTACGGCTTGCTGAGACCACTATTGATGGCGATTTGCGTCAAGAATCCAGGATCAAAGTATCAGTTTCTGACCAGTCCGATACGAGACAAAGACACCGGAGTAATAAAAGGAAGGGCAAGTTCAGTTCAGGGCCGTTGCCTGGGCTTTTGGTCCATGCATTGCGGCGTTCCGGTTCTTGAGACCGGTGATTAGCATAGATGCGTGCTTCTTGTCAGGGCGGTACGAGGGGAGACTCTTGATAGCTTGTGCCTATGATGCCGAGAACCAACTGCTGCCTCTAGCATTTGCAATCGTGCAAAAGGAAAACGCCGAGAATTGGGGTTTCTTCCTGCAATGGTTGAGGAATGAAGTGCTCGGATATAACCAATCCGTCTGTGTTATATCAGACCAGCACAAGGGGATCAAAGCTGCACTGACAGAAGAATACGGATGGCCTCCAGAGCTCTTTGTGCACATGTTTTGCATGCAGCATGTTGCTGACAACCTGGTACAGAACTGTGGAAAAGAGAGGTGGTACGGCCAAAGGTTCAGGGAAGGAGCAAAGAAGAAGAAGCCAAGAAAGCTGAAAGAGATGTTCGAAGAGTTTGCTAAGGTATTTGTAATGTACCACATTTCATTTAATTTTTTGTAGCCCATACTTTGAAATTGAAATAACATATGTTCGTTTTGTACAGCTAAATCCAAGGTGTAATGCATATTTGCGGAAGGTTGGCAAAGTTCGTCCGAATGATCCGACAGAGTCGTCTAATTATGAGAAGATTTTCCAAACCTGTGATGGAGGATTCCGGTTTGGTATAATGACAACAAACGGCTCTGAGTGCCTGAACAATGTTTTCCGGGATAGCCGTAGAATGCCCGTTGCGGCCATAGTGGAGGATACATTCTACAAGTGCAACAAATGGTTTGTTGCACGGCGACAGCGAGCCATGGAATTGAAAGACAACAACCAGAAGTTTTTCACCCGGGTTTCGGAGAAGTTGGGGAGAAAGTGGGAGAAAGCTACAACAATGCGTTTGGTGCCTTACACACACGGCCAAGGGCAGTACCAAGTTTCAGTTCCAAATGAGTACATTCCTTCCCGCCGCAACGACCTGGGAGTTATGGAGTTGACACGTAGGGAGTGCATGTACATTGTGAAATGCGGTCCCGACAACCAAATGGAATGTGAGTGCAGAGGTATCTAGCTGACGTCAATTCCGTGCGCTCATGTGTTAGCGGTTTGTCGGAATCGAAACTGGTGCGAGGACAGATTTGTTGCACACTGGTACAATGTGGACTACCTTCTGAGTACTTGGAACGGAATGTTTGCTCATGTTGGCAATATGGAAAGTTGGCCTCCTAATACTGAGCCAACAATACTCCCCGCGCAAGGATGGATTAGGAAGGGGCGGCGAAAACATATCCGTCATGTAATGACAATGGATGAACTGGAAGGTAGACGACGGGGGCATCAACCGCGACGTTCCACCGTTGATAGGCAACGAAGATGTACATAACATTTATCAGAAATTATAGTTACTTTCAATTGGCACCAACTTACTAAATAACATATACAAATGCAGATGCAAGAATCGCGACCAATGAGTACGCGAATGACCCAGCTAGGGCAAGGGCAAGTGTGTCCGGAGGGCCACGACATTCCCCCGCTACAAGCCATTTAGATGCGTCCGTTATGTTTGCAGAAGCAATGGGGGATACCCTTAACTTAGGAGGTGAGGCGATTGGACTGCAAAGAAATCCATCGAGAAAGTCAACCAGTAGGCGTACGACAAGGGCATCTGGAAGCCAAGCAGGGCCGTCTGAGACCCGAGCAGAGCCATCCAGCAGGCCATCTTTCGGAACCGGTTTATTTAGGGGTTTTAGTTTTAGGCGTAGTAGTAGTAGTAGAAGGTGATTTATCTCTATTATGACTTTTTTTATTTATATGTTGTTAACTTTTTTTATTCCAAGTTGTGAAGTAGTAGACGGTGTTTTATCTCTATTATGACTTTTTTTATTGATATGTTGTGAATTTTTTTTTATTCCAAGTTGTGTGGAGTTTGTTGAATTGAATGATACGTTTGCAAAATAGATTGTGACTCCTAATAGTAAAACAGCAAACATAAAACAAGAACAACAAAACATAGAACAACAAAACATATAACAATAAGATAAAGTAACACCACACATAACACAATAAAATAGTAAAACACCAAACATAAAAAAAGAACAACAATATAACCATAAAAAATACATAAATCAGCGCCGCCACGGAGAAGGAGACCATCGCTCAGGTGGAACACCGGCATTCGCCCGATGGGGCCACACTCTATCTCTCGGTGTCTCCGTACGGGCATCGGCCTCTCTGTACATCATATCGGCAGTATCCCAGATAGACTCATGCGTAGAGACCGGTGGAGGTGTACCGAATATAGATGCAGCGAGATCAGTCCCAATGTCAGGCTGATGCTGAGCCCCGCTACCACTGGCCTCTCCATCGTGGGCCATCGGCGGCATCCCATAGTCAAAGATCCCGAGCTCGTCCAGACTCACACCGAACGCTGGATCTATCTCATCTGGATCTATCTCAGGAATCTGTGGCTCCGGTGGCATCTCGGACTGACCCTGCAATCAATCACATAATCTACTGAATTAGAACTGAACGAAGAAATTTGCACTAATTCATACAGCTAAAATAATAAAACATACCGGAGGCTGAAACGGACGACCGTCATCAGTGTAGAATGCGTGCCATCCCCTCGTGGACAACACCCAGCGATGATGGTCCCACTCTGGAACCGTCTCGGGGGGGGTGGCATGTCTCGCGCCAGAACCGGGCACTCATCGGGCTCGGACGGATCTATCTGACGCCAATCGATGTTTTCTCTGGCGTCTCGCAGCATGCCGATGAGCTGTCCACCGTGCCCGAAATCCTCCATGAAAGTGGCACCCTTCTCAACGTAGCGGTAGCCAAACTGCCTCCAGTTCTTTCTTCCTAGCATCTGGATCCCGTGCGCTACGGTCTTAATCGAATCCAACAGCTGAAAGAGTAATTTGTTAGATCAACAAATGATGAAGTAATCAGTTAAAGGAAAAAAAAAACAACTAGTTTCAAGTGAATTACCTGGCGAGCCCATTTTCTACCGTTGGGTGTGTAACCGTCGTCGTTCTTGATCATATCGCGTGAGCGCCGTAATCGCCCTCCAGATATACGCTCGCCATGCATACCCGCATTTACCAAGTCTCGTACCTCAGTAGGGGATCTCCCGGGGTCTGCATCAACTCATCCGGTAATACATAGAAGTGCTCGTGCTGCGGCTGTGCCAAGATACTGCAATAGAACTCGTAGTGCACGCTCCAGTCGCGCTCCGCACGCGATAAGTGGCTCATCCTGTAAGGAACACGTTAGTTGCAACACAAATAAATCAAGTAATATATGATAGTACAAAAGAGATACGACTTACTTGTGCAGGTCTACGATAGTGGACCTCAGCAAAGATGGCTCTGCGGGAATGAACGGCGGATCTCCAAACTGGCGGAGTACGCGATCCGGATAATGGTGCTCCACTACCCAGAAATGTACGAGCGGCCCCATATAATACCACATATCCATAGACTGAAAACATCTCAACGGCAGCATACCGTCATCGTACAGCGTGGCGTACGGGGTCCACTCAACCTGCTCCGCCGTCAAATTCTGCAGCTGTGACCGGACTGGCCTGATACCCAATGTATAACCGTGGCCCTGATCCTGGTAGCTGTGAACACCGTGCCACTTCTTGCCGTATGCCGGGCAGCGGATATCGTCGGGCTCTCCCCAAGCCGGCACCGCATTCAGTATGGGCCTGCCCACCGATAGCCGTGACCACGACCAGTGCTGAAGCAACAGTACTGGCCCGTACATCTGTTTGATATTTGGCTGCATTTGTAATAATTTTATATGTCAGGTGCAACTTCTTCATTTATTATGTAAAAGAGTAAGATAATAGCTAGGGACTTACCACAGAAGCACGGCAGAGGTGGGAGTACAGATGGGCTAAGACGGCCGCACCCCAGTTGTACTTCGACGGGTCATCCAGGTTTGCCAGCAGCGGGAGATACATCATCGGCATGCAGTCACCGGAAGAATCAGCAAACATGACGGAACCAAATAGGTCCATCACATAGCCCCGTGTATATCTGCAGTAACAAACATGTAATATAAGATCAGCAACAAACGGGAATTCAGAAAAAAAAATAATACGGGAAATTTGAAGTTTGTACCTCTGAATCTCCACATCGGTGGAGTATGCTGTCAGACCCGCGCTGAAATGCTGGCGCAACCTCTTCATCCTCAAGTGGAATTTTGATGTTCCACTCTTCTCAATGAGGGAGTGAGGATCAGCCCCCAATAGCTCCTCAATCTGAGCACCAAAATTCATGCTGTCAGATACACCACTGACGGGGGTGCCACTGATAGCCAACCCCCACAAAGAACTCACGTCCTGGAGAGTCACTGTCATCTCTCCGAACGGCATATGAAACGTGTGCGTCTCGGGACGCCATCTCTCAACCAATCCCGCGATGAGAGACGCGTTGATGACACCACTCCCAGTCCGCAAGATGTCTACCATCTGGTAGAGGCCTAGATTGATAAGATACCGGTCCATCAACGGGTAGTATGGCAAGTGAACGCACCGCAGCTTCACATCTAAAATAGACTTGTCCTACATTGACAAATTTAAAAAGCATGGGGTTAGCACATCAACACTTAAATTCAAAGAAATTTGAAAATGTGAAAAAAAAACATACCTCACGAGAAGCCAGTGAGACCCGGTGATCGCGGTGCGGCACCCACAGAAGAGGACTGAAATGATCTGTGCTGCTAGTCGCAATCGGCTCGTCAACTATGGGTGACAGTGGACGAAGCCTAGGCCGTCCTCTAACCATCCTAATTTCATTAATAAGATTCTGTTAACCGACGCTATATGAACCGTAAATCATAATTGCCGTAAGCAATGTAAAAAAAAACGGCTAAAATAAGGTTAAACACGCTAAAAAGGGATAAAATATGATTAATTACTCTAAAATCGGTTAAAATAGGCTTAATAACGGTGAAAACCGCTAAAATAGGCTCAACTACGCTAAAAACGGCTAAAATATGCTTTGTAACGGAACAGAGCTAAAATAGCCTTAATTACGCTTCAACATGGATAAAGTATGATTAATTATGCAAAAACGGTTAAAATAGGCTTAATAACGGTAAAAACCGCTAAAATAGACTCAATAACGGTAAAATAGCTAAAATTTGATTCATAACGGTAAAAATAGTTAAAATAGGCTTCATTACGCTAAAAAGGGATAAAGTACAATTAATAACGCTAAAAACGTCTAAAATAGACTCAATACCGGTAAAAACCGCTAAAATATGCTTAATAACGATAAAAATATTTAAAATAGGCTTAATTACGCTAAAAAGGGACAAAGTATAATTAATAACGCTACAAAAGGTTTAAACAATACTCAATAACGAAAAAAACAGCTAAAATATGCTTCATAACGGTAAAAATAGTTAAAATAGGCTTAATTACGCTACAAAATGGATAAAGTACAATTAATAACGCTAAAAACGTTTAAAATTGACTCAATAACGGTAAAAACGGCTAAAATATGTTTCATAACGGTAAAAAATGTTAAAATAGGCTTAATTACGCTAAAAAGGGATAAATAATAATTAATAACGCTAAAAACGTTTAAAAAAAATCAATAACGGTAAAAACCAGTAAAATAGGCTCAACTACGCTAAAAACGGCTAAAATATGCTTTACAACGGTCACAATATCTAAAATAAGATTAATTACGCTTAAAACGGAAATAATAGGCGTACTTACGGTAAAAACTGATCAAATAGGCTTACGGTAAAATCTGATCAAATAGGCTTCACGACGGTACAATATGCCAAAATGTGTTTGATTTTGGTACAATAGGCTTAATTACGTAAAACTATAATTACGTACGCTAAAATATCCTAAATGTACCAACATAGGCTTAATTTACCTAATTATGCTAAATTTTCATATATCGGGCTTAATTTTTTTTACTCATATTAAAACATTCTAAATTTCGTAAAAATATGGTCAACAATGCTAATTATACTTAATTAGAAATATATTGACCTAAATCATAAACCGTATACCCTAATTTGACTAATTACTCTAATTACTATCTAATTTCAACTATTTCTACTAATTATACAAATTCTGGTAATTACTAACAATTTCTAACAATTCTGGTAATTACTAACAATTTCTAACATTTTACAACTATTTTACTATAAAAAAAATATTACAACAAAGAATATGGACTTACTTGCAAATCTGGGAGGAGAAATATAGTCAACAATGCTAATTTCAACTATTTCTACTAATTATACAAATTCTACTATCTAATTACTATCTAATTTCAACTATTTCTACTAATTATACAAATTCTGGTAATTACTAACAATTACTAACAATTTCTAACATTTTACAACTATTTTACTCTAAAAAATAAATTACAACAAAGAATAGGGACTTACTTGCAAATCTGGGAGGAGAAGGAGAAATACGGGAGAATCTGCTCAATCGAGGAGAGAGAGTGTGAAATTTGACGAAATGAATTGTGAGAGAGAAGAGGGAGTGTGCATGCCAATTTATAGAACCGAATTAACCTCGGAACCGGCCAATTATTGGCCGGTTGGGGTATTTAATCGGTACCGGCCAATTATTGGCCGGTTGGGCTTTTTAATCGGATCCGGCCAATAATTGGCCGGTATGGGTATTTTTAATAAAGATTTGGGCCGGTGGTTATTTTTAATAATTTTTTATGGACTTTGGGTATTAATAAAAATGTCGGAAAACTCGGCGACATGGGCATTTTTAAATTTTCTGAAAAGTCGCGAGTATTTGTATTAATTATATTTAATATTGAATATTAATAAAAATTTCGGGTAGGAGTGGCACTGGAATCCTATTACCTAAGGTAATAGAATATTTCTGTTTGGATCCAGACCGTCCAAACAGAATGTGCTTGAATATTGAATGTTAAAGTGTTCCGTGCGTTTCACCTCCGATCGGACGGTCCAAATCTAACAGAAATATTCTGTTACCTCAGAGGATATGGATTCGTGGCACTGCCGGATGTGTTTTGTTACGTCTGCTGCTCGCGCATTGACGAACATGATTTTGCTGCTGGTTCTGTCCGTCCGATTCAAAGCAGACGGATCGGATTTTAATTATTTTTCAATCCAATTTGATTTGTAGCCTGCATATATGATGAATCGAACATAACAAATGCTGTTTTGCTTTTCCGAAGCGTAAAATAGCACTCATGTGGTGACACGCTGTACATCTCTCTAACGCAATAACTCCTTGTTGTTGAAGAAGATACATAATAATTGTTTTGGAAATTACAATTCGGGGGATACCTACCTTATCTTGCTCTGATTTTATTTTTACCATTTCTTGTTTCTCTTTTATTTCTTTTTATTTCTTGCTTAGCAATGCTTGCTAAGGTGGTACATTGTATCTGAGAGCTACTCTCTTTTTACACCTATTCCAACGGCTCTTTAGCCATGTCGGGTGCATTTGGATGCGAAGATAATAGCGCTAACTCAGAGAATAGCGCTATTTTTTTCGCTAATCTCCGTTTGGATCACACAAAGAATAGCGCTATTCTCGCTAACCCGTCCAAAACATGAACTAGTGCTAACTCCAGAACAACACTATTCTCGCTATTCCTGTGCATCATCCAAACACACCCGTAATGTATCTATTAATTGCAAGATAGCGCTACCAAGTCTTTAAAAAAAAAATGGCAAGATACATTGTAGTTATGAGAAATACATCAATAAAGCAATAATTCATTCTATTTGATAATTTTCATTCCTTAATTACACTTTTCTGTTAAAAAGTAGAAAAAGAAATATTTCCTTGGGCCTCGTTCGTTTGGCATCATATCTGTTTTCTGTTTTTCCATATTTTGTTTTTAATACTTTTCTTAGGCCTCGCTTTGAGTTTGACTGTTTGAGAGAGCAGAGACATCCCAATTCCTTCAAACAAAATCTTTAAAAGGTGAAAAGCTTAGTTGTATTCGTTCTTAAAATAGTAGGCAGCAGTTTATCATCAAGAAGGACCAGAAGTTACAGTATGGAGTGCATAAAAAAAAATACATCAAGAGGGCAAAAAGCGAAATTAAAAGGAGATGAGTTAGCTTGAGATATTACATCAGACAACAATATATAATTTGAAATGTTAGTGAGACTTTCACTCATTAACCTTAAAAATAAAGTTATATATATATATATAGAGGAGGGATCCGATTACACCTTTTTTGGTGACACACTTTGACACTTACGATTTTCAAAGTCCAAATAGTCGATTCAAACCGTTCAATATGATGGATATATTAAAATGTGCTTGGAGATCAAATTTTACATTTTTTTGAATTTTTTTGCTATTTATTAAGATGGTTACAAAAATCGTTGTTTTCAGACCATTGAAAAACAACGATTTTGTAACCATCTTAATAAATAGTAAAAAAATTCAAAAAAATGTAAAATTTGATCTCCAAGTACATTTTAATATGGTGATCATGTTGAAAGGTTCGGATCGACTGTTTGGATTTTGAAATCGCAAAATTGACCTATATATGAGGAGGGATCCAATTACACCTTTTTTGATGACACATCATGACACCGTTTTTTTTATAGGTCAATTTTGCGATTTCAAAATTCAAACAGTCGATCCAAACCGTTCAACATTATCACCATATTAAAATGTGCTTGGAGATCAAATTTTACATTTTTTTTGAATTTTTTACTATTTATTAAGATGATTACAAAATCGTTGTTTTTCAATGGTCTAAAAAAACGATTTTGTAACTATCCTCACTACTAATGGTACGCTGGATTTTTTGATATCCAAGCTTCTATCTGTCAAGACAAGATCTGGGCCCTCCGTTGTATAGATCTCAACCACTCATCAAAAACATATTTCAATCTCAGCCATTAACATTAATTTTGATTTTATGCATCTGTTTCATGTTATCAAAAGTGTAAAAGTCTAAATTTTGTTCCAAATGAACTCGCCACATAACAAGTTACATGGAAATTATTTCAGCTATTTTTTCCTTTTCTCCTCTTCCTGTGCGTTCCCACTACTTTTCTCCGCTTTTCTTTTCTCCTTCTTTTCTCTTTTTGTTCTTTTCCCCGCACAGAAACACCGAGAGAGAGAGAGGGAGCGAGAGAGATGCTCACCTCCTCTTTTTGTTCTTTTTGTTCTTTTTGTTCTTTTCTGATTTTTTTTTAATGAAAGATGAAACCGCTAAATTTTCCAGATCATATGGGGGCTTAGTCCCCTTTCACCCGTCTCTTAGTCGGAGTTATGTTAACTCGACCAAGACCATATCCTTTTCTTGGTTAAATTTAGAAGGCATGGGCATGAGAAGGCAAGGGCATAAGGAGGACACACCTAAGTATTTTGCCATTGGGAAGAGTAGAAGCCAAGGGCTAGCTTTGGTTAGTAGGCAACCTGTGATATAATGCTCTGTGCAATTGGGTAAGCTGTTAAGGCAACCTGTGATATAAGGAGCATCTTATGCACTGCTGAGGATGACAGTGCTGAAAATATGCTGTTCTAATATTCTATTTACAATTTATTCAATAATATTTTGTGCGCAATTGATAGTTGACATGATATTACCCCAATTTTCTCATGAATAGGCCGAGAAGGAATTGAGTCATGACTGGACCCTAATGAGGAGTGGGACCCCTGGTGTACCAACCACAACTGAGTGGCTGGATTATATTTTGCCACCTGGTGCCCGAATCGGAATCGACCCTGTGAGTTCTTTGCTCCTCCTGTTTGATGTGTTTTGCTCCAGTTCTTGTGCCGTTTTATTTTTTTCCTGAACTCCCTTTTTATATATTAATTATGCTAAGATACCACAGAATACATCAACTGCTTAATGTTGTTTTATTATTTATATAATTTCTGGGGATTTTTTTTCCAAATTAATCTAATAAATGATACCAGCATCCTTTGCATTCGAAATTAACACAAGACCAGCATTTCTTGGATTTGCAAACTACACTTGCTCGTGAAAACTTCAAAGTTAAGGTCAAGTAAAGTGAAATGGCTAAATTGTTCTATCTAGCTCATATAAACACGGAACTCCAAAAGCTATAAAACACTTTGCAGTTTGAGCTTAGGGGAGTAATTGTACGGTCAGGGAGAGTGTCATGTGAGAATCGAAGGTGTTAATTGCATTTGTAATAGGACAATAAAGGGTCTCATTTGCCGCATCACACATGTTCATTTGTTTGATTTAAAATCACAATTAGTTGAGGCTCTTAATTTGTAAAAATAAGAAGAAACTAGAATTCACTTATGCTCATTCTGTTCTTGTTAACTTTAGTTTATGTTTGCTGTATTTTTGGCCATATATATAATCTGAGTCTTAAGCTCTTATGTTATGTCCACTTTGGTTTTTTGAAGGGAGCAGTTTCTTTTCTCATTTGATGCGGCTGAGGAATTAAAGCAAGAGATTTCAAAAAAGAATCACCAATTAATTCTTTTAAAAGAACTTAATTTGGTTGATGAGATATGGAAGGAATCAAGGCCTGAGCCACCAAACAAGCCTACTAGAGTGCACGACATAAAATATGCTGGAGCTGATGTGGCATCAAAGTTATCTTACTTGAGGCCACAACTCAGTGAAAATGGTTGCACTGCCATTGTAGTGTCTATGCTCGTTGAAGTTGCCTGGTTACTGAACATGGTAAAAACAAATTGCTTCCTTAATTAAAGTTCAGCTATGAGTGAGGCTACGGTACTATGCATAGCACACATTGGTCCGTACTACGACTCCGCATCTCCATTTTTTAAGTCCAAACGATTGATTTGAACCGCTCAACCTATTCTCCATATGAAAATGTACTTGGTGACTAAATTTTACATTTTTTAGAATTTGTTTACGATATTTTTGATAGGTAGAAAATCACTACTTTCGAATGGTCCATAATCGTTTGATCAAGTGATTTTCTACTTATCCAAAAAATAATAACTTTTAAAAAAAAATGTAATATTTGGTCTCCAAGTATATATTCATATGGAGATCATGTTGAGCGGTTATGATTGACTGTTTGGACTTTGAAAACGGAGATATGGAGACATAGTACGGGCCGGTGTGCACTATGCATAGTACCATAGCCTCACTCTTCAGCCATTCTCATTGACCCAAATCGGCCCCAGTGTACCTTTTGGTGAAGTTGCTAATCAGGTGCTGTACCAACCAAACCTAATTATGTGACTAAGCTTCAATTCTTCTCAGTTTAAACTTTTAACTTAATTAGTATGCAAGTTAAGCACCGGACAAACCAATTGGAGCAGGAAAGGTAGATATATGCTGGTCAAATGCATTGTAAACTGGTGCCTGTACTACATACCAGTACAGGACCTGATCAGCAGTCCATTTGTGCAAAAGAGACAAGTGCTTACTTCACCTTTTGAAATGTAGAGAGCAAGTGATGTACCACACTCCCCTGTTTTTTATGCATGCAGAGGCTGATCGTTTCTTTGACTTGGCTCATCGATTGTCACCACACACTCTAGAGGGAATGGATGTCTACACTGTTCTTTTTTGTAAGCTTCTTCTTTGTTTTGCAATAAAGTACAAAAATACTTCCACAATGTCACATATAAAAAATACATATTCATTTGCCGCTAATATTCGAATTGTTCTTTTGGTTTGTTGCATAAAACACACAACAGTTAAAAGCAGGGATAAGAGAGGCGGAAAGTGTCTAAATTTCCCTAATTAAATGGCCCATTAATATAACTTATAGACCATACAATAGTACAACCTGCTTTGGCTTAGGTTTTTCGCATTAATTAAAAATTGCGGATATGAGTGTACTATTGCAAAGTATCTTGTGCAAACAAAATTGCGAAAATGTGTGTGTGTGAATTTTTGGGTTTGAGAAACATTGCAGAATTTCAAGCAAAAGTAAAAGTACCAGTACTATCTCTCTCAACTTTGAACGACTAATTAATGGTACCACTGAACCAGTACCAGTACTGGTATTGAAACATGCTAATAATCCCCTACTTGCAAGTACTAAAATCAGTTCTAAATAGGTGATTCGTTGACCAGGGCTCATACAAAGTGAGTTAAGATGAGGAGGGAAGGCTTTATTGATAATGGAGGATGCAAAAGCTGCCCTGACTTTAAACGGTCAACTTGACATTGCTGGGAGGACCATTAAAGTAATTTTTTGTTTTCATATCTTGATTAATTTACTATATTTTCTCTTGATAAAACATGACCCATGTCTTCCTTTTTGTTTCATTATTGATATCACATGCAACTTTGAGCACTGCATTATGTCCTTTTTGTGTATTTGTTCAGGTTTCAGCTGTTATAGAACAACCTATTCAGGCCAATGCAGCAACTTCTGCAGATTTAGATGATGATGAAGGTGGAGGATTGGTATGTCTACATTGTTTTTTTTTCTTTTTCAAGCATTTATTGCATTTTGGATATTTGTTGTTTTATCATAGTTGACATGTTCAAACCTTTTTAATTTTTAATAGTCACTGAATGCTAGCTCCAGAGCTCTTCTATTCCTATGCTCTTATTCGAATGTGTCACATCGTGGAGAGAATTTTGCCGGTATGATGGTCATATCTCATTGGAATATTTCTAGAATTATCTTTACTCCTTATAAAACTACATTGAAATTTGGAGAACTAAATAGCCTATCTGTCCAAATGAGATCTCAGCCCTATATTCAATAAATCTCAACCATTAATCACTATTTGATCTTATGCATCCTACTCATTGTATAGAAGTCTACATTTAATTTAAAATCGATCCGCCACATATAAATTGTATCATTTAAACCAAACAAAACCTATTATCTTTTATCTATTCCTGCGCCTTTCCTCTCTGTCGTAGCTTCTTCCCTCTTTTCCTCTTTTCTTTGTCGCCGTGTGGGTCTCCTCCTCACCGACTCTTCTCTGCTTAAGATATGAAGTCGATCAAAGAAGAAATCGATCAATTTGCTTTCCTCCTCTTCTGTTCCACCTCTCCTCCATTTACTTTCTTCCTAATTTGAAGACGACGAAGCTCTACCACAGAATATACAAAATCAAAACCATAACCTGCGCCGATTTGGGAACGCAACCTCCTAACGACGAAGGTTCACCGCTATTGAGGCTGCGGTCTCCCCGAGCTACCTGTTGTTCTTTGTCGCGGGTTTCACTCTTATCGTTCTCGATTTCTCTCCTCCCTTCTCTATCGTGTGTTGCTATCGCTGGATAATTCCTTTAAAGGCGAGAGTAAGCTTGAATCAGCCATGGCGAATGGTACTTCTTCTTCCCTTCTATTTCTTCCCACAGTATTTCCTTTAATGCTTCATCGTTGTTTGTTTGTTTGTTTCCCTTTTCTCATTGGGAGAGTTCATCCAACAAATTTCTAAGTTGCTTACCAAGATACTTTAATTAATTTAAATTGTTAGTTTTAGGTTCGTTATTATTTCATTTTAAAAACCACGTGAGGCTTCCAATTTCTTCAAAATATTCAAATTAACAGTGTTAAAATTATAAAATTGCTACTGATCCCATGCTATAGAAGTTGGGAAGTGAATAGGAGGATATACGACAAGAAAAAACCAGGAGGTTTTTGTTTGGGAATTAAAAAATTAGACGACGAAATGCACAAAAATAGCACAAAGGATTCAAGAAATCAAAATAAATGAAAAATAAGGAGATAACATGAACTTTGCTTTGGCAAAACGTATATTTATTTTAATTTTTATTTGGTATTCTTTTGGTTAGAATGCAAGCTAATAGAAAATTAACTTTTACTGGTACGGACAGCAGCAGACATGGCAAAATTATTTGTTGAATTGGAAGCAAGGCAAAATTAACTATTCTATATTTTTGGATAATTTATGTACAATCTGAAGTGTTGTTGTGTTTGTTTGATTAACGTGAAATTTGGGGTTTTGGGTTATTTTATTCTACCCGTGAATAATTGTGAGTTGCTGTGGATATAATAAAAATTATCCAAAAGAGGGACTATTTTTATTCCTTGCAGCCCTTCCATACTCCATTTCCTTTGAAAAAAAAGATGATAAGTACCAATTTTAAAAAAATTACAAATGGAGACTCATAATTACAATTTTACTCTCTTAAAAGCCCTCTTTTACATGAGCAGGTTCTTAGCATTTTTATCTCCATGTACACTACATATACATGTACAATTAAGACTTCTTGTAAACTTAAATTTAGGTTTAGTTTGAAGCCAGACCAAACATTTACTGGCATCCAACTGTTGTAAAAATTGAAATGTAAAAATAACTAAATTGGCCATGTTGTATCATTTTTTGACTATAATGAGTGTATACATACTCGGAACCTAACATAAATTCTTTTTCTGTATTTCTGTCCTATTTGATTATGAATTTAGTGAAAAGGAAAAGGATTGGGAGCTGGTTTGTAAATTCTTTTATCATATTAATGTAAAGATTTGTGATACCTGCAAATATCTGCAAATGGTTGGGAGCTGGTTGCACACATGAAAACATATATATATATATGGTCTTTATCTGTGAGAATTATGAAAATTTGAAATGTATTGTAAAGAGCTCTGTATATCTGATTTCTATTTTCTGACATCATATTTTTTTGTTGGTTAATATAGGAATTGTCAACAGTTCCGTCCAAACAAGTGAAGGTTGGTTTTGTTAGTGGGCTTGTGTGAAGGGAGAAGGCGATGGCATTTAAGAGGATATTGTTTCGTGCCACCAGGGGTAACATGTTTTTGAGGCAAGAGCCTGTTGATACTCCTTTCATCCTGTTTCTTGATAAAAGGTTATTTGCATTTATTACTGCATATGAAATTTACATTTCATTGCTGTATATTTTCTGAACGCAAAGTTATGGTTTTTTTGTTCTCGATTCTGCTTCTGTCTTGAGATGAGTAACTTAACATCTATTTCTGCTGTTTTTATGTTGTGATGTACATGTTGCAAAAATGTGTTTGTGGTATTTTTCTCTGGAGAAAGGGCAAAAGCCAAGATATTAAAGATATGTGAGGTCTTTGGTGCAAACCAGTATCATTTTCTTGAAGAATTGGGCAAACAGTTGCGGGCACTTGAAGAGGTAACCGTAGAACTAACGAGCGACAAAAAATAAATACAAGACTTTTAGATTGATACCATTTGTCTATAACAAGTGATATTGTTGGGGCTACGGATCTATTAATATTAATTCAGGTATCAACAAAGACCAAAGAGCTGAAGACCACAATAGATCTTAGTTTTCTTCATCGCAACATCATTCTGAAAGATATCGCCTCTCTATACGAGCAATGGAATTACCTGGTATGTCAAACACTTCATTCTTCTATACTACAAGATACATAACCCTTTATTGTGCTTATTGGATGATTGACTTATCTGTACAATGCAGAACTTTGATAGCTTTTGACATCATATGTTATTTTCTGTATGCAGTATGTACATATTCATGCATGCTTTAGTATTAGAAACTATACTAGGTGGTTCGCTAGGCCAATTTAGGTGTAGCTGTTACAACCTAAATATTTTTGGGTGAGGAAGGAAAATCAGTTTACCACTTTACCACACATTAAAAGTTGGTGCAAATTGGTGCTTAGCTATTTGGGTCGAAAAGTCATAACACAAATTCTGTTTATGACATTCACTTCTGTTACTTGATCTTTGATTTAATGATTTTTGGAGTTTTTGTATTGAATTCAGTGATATAGACCATTTAAAAATCTATTCTGGTACCAAACAGAATATAAATCAGATTGTCACAGTCTTTAACTGGCTCCTGGTATCAATGTACACCTGGTACCAGTAATGAAATGCATTGCAAGTGCCATTGGCACTGCACTGGTACCCAAAATCACCAAAAGGACCTTCTGTGACAGATCAACCAGTACAGGCTGATAAAAAATCCAAATAAAAAATATAGTCACACAATTCAATAGAGGACACAAAAACAAATAAAATGGAATCAAATTTTGCATTTATAGGATTATTGAGCTATTTTCTAGCTATTTTTAAAGTTGGCATTTTAAAAATATAAAAACCAGCATTTTACTGCACCATGGACAATTACCCCTGCATTGCACATATCATTAAGCACATTTATAAAATTCCAAAAATTGCAAAACTTGGCAGAGATGTAGTATGGATCTTCCTTTACAAATCCATAAAGAGAAATAGAGATTTGGCTTAGTAAATTAATCAGAAATTGGATTTTAATACTGCATGACATAAAAGAAATAATAAAACAGTGTATTTTCACTACTCAAATAAATATAAATAAATTCCAGAAAAATGTGCAAATATTTGTACAAGGTCATAAAACCATGTTTTGTACAACTGTGATAAAAAATCATGCCTGTGTAGCAAAAATTTAAGAAAAAAGTTATTTTTTGTACAATTGTGATAAAAAATCATGCCTGTGTAGGAAAAATCTGAGAAAAAAGTTGACTTTTGACAGCCAAAATTTGGTAAAAATCTAACGAAAAAGACACATTAATTTACACTGGTTAACCTTGGTTACCGTCAAGATTTATAGTGGGCTATATGACTAGGCTTGAGGTTTAATATAATGATGAAGCATTGTTGATGTGTCTTGATCCCTTAGAAATAATGATTTTCCAATTAGCGCATATTTTTTTGGAAGGTTTCTTTCCCAAAGTTTTACTTTCTGGCAAGCAATACATTATATATCTTTAAAGGAGAATTTGTACTCTGACATACAACATTTTGATGAACTTTTTACAGGAATTTTTTAGCGAAATGAACTCCACGGGATGCTAAAACTACAGCATGATGCCAGAGATTTACATTTAGATCTTTTGTTAGCATTAATATATGTGTGTTTTTGTGCTTACTATATATGGAGAAATTTTTGTGAAGGGAAGGAGAAGTTGTTAGATTGTCCCATAAATATGATATTATCGTTTTTCAGTATACATATATTTTGACATTTTGTCTGCACGCTTCTCAAGGATACTTGTTTGTTTTTCAAATTGATGCTTGAATGCTTGTTTCAAGGGATATATCTGCTATTCACTCTTTTTTCAATATGTTTTTTTTAATAAAATATCTCTGGATCGTGTAATTCAACAATTGCTGCAGAATTGATTAAATACGTATCTTGCTAAAAACAAAGCTTGTAGAATTGACTAAAAAAAATTCAAACAATAACATATAGATTCATTTCATCAAATTGTAATAATGTAGTACTTTCAAATAATTGCATATACATTCATTTTATCAAGTTCTAAGATTATCGTTTGCTCTCATTATTAACTAATACATAATAAATAAATAAAATAAAAATTAATCACATTTAAAGAAAGTGATCAAAACAATATTTCAATTCCGTTGCAACGCACGGACACTTAACTAGTCTTAATAAATAGTAAAAAAATTCAAAAAAATGTAAAATTTGATCTCCAAGCACATTTTAATATATCCATCATGTTGAACGGTTTGGATCGACTATTTGGACTTTGAAAATGATAGGTGTCAAAGTGTGTCACCAAAAAAGGTTTAATTGGATCCCTCCTCATATATATATATATATATAGATATATATATAATTTGAAGAAGGTAGGAAGAGTGACGATTTAAGGAGGGAGGGAAGGAGGAGGCAGGGTGGATTTACGATCAAGTTAGTAAGTGTTTAGTCATTTTCATAATTTTAATTTTTTTAATGATGTATATTAACATTTAATTGAATTTTTACTAAGTTTTTATATATTTTTTGTTGAGAATTTTATCTTTATTAGGGTTATATTGGGAAATAGAGAATATAGAGAAATTGATAAACCACAACACTCAACTGAAGTCAAAGTTAGTTAGAAGTCAAAGCTATCTTAACTAGTCAGTTAGGAGATGTAATTGTAATTAGTTATAACTAAAGAATGCTTTGCTATCTCCTTTATATACAGCACTGTACCATGAAAACAATCAAGCAATTATGAATAAAAGATTTTTTCTTCTCCAAAATTATTATTCTCTCTAAATCTCTTTATGGTATTCTCTCTAAATCTCTTTATGGCATCAGAGCCACCTAATGGAGCCCGATCCAAATTCCAATTCCTCCCCTATTACCTCCTCTCTTCCCGATTCTTCTATCAGCACACAATCTCTCCCAATTGTGATGCTCAATCACCCAATTTCTACAAAATTATAAAGAAATAATTACCTCTCGTGGCAATCCCAAATCATTCCGATTCTCTATGGCTATTGTCTTCATGAATTTCTTAAGGCTGCACCTCCACCCAAGAAGATCACCACTGGATCGAGAGTGGTTCAAGATAATCCAGCCTTCTTCACCTGGCATCGACAAGACCAAATTTTATTGGGATGGCTCCGTTCTTCTCTGACAGCCCCAATCTTAGCTCAAGTCGTTTCCGCCAAAACCATATTTGATCTATGGCGCAATCTACAGAACTCCTTCTCAGCCACATCAAAAGCTTGACTTTCTGAATTGCGCCGCAAGTTGTAGAATTTCACGAAGGGCGGATTGAACTGCATCGATTACATCCAGCAAATCCAGGCGATAACAGATGAGTTAGCTTTTATCGGTTCTCCAGTTTCTGATGATGATCTGATGATGCATGTCCTTCATGGCCTCAGACCAGAATATGATTCCTTTGCGATTGCTGCTACTACCTCTTCTCGGTCCCTCCCTGATCTGATAGCGATGCTCCAAAGCCATGAGAACTTAATCAACTCTCGGCTTTCTTCCAAATCATCTAACCTTCCTTCTCCTCTCAATCCCTTAGCTTTCTACTCCAAGCAAAATATGTTCGAGATATTCTTTCCCATGCTAACATGATAGATGCCAATCCTTGCCCTCTTCAAATTTGACGGCGAGCCATTTGATAATCCTCATCTTTACCGCACTATCGTTGGGGCACTTCAATACGCCACGATTACTCGTCCCGATATATCTTATGCGGTCAATAAAGTATCTCAGTTCATGCAGTCACCGCGGACAACTCATTGGGAAGCTGTGAAGCGTATTTTACGATACCTTGCTGGATCAATCTCTCATGGTCTCTCTTTTCAATCCGGTTCAGCCCTAAATCTTCATGCCTACAATGATACGGACTGGGCAGGGTGCCCAGATGACCGTCGCTCAACCTCTGAATTTTGCATCTTTTTTGGCTCCAATCTAATCTCTTGGAGTTGCAGAAACAACCGACCATCTCACGGTCCAGTATTGAATCAGAATACAGAAGCCTTGCTCTTGCTAACGCTAAACTCACATGGCTACAGTTCCTTCTCAAAGAGCTTCATGTACAAATGCTTAACCCCTCATCCTTTGGTGTGACAATATTGGTGCCACCTATCTCGCTTCCAACCCGATGTTTCACGTACATACGAAGCATGTGGAAATCGACTTTCATTTTGTTCGTGAGCGTGTCTTGTCCAAATCTCTTCTCATTCGCTTCATTACTTCCAATGATCAACTTGCGGATATATTCACCAAGCCACTGTCCTCTCCTCGGTTTCTCTCCCTACGTATGAAGCTTTCTATAACAAGAGGATCATCGGCTTGCGGGGGGGGGGGGGGGGGGGGCTGATAAACCACAACACTCAACTGAAGTCAAAGCTGTCTTAACTAGTCAGTTAGGAGATGTAACTGTAATTAGTTATAACTAAAGAGTGCTTTGCTATCTCCTTTATATACATCACTGTACCATGAAAACAATCAAGCAATTATGAATAAAAGATTGTTTCTTCTCCAAAATTCTTATTCTCTCTAAATCTCTTTAGAAATCTAAGGACTTATGTGTTAAATGTAAAGGCTATATAAGCCCAACTCATTAATGAATATACTAGGTTTTGCAAATCATTTCATTTCTACTTGGTATCAGAGCTTAGGTCAGCCGCCTTTCTTATTTTTTCTCCACGCTACAGTACCGCGCTACAATATCGCCGCTCCCTCTTTCTCAAGCCGCCGCCTCTCTCCTTCCTAGGGCCTCTCTTTCTCTCTCTAGACCGGTCCCTTCTCTTCTTTCTAAGCCGGCCATCTAGGTTTGTTGTTTGATTGAGGTAGGCCGGTATGGGGGGCATATACCCTACGATACCCGTTGGAGGGTTGATCGGGTTTGGATCTTGATCTTTGATGAGAGGATAAATCAAGATCGGGTCAATATTGCACTAGAAATGTATAGTACAAAGTTTCAGTACAGTAAACTGTACCTTTTAAACCTTAAATACACTCTCGGTTCAGACTGCAAGTGCACAGTCCTATCGTATAGTATATTGTCGGGTATCGATCACAGGGACGGTTTGACAATTACCAGACTTTACTTAAACTACAGAGATTCTAGAAGTCTACAAAGGTTGATTTTGAGGTATTACGTGTCCTATCAGTTCAATAACAGAATTCAAAACAATAAAGTAAACTTTGATTTTGTTTTAATATAATAAAAAAAGGGGGTTCCTAGGGTTTCTGATTTCATCTCAGCTCAGCCTCAAGGTGCCTGGTCCGTGCACTTTCATGCACGGGCCGTGTGTAATGTACACGGGCCGTGTACTCTCATACACGGTCCGTGTGGCCTCGAGTTGATACAGCAGCTACTGGTTTTTGTGTTGTTTCCTGTGCAGGGTTCTATTGCCCGAACCAAAGTACCTGGACCTCAACTCTCGTATATTGGCTTAATTACTTGGTACGGGATTTAATTTCTTCCCTCTTAGGGTTCTCAAACCTCAACTTTTGCTTGTTGGCTTAATTATCCTAAGTTACTTGTTGGTTTACTAAAGATATCCTCGATCTCTCGATACGAGGAAAAGTTCACCTCTCGGCTACTACTTGGTTTCACCTCTCGGTTCACAAACCTATCTCAAATACTTAGTTTGGTCGAGTGAATATCAAGTTATACAATTTCCATCTAGATGAGGCCTTTCATCTAACGGATCAACAATTCAATTCAAACAATTTCTACTAAGCAATAAAATACTACACAATTAAGCAAGCACAAGATTCAACACAAATTCCAAATAACTAGCAAATAAAACTAAGCATTCGACTACATCATAACCCTAGAAACAGAAAAGTCTACTCAAACATAGTCAAAAAGCAAAATAAACAAGTAGCAATAAGAAAGTTCATGACAAAACTCGAAAAGAGATGAAGATTCGTCTCAAAACTTGCGTTTTTCTCCTCAAAACTTCTTCTCCAAGCCAAGTTTTTCTCCCAAGAGCCAGCCGTCCCCTTAGGTCTGCCAATCTCCTTCTTTTAATGCCCAAAATCGCATCTTAAAGCCTTTCCTTTTCGACCTCCCCAGCTGGCATCTGTTTCGATCGCCAGTCTAGATTTTCGAATTTTCTGTGTACGGTCCGCACAAAAATGTGTACGGACCGTGTGCCTGTGTTGTAGAGATTTAGCACTATCTGTGTGGTTGGGCAGTTAAGGTACGGTCCACACACAAATGTGTATGGACTGTGTGCCTGTGTCTCTGGCTCAGATTGTATATCTTTTCGCAAGCTTTCCGAAAAGTGGTTATACACCCAAAACGGAGTTACGAGTCAAAATCTATGACTGTTTTAATTTCAGGTGCTGAAATTTCAGCATCATATACAGGTCGTGTGGATGGTGTCCTGGTCATGTCTGTGGTCGGGCAAAGGATTGTACGGTCTGCATCAGAAGGTACACAGATCGTATATAAATCTTTGAATTCCATATTCTTCATCGGTTTCGCCCGTTTTCTGCAAAGTAAGAACAAATGCAGCAGTACCACATTCTATAGATATTCAATGAAATAAAACACGATTTGACAGTTTTAGGCACAGGTTTTGGTACAAAGTGATAGGGCCATGTTCCCAAGGCCCTTTATTTACTAAACTTTAGGCCTATGAAAGCCCGGGATTCGGACCTCCTTTCAGGAGCCAGCCCGGCGCCAAGGTAAAGAGGCCCAAAGCCCGAGATACTTAAGATCCAGTCACAGAACAAGCCGAAGGCCTGCAAAGGTCGAACTCGGCCCGAAATAGACATACACCGCCTTAATGCGGGATGACCAGTCAACTCGGTCACAATAACCGTTTTACCGGCTTAAGGCGAGATAACCGCCGAGATAGCGGTTATGACTCAGCATATATAAGGCAAAAATCCCCATTTAACGGGGGTCGAGATTTTACACACACAGAGAGATATCGCATAGGTCAGAGTCAGAATCTCTCTACAACCACCTTACTTCTCAACTCTAATCTCGGACTGCCACCTCGGGCAGGGCGAGATCAATCAACCACCTCTCACATACGGACTACTCTCCTCGGGAGATAGGACGTATCAACCACCGTGGGGCCCCCATCGCTCCAATACTGAAGCATCCAATGGACGCGCAAGATGTTTCCAATCCTCCCCCTCCGGGCACCAGCAAAGATCCCGCAGGAGGTAAGGATACCGGCGACACCTCCAAACCCTCTCCGAAGGTTGACATCCATCCAGCAGGCGAGAAGGACAACCGACGTCCTAACAACCCGCCGAACAACCAACCCGTGATCGGGTCAGGGGTGACCTCTCAAAACCCCCTTGTCACCCCATCCTCAGGGCAACTTGTCCCACCAGGCACCACGCTGATAAGACCGCCCCTGAGTGCGATCGCAACACGGCCGATGTCACCTCGGCCACAGCGACCCCAACAACCCTTCACGGGATCCAACCCTCAATACGGCACCCAGCCGTTCGCGCCATATCAGCCGCAAACACCCGTGTACTATTACGGGACATACCCTTACTCACCATATGGCCCACCGGCGCCACACTACCCGTATATGACCCCGCCCGGTCAAATGACCCAGGAAGGCGCTCCGGGAACTTATCACCCCGGTATCGCAGCACCTTATCCCCTGGCTCCACCCAATTACCTTCCCCTTCAACAAGTGCCGCAGCACTCAGCCCAGATAGTAGCCACGTGCGCTGCGCCAACTAAGCCAACAAAGCCCCTCTCCAAAAACCTCCAGACGGCTATCTCGCCCCGCAACCTTAACTCTGACTTTATTAAGGTTCGGACAGCGGATAGTGAGGAGACAGACACTCCAAACCCCCAAAACAACACGGTGCAGCACGGTCCCAAGCCAATCGACCAGGAAGGCCAGGGTGAGAACCAGGGGAAGGAACAGGGACAGGAAGCCGGGGCGGGACGCAACCCATCACCCCAGAAGGAACAAAGATCTGTCCATAACGATGAACGGGGGCGATCGCGCCACCGAAAACAATCTCGCTCTCGCCATGAGCGCGAAGATAGCCAGCTACGGGGAAGACATAGGACTCGGAAAGGCGACAGGAAACGCACCCGAAGGTCTCCCACCCCCACTAAAGGTATCAGCATGACCCAAGTGGAAGAGCTGATACAGGCCCGACTCAATGCCAAGATGGCCGAGATCGAGTCCCAGAAGGCTGGCACCTACTCTAAACCTATGGGGATTGCGGACGGACCTCTGTCAGCCAATATATACGGAGCGTCAATGACAGACTTTAAGTACCCCGCTTTTCTCCCAAGTTTCCGAGGTAACGGAGACCCCGCAGACCCGCACAACTTTGTATATGGGTTTTTGGAGCGACTACGGCTCTTAGGAGCCACGGACGCGATAACATGCCGAGTTTTCACAACCTGCCTCCAAGGAGAAGCTTGGGACTGGTACATGAACCTCCCTCGAGGTTCGATCACAAAATTCGAAGACCTCGCCAAGGTCTTCCTCGAAAGATACACCGTGATCAGGCCCCCTCAGGTAACCAGCGAGACGCTCCTAGACATCGTTCAAGGCCCAAGGGAAAAAACCGGAAATTTTGTCAACCGCTTCATACAGGCATCTCGCCAGGTCCAGAACTTGAACGAAGAATTTGCTCTAGCCGCCATCAAAAAAGGGCTGCGCAAAGGCGGCCCCGGTACCCTGAGGTACGACGCGCACGTGAAGAAAATGACTACCTTGCGCGAGTTTGTAGCCTTTGCAGAAGGGTACATCAGGGCCGAAGAAGACAACGGTAGCCCCCCAAGAACTCGGCCAAGATCACCCCGACAACAGGGCCACTGGCCGCCTCAAAATAATCAACCTCGGGCACAGATCGAACCCCGGACCCAGAATGAACCCCGCAGACACAATCAAGACAAGAAAGGAGGGAACAGACCGGACGAAGCAGAATACCGCCCCCACTACGTGCGGTATGCTCCCTTCACCAAAAAGCGGCACGAGATGTACCATATCGTGAAAGACATGTTCGATCTACCTCCCCCATTGCCCAAAGACATCTTCGAAGTACAGGACAAAACTAAGGAATGCCTGTTTCATGGGTTCGAGGGACATTCAACAAGCGACTGTCTCCAGTTACGCGACATACTAGAAAGACTAGCCCGAGAAGGAAAGTTAACCGAGTTCATCCAACCCGACTTCTACAAAAAGTACACTTGGAAGTACAACGGGCGTGGCCGAGATTACAAGAAGAAAATTCCATACAAGGGGAATTACAACGGTGACCGACGTCCCGATCAAAGACCACACACCGATGATGGATCAGGCCCGCAGCGGGGAGAGCGACAGGGCAGCCCAGTTGTCAACACGATCAGCGGTGGTATCGGGCATTACCCCCGCAAGGTCGAATCCCGCCCAAAGACTAAACCTTACCCCACCATTTTAAATGTTGAACAAAACACAGACAAAAAACGACCAAGAATGGATGAGGTAATTGTGTTTTCTGAAAAGGATCAAGGCGAGATTGTTGGCCCGCACGTCGACCCAATTGTGCTCAGCCTAAAAATTGATACACACAGGGTTAAAAGGATCCTAGTGGACACCGGAAGCTCAGCCGACATCCTTTACTTGTCCGCTTTCCGCAAAATGGGGCTCAAGACTGACACACTCAAAAGGATGACACCCCCCCTCATCGGCTTCACAGGCGATGCCCTCCGTCCAAAGGGTATGGTTTCTCTCAAAACCACCTTTGGCACCTCGCCTAAAACAGTGGAAACAATGATCGACTTTCTGGTAGTCGACGCCCCGTCTGCTTACAATGCCATCTTAGGGAGGGGTACACTGAACAAAATCGGCGCCATAGTTTCTTCCCCTCACTTAAAAATCAAGTTCTACACAAGTCACGGGGTGGGAGAAGAATGTGGAGTACAGGAGATAGCTCGGGAATGCTATCACGTATCCCTCCAGGAAAGGTGCGGCCAAGTCCATCAAGTCGATACCCCCAGAACAACCACCTGCCGCTCGGGCGGGCACATGAAGGCCAGCAGCGACTTCATGCACCCTGACACTCAGCTCGCGCTGGATCCTACGGACAAAGCGGAATCTAAGTCTTCCCTTGAGCCCGCAGACGAAGTTGACGAGCTCGACTTAGGCGACGGGAAGACATTGAACATAGGAAAAGCTATCCAGGGGTCAGCCAGAGAAGACCTTATCACTTTCCTCCGCAATAACCAGTCCGTTTTCGCCTGGACCGCGGCCGACATGCCCGGCATTCCGAGATCAATCGCGGAACATAAGTTACATATCAAGCCGGAATTCAAACCGGTACGCCAAAAGAAGCGCAATATGGGGGAAGAAAGACAACTGGCAGTGAAAAAGGAAGTCGCAAAACTCCTAGATGCGGGATTCATCCGCAATGTTGACTGTCCGGAGTGGATGGCTAACCCGGTTCTGGTGAAAAAATCAAATGGAGATTGGCGGATGTGTATCGACTACACAGACCTTAACAAAGCATGCCCAATGGATCCATTTCCCTTGCCGAAAATAGACCAACTCGTAGACTCCACCTCGGGACATGCATTCCTCAGTTTCATGGATGCTTTCTCGGGGTACAACCAAATCAGGATGAATCCCGACGATGAAGAAAAGACTGCTTTTACAACCCATTCCGGCCTCTACTGCTACCGAGTAATGCCATTCGGGTTGAAAAATGCAGGAGCAACTTTTCAGAGGATGGTGAATAAAGTTTTCCAAGATCAAATTGGCCGAAACATGGAAGCTTATGTCGACGATCTGCTAGTCAAGAGCATGTCGGATCTCGATCACATCCGAGATCTCGAGGAGACTTTTGCGACGCTCAATGGAGCCGACATGAAACTCAACCCAAAAAAGAGTTTCTTCGGCCTAACCGGTGGCAAGTTCCTCGGGTTCATGGTATCCATGCGAGGTATCGAAATTCACCCCTCTAAATCCAAAGCTATACTCGACATGCAACCACCTCGGAACTTGAAAGAACTCCAGTCGTTAACTGGACGGCTGGCAGCCCTCAACAGGTTCATAGCGCGGTCCGGAGACGTTTGCTTCCCTTTCTTCAAAGCTATGCGGAAGACAGCCAAATTCGAATGGACTGCCGAGTGCGCGGCGGCTTTTGACAAAATCAAAGCTTACCTCGCTGACCCACCTTGCCTCAGCAGACCCGCAGCAGGTGATATCCTTGTCCTTTACTTGGCAACTACCAACCATGCTGTCAGTGCAGCCCTAGTCCGAGAAGAAGGGCGGGAACAGCGACCCGTATACTTTGTCTCACACGTACTCCGCGATGCCGAAACAAGATACACCCAGATTGAGAAAGCCGCATACTCTCTGGTAGTGGCGGCAAGGAAGCTGCGACCATACTTCCAGTCGCACCCTATCAAAGTATACACCGGGGTGCCACTCAAGAAAGTCCTTGCCAACTTCGACTCTTCCGGCAGATTACTGGCTTGGGCTCTGGAACTCTCCGAGTTCGACATTTCCTTCCACCCACAGAATGCCCTCAAGTCACAGATCTTTGCCGATTTCATCGCGGAATACTCAGGAGCACCACCTGAATTAGAAGGACGATGGACGTTATATGTCGATGGAGCATCCTCCCTACAAGGGGCCGGGGCTGGTGTCTCCCTTATCGGACCACAAGGTGAAGTTCTGAATTATGCCCTCCACTTTCAGTTTCCGGTGACCAACAACACTGCAGAATATGAAGCCATGATAGCTGGGCTCAAGTTAGCCAGAGAACTCGGGGCACGCGAGGTGTACCTCCATAGTGATTCCGAGTTGGCGGTCAAACAAATCAATGCCGAATGTCGCGTCATGGATGACAAATTGCGCAAATACCGGGAGCAGTTCAACAACCTGAAGAACCAGTTCGATAAAGTCGAGATCCAACATGTTTCTCGCAACAAGAATTGCCAAGCCGATGCCCTCTCTAAGCTCGGAGCTGCCGGAAACTTAGACAAAGACAGACCAATCATTGTCATGGATATACCCAATTCCAGCATTGACATAGATGTTATTGCGGTATATGCCATTCATGAACCACCAGAAACATGGTTCACCTCGATGTGGAATTTCCTCAATACCGGGGTCCTGCCAACAGACCAGCTTGAAGCGCGACTTTTGAAGAAGATAGCCCCGCTTTACTCCATCTTCAACAACCAGCTCTATAAGAGGGGCTATGTCCGACCTTGGCTGAAGTGCATCCCGGAGAACACAGCCCACCAAATGTTGGCCGAGGTACACGCTGGCATATGTGGCAGCCATCAAGGAGCAAAAACTCTAGCCAAGAGAATACTCCGAGCAGGATTTTATTGGCCAACAATGCAGCAAGACGCTGCGGACTTGGTCAAAAAATGCGACAAGTGCCAATATCACAGCAAGCTCAGCAATATCCCACCTTACGATCAGATCTCTATCTCGGGGGCGTGGCCTTTCGACTTATGGGGAATCGACATCGTGGGTCCGTTCCCCAAAGCCGTGCGCCAGCGACGTTGGATTATAGTAGCTGTCGAGTACTTTACCAAATGGGTAGAAGCCGAGGCCCTGGCGACTATCACGGCCAAAGCAGCCGAACACTTCATCTGGCGCAACATCATCTGCCGATTTGGTTTACCCCATGCCCTCATTTCCGATAATGGCACACAGTTCAACGCAGCCAGCACGATAGCATTCCTATCAGGCCTTGAGATCCACAATAATTTCACCTCGGTCAGCCATCCCGCAAGCAATGGCCTAGCTGAGGTGACCAACAGGACCATTTTGGAAGGCATCAAACGCAAGGTGGAAGCCAACCGCAAAAATTGGCCCGACATGTTGGACGAAGTCCTTTGGGCATACCGGACAACCCCGCGGGAAGCTACGCAACAGACACCTTACTCGCTGGTGTTCGGCATGGAAGCAGTCACTCCCTTGGAACTGATAGAGCCATCCCTTCGCACTGCGACGTATTCTGTTGAAGAAAATCCGGGCTCTCGCGAGGTCGACCTTGAGCTCCTTCAGGAAACCAGGGAACGAGCCCGTGTCCGGACAATGGAGTATCAACGGAGGATCAAGCGTGCTTTTGACAAACACGTTATACCTCGCGACTTCCAACCAGGCGATCTCGTGCTACGAAAAGTCGAAGCCACGGGTAAACATGTAGGCAAGCTAGAGCCAAACTGGGAAGGCCCATATCGGGTAGTATCCCTCAGAGGAAAAGGCGCATATGAGTTAGAAAACTTGCAAGGAATTCCGCTTCCGAGACCATGGAACGCGGGCCATCTCCGCAAGTTTTACACTTAATTGGCGCGACATGCCTGCGGGCACATCGAAAGGCGTTATATGCTGAGTACATGTAATACTACTACAAGGCGAGATATGCCGAATTCAAGGCGAAATAGGCCGAATAAAAGGCGTGATAAGCCGAATACTTTACTATAGGCGAGATAGGCTTTCAGTTACTTTTAACGAGATGCTTTTTCATCTCATGTAACTTTTTATTCTTTGTATGCGATGTTATAAGCATACTTGATATATATGTGATTTTTCAATTTTTCATGATGTCTTATTGTTACTTCACTTTAGTACCTGCTTTTTGAGCAATGCTTTTTATCATATCGGAAACAACTAACGAACGAAAACCCTACGGGGTAACGAATACGAGTTTACCGATCACCGTGTTATTCTGGCCGGCGTTTCTAAGTCGGCCTTGGGTACTTCCAAATTTAAAAAAAAAAAAAAAAAAAAAAAAAAAAATGGAGAGAAGGATAAACAAGTAGAGTTGCGACATCACAGATGACGTCGCAGACTAATCACATGCTGACAACGTTGAATAACAGGTAAATGTATTTATATATCTCTAGCATTGTTAAATTCCCACATCTCGGGAACAAAAATATCAATTACAAACATTCTTTGTTAAGCCCCCACATCCCGGGGGCATCAAAATATTACAAAATTTAAACTAAGGCACGAAGTCGGTAGATATGGCCGGTTCGTCCTTGTATTTCCACCACGCTTTAGGCCATCATTCCTGTAACAAGTAACAGTTGTATCACGTTAATATAGATACATAGACATTGCAATCACGATATATATAAATCGTGATAAAGAACAACTTACCAATCAGGGAGTTTTAAGATGGTCCCGAGGTGTCGCTATCGGAGATACCACCTCGGGATGTGTACTGTCTTGTGTCTTTCCCTGATTGCTTTCCTCTTCACCTTCATCCTCTTCCTCATCGTCATCCTCTTCTTCCTCTTCCCCTGCCACCACGGGTCTAGCCATCTCGTCCACAGGATCAGGCAGCTCTTTTGGCCATTCGAATCTCCCCCACCATGGGTACGGGAAGTAGGCATCTTGGTCATCAAGAGGGAGGGATCGATCAAAGGTAGACCCATCCGGGTTCAGCAACCGATCTCGCGTCTCGTCCCAATGATACTCGGCCAACCCCTGAACCTTAGCTTCTTCGGGGAGAACCGGGTTAAACCCAGCATGTTCCGGGGTAAAAGGAAAATGTTGCCCGACCTTCTTCAACTCGCGATATATCACGGCCGGAGATGCCCCGCTAACCGGGTTGGCCTCAATAACGACCGTTTCCGTTGTAGAGCGAGATTTCTTCTTCTTAGGGCGATCGGGTGCTACGCCCTTGCCCTTATCGGCCGAAGAGAAGGAACCACTACGGTTTCCCTTCCGTTTGTGGGTTGGGGCGTCCTCCGAGATGGCTCGTGTTGGAGCACGCGTTGGCTCTTCAACAGCGAGACTGGCCGACGCCGCAGCCTTAGAACTTTTTCGGGGAACTTTCTTTCCCGTTGTCTTCGCCTTTTGGCCCGCAGTGGCAGTGGCAGTGCTCTCCTTTGGGGCTGCGCGATTCGAGGTCTGTGGCGCGCTGGTCCAGATCAGCTCCATGCAACCTTCTTCTGCAAAAAATAACGAAACATACATTAGGTTATGCAATTGGATATATCGAGATTGGGAATAAGCATAAAATAAATTGCAACTACACCCAAGAAAACAGGACTCACTTCTCACAATATCTCTCAATCCTCGCGCAGCCACCTGCTCTTGCAGATCAAGTTCTTTATCAAATGCCGGGATCATTCCCTTCCCGGACTTCAACGGCCTCCACTTTGGATCGACATCTTGTAGGCTAGTCACGTCGCGCCAATTTTCTACGTACACCCATCCGTGATCCCAGGCCTCTATTTTGTCCATCTTCTTGTTTTTCTCAAACAAGGCCTGGTGATGCTTTGGGGTTTTTTGGCGAAGTGCAAGGTGGCCGGGGTCCACAAAGAGTGTGGAAAAGAAATGAAAAAACAACCCAAGGGTTGGCCGGTTCATCCCGAGCTCAGCCTCAAAAGTCTTAAAAGCGGCTTCAAAGCTGCGGATATAGCTCCAGGCCACCCCGGTCAGTTGTGCAGGAGCCACCTTCATGAAGTTCAAAAGGCTCCGCTCAAAATTGGTCAACCTTAACTGGAAGCCGCATTGTGGCATTTTCCAGTAAACGCACATGCCCCGTTCGTGGTCATGTGCCCGATCTTCCGGGCCAGGTGCCCGTAATGTGATTTGATCCCTAGGAATCTTATTTTTAGTTACCACTAACTCATCATAAAACGCCTCCGCCCAGGCTTGATCTTGGACCTCGGGTGCGGGGGCTCGTTGTGCTGATTTGGGAAATTCGGTATCATCTGGATGACCGGCCCGAGGATTCACGTCGGGTAGTGGCCTAACTTTGGCCTTTGATTTGGCCTTAGGTTTTGTGCTCCGGGTAAAACCCTTTCCTTGAGACGTTCCGGCTTCTGCCAAGATACGCTCACCCCGGGATGAGGCTTCCGGGCTGGAATTTATTATGTCCACTTCAACATCGGTGGCTTCACCTTCCTCTACCTCCTCAGTTTCTTTTTCCGGACTCGGGTCATATAAATACCCGCTTGACCTTGACGGGGTACCCTCCTCGCTATCAGATCCACTCTCATAAACCACGTGAGTCGCTATCTCACGCATGGCTTCTATGTTCTTGCCAGCGCCGTGGTGAGGAGTAGGCACTTTTTGCCTTTGAGAGAACCTGGGGGAACCTGACTGATCCCCCGAGATGGATGGGTTTTGTCCTAATTTGGACCGGTTTTCTTCAGATCTCGCACCAGAAAGGTCGGCCATTTCTACGATTAACAAAGGAATTGGCTTAGGTACAGACTTATTCAAGGTTGGTACATAGTTCATCCGGGTTTTTGGTCATACGACTATACCAAGTTGGCCTACTTACTTATACTCCTGATCCCGGGTTGCACTAATTTGTATTAACCGAGTTCTACCGAGGTCCAGGAATCACTAACCTTATCGAGGCGAGGTCTTCTTTCGCTGATTTTCTGTCCTCGGTTGCACTTTGAGTTCGCCGCTTGAAGTTCTCTTTTCTCCGAGATAACGATTGCTCGATCAGAAAAAGTGCAAATGACGGAGATGGGGGTATATATAGGTCCGAAATGGGAAACTTTTTTCTGCTCGGATCCCGAGAAGTGACACCTGGCGCAATCTGCGACATTCGTCCACGCGACGCTTCGATTCCCGCGCTTATTCACCGGACGCGAGCTCTAACCGAGTTAACGCACGACACGTGTCGCGCGAGGATTGCGCCTTCACCTCGTTTTCCCTGCCCGATTTGATGGGCGATTTGATGGCTGACGGCGGGTTAACGGAAGACGAGGCGTCAGGCATTTAATGCCGGTATACTATATATACTTCCTCCGTCTCCCTTTAACGATCCATCAACCGTACATTTCTCCTTCTAACTCGCATTCTCACGAGATGTCTGATCACGTGAATGACGAGGTTATCATCTTGAAAGATGATATTCCATTACCTCCCACACTCCTTCCACATCAAGGTCCCGAGGTCGCCCGCCACAACTCCAACAAAGAAGGCGACCCACTAGCCTGGGACCGATGTGCCATTTGCAAGTTGAGGGGATACTCTCCGCAAATGTTCCATTGTGACGACTGCGAAGAAGCTTTTCATCCCGGGTGCTCGGCTCGACGATCACCTCGGAATCACAATGACCCTCGCTTCCAATCCTTTACTTGCAAGCAATGCCTTGCTCAAGCACGCCAGACCAAGCGCCACCGTCAGGAATAGTTTTAGTTAGAAATAGTATATCGCATGTCGTATTCAGTTTAAATCTTGTATTGTATGATTTTGCGATATTAATGAAATTTCATCAACTATTCCATTTTTTGTGTTGATTATGTCGCATTCCATCCCGACTCCGTCTTGATTTTGTTTAAAAAAAAAAAAAAAAAAAAAAAAAAACATCATCATGCGAGCTCATAATATTGCGAGATTACACTATCATACGACATTACAACATACAGTGCAAACAAATAACATCTCGGGAAATCATAAATAATTTTACATTGTTTACATGACTAAGTAATATCAAGTCAGAAGCATATCGCTATACATTCTGACTTCGGGGGCTAATGATAGGGCCATGTTCCCAAGGCCCTTTATTTACTAAACTTTAGGCCTATGAAAGCCCGGGATTCGGACCTCCTTTCAGGAGCCAGCCCGGCGCCAAGGTAAAGAGGCCCAAAGCCCGAGATACTTAAGATCCAGTCACAGAACAAGCCGAAGGCCTGCAAAGGTCGAACTCGGCCCGAAATAGACATACACCGCCTTAATGCGGGATGACCAGTCAACTCGGTCACAATAACCGTTTTACCGGCTTAAGGCAAGATAACCGCCGAGATAGCGGTTATGACTCAGCATATATAAGGCAAAAATCCCCATTTAACGGGGGTCGAGATTTTACACACACAGAGAGATATCGCATAGGTCAGAGTCAGAATCTCTCTACAACCACCTTACTTCTCAACTCTAATCTCGGACTGCCACCTCGGGCAGGGCGAGATCAATCAACCACCTCTCACATACGGACTACTCTCCTCGGGAGATAGGACGTATCACAAAGTTTGGTCGAAATATAGATAAGAAAGCGAGATATCAGTCAAGAAAAGGAAGTGAGGGGTGAGATGAGGAAGATCTAGATCTTGAAGGTGCAAGATCGGGTCTAAAGGAGGAAGAAGGAGGATCTGAACTTGGATTGGTGTGAGAGGATCAGATCTGAGTCGGATCGATGGTAGAGGATAGTTTGAGCAAGGGAAAGAATCCTATGGAGGGGATCTTGGAAAAGATGAGCGCCTCAGAGGTCTCAATTCTAATGCAAGCGTTTAGTGTGGCAGCGAGTGAGAGCGCACCGAGGCCACAGAGGGTGGAGCTCCCACCTATTGATACGAAACTCGATGGGCCAACTTCATATCTGAGCTGGTAATGTTGGGTAAGGTACACTCTAGCAGGGAAGAATCTAGAGGGGTACTTGACAGGAGAAAAGACAGAGCCAGCTGAGGGTACTCCAGGGAGGGATGAGTGGAAGTCCACTCACATGTTGGTGTACATCTGGCTCCTGAGTTCGATGACTCGGTCTTGCGTTCACAGTGGATGGCATTGAGGGTGAGGAATGTCTGGGAGAAACTAAAGAGGACCTATGATGGAGTGGGGAACAACCTAAGAGTTTATCAGATCAAGAGGGAGATCTTTACTACAGTACAGGGGAAGAAGACTGTACAGGAGTATGCCATAGAGCTGGAGCGCTTATGGCTAGATCATGATCATTTCAGGGCTCGAGTAGGTTGCATTGATCATGCGTGTAAGGAGAGAGATGCTCCCATGCAGGATAGGACTATGGGGTTCCTCCAGGGTCTGGCGCCATCATTTGAGCAGAGGGCCGCTATGTTACTGGCTCATACGAGGATTCCCTCACTCGAGGAGGCAGTCTCAGCCATGATACATGAGGAGAGACGGATTAGACTACAGGCTGGGGCAGAAGGACTTCCAGGGGTTAAGTCAGCTCTAGCGGTCTCCAATTCAGGTAACACAGGGTTCAAGGGGGAGACTAGGTAGTGCTACAACTGTGGTGAGGTAGGTCACCTGAAACAGGCTTGCCCTAAGCCATCCAAGGAGAGAGACTCGGGTGGACGGGGACAGTTTGGAGGTCGTGGTCGTGGCCGTGGGGCCCGAAGAGGTGGAAGAGGAGGTTACGGGGCTAATATGATGGTAGCAGAGGAAGAAGGGGGTGTGACTGGTGTGAGCTTTACTGAGAAGGACCAGACACTCTTGGAGGTTTGTTCACAGATGCTTAGAAGGAAGCAGAAAGCAACAGGTGATGGGAATAGTGTGGTAGATGATGCATCAACCTCATCTTCATTCAGGGGTAACACTGCTACTTTTGCTCATTCTGCCAAAGGTACAGGTGACACACATGCTCTTGCCTCTTTATCCACCACTAGATCACCAGAATAGATAGTAGATTCTAGTGCATCTCGACATGTGACAGGTAATGCTAGTGAGTTCTCTTCCTATACTCACCTATTGATACCAGAGAGCATTTAGACCGCTGAAGGTACAACACAGCCTGTGGTTGGTAAGGGTACAGTGAACTGTACTGGTTCTGTAACTTTGTCCAATGTTTTGCATGCTCCTTCCTTTCCAGTAAATCTTTTATCCATTAGTGTCATCATACTTCAACTAAAATGTGTTGTTTCTTTTGATATTCCCAAGGTGATCTTCTAGGAGAAGGGGGCTGGTCGGAGACTTGGGATTGGCACGTGGCGTAGTGGATTGTGGTACTTGGATCGTGAGGGAATAGACTCAGTGTTGATATCTACGGTAGAGAGGGCATGAGTAGGAGGGTCTGAGAGGAGTGTTCAGGATGTGTTGATGCTCCATCACCAGCGCATGGGACACTCTTCGTTTAGTGTGTTGAGTCAATAATCCAGCTTTGTTTGAAAAAAACAAATAAACAGAAACTTGTGATGCATGTGAGTTCTTATGTTAGTTCTTATCATAGAAGCTCTTATGTTAGTTCTGGTCATAGGAGCTCTTATGCTTTTGATTTGATACACTCTGATGTTTGGGGACCTTGTTCCACGAGTTCTATGAATGGTTTTAGATATTTTGTGTCTTTTATTGATTATTTTTCTTGTGTTACTTGGTTATATTTGATGAAAAATATGAGTGATGTGTTTGGTTGCTTCAAAGACTTTCATAGGTCTATTCAGACTCAATACCGAGCATTTGGGGAATACATGTCAGCTCAAGGAATACAACATTAGACTACATGTTCATACACACCGGCTCAAAATAGGGTAGCAGAAAGGAAGAACAGACACCTTTAGAGGTAGCTAGAAGCTTGATGATCTCAATGAATGTCCCAAAGCAGTTATGGGGGCAAGCGGTTCTGACAGCCGCTCAATTGATCAACAAGATGCCCTCCAGAGTGTTGGAGTGGAAGTCTCCGTTTGAAATGCTGAAGGGAGGTGGGATCCTTCCATTGAAAGTGTTTGGTGTGTGTGTTTTGTGAAGGACAACAGACCATCCGTAGGGAAACTTGACCCTAGAGCTGTGAAGTGTGTCTTTGTGGGATATTCTGCTACCCAGAAGGGGTATGTTTGTTGGAGCCCAGTAGAAAAGAGACTGTTTGTGAGCATGGATGTGCATTTTCGCGAATTCGAGCCATATTACACACTGGAGGTGACTTCACCCTTCGGTGACACGCCCGATACTGGAGGTATGAGGCGAGAGGGGGAGAATGGAAAAGGGTTGGTGAATGTGGGATCAATCCCTTTATTGATTCCTTGCCCTGTTGAGAGGGGAGGATCGGTTGAGGAGGACCAGGAGAGTGAATTAAGAGGAGGAGGAGTCCATAGGTGGTGGGACTCAAGCTCAGGAGGAGCTGAGAGTGTATATAAGGAGAATGAGGCAGAATGAGGTACCATTGCCATTAATGAGTTGGGCTTATACAACTAGAAAAGAAGAAAAACGACAAGTAGAAGAAGAAAACAACCAGTAAAAGATGAAAGACAACTAGAACAAGATAAACACAACCAGTATAAGATGAATGACAACTAAAAGAAAATGAAAGATGAAAGATAACCAATACAATATGAAAGACAACTAGAAGAAGAAGAAAAACAACCAATACAAGATGAAAGAAAACTTGAAGAATATGAAAAAGAACTAGTATAATATGAAAGACAACTAGAAGAAGATGAAAAACAACACGCACAAGATGAAAAACAAGAAATAGAAGGTGAAAGACAGCTAAAAGAAAACGAAAGACAACTAGAAGAACATGAAAGACAACTAGAAGAACATGAAAGACAACTTGTACAATATGAAAGACAACTCGTACAAGATTGTCTTTCGTCTTCTTTTAGGAGGTGAAAGACAACTAGAAGAAGATGAAAGACAATTAGAAGAACACGAAAGAAAACTAGAAGAAGATTAAAATCAACTAGTACAAGAGAAAAACAACCACTAAAAGATGAAAGACAACTAGAAGAAAATGAAACACAACTAGTAGAAAAGGAAAAACAACTAGAAGAAGATGAAAGACAACTAGAAGAACACAAAAGAAAACTAGAAGAAAATTAAAATCAACTAGTAGAAGATAAAAACCACTACAAGATGAAAGACAACAAGAAGAAAATGAAACACAACTAGTAGAAGAGGAAAAACAACTAGAAGAATATGAAAACAACTTGTAGAAGATGAAAGACAACTAGAAGAAGATGAAAGACAACTTGTAGAAGGTGCAAAACAACCAGTAGAACAGGAAAGACAATATTTACAAGATGAAATACACCTAGAAGTATTCAAAAGACAACTAGAAGAACATCAAGACAACCAGGAAAAAAACATGGAAGGAAACTAGTAGAACATGAAATACAAGCTGTATAAGATGAAAGACAACTAACAGGAAAAAGAAAAAGCGACTCAATACATGAAATTCTCATGGACGACTGTATGCGGAAATGCTCCAAATTAAAGAGTGTCCGAAATTCAAAAAATGAAAATAAGATGTTACACAGGGATTTCTCATATGCGGCTGTATGCTGGGATACACCAAAATGCAGAGTGAAAAAAAATTCACAGGAAAAAGAAAAAGGGACTCAATACAGGAAATTCTCATAGGCGGCTGTATGCTGAAATACTCCAAATTACAGGTTGCCCGAAATTCAAAAAAATGAAATATGGACTTCTCATATGCGGCTGTATGCGGGGATACAGCAAAATGAGGAGCGAACAAAAATTCACAGGAAAAAGAAAAAGGGACTCAATATAGGGAATTTTCATAGGCGGCTGTATGCTGAAATACTCCAAATAACAGGGTGCCTGAAATTCAGAAAAATAAAAACGAGATGTAACACAGGTACTTCTCATATGCGGCTGTATGCGGGGATACACCAAAATGCGGAGTGAACAAAAATTAAATGGAAAAAGAAAAAACGACTCAATACATGGAATTCTCATAGGCGGCTCTATGCTGAAATGCTCCAAATTAAAGGGTGTCCGAAATTCAAAAAATTGAAAACGAGATGTAACACAGGGACTTCTCATATGTGGCTGTATGCGGGGATACACCAAAATGCGGAGTGAACAAAAATTCACAGGAAAAAGAAAAATGGACTCAATACATGGAATTCTCATAGGCGGCTGTATGCAGAAATACTCCAAATTACAGGGTGTTTGAAATTCAGAAAAATGAAAACGAGGTTTAACACAGATATTTCTCATATGCGGCTGTATGAGGGGATACTCCAAAATGCGGAGTGAACAAAAATTAACAGGAAAAAGAAAAAGGCACTCAATAAATGGAATTCTCATAGGCGGCTGTATGCTGAAATACTCCAAATTACAGGGTTCCCGAAATTCAAAAAAATCAAAACGAGAAGTAAACACTTGGACTTCTCATATGCGGCTGTATGCGGGGGTTCACCAAAATGCATAGTGCACAAAAACGAACAGGAAAAAGAAAAAAAGACTCAATACAGGTAATTCTCATAGGCGGCTGTATGATGAAATACACCAAATTACAGGGTGCCCGAAATTCAAAAAAATGAAAATGAGATGTCACACAGGGACTTCTCATATGCGGTTGTATGCGGGGATACACCAAAATGCGGAGTGAACAAAAATTCACAGGAAAGAGAAAAAGGGACTCAATAAATGGAATTCTCATAGTATGCTGAAATGCTCTAAATTACAGGGAGTCTGAAAATCAAAAAAATGAAAACGAGAAGTAACACGGGGACTTCTCATATGCGGCTGTATGCGGGGGTACACCAAAATGCAGAGTGAACAAAAATTAACAGGAAAAAGAAAAAGGGACCCAACACAGGGAATTTTCATAGACGGCTGTATGCTGAAAAACTGCAAATTACTGGGTGCTCGAAATTCAAAAAAAATAAAAACAAGATGTTACACAGGGACTTCTCATATGGTATGCGGGGTTACACCAAAATGCGGAGTGAACAAAAATTAACAGAAAATAGAAAAAGAGACTCAATACAGGGAATTCTCATAGCGGCTGTATGCTGAAATACACCAAATTACAGGGTGTCCGAAATTCAAAAAAATGAAAAAAAAGAAGTAACACTGGGACTTTTCATATGCGGCTCTATGCGGGGGTACACCAAAATACGGAGTGAACAAAAATTAACATAAAAAAGAAAAAGGGACTCAATACAGGAAATTCTCATAGGCTGTTGTATGCTGAAATTCTCCAAATTACAGGGTGCCCTAAATTCAAAACAATGAACACAACATGTAACATAGGGTTTCTCATATGCGGTTGTTTGCGGGGATACAACAAAATGCGGAGTGAACAAAAATTAACAGGAAATAGAAAAAGAGACTCAATATAGGGAATTCTCGTAGGCTGTATGCTGACATACTTCAAATTATAGGATTTCCGAAATTCAAAACAATTAAAACGATAAGTAACATAGGGACTTCTCATATGTGGCTGGATGTGGAGATACACCAAAATGCACAATGAATAAAAATTAATAGGAAAAAGAAGAAGGTACTCAATACAGGGAATTCTCATAGGCGGCTGTATGCTGAAATACTCCAAATTACAGGGTGTCTGAAATTCAAAAAAATGAAAATGAGAAGTAACACTGGGACTTCTCATATGCGGCTGTATGCGGGGGTACACCAACATGCGGAGTGAACAAAAATTAACAGGAAAAAGAAAAAGTGACTCAATACGAATAATTCTCATAGGCAGCTGTATGCTGAAATACATCAAATTACAGGGTGCCCGAAATTCAAAAAAATAAAAATGAGATGTCACACATGGACTTCTCATATGCGGCTGTATGCGGGGATACACTTAAATTAGGAGTGAACAAAAATTCACAGGAAAAACATAAAGTGACTGAATACAAGGAATTCTCATAGGCAACTATGCTGAAATACTCCAAATTACAGGGTGCCAGAAATTCAAAAAAATGGAAACGAGAAGTAACACTAGGACTTCTCAAATGTGGCTGTATGCCGGGGTACACCAAAATGCGGAGTGAACAAAAATTAACAGGAAAAAGAAAAAGGGACTCAATACAGGGAATTCTCATTGGCGGTTGTATGCAGAAATACTCCAAATTACATGATGCTCGAAATTCAAAAAAATGAAAACGACGTGCAACACAGGGACTTCTCATATGCGGTTCTTTACGGGGAAACACTAAAATGCAGAGTGAACAAAAATTTTCTGGAAATAGAAATAGGGACTCAATACAGGAAATTCTCATTGGCGGGTGTATGCTGAAATACTCCAAATTATAGGGTGTCCGAAATTCAAAACAATGAAAACGAGAAGTAACACAGGGACTTCTCATTTGCGGCTGTATTCGGGGATACACCAAAATACGGAGTTAACAAAAATTAACAAGAAAAAGAAAAATGGACTAAATACCGGGAATTCTCATAGGCGGTTGTTTGCTGAAATACTCCAAATTACAGCTGCAAATGAGAAGTCATTTTTTCTTATTAATTTTTGTTCACTCCGTATTTTGGTGTACCCCAGCATAGTCCTGGTGTTATTTCTCATTTTTATTTTGTTGAATTTCGGACACCTTGTAATTTTGAGTATTTCAGCATACAGCCGTCTCTGAGAATTCCCGGTATTTAGTCTTTTTTCTTTTTTCTTGTTAATTTGTGTATACTCCGCAATTTATTGTACCCCCACATACAGCCGCTTTTGAGAAGTCCAGGTGTTACTTCTCATTTTCATTTTTTTGAATTTCGGACAACCTGTAATTTGGAGTATTTCAACGTTCGGGCGCCTATGAGAATTCCCTGTACAGAGTCCCTTTTCCTTTTTCCTGTTAATTTTTGTTCACTCCGCAGTTTGGTGTCCCCGCATATAGCCGCATATGAGAAGTCCCAGTGTTACTTATCGTTTTCATTTTTTTGAATTTCAGACACCTTGTAATTTGGAGTATTTCAGCATACAGCGCCTATGAGAATTCCCTGTATTGAGTCCATTTTTCTTTTTCCTTTTAATTTTTGTTCACTTCGTATTCTGGTGTATCCACGCATACAGACGCATATGAGAAGTCCCTCTGTTACATCTCATTTTCATTTTTTGAATTATGGGTAACCTGTAATTTGGAGTATTTCAGCCTACGAGAATTCCCTGTATTGAGTCCCTTTTTCTTTTTCTAATTAATTTTTGTTCACTCCGCATTTTGATGTACCCCCATATATAGCCGCATATGAGAAGTCCCTGTGTTACATCTCGTTTTCATTTTTTTTGAATTTCGGATACCCTGTAATTTGGAGTATTTCAGCATACAGCCGCCTATGCGAATTCACTGTATTAAGTCCCTTTTTCTTTTTCCTGTTAATTTTTGTTCACTCCGTATTTTGGGGTATACTCGCATACAACAGCATATGAGAAGTCACTGTGTAAATTCTTGTTTTCAATTTTTTGAATTTCGGCCACCCTATAATTTGGAGTATTTTTGGATACTTCCGTCTATGAGAATTTTCCTGTATTGAGTTCCTTTTTCTTTTTCCTGTTAATTTTTGTTCACTCTGCATTTTGGTGTGTCCCCGCATACAGCCGCATATGAGAAGTCCCTGTGTGACATCTCGTTTTTATTTTTTTGAATTTCGGCCACCCTATAATTTGGAGTATTTCTTGATACTTCCGCCTATGAGAATTTTCCTGTATTGAGTTCCTTTTTCTTTTTCCTGTTAATTTTTGTTCACTCCGCATTTTGGTGTGTCCCCGCATACAGCCGCATATGAGAAGTCCCTGTGTTACATCACGCTGTCATTTTTTTGAATTTCGGGCACCCTTTAATTTGGAGTATTTCAGCATACGGCTTCCTATGAGAATTCCCTGTATTAAGTCCCTTTTTCTTTTTCTTGTTAATTTTTGTTCACTCTTTATTTTGGTGTATCCCCGTATACAGCCGCATATCAGAAGTCCCTGTGTTACATCTTGTTTTCATTTTTTTGAATTCCGGACATCCTGTAATTTAGAGTATTTGAGCATAAAGCCGCCAGTGAGAATTATTTGTATTGAGTCGCTTTTTCTTTTTCCTGTGAATTTTTGTTCACTCCGTATTATGGAGTATCCCCATATACAGCCGCATATGAGAAGTTCCTGTGTTACATCTCCGTTTATTTTTTTTTGAATTTCGGCCGTTCTGTAATTTGGTGTATTATACAGCCACCTATAAAAATTCTCTATATTGAGTCCATTTTTCTTTTTCCTGTTAATTTTTGTTTACTCCGCATTTTGGCGTACGCCCGCATACAGCCTCATATGAGAAGTTCCTGTATTGCATCTCGTTTTCATTTTCATTTTCATTTTTTTGAATTTCGAGCACCCTGTAATTTGGAATATTTCAGCATACATCCGCCTATGATAATTTCCAGTATTGAGACACTTTTTCTTTTCCTGTTAATTTTTTTTCACTCCGTATTTTGGTGTATCCCCACATACAGTTGCATATGAGAAGTCCTTGTGTTGCATCTCGTTTTCATTTTTTTGAATTTCGGAGACCCTGTAATTTGGAGTATTTCAGCATACAGCTGCCAATGAGAATTCTTTATATTGAGTCCCCTTTTTTTTTCCTGTTAATTTTTGTTAACTCCGTATTTTGGTGTATTCCCGTATACAACCGCATATCAAAAGTCCCTGAGTTACATCTCGTTTTCATTTTTTTGACTTTCAGTGTAATTTGGAGCATTTCAGCATACGGCTCCTATGAGAATTCCCTGTATTGAGTCCCTTTCTCTTTTTCCAGTTAATTTTTGTTCACTCCGCATTTTGGTGTACAGCCGCATAGGAGAAGTAACTGTCATTTTCATTTTTTTGAATTTCGGCGACCCAGTAATTTGTAGTATTTCAGCATACATCCACCAATGAGAATTCTTTGTATTGAGTCTCTTTTTCTTTTTCCTGTTAATTTTTGTTCACTCCGTATTTTGGTGTATCCCCGCATAGAGGCGCATATGAGAAGTGCTTGTGTTATATCTCCTTTTTATTTTTTTGAATTTCGGCTACCCTGTAATTTGGAGTATTTCAGCATATAGCCGCCTTTGGAAATTCCCTGTATTGAGTCCCTTTTTCTTTTTCCTGTTAATTTTTGTTCAATCTGTATTTTGATGTATCCCTGCACACAGTAGCATATGAGAAGTCCCTGTGTTATTTCTCGTTTTCATTTTTTGGAATTTCGGGCACCCTGTAATTTGGAGTATTTCAGCATACAGCCGCATATGAGAATTCCCTGTATTGAGTTCTTTTTCTTTTTCCTGTTAATTTTTGTTCACTCCATATTTTGGTGTATCCCTGCACACAGCCGCATATGAGAAGTCCCTGTGTTACTTCTCGTTTTCATTTTTTTGAATTTCGGGCACCCTGTAATTTGGAGTATTTCAGCATACAGCCGCATATGAGAATTCCCTGTATTGAGTCCAGTTTTCTTTTTCCTATTAATTTTTGTTCAATCTGTATTTTGATGTATCCCTGCACACAACCGCATATGAGAAGTCCCTGTGTTACTTCTCGTTTTCATTTTTTTGAATTTCGGGTACCCTGTAGTTTGGAGTATTTCAGCCCTGTGTTACATCTCGTTTTCATTTTTTACAAGTTGTCTTTCATGTTCTATTGGTTGTTCTTCCTCTACTGCTAGTTGTATTTCATCTTCTTCTTCTTGTCTTTCATTTTTTACTGGTTATCTTTCATGTTCTACTTGTTGTCTTTCATCTTGTAAATGTTGTTTTTCACGTTCTACTGATTGTCTTTCATGTACTACTGGTTGTATTTCATCTTCTTCTACTTGTCTTTCATATTCATGTAGTTGTCTTTCATTTTCTTCTAGTTTTCTTTCATCTTCTAAAAGTTGTTTTCATCTACTCTAGTTGTCATTCATATTGTACTGGTTATCTTTCATGTTCTACTACTTTTCTTTCATCTACTACGGGTTGTGTTTCATGATCTACTAGTTATTGTTCATCTTCTTCTAGTTATATTTCATCTTGTCCTGGTTGTTTTTCATGTTCCACTAGTTGTCTGTCATATTCTACTAATTGCTTTTCATATTCTTCTAATTATCTTTCATCTTGTACGGGTTGTTTTTCATTTCTACTGGTTGTCTTTCACGTTTTTCTTGTTGTCTTTCATCTTCTACTGGTTGTCTTTTGTAATCTACTTGTTGTCTTTCATATTCTACAAGTTGTATTTCTTCTACCTCTAGTCGTACAACTTCTTGTAGTTGTCTTTCATCTTGTATTTGTTGTTTTTCATCAACTACTGGTTGTATTTCATATTCTAGTTGTCTTTTCACGTTCTATTAGTTGTCTTTCACGTTCTACTGGTTGTCTTTCAGCTTCTTCAAATTGTATTTCATATTCTTATAGTGTCTTTTATCTTATATTAGTTGTTTTTCCTTTTCTTCTATTGTCTTTTAGCTTGTACTGGACGTCTTTCATGTTTTACAAGTTGTCTTTTATGTTCTATTGGTTGTCCTTCCTCTAATGTTAGTTGTATTTCATCTTCTTCTTCTTGTCAATCATTTTGTACTAGTTGTCTTTCATGTTCTACTAGTCTTTCATCTACAACTGGTTGTATTTCATCTACTACTAGTTGTTGTTCTTCTTCTAGTTGTAGTTCATGTTGTCCTAGGTGTTTTTCATGTTCCACTAGTTGTCGTTCATGTTCTACAGGTTGTCTTTTATATTCTACAAGTTGCATTTCTCTTACCTCAGTTGTATTTCAACTTCTTGTAGTTCATTTACTACTAGTTGTCTTTAATATTGTACTGGTTGTATTTGACGTTACACTGGTTGTCTTTAATCTTCTTCAAGTTGTATTTCTTCTTCGTCCAGTTGTTTTCATCTTGTATTAGTTGTTTTTGATCTTCTTGTGTTGTATTTCATCTTGCACGGGTTGTCTTTCACATTCTACTACTTGTCTTTTATGTTCGACTGATTGTTCTACGAGTTGTCTTTCACGTTTTACTGATTGTCATTCATCTTGTATTAGTTGTTTTTCATCTTATACAAGTTGTATTTTATCTTCTTCTAGTTGTCTTTCATATTGTACTAGTTGTCTTTCGTATTGTACTGGTTGTCTTTCATCTACTACTGGTTGTATTTCATCTTCTTCTAGTTGTATTTCATCTTGGCCTAGTTGTAGTTCTTCTACCTTTAGTTGTTTTTCATATTCTTGTAGTTGTTTTTCATCTTGTACTGGTTGTCTTTCTTGTTCTACTGGTTACCTTTCATGTTCTTCTTGTTTTCTTTTATCTTCTACAGGTTGTCTATCATGTTCTACTGGTTGTCTTTCATGTACTACTAGTTATCTTTCATGTTCTACTACAGGTTGTCTGTCTTGTTTTACTAGTTGTCTTTCACGTTCTACTGGTTCTCTTTCATCTTCTTTTATTTGTCTTTCATCTTCTAGTAGTTGTCTTTCATCTTCTTCTAGTTTTATTTCATCTTCTAAAAGTTGTTTTCATCTTCTTTTAGTCTTCTTTTATATTATACTGGTTATCTTTCATGTTCTATTACATGTCTTTCATCTACTACTGGTTGTGTTTCATGTTATACTAGTTGTTGTTCATCTTCTTCTAGTTGTATTTCATCTTGTCCGGGTTGTTTTTCATGTTCCACTAGTTGTTTTTCATATATTCTTCTAGTTGACTTTCATCTTATACAGGTTGTCTTTTGCGTTCTTCTTGTTGTCTTTCATCTTCCACTGGTTGTCTTTAATGATCTACTGGTTGTGTTTCAAATATAACTCTAGTTGTATTTCATCTTCTTCTAGTTGTCTTTCATGTTCTACTACTTATCATTCATATAACTCTAGTTGTATTTCATCTTCTTCTAATTGTATTTGATCTTGTCCAAGTTGTGTTACATGTTCTACTAGTTGTCTTTTATGTTGTACTGTTGTATTTTATCTTCAACGAGTTGTATTTCTTCTACCTCTAGATGTATTTCATCTTCTTGTAGTTGTTTTTCATCTTGTACTGGTTGTCTTTCATGTTCTACTGGTTGTCTTTCATACTTTTCTTGTTTTCTTTCATGTTCTACAGGTTGTCTATCATGTTCTACTGGTTGTCTTTCATGTACTACAAGTTGTCTTTCATCTTCTTCTAGTTGTCTTTCATCTTCTACAAGTTGTCTTTCTTGTTCTACTAGTTGTCTTTCATGTTCTACAGGTTCTCTTTCGTCCACTACTGGTTGTATTTCATCTTCTTCGATTTGTCTTTCATATTCTAGTAGTTGTCTTTCATCTTCTTCTAGTTTTATTTCATCTTCTAAATGTTGTTTTTATCTTCTTCTAGTCCTCTTTTATATTGTACTGGTTAACTTTCTTGCTCTACGACTTGTCTTTCATCTACTATTGGTTGTGTTTTATGTTCTATTATTTGTTGTTCATCTTCTTCTAGTTGTTTTTCATCTTGTCCTGGTTGTTTTTCATATATTCTTGTTGTCTTTCATGTTCTATGTGTTGTCTTTCAAATACAAGTAGTTGTCCTTCATCTTCTTCTACTTGTATTTCATCTTCTTCTATTAGTCAATCATATTGTTGTCTTTCATGTTCTATTACTTGTCTTTCATCTTCCTCTAGTTGTATTTCATCTTCTTCTAGTTGTATTTCATCTTCTCCTGGTTGTGTTACATGTTCTACTAGTTGTCTTTTATGTTGTATTGGTTGTATTTCATCTTCAACGAGTTGTATTTCTTCTACCTCTAGATGTATATCATCTTCTTGTAATTGTCTTTCATCTTCTACAGGTTGTCTTTCATGTTCTACTGGTTGTCTTTCATTTTCTTCTTGTTGTCTTTCATCTTCTACTGGTTGTCTTTCATATTCTAGTGCTTGTCTTTCATGTACTACTTCATCATCTTCTAGTTGCCTTTCATGTTGTAGAGGTCGTTTTTCTTGTTCTACTAGTTGTCTTTGACGTTTTACTGATTCTTTTTCATCTACTACTGGTTGTATTTCATCTTCTTTTATTTGCCTTTCATATGCTAGTTGTTGTCTTTCATCTTCTTCAAGTTTTACTTAATCTTCTTCTAGTTGTCTTTCATATTGTACTAGTTATCTTTCATGTTCTACTACTTGCCTTTCATCTACTACTACTTGTCTTTCATCTACTACTGGTTGTGTTTCATGTTCTACTAGTTGTTGTTCATCCTCTTCTCGTTGTATTTCATATTGTCCTTGTCGTTTTTTATGTACCACTAGTTGTTTTTCATATTCTTTTGTTGTCTTTCATCTTGTACTAGTTGTATTTCACGTTCTACTAATTGTCTTTCACATTCTTTTTATTGTCTTTCGTCTTCTACTGGTTGTCTTTCATGTTCTGTTTGTCTTTCATATTCTACCAGCTATATTTCTTTTATATCTACTTGTATTTCAACGTATTGTAGTTATCTTTCATCTTATACTCGTTGTCTTTAATCTACTACAAGTTGTATTTCATCTTCTAGTTGTCTTTCATCTTCTATTAGTTGTTTTTCATCTCTCGTGTGGTGTTTCATCTTCTATTAGTTATTTTTCATCTTCTTGCGTTGTCCTTCATCTTGTACTGGTTGTCTTTCATGTTCTACTAGTTGTCTTTTGGGTTCTACTTATTGTCTTTCATCTACTACTGGTTGTATTTCATCTTCTTCTAGTTGGCTTTCATATTCTAGCAGTTGTTTTTCATATTGTACTGGTTGTCATTCAGGTTACTAGTTGTCTTTCACATTCTACTGATTGTATTTCATTTACTTCTACTACTAGTCTTTCATATTCTACTACTAGTATTTAATCTGCTACTGGTTATATTTCATCTTCTTCTAATTGTATTTTATCTTGTCCTCGTTGTGTTTCATATTCTACTACTTGTCCTTCATCTTCTATGAGTTGTATTTCATCTACCTCAAGTTGTATTTCATCTTATTGTAGTTGTTTTTCATGTTGTACTGGTTGTCTTTAATGTTCTACCAGTAGTCTTTCATATTCTTCTAGTTGTCTTTACTAGTAGTCTTTCATGTTCTTCTAGTTGTCTTTTATCTTGTAAAGATTGTCTTTCACGTTCTACTGATTCTCATTCATTTATTACTGGTTATATTTCATCTTCTTCTAGTTGTCTTTTATATTTCACTGATTGATTTTCATATTCTTCCAGTTATCATTCATCTTGTACTGGTTGTTTTTCATGTTCAACTAGTTATCTTTCACGTTCTGCTGATTGTCTTTCATCTACTTCTAGTTGTCTTCCATCTTCTTCTAATTATCTTTCATATTGTATTCGTTGTCTTTCATGTTCTACAAATAGTCTTTCATCTGCTACTGGTTATATTTTATCTATTTTATCTTGTCCTCATTGTCTTTCATGTTCTACTTGTTGTCTTTCATATTCTACGAGTTGTATGTCATCTACCTCAAGTTGTATTTCATCTTCTTGTAGTTATCTTTCATCTTGTGCTGGTTGTCTTTCATGTTCTAGTGGTTGTCTTTCAAGCTCTTCTTGTTGTCTTTCATCTTCTACTGGTTGTCCATAATGTACTACTAGTTGTCTTTCATGTTCTAGTGGTTGTCCTTCCTCTATTACTAGTTGTACTTCATCTTCATTTAGTTGTCTTTCTGTAACGCCATGGCATTTAGGTAATGGACTAATTTAATTACACTATTAAATTAATTAAGAAGCCCAAACCAAATTTAATCCATTTGGTTGAGAATATAATTAAATTTATTAAGAAGCCCAAGTGAAAATTAAAAACCTAGCCCACAATTCCAAGCCCAATTCCCTAATTAATTTACTAAACCTATTAACCCCTATTTAAACCCCCCCAGCCGACACACTTCCTCTCACAAGAAAAAGAAAAGAAAAAAGAATATACAAAACCTTTAGCTACTCACCTTCTTCTGTCGGCCAAAAGGTAACAATTTATTTTTCAAACTAATTAAGTTGTTATCTCTTACTTGAGTAAATTAATAATAAATCCATCAAATAAACAAAGACCTAAGGGACATTTATTCTTCTCTATAGTATTTTGTTTCATCTTTCTTTTTGTTCTATTTTGTTTTCTTTATTTCTTCTCCACAAAAATAAAATAATAAATCCAAGACATAAACGATGTATAACATCTATACGGCTTGGTTTGATTCTTGTTCTTTCTTTTATTTTGATCTTTTCATAATTCGACCTATAACCGGTGCAAGACACCTACACGGGTCATGTTACGATGACAACTCCAAAGGGAACCTTAGATGTTCCAATGGTTGAAGTAACAATAACTTTGAATCGTATGCAATGATTATAGTAATTCTTTCCCGCAATTCATTTCCCTTTTCAATTAAAAACGATTAGTTTTACAAATATACATAGATAATATTATAATTTTTTTTTTTTTATATTTTAAGGTAGATGACCAAATAAATAAATAACTAGAATATGATGGATATTACAATATAGTAATTGCCTTTAAAAAAATCTACTTTCCATATTTTTCAATTGAAATTCGGATTCTTTCCTTGTTTGTTAATTCGTTTTCTTTACTTAAGCACAGTTTCTAAATCTGTCGTTCAAATTCAAATGTCCAGATATTTTATTCATATAAATAATAAGATTCCTTTCTAGATTGATCATACATTCTAAAGTTTCAGATTTCATTAGATATTTACCTCATTTTATCTCAACCGAATTTAATCTTTATTAAGTTATTTAAACTTAATTTATACATTCAATTATTATATTGTTCTCTTGTTTCATTACTTGTCTAAACCGAAATTAATGTAACTCATTTATTAACAATTCATTAATAGAGTTAGGTCTCCTATATTAATAAACCCTATTAAAATATTTAAACCTTATTTATTTCTTTCGTTTCTGTCTCAACCAAATTAATATACCATCTTTATTGAACAATTCATTTATAAGAATTAAGCTTTCTAGATTCATTAACTTTTATTTTATATAATATGTTGCCAACATAACTAAATTGGTTAGAATATCTAGTGACTAGTTTCTATTAATACTTCGATGTAATTAGTTGACTTTTTTTTTTTGAATTTTGATGATCCCTTTTCATGAGCCCTTATTTTTCTTCTAAGAATTTAGTAAGTAATTACTGTCGGTTATTTATTTTTCTTCTAAGAATCTTAATAAGTCATTGTTTTCGGTTAGAGTATCTAGTTAGCTTTTCAATTTTAATGATTGCTTATCCTCTTTTATTTATCTTTTATCACGTAACAGGGACTTTAGAAAATAAACAAAGAACTCTAGAATAATTAATAAGAAGCACTAACTTAAAGGTAATATATAGGTTCGAACTCTGGAGTTCTAGAAGATCTCGAGACGTCTAACGACTTCCCTACGACCACAGGTGCGGGTTTCTCAGACTTTATAAAACTATCTTACTTGCCTGTTGTCATTCAACTGTTTATTATTATGGCATTAGTTGGATTTATGCATGTTGTGTCGAACCATTCGTATGACTTGAGTAGAACATAAATAAATTGCATGAAATGATAGGATTCATACATTGACCAATGGACTTGCATGAATAGGATGTATTGAGCATGGCATGAATTGTGTGATTGAATAAATGTACGTGAAATGAACGACTAAGGAAACTGAACAGGGGCCGATATGCTTGCATATTGGGATGTATACATTGGGTCTAGTGTTCGACTGGACCCCTCGTTAACGTGACTGTAGGCGAAAGCGGTCCTGTCATGGATGTGATTGTAGGCTAACGCGGTCCCTTCACGGACGTGATTGTAGGCGCGAGCGGTCCTGTCACGGTCGTGATTGTAGGCGCAAGCGGTCCTGTCACCGCCAAGATATAGCGGCATATGAATTCACCGTCTAGTGAGGCAAACGAAATAGATTAAAGGAATTTTGAAAGTAAATGAAAGTAGTAGGTAATGATAGGATGTGCATTGCATTAGAAGAAGCATACACATTTTAAATATGTATGTTCATATTTGAGCTCTGGGCTGGAACTAAATCCCGCACTGAGAGAAGGTTCAATCTCTCACCCGTTCCACTTTTATGTGGGTTCCAGGTAACGAAGATGAAGGATTCAAGCAAGTACAAGAGTGAGACCAAGCGGGAAGGTTTATGATTAAATAATTGCCACATGTTGTTTAGTTTTATTTCCATAATTCAATAATTGATACATTGAGCAGGCATGGCAGTGGTGTGTTACTAGCCATGTCTATCGTGATCGTTTGTTAAACTCTTTTGATTATGCAATAAATGTGGCTTTATTTATATTGATATTGATAATATATGTGATGTGCATACGCCTTACGAAGCAATACGTGGCGGGTTGTCTCAGGGTGTGACACTTTCATATTCTAATATGTCTTTCATCTTTTTTCTAGTTTTATTTCATCTTCTAAAAGTTGTTTTTGTATTCTTCTTGTTGTATTTCATATTGTATTGGTTATCTTTCATGGTCTACTACTTGTCTTTCATCTACTACTGGTTGTGTTTCATATTCTACTAGTTGTTGTTCAACTTCTTCTATTTATATTCATCTTGTCCTGGTTATTTTTTATATTCCACTAGTTGTTTTTCATATTCTTCTAGTTGTCTTTCATCTTGTACTAGTTACCTTTCATGTTCCACTGATTGTCTTTCACGTTGTTCTTGTTGTCTTTCGTCTTCTACAGGTTGTCTTTCATATTCTACGAGCTGTATTTCTTTTATCTCTATATGTACTTCAATTTATTGTAGTTATCTTTCATCTTGTAATCGTTGTATTCAATCTACTACTGGTTGTATTTCATCTTCTAGTTGTGTTTCATCTTCTACTGGTTGTCTTTCATCTTTTTCAAGTTGTATTTCATCTTTTTCTATTAGGCTTTCATTTTTTTTCTAGTAGTTGTCTTTCATCTTCTTGTGTTGTCTTTCATCTTTTACTGATTGTCTTTATGTTCCACTGGTTGTCTTTAATGTTCTTCTTGTTGTCTGTTATCTACTTCTAGTCATATTTCATGTTGTCCTTCTTGTGTTTCATATGATACTAGTTGTTTTTCATCTTCTTTTAGTTGCATTTGATCTTGTCCTTGTTGTTTTTCATGTTTTATTGGTTGTCTATCACGTTCTACTAGTTGTCCTTCATTTTCTATGACTTGTATTTAATCTACTTGAAGTTGTCTTTCGTCTTCTACTTGTTGTCGTTCATGTTCTACTGGTTGTCTTTCATATTTTATGAGTTGCATTTCTTCTATCCCTAGTTGTATTTCAACTTATTGTAGTTATCTTCCATCTTGTACTCGTTTTATTTAATCTACTATTAGTTGTATTTCATCTTTTAGTTGTCTTTGATCTTGTATTGGTTGTCTTTCATGTTCTACAGGTGGTATTTCATCTTCTTCAAATTGTATTTCAATTTCTTCTAGTTGTATTTCATCTTCTTCTAGTTTTCTTTCATCTTCTATTACTTGTTTTTCATCTTATTGTGATGTTTTTCATCTTGTACTGGTTGTCTTTCGTTTTCTACGAGTTGTATTTCTTCTACCTCAAGTTGTATTTAATCATGTTGTAGTTGTATTTCATCTCGTACTTGTTGTCTTTCATGTTGTACTGGTAGTATTTAATGTTCTTATTGTTGTCTTTTGTCTACTTCAAGTCAAATTTCAAGTTGTCCTTGATGTGTTTCATGTTATATTTCATCTTGTCCTTGTTGTTTTTAATGTTATACAGGTTCTATCACGTTCTACTGGCTGTCTTTTTATTTTCTACGAGTTGTATTTCTTCTCTCTCTAGTTGTATTTAATCTTCTTGTAGTTCTCTTTCGTCTTCTACTGGTTGTCGTTCATGTTCTACTGGTTGTCTTTTGTATTTTACAAGTTGTATTTCTTCTATCCCTAGTTGTGTTTCAACTTATTGTAGTTATCTTCCATCTTGTACTCGTTGTTTATAATCTACTACTGGTTGTATTTCATCTTGTAGTTGTCTTTGATCTTGTATTGGTTGTCTTTCACGTTCTACAGGTGATCTTTCATCTTCTTCTAGTTGTCTTTCATCTTCTATTAGTTGTTTTTCATCTTATACTGGTTGTCTTTCCTTTTCTACGAGTTGTATTTCTTCTACCTCAAGTTGTATTTAATCTTGTTGTAGTTGTATTTCATCTCGTACATGTTGTCTTTTATGTTGTACTGGTAGTATTTAATGTTCTTGTTGTTGTCTTTTGTCTACTTCAAGTCAAATTTCATGTTGTCCTTGTTGTGTTTCATTTTATACTAGTAGTTTTTCATATTCTTTTAGTTGTATTTCATCTTGTCCTTGTTCTTTTTTATGTTCTACAGGTTCTATCACGTTCTACTAGTCTTTTATTTCTGCGAGTTGTATTTCTTCTGTCTCTAGTGGTATTTAATCTTCTTGTAGTTGTCTTTCGTCTTCTACTGGTTGTCGTTCATGTTCTACTGGTTGTCTTTTATATTTTATGAGATGTATTTCTTCTATCCCTAGTTGTATTTCAACTTATTGTAGTTATCTTCCATCTTGTACTCGTTGTTAAATTGCTGCGGGTTGTATTTCATCTTGTAGTTGTCTTTGATCTTGTATTGGTTGTACTTCACGTTCTATCGGTTGTCTTTCGTCTACTTCAAGTTGTATTTCATCTTCTTCTAGTTGTCTTTCTTCTTCTATTAGTTGTTTTTCATCTTCTTGTGTTATTTTTTATCTTGTACTGGTTGTCTTTCATGTTCTACTGGTTGTTTATCATGTTCTACTTGTTGTCCTTCTACGAGTTGTATTTCTTCTACCTCAAGTTGTATTTAATCTTCTCGTAGTTGTCTTTCATCTTGTACTGGTTGTCTTTCATGTTTACTAGTTATATTTAATGTTATTCTTGTTGTCTTTATCTACTTCAAGCCAGATTTCATGTTGTCCTTGTTTTGTTTCATGTCATACTAGTTTTTCATCTTCTCTTAGATGTATTTCATCTTGTCCTTTTATTTTCATGTTCTACCAGTTATCTTTTATTTTCTACGAGTTGTATTTCTTCTCCCTCTAGTTGTATTTAATCTTCTTGTAGCTGTCTTTCGTCTTCTACTGGTTGTCATTCATGTTCTACTGGTTGTCTTTCATATTTTACGAGTTGTATTTGTTCTATCTCTAGTTGTGTTTCAACTTATTGTAATTTATCTTCCATCTTGTACTCGTTGTCTTTAATCTACTAGTGGTTGTATTTCATCTTCTAGTTGTCTTTGGTCGTGTACTGGTTGTCTTTCATCTTCGCATAGTTTATTTCATCTTGTTCTAGTGGTCTTTCATCTTCTATTAGTTGTTATTCATCTTCTTGTGTTGTCTTTAATCTTGTACCGGTTATCTTTCATGTTTTACTAGTTGTTTATGTTCTACTGATTGTCTTTAATCTACTACTGGTTCTTTTTCATCTTATTCTAGTAGATGTCCTTAATTTTCTTCTAGTTGTATTTCATCTTCTTCTAGTTGTATTTCATATTTTCCATGTTGTTTTTCATATTATTCTTGTTGTCTTTCATGTTCTACTGTTGCCTTTCACATTTTGATATTGTCTTTCGTCTTCTACTGGTTGTCATTCATGTTCTACTTGTTGTCTTTCATATTATACGAGTTTTATGTCATCTACCTCTAGTTGTATTTCATTTTCTTGTAGGTATCTTCCATCTTGTACTGGTTGTCTTTCATGTTCTACTAGTTGTCATTCAAGCTCTTCTTTGTCTTTCATTTTCTACTAGTTGTCCATAATGTAATACTAGTTGTCTTTCACGTTCTAGTGGTTGTCTTTCATCTACTACTAGTTGTATTTCATATTCTTCTAGTTGCCTTTCATTTTGTACAAGTTATTTTTCTTGTTCTACTAGTTGTCTTTGACGTTCTACTAATTCGCTTTCATCTACTACTGGTTGTAATTCATCTTCATTTAGTTGTCTTTCATATTCTAGTATGTCCTTCATCTTCTTCTAGTTTTATTTCATCTTATAAAGGTTGTTTCAATATTCTTCTGGTTGTATTTCATGTTGTATTCGTTATCTTTCATGGTCTACTACTTGTCTCTCATCTACTACTACTTATCTTTCATCTACTACTGGTTGTGTTTCATATTCTACTAGTTTTTTCAACTCCTTCTATTTGTATTTCATCTTGTCCTGGTTATTTTTTATGTTCCACTAGTTGTTTTTCATATTCTTCCAGTTGTCTTTCATCTTGTACTAGTTGTCTTTCATGTTCCACTGATTGTCTTTCACGTTCTTCTTGTTGTCTTTCGTCTTCTACAGGTTGTCTTTCATATTCTATGAGCTGTGTTTCTTTTATCTCTACATGTATTTCAATTTATTGTAGTTATCTATCTTCTTGTACTCGTTGTCTTCAATCTACTACTGGTTGTACTTCATCTTATAGTTGTGTTTCATCTTCTGCTGGTTGTCTTTCATCTTTTTCAAGTTGTATTTCATTTTTTTCTAGTAGGCTTTCATCTTCTATTAGTTGTTTTTCATCTTCTTGTGTTATTTTTCATCTTGTACTCATTGTCTTTCATGTTCTACTAGTTGTCTATCATGTTATACTTGTTGTCCTTTTACGAGCTGTATTTCTTCTACCTCAAGTTGTATTTAATCTTCTTGTAGTTGTCTTTCATGTTGTACTGGTTGTATTTAATGTTGTTCTTGTTGTCTTTTATCTACTTCAACTCAGATTTCATGTTGTCCTTGTTTTGTTTCATGTCATACTAGTAGTTTTTCATCTTCTTTTAGTTGTATTTCATCTTGTCCTTGTTGTTTTTCATGTTCTACTAGTTGTCTTTTATTTTTTACGAGTTGTATTTCTTCTCCCTCTAGTTGTATTTAATCTTCTTGTAGCTGTCTTTCGTCTTCTACTGGTTGCCTTTCTTATTTTATGAGTTGTATTTCTTCTATCTCTAGTTGTGTTTCAACTTATTGTAGTTATCTTTTATCTTGTTCTCGTTGTCTTTAATCAACTACTGGTTGTATTTCATCTTCTAGTTGTCTTTGATCTTGTACTGGTTGTCTTTCATCTTCGTCAAGTTGTATTTCATATTCTTCTAGTTTTCTTTCATCTTCTATTAGTTGTTATTCATCTTCTTGTGTTGTCTTTCATCTTGTACTGGTTATCTTTAATGTTTTACTAGTTGTATTTGACGTTCTACTAATTGTCTTTCATACACCACTGGTTCTTTTTCATGCCATTCTAGTTGTCTTTCTTATTCTAGTAGTTGTCATTAATCTTCTTCTAGTTGTATTTCATATTGTACTGGTTGTCTTCATATTCTTACTACTTGTTTTTTCATCTTGTACTAGTTGTCTTTCATGTTCACTAATTGTTTTCACGTTCTTCTTGTTGTGTTTGTCTCTACATGTATTTCAATTTAT